>JAOWBP010000001.1:84612116-84628828 GCA_028571105.1 Tragopan temminckii | reverse complement strand
TTCTTAAATTATGACAGAATAGATCATAGTTAGTTAGAGCTGTTCTCTTACTACTTCAGTTTTGAACATTACAGGAATAATTCATTTTATACATTTAAAGCCATGTGTAGTACTGATGAACTGTTACAGTCCTAAGTTTAGCCTTTTTTATAGAAACTCCAGTTTTCAAGTAGATCCACTGAAATAAATGGGACAAACTAGGTAAATGATTATGAACATGAATGAAGACTTTACAACCTGTTCTCTAGAAATTCTTTTCTCATACACACATATACGCGATAAAGACTTTGCGTATGGATTAGATTGTGACTGTCCTTAAATTGGAGAGAGTTTTGTAAGGCAGAATATAAATAATTTACCGAACAAAATTAGAATTTAGTTGAGACAAAGGATATTTACATGCAAAAGGAAGTGGTAATATATTTTCATTAGTAACATGTACCTATCAAAAGATGATCATATGCAATAGAATAACTAAAAAAATGTTCTCAAAAGGAGGATGGATCTCCTGGATGACACAAATCTTGTCACATAAAAATCTGCTGTTTCTTAAGAGAAAAACTGTATTTCCCTATTTGAGGAAGCTCAGTCATTTTGACCATCAAAAGACAAAAAGTGTAGAATTCATGGTAAATGATGTGCTAGTTACTATTTCCTTAGAGATAATGGAAATAAATTTCACAGCTGTGATTTCTTATATCTAAGAAATTTAATAAACAACTATTTTTTATAACTCTTAAGAAACGAAAATAATTACCCTATTGAGCAGTATTTAAAAAAATTAAAATACTAGGTAGTGTAAGAGAGGCTCCCTATTATTAGACATGCACAGTTCAGCAATGCACCCAGAAAGGTCCTGCTAGAATGGGTCTAAATAATTTATTTTCTTATTTCAAAAATATAACCAGAAGTTACAGCTGAAACAATAAAGATCGTAAAAAAATATAGGAGTCCAATTTAAAAACAAAGCAAGACTGGAAAGGCTCTAATCCTTATTTCTACCTCTACTCTTCAAATGTAACTGTCAGTCAGCAGAGTAGTATGACCTTAAAGTTCCATGAAGAAAATGATCAATAACAACGCATCACAAGGGACGTAAAACATTTGCTTTGGTTGAAATCCTGTTACTGTAAACTACATTGTAACTCCATAGATTCATTAAAACTGGAACAATTTGCATCACCTAAGAATGTAGATCAACATGTTGGGAGGCCTCAAAGCTTGCTGAACAAGCATTGGTCCATATCACAACAAAATAACACTGAAAGAAAAGCTAAGAAGCTCTCATTTACTCTCAGTTAACAGTTAATTCTGCCAAAAAAAACCTAATATACAGTAATATTTCTGTATTTCTCTTAACAATGATAGACGGACCTAAAAACATTCAGAAATTCTCTAACTGGTTCAAGAATATTTCTGAACTTAAATTAATTCAATCTATCATTCTAGGTCAAATTCAGCTTTTAAATAACTAGAACTGCAAATGACAGAAAGTCTTCACTGAAGTTTTTTGACATCCTAGATTTCTCAAGAAAATACAGGCAAGAAAAATGGAAAAATTTTTCCTAATCCACCCTTGTTTTTATTAGACTTTTTTTTTTCAATTTTCAGAGGGGCTTAAAATTCAATCTAAAGAAGATTCATACTCTGAGGAATCTGGCTTATTTTACATTGTACTGCTAATCTCATTTTAGAGGATTAAAATTAACCGCAAGTATTCTATTGGAATAAAGTAAACAAAGAAAAGTCTGAACTGTATTGTGATGAGAATGGAAGAAAGGTTTAAATGAACTTAAATGAACAGTTGTAACTTACCAGCTTGACCAAGTGTGTACTCCTGATATCTTGTTCCTATTCTGTTTGTAGCTGTACAATTATACTGTCCAAAATCACTGTCAGATGTAGGAGCGATCTTTAAAATGAATACAATTTGTAAATATTACCTTTTAATCAAGTATATTTCTTTTAAAAAATCAGAAATGCAAACATGTTTTGTGTAATCAACATTGAGGTGTGTTCTTACTTTGGCCTATCTAGGATATTCCTCAAAATACAGATCTAAATTAATCATTTTTCAAGTTAAACTCCCTCTTTTCAAATTGAAATGTGGAAACTAAATAATGAAAAATAGAGACATCATTATTCAGTTTTGTAATTTCACTTCTGAACAAGAAAGAAAAACACCTAATAAGCTGCACGTTTGTTCACAAAGATAGATAATATTTGCTCGTATTGGACCGAAATAAGCAATGATAGGTTTGAAATCTGCTGATTCCTACAAATAGTGCAAGGATCATATTTTACTTTTTTATTGTTTACAAGATTCATAATATAGTAGACATTCAAGGAGAAAAAAAGAAGATATAAGTATGTGACAACTATAAACTCAAGTTAATATGGATGTGAGACAGAAAAGGTAATGGATATCACAGTAAGTTAGGGTCTTATTGAAATCCCAGCCCATCCAACTGTTCAGGTGATAGAAGAATGGAAAAGCACTCAAAAAACTATAGGCTGTAAAGAATATTTTGTGTTGCTAGGTAAAGCCTCTTGAAAGATTTCCTTTAAGAACTTTAAAGAGCAACTTCAAACAAGGTCTTTTTAAATATACAACCTCTGTTCAAGGCTTATGAAGAACAGAAAACTTGTAATTCTATTGTTAATCTACATACATGCTTAACAACAATATGATAGTCAGAACTGTGTTCTTGTAGCATCTTCATTTTTACACCCTGTGCACAAATTGTTAGTAAAAATTACCAGAGTTCCCTACCTGAAGGAAGATATTTCAACTTCTTTTTTAATTTGCAAAACCCTGAGCAAAAGATGGAAAAGGAAGGGTTTCCATACCCATAAGTTGCCAGGGAGGAGTAAAAGAAGAAAAATGGAAGACAAACTGTATCATAAAATCTTTGTAAACTTGACTTTTTTGTAGTTAACTAGTGGTTCAATAATATTTCTGCTAGGTGATATAAGTCTGTATTGATGCCAAAATAGCATCCAAGGGTGGATTAAGTGCCAATCTATATAAATGAACAAATTTCAGTGACAGTCCAAAATCTTCTTTAAGGGAACTGTAGAGATTATTTCATGGAAATCTGTGGCTTTGGAAATATGAAGTTACTAACTGCCTCCTTTCTCTGTACAATTTAATTTTTTAATCAGATAGCCAAAACTTCATGCTTAAATTACATCAGTTAATGTCACAGAATCACAGAATCATAGAATTGCTCACGTTGGAAAAGACCTTAAGGACCACCAAGTCCAACCACAACGTAACCATACTACCCTAACTCTAACAACCCATCACTAAATCGTGTTCCTGAGCACCACATCCAAACGGATTTTAAACACATCCAGGGATGGTGACTCAACCACCTCCCTGGGGAGCCTATTCCAGTGCTTCACAACCCTTTCTGTAAATAAGCTTTTCCTGATATCTAATCTAAACTTACCCTGGTGCAACTTAAGGCCATTTCCCTTTGTCCTGTCACCTGTAATTTTATTTTTCTCCAGATCTACTAAGGTTACACTGACGACATTATAAGTCAAATCAAAAATAACTGACAGACTGCTTCCAGAATACTTTTAAAAGTCATTAGGAGAGATTAATGTTAATATGATGTACTTCACATGCGATGAGGTAAGTACATACCATGCATGGTTACCAAGACTCAGCTAACCTGAGTAAACTCAGCTACCTATGCCATCTCAGGCAAAACAAAGAATCAGTTATTAGAATGACTGAATATTTCCTTGCTCCCACAACACAACGTAGATCTGAAAACTTGTAGTTAGTTTCTGTAAGAACTAGAGAAAGCAGAATACAATTTGCAACCAAAGACTATTTTTCATCAGACAAATGAATAGAGTTATCAACATATATACATGTCAGCTTGTCATTTATTTTAAAATTTTGTGTCATTACGCTCTTCTGACATTGTATTACATAATGATGCACATTCTGTCTTTCTCCTCTGCCCCAATTTCCCATGAGACAATCACTTCTCATGGAAAATTAGGCATTTCTATTACAAGTAATGCTTTTTCTGAAAGCAACAACAAAATAATATAGTTAAAGGAAATTTCAAGTTCACTGGTTGGACTTTAGAAAGAAGACTTTATTTCAGTACACCATACACCTCTTGCTTGGGATCTGATTTATATCCCCCCTGTATAGGATTAATCCTATAGCTTCTGAACTATTTTCCTATGGCAACCGAGAAACCTAATTTCCTCAACACTTCTCACATTCAGTGAGGAGAGAATATCTAGACACAGTAACAGGTAAGACTCCAAATGGAGATAGTGGTTACAGACACTCTTCTATGAAATAGTTAAGGACCATGCCTTGCTGTGCATTACTGTTCAGCAGTTCATTGTTTATTCTAGTTATCTTGAACAGTAGCTGGAGAATTACAGTTCATTCTTTGTCTTCTGCCTTTCTTGGGTTTTATTTTCTTGAGTGCACATTTGATGTAAAAGAAAGGAACGTCATAGTTCTTTGTTTTCCAGTGCCTCTGCGACCACCAAATCAACTGCAGTCTCTTAGCACTTTACCTTCCCGCATGGTCATGACTGAAGCCACTTACACAGTTTTGTATACGTCAAGCACCTTCCACTAAGTCACTTAATTTTTAAATTTCAACCTGATGATTTAATTTTATACTTATGCCATTATTTACTTGCCATAAAGGCAAATTACATTCAATGCCAGCAGAAACCTAAATATAAGCTATGTAAATGAAGTTTATTTCCTAACCGTTCACAGGAAATGTGGAGATAAATCAGTTCACCTTTTTTTTGGTTTTGTTTCGAAGAGCTTTACTTATTAGATTGTAAATCTTACTTATTACACACACAGTGTAATACTTCCAATGATGTCACACTAAAGAAGGAACTAATTAGTTAATTTCACTGAACTGATTTCCATTTTAAGCCTTACCTCTAGAATCAGCTTTCTTCCTGCACTGTAGGTCTTCAGATGTGTTGTATTTTTTACTGGTAGAACTAATTTTCCTCTTCTCCACTGAACTGAGGCAGATGGATTTGCTAGTACTTCACATGTTATATTGATGGGATTGCCTTCCCAAGAGAAATACACAGTTTGATTTGACAGAAACGTTGGAGCATCTGTAAAAAAAAAAAAAAAAAAAAAAAAAAAAAAAAGGAGTAATACATGAATACGTTAACTGTTTCAGTAAAAACAAGCTATATAAACCTACTGAAGCATTAACGTTTTAGAAAGTTTAGCTGAATTCTGTTTCAATTTATTATTAACCATGACAACAGCAGTATACAGTCTTGAGTTTCTAGAGACCTAATCTTCATATGCTTCTCCTCTGCTGAAATTGTTTCAGATGAAATTCCCAGGAAGACCTATCAATTATATTTAATATTAGGCAACATCAGTCCCTTGAAAGACATGTTTCAGAAACAACAAAGATTATTTCTTCCCAAGGATGAGAAACTCTTCAGTAAGACCCTTCCTTGCAAATCTGGCTGTACATGGCTATGTTAAACATGTAGCTAAACAATGAAACAGATAGAGAGAAAATGTCTGGTTTGCAAACTAATCATAATTTTGAGATCACAGTACCTGCAGTGACAAGGCTTTTCCACTCTACACAGTTTCCTGGAGACCCTGATGGCCTCCAGAAAATGAGAGGGAGGGAGTGATTCTTTCCCTGCTCTTCTGCCACTGTCTTGGATAAAACAGTATTTTTTGTCTGATGAATATTTTGAAGTATCTTTTTCATTTTAATCCCACTCATTATATTTTAAGAGCATTAAGTAAGTATTCTTTATATTACTGAAAGTGAGGAAAACTAACACAATTCTTGAGGATAATTATCAATTATAATGGGTGTCACGGCATCTCTTTTTAATACTTGAAATATTTACGTATATATCTATTTTAATAAGGAAATCTTAAATGTTTCCTGTTCTGTCTCAGGAAGCGCTGTTTTAATCTTCTCAATTAGTTTAATTTTAGGCTAGAAAATTTCTGGAAGTCTAACAAAGACCAGAACAGAGCATGTTTAACTGAACTGTAAAATTTATCTTTGGGAATGGTGTAAAACTACTTCCTTCTTTCTGTAGTGCAAACTTTTCAACTTCCTTATGTGCCTGCCTTTCTGCAAAACTAACTTTTTGGTGTTACTATGCTGCTGGAGCACGCATACTTACAGGCTTTTACAAGAGAACTGTCATCAGTTCTAAGTACAAATCAAGTGTGCTACACTGATCAACACAATCAACGTATTTTGAATAAACAAAGTATGTCTTCCTATGGTTTTATTTACAAGACACAGAAGCTCGTCCTTTTTCAAGCGTTATAGCAAGAAATTCTACTGCTCTTTGATTCTCATAGACCTTTAAAAAACATACTTCAGCATCTAAGCATCATGCAAAGAATGGAGTACTAAAGAGCGTTCTGGATGTGACGTTTCAAAACATAGGACCTCCCTGAAAAAAAAAAACAAAAACCCAAACCTTTGCATATGCCTATTTTATGCTTAAGAATTGAATGCTGGAATATCAAAAGTACAACTCCTGGCTTTTCCTCTAGAAAATAATTTAGCAGTGGAAGTCACTTGAAGGAAAACTTCGTGAGCCTGATTTGTGCCTGGCAGACAGCTTTTGTACTGAACGTGACAAATGTATGGATAGAAATCTCATCACAGTGTTCATGAGACACAAAATGTGGTTACCACACAATAGATTTTAGATAAGTTTTATCCCCCATAATGCATAATTTCTCATGATAAGTTCGTTATATCCATGAACAATGGCATGAACACGGAAGATGTAACAATGCTCTATGGGAACGCAAATAACTTTCCTTCCTAGGTAAAATTGCATGATTTGATGCTTACTGTGGATTTAAGTATACATTTGGCCAATTTATATCACACGTAAGTGTTACAGGTGAAAAAGGACTGCACACT
This sequence comes from Tragopan temminckii, assembly GCA_028571105.1. Lineage (NCBI taxonomy): Eukaryota > Metazoa > Chordata > Aves > Galliformes > Phasianidae > Tragopan > Tragopan temminckii. Next base: position 84,621,878 of record JAOWBP010000001.1, on the reverse strand, counting down.
TGCTGTACATACATTTAGGAGAACAGGAACTTTCATTTTAAACTGCTCTATCTTCTCAAGATAAATATTTATTGGATGTTTACAGTATCTGTTTACGTTTTAAAAGAGTAATTTACAAGGAGTTCTGGGCTGTGAGTTACATGTGACCAAACATACTAACAGCAGTTTTAATATCCAAAATCACAAATAGTGCTAGAAGTCCTTCAAATAAAGATATACCAAAATCAACAACTCTCAAATGTAAAGCACTGCTAAACAAAATGAGCTTTTCATTTTCCCTCTTAAAAGCCCTGGGGAAAAAAAGGCTTTTCAGTAATTTCCCCAGTAGTTACTAGATTCAATGTAGAGAAAAGAAAAGGAAACATTAATGGTTTTATTCAGACAAATCATCTTAAATTCACTAGTCAGTAATAGATAACTGGAATGATGTTTCATACGAAGAAAAAAGTCTGGAAATCATTATTTAAGTATGTATAGAAGATAATGTAATATTTCTTATAAAACAAAAATGCTGAAGTGGAAGGAGATAATTGTTCTATAGTGAGATTTTCCTTTTTCTTCTTGTACATTCTTCATCATTAACTGTAGTATACCAGGCTTGAATGGTTACAAAGTCAGTATTTCAAAGGGAAGCACATAATATGTTTAGCATAAAGCAGTGAACAGATAAAGAAACACTTCAAAGTTTTGAAAACATAACATTGACTACCTGATGTCTTAAAATCTAACGTCTTCAGTCTTTTAAAATAACTGAGAAACATAAATATCCTATGTCATACAGTGATGTAGGATATTTAAATTCAATGCATGTACTGTATATAATAAAAAGAACCAAAAAGACCAGATACATGAGAAAGGTAAAACAACAACAACAACAAAAAAATAGAAATATGTAGCTCAGAATTCATTTGTGCCAGACAAACAAAACAGTTCAGGGCTGTTCATAAATCAACCGTTCCTTTTAAGCATTTGTCCATTGAAAACTACCAGTTTAAACAACATACTTGACTTTTAAGTGGCTAAATACAAAACTATGAGATTGAATGCACTTCACTAAAAAAAAAAATCGTTCACAAATTTAATAAAAACTGAGTCACAGATATTTATTACACTTAAACCTTATGACTCCACTAAAAATAAAAAATGCTGCCAAAACATACAAAAGCAACTTTTTCTATCAGTTGCCATAGGCAAACAACAAAATTCATAAGTACTGTTATAAGCTTTAATGATGAAACATGGAGTATTATTTTGGAGAGATGAGGTAATCCAAATTAAAATATGCTTAGAATGAAGACAACTATGCCACATAGGTATGAAATTAAACAAAATCCTCTATTAGAGTAGGATTCTGTAAGCAATTCTAACTTCAGAATGGCACTTGAGTATATTAGGGAATCAGCACCAGCTATGTTCAAGCTTTTCATTTTCCTAAATGGGAAAGAAACTGACAGCACAGCATAACATTTAGGAAGAGTGGTTACTCATAAACAGTGTACAAGGATTGCGTAAGAGAAGCGAATGCTGAAAACTGTTTCTGGCATGTAGATATTCTTATTAGGTATAATGTCCGAGAACAGTGATTCAAGACAAATCAATAAATCAACTGTCTCATCCAGAAAATACTTCAATTAACAACTTCAAAGATCCAGTTCTGGTGTATGTTCAGAGTTGGAAAAAAAAAATTGGATATGGCAGATTACTGATTCAGTGCATGTATCCAGACAGCCATAACAGCAAACTAGCGAGCAGAATCAGATTTGCACTTCATTTAAAAGCATATGCTACCCAACTTTTTGGTATTTGTTCCTCAAATAATTAATCTTCCAAAATTCCATAGTGAAAATACATAATGGATTGTCAGGTCTAAGATGCTGGATGTTTCCTGTACTACATTTTTGGAAATCTCTCTCTAATTTTGTTAACACTGGCATATATTTCCCATCATCAAGAACTCAATACTTTAACAAATCTAGTACTTTCCTTGACCTCAGTAATGATTTCCTTCCCCTTCCCTTTTTGGTTCTTTTTCAAATGCATACAATAAAACACACAGTAATCAATAGTGAGATAGACTATCTACTAATTATACAGTTTATAAAAGAGTTGGAGTGCTCCAGTAAGGGCAACCAAGTTCTAGTCCATGATCACCATGACTATGACATTATATTTTTAAACGCCAACATCACGCTGATTTCTTTATCTCCATAAAAATAGGTACAAAATCATTTGTAATGAAGATATTGCATCTTTCTGCTAGATGCAATGTGTTTTTTATGACGGCACCATAAGACATTAACAAATTATGAGCAATGAATGTCTGCATAGTTCTGGTGCTTTGTGCTGGCAGACACACAAAATCTCAATGTATTTTTTGCTGAATTTCACCTGCATGATGAAAAAGTATTTGGTTCATCACTTGAAAGAAAAGAAAAAAAGAAAGAAAGAAACCAGTTTCATAGAAAAATATGTTGTGAATAGATAAACCTGTTTAAAATCACCTAAAACTGCCTAAAATATTTATGCTACTGCTGGGATACAGTTTTCAAGGTGGCACTTTGATATCTTCAGCTGGTCTAGTTTCACTAAGTTTAACCTGAATTCATAGCTTCCTGATTTACTAATGTACGGTTTCTGAAAATCTGTGATCTTGTGAGTTGTACATATCTCTGATATTTACACATTTCTTATTCAACAAACAGAAATAAAGGCAAGTCATTGCCTGCAAATGATTGCTGTGAATTCTACCATGTGCTTTCAGTCTGAGTTTATTTGAGTATAAGTGTTTTAGCGTTCAAGGATTTATATGGGGTCAAAACATGAAGGGAATGTCCATCAGATAGAGAAAAAAGACAATAAAATTGTAGCTCAGTGATATAAGCTAATATGGTGTTAGATGGAAACAGACCACAAATATCTGTTGGCCATTTTCTGATAGTACACATCCAGGAACACTAGCTATGTCAACTACAGCAGGATCTCTCCCCCTCTGCAGATCTCTCACAACAGTGGAAATGTTCACATACTGCCAATTACTGAAAAATCATTTTTGGATAGCATCAGTTTGTATCAAAATTTCAATCACTACATGTATTCCAGGACAGAATTACTGGAGAAATTTAGACTTCTGACACTGTGTATTAGATTACACAATTCTCACACAGCTGGAAGTAAAAAACAGCAATGCCTTTTTCAAACCAGGATTCTGACTCCATGTCTACTCCTATCCCACTTTTCATATTTTAAGAACAAAATTCAGTTTCATGTCTTTACCTTCTTCCCTGTCATCCTTAGCTCCACAACAGGACTCTTGTTGATCTCTTTCCTCTATTCCCTTTCTTCCCCTCTCCCTTGCTCTCCCTTTCTATCCCATATTCCCAAAACCATAATAGTTGTTCCTATATGGAGCAGGGATTCAGCCTTCCGATCCCTTCACTTTACAGTCAGCGTTGTCCAGAAAAGAACAGTAGTCTCCATGAAATTTTTAGGAACGGCTTAAAAATAATAATAGCACTGCTGAAACTACCTCGTAAATCCAACTCAACTTCCAACAGGTTGATTTCCCTATGCCTATACCTATAAACCCACAGACCTTCAGTAGAGGTTTCTCAAACTCACCTGGTGTTTCCCTCCCTACTTTAGCCCTATGCTCCCAGTGTATGAAGAAAAAGCAGGTCAGGGGTAAGTTCTTTGGTGCATGAGATCCATACCAGGTAGATGATACATCTGTAGATGTTTCAATCACTTCAAGATCCTCTGAGCACAAAAAAAGAAAGATTTTATCTAGGAAAAAATGACTTGCAAAATTCTATTAAATTTTCAAATTATGAAAACTACAGTTTAAAATTTCAGTGCTTACTATCACTTATTTAATATTTTTAGCCCTACAAGAAAAACTGGTGAAGCAAAATGAGGTTGAAGGAAATATAAGAAATGTATATATATATTTAATCTTTACTTATATCGTTGAATATGTGAAAAATAATGATGGCAAGTAAAGATGTTTATGCAAACAGGAATGAAACTACTAAATCTGAAAAGAAACAGAATAAAATTCAAAATACTCTATTCAAGACAACAAGGTATTAAAAATCTACTTAAAATGACATCAAGATCATTGTAAAGTCAACAAGACCATGTAATATAGAGCTGCATTCGGAACAAAATTTAGAGATATTCTTGATGTGAACGTAGTATTTTAACAAGTTGCAAGCATACACAGACCAAAAATCTTTTAAAATGGAAATTACTGGTTTAAGTAATAGGTTGATTTATTGTATAGATGAAGAAATTATCATTTTACATTTATTGCGGCAGAATGAGAAAGAGAAAACAAAGCTGCATTCATCCATGCTCCAGTACAGGCAGTCTTGGTAAAATGTTTTTTGCCAAGTGACTTTATGCAACAATCCTCATTTTTGCTCATTTAATTATTTGATTCCTTTTAAATTACTGAAAGAGCATACCAAATTTACTTCTGTGTATGAACAAAAGGTAGACAAGGAAAAGTTGTCTTAACCAGTGACACTCATGAGTCCTAAACTTATGCTATAATAACAGTATATATTTCATGATGCTAACAATTGATCTCGTTTGATCATTTTTCTCTCATTTAAGCTATGAATTTAACAAGAAGAAATGTAACTAAAACCACAAATATCTTAAAAAAGATGCAAAATCTTCCAGAATATTTTAGCATTTTGTTTCACTTTGTTGCTTTTGATAATATTTATTTTTTCTTAGGTCAAATATATTTACCAGTATTGTTCTCAGGCAGTGATAACAAGATGGAGCTAAGTAGACCATAATCATTCATATGTGGTAATGGAGTCCCCAGGAGCTGGGACAGCTGAGTCTGAAGAAGGCTCAGTGGAGATCTCATCAATGCACACAAATATCCAAAGGGGTGGTCTAAGTAGATGGAATCAGGTTCTTTTCAGTGGTGCCAATGACAGGACAAGAGGCAATCCCATCCAACTTCAAACATTTGGTGACTACATGAGTAGTAATGGGTTGTTCCTACACTGATCATATTTGAAGAATTTACAGTATCAGTACACACCTGGAATTCTATTTGGAATCAAATAGACTACAGCTTTTGTGATGTACTACCCACAGTAATATTATTTTCACTAATTCAAAGACTTCCTTCTTTGAAGTTAGGTAGAATTTGTGGCTCAACTTATTCAGTATGCTTTTAAGTAATGCTGTGTTTTTGCAAAGGTATAAATTAAAAAGCAAGAATCCAAAGCATCTGAAATAACTGCAGTGCAAAACAGCTGACTAACATAACCAAGGCCTAAAAGGTTAACCTATTCAGAAAGCAAAAGTCGATTAATTTAACAGTAAAGAGGTTGATTTCGAGTTGAGGTGGAAGAAAAAAAAAAAGACTTTTTGATAAGCAGTAGAGTAAAATAATAAATACTGTAAAAGTTAATTTACTGATGAATCGTATTCTGCGCTGTTACACATTTTTTTAATTGTATAATTGAAAAAATGTTGGTATGTAATAAGGAATAAAACTACAAAATTCAGGTTTGGACAAAAAGAACAGTAGTAAGCAAATCTTCTCACTTATGGGTGAAATTATTAATGACTTAAATACTTTCCAGAAATTGTTTTCTAAGAAACCATATTTTTTAACCACTCATGTGGCTGCTCTCATATAAAAATGTACCGTATTACCAAATGTAATATGTTTGTGATTGATAGTCTATTACCCACAACACTAGCTTACCATGAGGTTGGACCTTACAACATATCTAATAACTGCAGAATGGAGAATTTCAAATGGAACTGAGTGATGTGAAAACCTGTAATTGCAGCTATGAAAAACTGTGTTAGGATGCTTCCTAGGCAGTAGGTAGAAAAGATAGGCTTTTCCAAAAAACATGACTTAGAACGTTTTTGCTGGTAATGGATGTGTTCTCCAAAGGAACCTGGAATTCCCTTTGGTGATATAGAGTGATTGGATATACGTGTGTATTACTGTAGTGTGCACATGCCTGCTTCTAGGTGTAAACAATTAAGTGGTTTGAATATTTCTGATTGTGTTAATGACACAATGAAGAGAAAACTTTAAGGGCAAGCAGAGAATTGCTTGTAGGAGTCATAGTCTGTTAATCATTACTGGATTGTTTAAATCCTTTCCAAATTAGTAATGCATGCTTACTGAGAATAATACTTGAAGACAGATTACCCATCATATATGATATGTCAAAATTATGCATTTTCATTCTCTAATGCTAAACACTGCAGTGAATAATTTGTAGAAAAACACCCAAGAAATAATGTGTTCTCTCATCAGAAATTTTCTTCTTTTAATCAGATCTATATTCTGATTTTTAAGATTCCTTTATATCCCTAGTATACATTTTCAGAACAAACAAACATATCTCAGCTAAAACCACAACACTACCATATAGAAGTGCAAACATTTGTACTGAAAATTGTGACTTGGAAAGGCATCTGATTTGTATGTCCAAATCACTTAGTAATTCACTGGGATTTATACATTTTATCTCCTTGGGTCCTTTTGAAAACCCCACCTTTAGAGTACTTCCTGCTATATCTATTTTTTAAAAAATTAGTTGATTCAATTATTATTATTATTGGCAGTAGTAATTATGATTAATGTTAATAACACCCAATACTCAGCTTCTATGTATAATCAAAATTTGCAGTTGATTATATTCATTAATGAACAATATTAAGAATGATATCTTATTTTTCATGTACTTTTTTTTTTTCTACATATTAAATATAAGGAAAACCAAACAGAACTGAACACAAAGACGACTTTGTAGGGAGAAATCATGAAGTACCTCTGGGCTCCAAACAATTTATGGCTGTCTAGCATTTACTTCAGATAAAAGGCAGGGTTAACTGCACCCAGATGGTATCAAACCTGATAATCTTTTTCTGTCCTGGAGAACTGCTCTTATCATCAAAAACAACCTCAACAGAGAACAAGGATAAAGTACAGAAACTCTGTGCAATCCCACAATCAGTTTAAGTCTCTGATAGAGGACAGTAAGTAAAGGATGAGACAGTGACACCAGGGCACTTTGTGTCTCCATTAGGGCTGTTAAACTGCACTGTCATTTGAGAATGTGCCAAGAACATGCCTTTCCTCCTGACAACAAAAACTACCAAATGCCTTAAAAACATATAAAGAAGACTACTGATATTATGGAGTGGCATTAGGTGCATCAGTTATTCATGTCTAGGAGCTATGGAACAATATGTACAAATAGGCCTCGGTTCTTTATTTATGTTTTAATTTTAAAATACTGAAATTTATACAAGAATGTTATTAAAATAATAAAAAATTCTGATAGAATGGCCTACTAGTGATTATGCAAAGAGTGAACCTGAAAAAAAATTCATCTCAAAATTCAGTCTGAAGAGAGCAAAACCAAAATCAATGAAATAGAAATTACATGATTTTTCATATCTGTAATTTCGTACATGAATACTAAAAAAAAAAGCAATCCTGATAGCAATGTTCATATAGAACAATATACTGAAAAAAGATCAACAATAGAAAGAAGGTCAAATCATTTATTCAATACCAACTTCACAGAATCTCAAAAAATTCCCCTTTTCCCATTTTTGCTGTGAAGACCAATCAGATATTCGGTTTCTGAACATGTAACTATAGCTGAAAGTTTCTAACTTGCAAATTATAAAAGGAAGTAAAAAGAATGAAAGGTAACTATGACACTTACTACAAAACAAAACAAAGACACACACACAAAAGGGGAAAAAAAAAGTACTTTGAGAAAAGCACTCTGCTATTTTTGGCAACAAAACACTATGGGGAAAAAGTGATAAGAATCATCTTCTGACAAATCACTTGACAAGACTGTTTCATCACAGAAGGTTATGACAGAAACGAGACTGATGGAGGATGAGACCAGAATGAAGACCCTGTCCTCTGAGGACATTATTTTAAAGGGCAGAAGTCTTTGCCACTAGACAAGTTGTTTTTTTTTTGCCTGGGTAGGACAAGCAACCTACAGTTGCAATTCATACACTGATGCAAAGTTATTTTCAACACAAATTTAAAACTGCTCTAAGGGGTTAGTCAGAATGTCAACAGAGACAGACTTACATTGTATCACTTCAAATATACTAGCACTGCATTATAAAATTACTCGATGCTTATTGAATATGAAAATGTTTCTATTTCTGGTATTCAAAGAACACCTGTGCTAGAAAAAAAAAACACATTATTTGGCTTAAACTTCAATATCGGTTCAAGTTTTCAAAACTTGAAATGAAATTTCATTTTACACTAGATTAAATAAAAATCTTGTGTTATACATTAAAAACAACCACCACAGTGTATGATCTCTCTGATGAGAGAATAATACATCTATGTTATTTTAAAAACTGCTTTTATCGGATTTTTAAACTGTAATGTTTTAAGTCGTGTCAAAAAGTGTTTGTACTAAGGCATAAACTCAGAATCAAAACAGTATGCTAATCCATCTTCACACACAGACTGTTTCTATACATACTGCAAATTAAGTGTGCCATACTAGTCACATTAATTCAATTGGAACATATTGGAATATTTAAATTAATAGCATTATCTTCAAAAATGTCACCCTGAAAGATGTTAAAATGACATTAAGTGTATAAACACACAAATTTTGTTGTGGCCTTTGATATGAATTCTGTGCTTCCAATGAATTCTTCATTTTCTGTTGCCAATGTTTCATAAAATATAATGCATTCTATAACTCCCTTGTGAATATAAAAAAAAAACAAAAACAAAAACACAAAACCACAACGATATTGAATTTTAAGTAATAATGGCTACATAAACTTAATGAAACAATATATTTTGTCATTTTACGTGTAGGGTACAATATGACCTAGAACTGTACAGAAATTTTAAAGGAGCTTAAATGAACTTTCATTTTTATCTAATAAAGAATTTTTCCCTTGAATATGTAAAATATAAATAATTATCAGTGCACCAGAAAGTCCCGGGTCAGTATTTTAAACGCATATGCTTCTAAAAGAGTAATAATGTTTTGCAAATTTCAAATTCCTTCAAATATCTTTTTTTTAAAGTGATAATTTTAAAGCAATTGTAGTTACTTCTTCTATGACATCTGAGCTGGCAAATCTTTGCATTCCTAACATCCAATTCCAATGTAGAAAAATTCTTGCTTTTCTTTCAGATTTCTTTCCTATATAAACATTAGAAAAATAATGGAACATGCAACAGTGTACTGAGATAACTTTAAGAACCCTTTCAGAAATCAATCATTTGATAGTCTGCAATCATTACTAATCTCTGTATTATAGATCTTATTTTAATGTTTATCATATTTCAGTGGAAAGACACTCCTTCAATTGAGTGGGTTTTACTTTATTTTCACTACAAATATTCTTTAAGTAAATCTCACTATGTTACATTATTTATCTAATTGTTCAAAGCTTTGGAAAGCCTTCTGGAAACTCTGTTCAATGTTTTATTCTCCCTCATTCATGTAATCATTCAAATGCCTTTCATGTAACCCTTCCATCGATCAATTTCTCTGTTCAGTCCCGAGCTGAAACGTGGTCACTCAAGGTGCACCACAACAAATATACCTAGAAAATCTCTAGCAAAATAGAATAATGATGAAATACGCAACAAGATTATATTGGTTTTCAGTTTTGCTTCAGAAGTTTGAACAAAAGGGTGTTTTAAGAGAAAATTTTCCACTGTATTTTCCTGTATTTGAAAATAAAAACCCTCTG
>JAOWBP010000001.1:84599577-84612016 GCA_028571105.1 Tragopan temminckii | reverse complement strand
CTGTATTTTCCTGTATTTGAAAATAAAAACCCTCTGGTGGCTTCTAAACATCAGACTCTTCTCTAAGCAAAAGTATATCTTACTTGCCTCCTGAACAAAATTCAGAAGTTTTGAATGAGACGGTCTGTCCACAAAGCACCATGTGTAAGTAAAATTGTCAGTAACCTTGAACTCCATGAGGAGATGTAACAAAGGGATACTTTTAGCGGATTAAGAGAGCTACAAAACTAAACAAAACAAAATAAAACCAAAGAGTGTTTAATCTTAGAAGTTTAAGCTCCAGCCTCAGCTGTTGCTCAAATCAGTCCTTACTGAATACTTTGCCCCCAGAGCAGTCTCCCCTAGCCCAAAGATTTGAAATTTGGCATTAATTAAGTAGCTAAGACCATTAGAATATGATATGAAATGAAACCCTGTTGCATTTAAATCCCTGACAAAGAGTCATGTAAACTTCAAAAAAGCAAAGATTCCTCCACAGAATTCATTATCACTAACTACAGAAGTACATACTTTCTTAAATTATGCAAGTTTAAACATCAAGGAAAAACTGACCTTCCATTAAGAATGTACTTTTGTTTTTTAAAACAATTTTTAAAGAGAAAACAAAATATGGGAACTTACATTCAATATCAAGGTACATGCTCTTTTGGTGCCCACCAATTCTACTTGCAGCTTCACAGTCATATCTCCCTGAATCTGACAACTTCACATCTTTAATATGCAGTGACGATTTTCCATGCTGCCCTTTGACTTCTATACGGCCATCTGGGCTCTGTTTACATTGATTTAGGAAAAAGAAAGGTTTTACACAGATATGTATATTTATATATGCTTTATATATTAAACACCACTGATATAGTATGACTGAAAGCATTTCTTCACCTGGGGTAAAACTATTACTGACAGATAGGCAATTTCAAAATTTTTCAAATGAATTAAAAATATAGAGAAAAGATGTTCTACTTCTAGGCACTATAATCATGGGAATAAGTACATGCTTAAAGGAACACAGTCAAGGGAAATCACAAAAATTATCAACTGGCCCAGTGAATGACATACTGAAAGCCTGTTTATGACCTCATTCATTTTGCTATGATGATGTGGTTAATGAAAATACCATGTGTAAAATCAGTGTCTCATATAACAGCTGGTATTATCACTTCCATTCTTAAAATGCCCCTGAGACCCCATGAAACAATGATTAAAATACAAATCCAGTCACAGACTTCTAAATTGCATTATTATTTTCTCGTCAAAAGCTTAAGATTATTAAAAACACTATCCATAGATGTAACTCAAATTTCTGGATTTCATTTTTATATCATTGCAAGGAAGAAGGGAGGAGATAAAAATGAATACTAGCTCCCAATTTTCTAGAAAATATTTTTTATATTCATCGACTTGATAAAAAATAATATCCCAATCCCCTAATTCAAACCTATTTGACTTTCAAGACTAGAAAAGAGGAGGGAAAACAGTTAAAAAAAAAAAAAAAAATCCAGTCATTTACACTTCAACTTCCATGGAGAAGTATACCTGAGAGAAAAAAATAAAGTTATTTTTAATCTGGCTCCACACATTACTTGTTCTGTAGTATTGAGCAACTTTACTTCTTTGTTTCATTTTTATTTCATTTAAGAAAAAAAAAAAAAAGGCTGATACAAAATAGTGTTGTATACCTACCTTCATTACTGAGAAAAGTGGAAAAGGGAGAGAAAAAAACTTTAATGTCCAATTCTGTAACTACATATATTCATGAACTTACACAAATTGTTTCATCAGTGAATGCAGGAAAATATGCGTACAATTAAGAATACTAATATTCAAAATAAAGCAGTCATATACAGTATTCTTTATATCAGATTTCTAGGAAGGAAAAGAGTATTGGACTCCATGAACACTGAATTTTGTTTCCTGTGAAAATCTCACAGTACAGACACATGGTTATGAAAACCTAATGCAGGAGAAAATCTAAATTACTTTGGATTGGTAACCATTAATAAGTCCAGCTATCTCTTACAAAACTTCTAATGCTGAACATTCTGTTTTCATTATACATTTAAAACAAGGAAGAAACAAATGATGAAGTTACTACTAAACATGCTAAAGTACTGCAGTGCTGAGAGTAATAATTTGCAGGAAGAGGATTTCCTGGGATAACTAAAATGCAATTCCTTTATAACAAAACAAAAAAAATGCCACAACAATTTTCTAATCTCTGATATACCTATATTTTACAAGCACAATATAAGTATAATTTATCTAATGATTATTTGCTTATTATATATTACACATACTTTGGACGATTTATGTTTGATTTTACCTCAGCTAGAAGTATTTCTCAAAGAAGTCAAAGTTTAAGTTGTGAAAAGAAATACACTGAAACAATCTGTAACAATGATTCATAGAAACAGTGCTACTTTCTGAACATCAAAAGGAATTTTTTTCAGTTCAACACTAATACCAAATACTGTAATTCACTATATAATCATAGAATCATAGAATGGCCTGGGTTGAAAAGGACAACAATGATCATCTAGTTTCAACCCCTCTGCTATGTGCAGGGTCAACAACCACCAGACCAGGCTGCCCTGGTCTATAGATATAGATATAGATATAAATTACTATAAAATACATTCACAATAATTGACTCCATACATTCCAAAGCAGAGATATGAGTGTTAACTGATGTTAAGAAAAAAAAAAAAAAAAAAATCACAAATATCTCTAAATAGAGATCACAAAAGATTCTCCTTCTTCTTTTATCTCAGTATTTTCTACTGCTGGAAAAATACTCCAAATATTTTGCTACATAGACATTTAGTCTGTACCCAGAGTAACTTTCTGAAGTTATATGCATGTATGTATGAGAAAACATATTTTATTTGAACATGGATGACTGAAAAATAATAAGCATCGGGGAAACTGACTTTTTATCTCTCTTGGGAAAAAGAAAACCAAAACATAACCAATACTCTGAATGGAAGAAGATTTTTGACAACCACAACATCTACTCTATCACCAAATATTTACTAAGCATTTTGAGACAGATTTATGAGTTGATTCAATTGATTTCAAAACCAATGAGATATTTTCACTCAAAGTCCACAAAAATGAATAAAATGCATAACAATTATAGGCATTAAAATAATTTGGCCCAAATGATTCATAGAATATCAATATTTAACAATTAACCTCTAGTTTTTCTCAACCTCTAGTTGTCTGAGAATTACCTCCTTGAAATTGTTCATAAAATAACGCAAAATATGTGATATTTTTTCGCTGCAGTCCACAGAATGTGTATATTTCTCTGATTACTTCATAAACAGTTAAGCTGCTCCTGGTCCTATCCTTACTACAACAGTTCAAAGAATCAAGACTAATTGATACAATTCCATTCATTATTCTGTACTTCACTAAAATATATTGTTGAGCAAACATTTCTGACAAACAAAAATATATGACATGTGAGTGCGAATACATTCCAAGAAAATTCTCAAATAAATAAATAAATAGAAATAGTTGTCTATGTCTAGAGATGGTTCCCAGACTATCCTGAAGAGAAATGCATGCCTATTAAAAATGCTAGAAAATACGATCATTTTCCACACAGACTTCAAAAATACCACTGTCTCTGTATTTCATCATTCTACAAAGTAAGTTGGCTAATAGGCATCTGGGTAAATAAATGAAGTACATACTGGGATACCATAAATAGGTACAGTAACAACACAAACACACTGAAGCACAGCTTGGAAAGAATGGAGTGAAGTGACAGAAGCTGACTGCTTTGGACTCCTTTGAAGAGCAGTGAAGAAGATGGGACAAAAATATAACACACAGCTTTACCCTGCAGCAAAAACTGAAACCACGCTGTATTTTCCTGATCTTGTAAATAGTATTATCAAAATTAGAATATACTGAGAAAGAAGTAATCTGCTTTCATCCATAATGTCAGTCTTTTTATCTAACTTGGAACTGCAAATACAAAATGCGAAACAGGGACAGCCCTAATCTTGGATACTGTGCCAATCAGAAATTGATATCCCTTGGTAAAATCTTTCTGAGGTTTAATTCAGTCCTGCAATGAGTACGGACAGCACACATCAGCACCACTTCTCTCACAGTAGCAGACTAGAACTGGAAAAGGAAGAGGAAGCACATAGGATCATGAAGTATACTGCATCCCCACTGGAGAAATAGTATAGGTGTTGCCATAGATGAGAACTCAAAATGCAGACATAATCTCTATAAATTGATAATTATTCTCAAATCTGCCTGAAATGAATACGGACACTTACAGAATTGTGGTATTCTATTTTTTCCATTTCAAATACCATAGTGGAAAAGATTTAAAATATGTATTACGATGTGTTCTTGTTCTGCTAAACTGAACACGGTTTTATTTCTTAGTAGTATTAAAGAATGTACAAAATAGACAAAACAAAAATGTGGACAGCCAGAACAGTGCATGTGGTTCAATATTCATGACTTCTGCTGACTGACTGAATTACTCTGTACGACTGCAGATTATGAACAATCGGTGAAATCTGAAAAAACATGTATGACGAACACAGTTCTAAATCCATGAACATGTACATTAGAAGGCACTTACACTCAAAGGCACGAGAAGAATTATTTCAATAAACAGATCATTGCGCGTCTTGCAAATGCTACAGAAAAACAAAGTGTTTGGAAGTTACTTTTTTTTACAGTGTTTTGGAAATCCCAATAAAAATCAAAATATTTTCCAACATGACTGTTAATGAAATAATTTTGTAAAAGTCATTAAAAGTTTTATCTTCAGTACAGGCTTTGACAAATTTTTACTCACACATAGCTGGCTCTGTGAGTTTACTGCTCTCTACAACCACCCGAAAGGAAGTTGTGGAAAGGTGGGGATCAGCCTCTTCTCCTGAGTAACTAGTGACAGGACTAGAGGGAACGGCCTCAAGTTGAACCAGGGGAGATGCAGGTTGGATATTAGAAAAAATTTCTTCAAAAGAGTGGTCAGGTGCTGGAATGGGCTGCCCAGGGAGGTGGTTGGGTCACTGTCCATGGAGGTGCTCAAGAAATGTTCACAAGTTGTACTAAGGGATGGGGTTTAGCGGGGAAATACTGTTGGTAGGTGGATGGTTGGACTAGATGATCTTAAGGGACTTTTCCAACCTTGGTGATTATATGATTCTGTAATTCTATCCATATAAGACTCTGAATTTAAAATTTAATGTTTCAAAGAAAAAAAAAAACAACCTTTGGTATTTTGAATACTGATAGCAGTCTAGTCCTCTGTCACTGTCAAAGAAAACAAAATTGAACAAGATTGTTCTATACGGTAAAATTATAGATAACAACAACATTTAACTCCAAAAAAAAAAAAAAAAAAAAAAAAAAAGGAATATTTTTGTAAAATTTAAAAATTCTGACTTGCCAAACAATAATTAAAAAATGAGTGCTATTTCATCACTTGAGATTAAGTACAGATTCTATAAAAGTAAATAATTTTTATTTTATGACAAGAATGTATAATGCTGTACATGTTATTCTATTACTGGACTTTTTCTGATAAGCTCTTCCTGTACTTCTGACATGATTTCAGTTCCACACATGAATATTCCCCACTTCTGGACTGGATAATGCTGACCTGTCTGGACAGCACACAGCTCCAAAACCATGTCCTAGAGCTCCCAAGGTGGTATCAGAATGATGATAACCATGTATTTCAAGGGTTCCACATGCTGAAGAGGAATGTAGCTTTCAGGAAATGACAGAATAGTGAGGTGAGAGTACAGCACCTGTAAAGATACATGAACAGCTTCTTGGACAGAATAACCTAGGCTGATACCATGGAGGGTTAAATCTGCACGATTCCATTGGCGCTGTAGTTTAAAAAGTATAATTTCTCAGGAGGGGAGAACTAGCTGATAATGATGCTCAGACAGTGTCATTCTTTTTGAATTATGGAAAGCTGTAATTGAGAAGAGGTGAATGCTGCAATTAGCGGTTGGGTTTGATTTATCGACCATTTCTCCATCTCTCACTGAGGAACTGTAGTATCAAATGAGATGAAGTTGCATGACAGCCAAAACATGCATTTGGAGCTGGCTGAAAGCAAAAGTGGAAGGTGAGAACAGATGCAGGAAGTGACTTGTCTGTAGCTGGTTTTACATAGTGTCACTTTGACCGTTAAAGCAGCTGTGACTTTGTGTCAATTATATTCCCTCTTAGACTTCATGGTTTGGCTGACAAAGTATCCCATGCCTCGAAGTCCAAGCGCAAGACTGACATAAAAAACAATCCTGCATTTAAAATCTGGATATGTTGAAACTCCTTTGTGTTTTTTTTTTTTTCCTAACATTTAAGATTTATTTGTGATCAAAGTGCCATTACTCCCAATAGTCAGTTTTGTCAATTATGTCTTCTGACATCCTGTTTTAGTGTTATTTAATTTATTTAATTTAGTGCTATTCTGGATACAGACTGCACGTGTTAACACCGGAAAAAATGAAGAAACAGTGGCTTAGATTTCAGAGTGTTGTTTCCTTTATAAAACATGGTGAAACATACTCAAGAATAGTCAATGTGGGAATACATAACTTCAATAAAAACTACAGGAGTTTCTCAAGATCCTCCAAGTGAGCTGCTGCAGATGTAAATGGTTGAATCGAGGGGGGGGGGGGAAAAAAGAATAAAAAAAAGGGGAAAAACAAAAAAAGGAATCTGTTTTAATTTTATGCACAGTTCTTCCTTTTCTGGAGCAAAGGGTAAAAATTGCCAAAGCAAGAACACCTTTGTTGTGTTGTCTTAGTTGTGCTCTGTGTATGCATCACTAAATGTAAACAAATCTTGACTAAAAGAATCACCTTTGGAATTTCAAGAATCACAATTTTTTTAGGAAGCTTTCTGATTTCAGGTTGTGTTGATAGACACACATGAGGAAATCTTCATACCAAGTACTTCAGATTGATGTTTTTTATATGTGAAATTTAAGCAGATTGTGCATGAAACTGTTCCTTGAAGCAGCATGAAAGACAAGACCTTTTGCAAGTTGACATGCTGATACTGAATGATGATAAAATTCCAGAAGTCGATTAAATATGTGACCAAAATTCCTAGTCTGAAAATCTACCTTTGATGATGAGAAAGGGCTGTTAGTCACAACAGCCATCATCGTGTAGAAGCTGATGGAAGCTCCCTTCTGGATTATGGATGGCATATTCACAATATTTCCCCATTCTCTTCAGGTAAATGTATTTTATCCATGCACCTGTTGGAGACAGTAGAAAATTCCAGAGTATTGCTATGTGTATTTGCCTTAATGTCCAGTGAATCAGAATAATGTTACAGTAGTGTCTCGGACTTCAGTGATTTTTTCAGTGTTTCTTTTAGAACTGCAGCTCATTTAATACATATTTCATCATGCTGCAAATTCCTGCATTGGTTAGGAATTTGGTTCTCCACAAGGATGACATTAATGAAGAGCCCACTGTTTTCAGATCTATAGTGTAACACCAGGGAAGTGACAAAAAAAGAATCTTGAAGAAAAAGAAATTGTTGTTTTGATTTTCTGTTCATCTGCAGATATAGCAGCTACTTTTAAAGAGCTCAGACTGAAAATTGTAGCAGGTTCTATGCAGGTTTCTAACAGCATGTATAATATCAGAAAAGATGTATTCTTGCAAGCGTCATAAAACTTTTAGAAATTATGAACTGGTATTTGACTGATTCATGCCAGTACTTCTTTTAAACTTAAGTCACTAAGCGAGATGACACAAGATATCCAATACTCCAAAAGCACATAGTAAGACATGAAAAAAACAAAACAAAACAAAACAAAAAATCCTACAACAACAAAAACATCCACGTTCCCTTAGTTGGATTTTACTCACAAAAGAGTATGAAATAAAATAATAGAGAAAATAAGATGATCAGCCATTCAAGATTACTTCCACTGAATAGGCAAATCACAAGAAAGAAACTGCTGATGACTATTAATGGCAAAAAATTTAGCATTATATGATAAAATCTTGTAGAGGAAAACATGCATTAGTGTTAGCCATAAAAATAATAACAACATCCACAAATAATTGTGTAGAAGGGTAACAAAAAATATTCCATCAGTACTGACTACATACATACCTTGTAATTAGAAATTCTGATTCACTGACAAATAATACTGTAATCTGTGGTTTTATTTCTCAGAATTTTACTGATCTGAATCTACCTCAGCTATGATGCCACTAGCATAAGTGACTCAGATGGATTCTGAGCAGCAAAATTCTCAGGAATAAGACCATTAAGCCACAACAGACTTACTCAATAATAATAATAATAGTAATAATAATAATAATAATTTTTAGAAAAAGCAAAGAAGAATGAAGAGAGAGAGACTGCCACTAAAAATAATGGTTCTGCTACACAATTATGTTTTACTTTTGAATGAAATCTTGTAGATTGTTTCTTTGGATGAGAATGACACATACATGATTATAGGATACCTCTGTAAACCTTTAAAATGACTGAGAAATGTGTCCAGCTTCAGTTCAGATTAGTCACAGGGCCTTACAGCAAAGAATATTTCAGCAGAAGCACAGGGCTTCAAACAAGTATCAAGCACTGCTTAAATGTTAAACATTGTGATTTCCTAGAATTTATCTCCAGTGCTTACTCGACCTCTGTGCATATAAAAAATAAATATCACTACTAAATATAAAAGGTTTAAGTAACAATCAATATGCTTATTCAGAAAGGGAACTTCAACCTGGCCCCGTTTCTATTCATATCTATTCAAATTTTAAGTGAGTGTCAGATCAGCTGTAGAAATCATTAGTGAAATGAAAATATACCACTGTTCTATGCTGAAGTGCCCATACAGAGTTCTCCTTATGAGTTGTTAGAAAACAGTGTGAGAATAGGGAAACATCAAGCACTAGGACCCAGCTATCCTTCAAGCAGGAATTGTAAGTGAGTACAATTTCACTGTTATTTACAAAGACTCTGTATTGATCCAGCAGTGCAGAACTCTCTCAGGACTTAATCAGGAGTTGCCTTGGTAGGAGGTAATTTCAGCTTGTTTCAAGATTACAAGATTCTTTGTCATTAGGTAACTACCTAAATTTGTTTCTTAGCAATGAGCACCCCTGGCTGGCAAATGCTGAAAAGTTATTACCTTTTTATCTTATTAGGGATTGGAGGAGGTGGCTTTGTAACTCTGTATCTAACCACTAATATCTAATCATCAATCTAATCAATCTGATCACTTCTATCAGTGAAAACAGTCAAACTATAGCCAAAAACCAATGGGAAAAAAATTGCCTGCAATACAGAATAGACGTCAACCTAATCGAGGTAGGGAAGGAAACATGCTATGAGTTTTGTTTCATTTAAATATGTTAGCTTGAGCCATTTCTATTTTTCACTGGAGAAGAATTTAAGAAACTGATGAATTGCAAACCCTTCTTCACAGTTTTTTATTTTTTATTGAGGAAAACTAGCACTGTCAACCACAGGTCTCAGTGTAGGACTGGAAGTATGATTATAACAACATGAAGAAAACTAGGAAGCTTTTATATAATAATTTTAACCATAATATTATTTCTGTAGTATGTTTATGACTTAAATTGTTGGTACTGTAACTTGAGTCAGAATAACGTTTTCCTCTATTTTGCTTTAACTGATAGCATTACTTGGATCAGTAACAAATTATTGGAAGACTGTATGCTTATTTACTCATTAAACTCTTCTGTAAGCATATAAAATAATCCCCCAAATTGCATCTACTCCAGGAACCTCAAGCTGAACTTACTGCATTTGTAAATTTGCTTATTTAATGTTAGTATGTTTTAAGCTCAAATCATGACTGAGTTGCTTTCATTGCTTTAGTTGCAGGAATAACTAGTACGGTGAAGGTACGCAGTTATCTAAAGTGTGGAACAGTCCATAGAGAATAATAGCACAGCATCTGCTTTCTTTAAAACAAAAAGTAACAGAATTTGAAATTCTCTTATGGATTTGTTCAGTAGTTGTATGCAGCTTGGGATTCTTTCCAGTTTTCTGTAAAGGTGATGTATCTTTTATTAAAATGACTATGGCTAGACAGCAGATAGAAAGTCTGTCTGGAAACTGGGATGAGGTGGAGCCCTGCAGCGGTATACAAGCAACAAGGCTTCCTTAGGGGAAGGAAAGGCACAGAAAGCCAGAAATACATAACCTGAGTGATGAGGGGTGGGGGAATTTTATGCAGCAGGACACAGATCCAAATGTCAGCCCTCAAAGATCAAAAAGTCTGCTCACAAAACCAGAGGAGTCTGTAGGGCTTTTCACTACTTGAGAAACAACAAGAAATTATTGAAGTAGTAAAAAAAAAAAAGTGAAGAACTAACCTAGACAGATCTGAAAGGACAAAAGTATTCGTTTTCAAATCATTTTATTTAATTATTATTATTTGAGCTTCTCTATCTATATTTCTGATTTTATTTATATGTAGAGATATAAGTAAAAGATTATGCTGTAAAAATCAATCAAATTGGGTGGAACCTATTATGGAAAAACCCGCTACTACTAGAGCTTGAAAAAAGATGGACAGCAGAGACTGTGACATGGCAGCACAAATATTCAAGTGTCAGTCTACAACGGAAAGAATCCCTGCTGGAGCAGTTTCTGAAGGACTTTAGCCAGTGGGGCACCTCATACTGGAAAAGTGTGAGGAAGGTGCATCAAGCACAAAAGCAGACCACAGCCCTCATTCCCCTGTAAGGCTCAGGAGGATGTGTGGAAGAGACAGCAGTCAGTGAGGAAAATAGTGAAGATGAGCCTGAAAAGAAAAAGAGTTGGGGGAAGCTCTTTTAGGTTTGCCTTTATTTCTCAATATCATACTCTATTCTTAAACTAACAATAAATGAACTTCACCCAAGTTGAACATCCTTTGCCTGTGATGGTAATTGATAAGCGATCTCGTGTTTTTAGCTCAGCCCAGGAGCTTTTCCTTCTTATTTTTTCCACCTGTCCTGCTGAGGAGGGAATAAGAAAGTGGCTGAGTGAACATCTGGGAGCTGGCCTAAGTCAGCCCACCCCAGCTGGCTTCAGAGGAGGCTGACAACAGCTAACAGCTTCTTGGTGGGTCATTAGTAGGTGTAAGAGTTTTCTTTCTTTTTATTTGTACAGCTACCAATTCTCAGTCTTACCTGATGCAGTTAACAATAAAACTGTCAAAAAATACATTTGTTGAGGATATCTCATGAGCAAAAAACATTCATGTTATTTAATATCTGAGCATTTGCTACACGAAAAATGACAAGGTTTTAATGTTTTATGATTACACAATTTCATTTTAACAAATAAGTTAAAGGTAAACAAGGACTTATCTGTTTGTATAAACCAGCACATCTTTGTACAGAATTAGTAATTTTTTTTTTAAACATAATTAGAACATATTTCCTAAATACAATGACCAAAGGGCATGAGAATTTCTAACAACAATCTATGACACTTAAAGAGCTCTTAGAGATCTTTATTTTCAGCATGCACAATATTGCTTTTGGGTGAGTGATATTTTTATCTGAACAAAGTCTTACTACGATGTTGGTATTACTTGAATCACTTTGAATGTATGATTAAAAAAAAAAAAGCAAAAAAAACCCAAAACCAAACAAAAACATAAAGAAGCACTGATAACTGTGGCCAAGGCTAAACAATATTCATACTGTAAAAATTTTTTTTCCCTCCATTTAAAAGCTGTAGAGTCATTCTGGCTTCCAATGAGACTCTGCACTCATTCTCACGTTTTCTAAATTAAAACAGAAAATATTCATCAATCAACAGATTGTAACCCCAAGTTAGGTTTTGAAATATGCTGGTAAAGAATGTTGTGGTTTGTTTTCTTTTTCCATTTAGACCTCTAGATATTCACAAAATAGTTTTCTAATTGCCAATTTCTGAATTAAGAACTATTGTTGTATAATAGTCTGTTAAAACAATAAATTTTCACCATGTAATAAAACTCGAAGCACTTTAATATTATGTATCAGCTATCCATTAAGTATATTAAACCATGTTAAATGGTCAGCTTTCAGTAAGATAAAGATTACCATATACAATTAATTCATTGAATTCTGACATAGGTGTCATAACTTGATTTGCATAAGCAGAAATTTATGCAAAGTAAAGAAAAAAATCTTACTGTTAATACCATTATTCATATTAATGTGACACACAGAAATTTTAATAACACAGGTTTACTCCACACATAACTGAGTGTTGCTATTTTGACCATGGATCAGAGCTCGGACAAACAGTTCAGTTATGCAGACTTAAGATATTAATGTTAGAGGCTGCCAGTAAGGGCAGGACAAGCAGTCTTCAATTTTCCCACTGGAAAGAAATGCTTTATGTCTGGTTCCACAGTCTCCCAACTACCACAGATGACAAAGGCCAGTTCATC
>JAOWBP010000001.1:84536721-84567538 GCA_028571105.1 Tragopan temminckii | reverse complement strand
TCTGCAACTTCTCCCTGCCTGAACTCTTGTGGCGATACTATGTCCCGAAAAGTGAGCTTTTCTAAAAAGGAAGGAAAGAGAATACCGTTAGTACTTTTCACTTCACTCAGCACTGCAGTTAAATGTGATATCAAATTAGATGTAGCTAACTATTAAGACTTCATCATGTGCACAGTACAGTATTATTTCCGTAATACATTTTTCTAAGATTCAAAGATTCTAAAATTTCAAAATTCAAAATGGTCCTGAAGACAGAACATTACTCTGTCTCTAGAAATGATTTTACAATCATTTGGCATTATGAAAATGTTTGTTTTTGGTTTTCATTGTTTTCAATGTTCCAGAGCTCAGTTTTGAAGCTCTTGTTTTTCTGAGGTCTACACATTCAGGTTAATAGTCCTTTTCACTCTCTTCCGTGTTCTATTTCTCACGATCTTATTATTGAATTAATTCCTCATGTTCTCATTCCATCTAAACATACACTGAAACAACTTGAAAAAGTCTTATTAGAAAGGTGGAACTACAGCCTCACTGACTATGATAAATTATCAGCTGAGTAAAACAGAAGTTAAAAAACAATGGGAAACTACATGAAAAAAGTTTCTATTTTTGTCACAAGAACGTCTAGGCTTTTTTAGCACTAAGATTCTGAGGATTCTGATAAGGCTTTTTCTTTATTCTGGTTCCAAGTAATCACACTTAATATTTAGTTTTATTAGTGAGTTAAAAAAGTTCAGTATTATGAGAATTCAGCGGAAGAACTTCAAGATGGCATTAAAACACAATCTCATCCAAGATCTAATGCAGAAAATAACTGCAAAGGAATTCTGCAAGAATTTCTTGCATGTAGAAGAAATGAGCTGACTTATGTTCCCTAGAATCAAACACTGCCAATTCCATTTACGAGGATACTTTGAAGAATATAAGTCAGAGAATGCAATTCTTTCTGTATTAATATAAGTGCAGGCGCCAATAATCCATACGTTTTCCACAGTAGAGTGAGCAAGCTTTTGCTATATATACATCTTGCCCAGTTTTATAAAGTATTTGTTTAAAATATTTGAAGTATTTGACTACACTTACACCTAAGAAGAAAAACTCTTACAAACAAGTTACACAGTACATCCTGCTTTTTCCTTATAATACGTTACAAATACAAACAATGACACTTCTATATATTAGTTTCCATAAACATTTCTATTTCTTGTGTAGGTCTTTGGGCTTGTCTCAGAATTATTAAAATTACCACATGCACACACTTCAAAAGATTTCAGCTATGCTCAGCTCCTTGCTGACAGAGTGACTGGCAGCTTTAAGCATAAAAATGAATTCTGCAGAACTTGCAATCCTTTGAACTGTCAGCTTTCAAGCCATCATGCAAATGCTTGTAACTGCTATCATCGTTCGAATGGTTGTTTTATCAATAGCTTTAAAAAAAAAAAAATTGTATATCTTTTGTTATCTGAGTTATCTATACCTTTCAGAAGCAGTGCTTTATGATTATTTTCTGTCACAAGGTAATTCCTTAACATTTAATCCAACCAGAAATGTATTTTTTATGAAAGACTACTCTCCAACGAAATTACTGAAGAGTTCAGCTGAAAGGATGTCAGCAAATGTCCCCTCCTTCCACCCAGACATTCCTTAGCTTATACCTTTTCACTTTTTTATTTAATATTAGCTTTTAGTCATTTTGATTAATCTAAAGAATATATTATACTGCAAATCTACTGAAATTGAAAAAAAAAACGAACTCTCAGAGAATCTCTAGCCATAATGCAATGTATTTGCTTTTAACATATATTCAATTAGTTGTTAGCAACTGAAATGCATTTTAGCTGTTTATCATATTAAGCTTCAATGTTCTATATCAAGTTCCATCGCAAGGCCAAGAATATGAGAAGACTGATAATAAAACTAATAAACTCACTCTAAACTTCACTTAATTAATAATCTACTTTGCCCTTCTTACTTCTTTATTTATGTACATATTTGTTATAGGATGCATATGTATTTGTACTTATAAGTAAGGCTGAAAAAACTTTTTTTTTCTGGTAGTCCCTCATAGTCCCTCTTTTCCATAGGAACAAATACTGCACCCCACAGAGATGGTATTTTAAGAGACAAACATAAAGTTACCTGCAATTATATAAAGTTTTCTTCATAACTGTGAACTAAACACAATTGTTTGGAAGATACACTCCAGAGCCTGGAACAACATTTTGATAGGCATTGCTTTCTCAATAGCAGTGGCTCTCAAATCATATTCTTTCATGTACTATTTGATATTACTATACTTACGATAAATTTCCAAAACAACAGTAGCTTCTTGAGTTTGTCCTTTAGCATCTGTTGCTTGACATCGATATATGCCAGCATCTTCTACATCGGCATTATAAATGATGAGACGTGATCGAACACCTTCTTTCTGAACTACCACTCTTTGACTAGAAACAATTTTCTCTCCTTGCGGATTGTACCAATCTATGTTGTCAGGCTCACCAATTGCTGCAAAATAAATAAAAAATAAATAATATCCAATGTTATAAGTTCAAGGAGACATTAAGTAATGCATATTACAATCTCTATGCAATGTCATAGACTGCTGAACTGTGAGAAGGAGTTCTGAGAAACTGCAGAAAGATAAGAAAGATAAAACCGCAGACAAGAGTATGATTGTTGAGACAGGTTAATTAATAGCTCCAGAATTCATGAGGAAACAATAAGCACAGAAACATATAAAATTTGAAAGGAAAGGAAGTCTGGTCTGCAATCACTTTGTCTTATAATTGGTCATACGTCATTCTCAATGGACATTCACAAATCAGCAACATTAAGAATTCATTTCAGGCAGCAGAAAAGCAAACTCTTTTCTTCTGACTTTTGTCACTATGGAAAAGATTTTTTAAGGATACAACAGCCTAGCCCATTAGCTTATTAAATCATTAGTATAAACAAGTAAAAGTATTTTAACCAAATAAGAACCATGGTAGATATAAATTATCTACACCAATACAGACAAATATCAAACTAAGTAATATGGCTTGTTGGAATCTGGTATCGATAGTTTCTGGACTGCAAATGTGAAATCAGTGAAGATCTATTTCTCACAATTCTCACAAGTCAATATGAATACATAAAAACAAATTTAAGTTAATACTGTGAATTGATTAGTTCACTTTCAAATTAAGCATAAGATTGAAAATCTAAGAAAAAAAATCTCAAAATAACATGAATACACACCTGTACATGTGAAGAATTTGGATTCACCAACACTGAGTTCGACTTTGCTAAGAGAAATGGAAACCTGAAGTAGAGCTGAAAAATAAAAAGTATATTGTGAACACATTCTCATTCATATGTCTATATTTTATGTTTTCTTATTCTATGCAGCGTACTATATAAGCTGTATATCAAATTCAGCATTGTGTCTTCTGGAGCATATAGAATATACAGGCTCTCTGCGCTGCCAGCCAAGGCAAATCCCCATAAGCTCTGGACAAGCAGACAGGTAGGATTCTTAAGAATCTAGTTGGCTGGTTAGGCTTAGAAGGCAGCATTTAATTGATCATTCTCTACCTTGAGGTCAGTAACAAGTGGAGTACCACAGGGTTCTGCCTGAGATAGTTCCAAATTTAACATCTTTATCAATAACCTGGATGAGGTCATTGATCTAGAAAGACTGGAAGAATACATCTGTAGGAACATCATGATATTCAGCAAGGATAAATGCTGTTTTGCAGCTGGTAGGAAACAAGGAAACTGAAGTCATTCAAGCTGAGTACTGTCATAGGAGACAGGTGTGCACAGGCAGCAGCAGAAGCCAACTGGGTTTTATTCAGAGGATCATGATCGAGGAGATCACGTACAGTAGTAGATGGAGGAGAGCAATTAACACCTCTTCTAGGTGCTCTTCAGGCCAAATGCAGAATACTACGTATAGCCTCCCCCAACCTTAACCTCAGAATATAAGAATGATTTTAAGCTTCACATGAGTGAAGTTAAGTGAGGGTTGACATGGCGGGTGTAGCTGGGTACTCACTGAATGAGGAGAGGTTGGGGGGACTTGTTTAAACAGGAAAGGGCTATAGAGGAACTAAACAGTCAACTGCTCATGTCTGTGGGAAGTTATTAAAAAGATGGATGAAAGGCAACTGATAAATTGAAACAAGAGAAGTTCAGGTTGGCCATAAGGAAAAAATTATTTATGGTGTATTGGAGGGGGTTGCCCAGAAAGACTGTGCAGTCCCAGTTCTTGCAAGTTTCAAGAGCTTACTGGATAAAGCCTTTCAGTATTTGTAGCTCTTCAAAATTTGTTATCTTACAAAACTGGTCAATAAGTGTTCATGAATCAATGGATAAAAAAGGTCATGTTAATTTCAAGCTCTAATCAACACATATAAAGGTAAGCAGAAAAGAACTCTCTGTTTAGGGAAGAACACTTGTTTTTGGTGTTTTGTTTTTTTTTTTTTTTTTTTTACTAAATTTTACTTTAGTACTGTACATAGTAGAGAACTGGGATTCACGCAAGATTTAAAAAATAAAAATAAAAGTACTGTTTCACGAACATGGGGTTTGGAGTCTTGAAATACAAAGTTCTGCAGTTCTCAAACTATGGTGGAAATATTTTACCATTCTGAAAACCACAACATGAACTACAGTGAATGTTAATGACTATATTCAGGATATACTATACCCTAACCTCTTTAGATTCCTTTTTGTTAACTGGTACAAAGGACCATCAAAACAAACTTCTCTGGATGCAGGAACTATTACAATCTAAATCAAACATTCTGAATGCCAAAATTTCTCCATGAATATCTTAGAACTTACAAGCTTGCTAGAAAAACAATTGTATTGTTCTGTTGATAGTAAATAATAAAGAATAGTTGAGCACAGAAAAATATTGTCTAGGTAGTATTACATAAATCTTTATATGGCAATTAATACAATTAAAACCATCATGAAATAGATTTGTTATTAAATTGAGTATCTGCATATAATCAGCCTGGATATGCATGAACTAGGCCAGATTTGAATTTATGTTTAACAGTCATGTCAAGAACAAAAACCAAAAAGGCAAACAAAACTGTAATATCAGATCTTCAACTATGTAAATGCAACAGAGGAAGAAATAAGTAATATTCAGAACTTAAAAAACTGTGACAAGAAGTGAAAAGCAAAGTTAGAAAATATTTTTCATTCATCTATATGATACATATTTGATACTGCAGGACAATTTTGGCAAAGAGACGAACAGTTTAAAATTATTAGCATAAGTGCAGTTATAAACACTGTGAAGACATTCTAGCTAAATCTCTGAAACAAAATGAAAATAATATTTTCCATACACGGTACATTAGTATTTACAAAATAAAAGACCATCTGCCCAATTTTTTCAGACTCATCCTTTTACTAGCTCTGCTTCATGTAAATAGAAAAATATTGCTTTATGCAAATGAAAATGAAAAATATTGTCCAAGTGATTAATCTAGCAATCTGCACATGTTAGGTAATCAGGCAAATAAAACAGTCCTCAGCTTAG
Organism: Tragopan temminckii; assembly: GCA_028571105.1. Taxonomy (NCBI): domain Eukaryota; kingdom Metazoa; phylum Chordata; class Aves; order Galliformes; family Phasianidae; genus Tragopan; species Tragopan temminckii. The sequence goes on along the minus strand of JAOWBP010000001.1, from coordinate 84,561,993 downwards.
AAGGCTCATTCATTAGTTTCTTCAAGTAAGACATGCAATTAAAAGTAAATATTGCACAGAGGCAACATATCCCAAAAGTTTTACATTACTTTCAAATGTACTTCAAGAATTACATAGGTGCATTATGTTATTACAAGCTTTGATGAAGACGGTATGCAATGTGCATACTATTCATATTAATGCTAGCTGCATGCTAGCAGCTAATGAATAAGTATAAAAAGGAGTAGTTTGTACCAGACTGGTTTGAACGTCTTTGAATACACAAATGAATCCTTATTTTATCAGGTCACTGAAGCTGTTCCAAGAATTCAAGTCAGTAGAGGCTGTGTCTAGCTATGTTCAAACAAACTGAGAAATGAATAGTAGCTTCTGGCTAGATCTGACAAAGTACTGCCTCTTCTCATGTTTCCAAGGATATTACTAAACTAGCAAAAATTTATATATATATATATACACACGCATGTATATATATACACACACAAACATGCATATATAAAAGGCAATGCACTAGTTGAAGTGGAACACTGTGGAGCATAATGCTCCTTTAGTAGTATCTCCTGTTCTGGGAAAAAGTGAAGTTGGTGAGGGCTTCATTTAAGTCTTCAGTACACATGTAATTTTACATCAAAATAAAGCAGTTAGCAGTAGGTGATATAAGCAATCCCTTCCACTCTGGTCATGGTCATTACAAAAGAATTATTATCTATGCTAAGAGGATTCTGTCAAATTATTTCTTAATGGGTTTAAAAATCACTTAGGAAGGTAAGTAGGAACAGTAACAAGGGGTCCATTTGTTCTGTTAAATATGGAGACAGTTGACTCTGTCCATAAGATTTAATGTTTAGTAGACTATTTGATTTCAGAGCCATTTACACTAGTACACCTCACATTTCAGAACTCCATCACACACCTTTCATAGCTCTGTCTACGCAGATGAATTCTGAATACAACGGAAGCAAACTGTTCAATCAGCATAAGCTTTGATAAAGTTTCATTATTACTGCCACATAGCAATAAATTAAAACACATATACTCAAAACATATGTATATAATTTATGCCATATCAAAAAGGAAAAAGAGACAGTATTTGGATATAATTTGAAAATTGTTTATTAGAGTTGTGCTCCAACTAGTTTTCAGGACATCTTCACAATTCCACTTCTTAAAAAAAAATAGTAAAAATAAAAACAACAAAAAATAATCACTTCAAAAATCCTGAAAAGCTTTCAAGTCAGTCAGTTCTATTTAAAAGTATGACACAATAAAGATAAAAACAGCAAACAGAAACAATCAACCAACAACAAACAAACAAACTACATATTCTGCCTCCCCACTTTCCTCAGTGCAAACTTATTACAACATAATTAGCAGTTTTATGCTACATCAATAGATCTGAATGCTTTTTTCAAATTTGTTTTTGAGAAATGAGGCAGCACTCTACTGTGGAGAGGCCATTCTAAACCTGCTGGGTTGCTGATATACTGGAAGACAGAGTCAGTAAAAAGGGAAAGGACACATGTATGAAAACAGAATAAGGAATTGCTGGGCATCAAGCTGCATTCAAGGAGAGTAGTGATAGTTACAGCAACTAATATAGGTGTCTTTAGCAGTGGCCCCTTAGACAAAAAAGATGACTGTAATATACAGCTAAGAGGAAGGTAAAGATCATAATTCAAGCTAGAGAGCTTGAGTTCTCTAACTGTAATTATGAGCTAGTATACTGGTATGCTTTGACTTCAAGTAGCAGTTAAACTTCCTTGAGTGATATGTTTTTGTTTTCAGCAAATGATTACAGTACCATTTAATGTTAAATATGCTTAGAAAACACCTTATTCTGAAGCACGAAGAAATTAAGTTTTTAATTGGTACCCAACTCCAACTAGAACAACCATTTACCCTGTTAATCTTCTTTCCATTTGTTATACAGGCTTCTGAAAACATTTTGCTTTTACTGATTCCAGATAGCAGTGAATGAGTTTTGGATGTAAATTACACTAACATAATTCTCACAGAAACTGATTCTCTCTTAAATTTCTAATGCTTTCTATTTTGATATATTTTGAAACAACAAAAAAGATTTTTTTTGTTATTTTTTTTTGTTATTTTCTTTATACTTTACTCCTGTGGGTACCCTGAATTGAAATGAGGAAATAGAAAAGTACTAACAGTTCAAGGGCATTTGGTGTTTAGAACAAATGCTCTTTGAGGCTTGTTTTACTTTTTTATTTAACACACACAAAAAAAAAAAACACAAACATCCTTATTTTAATCAATAATTCAGCAAAGTCAGAACTGTAAAGATGTTAAGAATTCTACACAGTTCTACACAGTTACAATTTGGTAAGAAAAAGTCTAATCTGAGTCGTTTCAGTGAGAAACCAAACAACTAGGAAGGGTAAACCTCTGTATAAAGAACTCCACAAAAGCAACCATTTCAAAACAGAGCTAAGATTCTGTTAAACTGTTTGTGTTTCAAAGAGCAAATAGCCCAAACACAAATAATGCTGAAAGATATCTTAAGTCATGTAAGGCGCTATATAGGAAGAGCACGCAATCAGATGTCACACAAAAGAAGACCATTAAGATTAACAGTATCATTATTAAAACTGTCATCATTAAAGAACAGACACACATGAAAATGCTATTGTATGGGAACTGTTGAGTCACAGCCTGAAGCAGTGATTGATCACATGGGGAAAGGATTGGCTATAGAGAAGGAATCTGTTTATCTGTATAGAGGAAATGATGTTCTTGTGGTGCTTGTAAAGCCTGTGAAGGTTGTGGCGCATTCAAGTATTTGTAATTCTTTTTGAGTAACAGTACTGGCAAGGAAGTGATTGAGAGAACCGTGGGGGGGACCAAGGGTGAAAATTTAATCCCAACCACCTATTGAAGTTTAATTTACTTAACACTTTATCGTTTTGAGATACTGATGGATTTTTCTTCCAATTTCTGTTTAGTAGTTATTTAAATAAAGTTTGCTATTCAGACACTATTCTAACATGTTATAAGCAATATAACACTATACACTCAAATTTCATTATTACTATCATTTTTAATACATGATTAAAGATACACTAACTGGTCTAATGATAGCCTGTCTATTATCTAATGGTCCTGAACACTTCTGGGAAGAGGTGTCAATTTCAGCAGAAATATCTGAAAATTAAACTGAATCTACTATTCCAATTAACAAAAAAATAAACTCTATGGACACTAGTTAGTTTTCAGCCTTGTGAAGGATGGACTATTGCTAAATTATTAAGCATCACTCCTCTACAGTGTGACAGTATTGAGAGATGCTAGTTAAGTTTTAATTGTTGAACACCAAGTTCCACAGACTAACTGAACTTTCTATTTCCTTATATTAGCATTTATTGCGATGCATCATCAGGAAACAGAAGCCTGATACAAAATTCTAATGCTTTATTTGAAGTGTCATTTTGAAGTGTCATTCCCTGATGAGAAGAGCTAGAAGTCACATGATGGTCAAACTGCTTTAAGGGGCATAACAGAGGTTGTAGAGATGAAATGCATGGTATAAGACAATCAATGTGATCCAGTACTGTGCAACAGAGGCATAAATACTGAAGCTTGATAATCATCTAATTCATAATCAAATCAAGATATTCAATATTAAGTAAAGATAATAGTATTTTAGACAAATATTCTTTCATCACAGAGTCTTACCTTCGTTAAACAGTGAAACCTTATCTAAGCACGAAATTAGATCTAAGAAACATCTATCTAAAAAGGGTTTGGAAGTCATTGCTTGTGTGACTGTTGGAGTTACTACACCTTATCTCTGTGGAAGCAGAATTTGTCTCTATAGCTTTTAACACCATTATTCTCTGGGAAGATAATACACTTTCACGTACAGAATTTCCATAGCAGTGAATACTCCCAATCCTATTTTAACAAATACACAAAAGCGTGTATTTTAAGGATTTGTTTTACAGCTTCAGAACCACAACCAGCCTACTGAAATGACATACGTTCTGAAGTGTAGCAGAGATAATCTTTGTAAAGAAATAATGCAATTACCTCACAAGTAAGTATTTCTGTTCTTAGTAAAACTGGGCATGTATATGAACTATCACACTTAAATGTAGGATGTTTTAACTGAGCTATGAAATGTGATATTTTATGTATCTCAAATAAAAAATCATTTCAATATTTATTTTAAATAACAGATCCATACTTTACGTATGGAAGACAGACTTTGTTGATCCATATATACTACGGTCTTTCAAGACTCATGAAATCAGAAGGTAAACAACAGTTGTAAGAGAATGACATGACAATGAATCCACATGAGGGAGGAAAAAAACCAAACCAGTAATTAAATACAGTATCAGAAAAGTTTCTGGGAAACAGAGGTCAGCAGACAAAACTACACTGATTGAAACAGGTTTTGCTGCTCTTTAACTGACTAGTTAAACAGATAGCACATATTCTGTGAAGTGCTTTTAGTGTTTATCTGTTAATACAAGGTAAAATCTGGCAAACACTTCTCCATGTTATGTGAATTTTCTACTGGTAATGTAATTTTTAGTCTATGATCCATATTTCTGCTATGACAACATGGAGCTAGAATACTGTTCAAGAATCTCTGGTGCTGAACTCCTGAAGTCCATGCTAGATGTGTTTCAGAAGTGATATTTTGGGCTAGCACTTGGTCCTGTGAAATGAAAGGTCTTCAGTAGGTTAACTCTTTAGCTGTCACTTCAAACATACATGTTTCAGCTCAGTTTCACAATACAGAACCCAGTCTACCTGCTTTGTGATCATTCCACAATGTCAGACAAAACACTGTAATAAGGATGGACATCTGGAAAATACAGTTCTAAAGCACGCTAGTGATTCATGAAAAAAAAAAAACCTAATATAGATGAACTCTATAATTTAAGAATTACAATTACAATAGTGAGAACTTCAGAGGTTTAAAATTATAAATAGGGATTGGTTAAACTATTCTTCATCAATATACATGAGCTTTGTTTCAATCACCTTCACTGAACCGTTTTACTAGAAAATAGAGAAATGTATCTGAAGTTTTGATACTCTGGTGAAAATGACCTGAAACTACAAAATGTAAATATTAAGAACAGGCACATAACAGACATTCTTATCACCAGGTATTGGAAGGATTATTAAAAAGAAAATCCACTGAAAATCTAGTTATTTTACCTAAAAAGAATGACTTCGTATTAAGGTAGTATAAAAAATTACTGCTGTTCATACAGTTGTATTCTCTTTGAGTTATGGAAGAATGTCAGAACAGTCTCCTGAGCCCCATCTGTATTATAAAAATAGTTTCAAGCATAAATATTCTTTCTGTTTTGAAAAAATTAGAAGTTCAAGGAAATGCTCACAAATAACTGACACTGTCAGAGATCATAAGAAATCACACTGGCTTTTCAAGCTCTTTCTTTTAACCCTTAAGCTCTTTGATCTTTGAGTGTCACTGTATGGGTACTAGCAAGTTCCCATTTTTAATTATCATGATTTAAGAAACTAATTTCCTCTCAAAGGATTGCTTTGAAGGCTTTCTAATTGAGAACCAACAGGGTGGCAATTAATATGAAAATAGCAAGACAAATTAATAAGCAAACAACCTATTGCAGCAGACGTTCATAGGCTTTAAAAAATCAATCTCTTCATGAACTTTAAAACATTTCCATTAAGGTTGCTGTAACTCTTCTGTTTAGATGTTATAACTGGTCTCAGGACTACAAATACTTTCTGTAAGCAAGTGCAACTAAACTGTGAATTTCAGGCTGAATAACACAAAACAGGTCAGGTCAGATATCTTACTACTCAGTGCTACAGTTTTTAGAACAGTTAAACATGACCATCCGAAGAATCAGCAAAAGTTTTTACTGAGGTTTTTTTTAGCTGTATATAAAGGTGTATTTGTAGCACTCATTTTTAACAGCCCCTGCAAGATCTATTCTCTGTTATAGCACATTCATTATCTTCTAAGCCCTTAAAACTTTTGGATTCTTCAAAAACTACTGAAAATTAATTACATTATTTATACTTTTCCAAAAATATTTTCTTTTGTACAGTTGGTGCCAGACCACTGAGCGTTTCTCTCTTCTGCTTTTGTGAGTAGAACATCATTCTACTAGATGTGTGTGACTAGATGACCCTCAGATGTCTCTTCCAACTCTAAGGATTCTATGATTTCCTTTCCCAATTTTTCCTGATATTACAGAATTTTACTCTCAATCTTTTCTCTAACTGAAAGATAATGTTCAACCAGATTATTATAGTTCATTACAGTTTCTCAGTAATGTATCATTAGAAAGAATCACAGAGGAAGGGTAAAATGCAGTTCCAGTTCCCAGGTATGCTTGACAACTATATATTTTAAAGATGACACTTAATAAATAATGGAATTCTTTTCTACATATTATGATATGCTGGAATATGCAAAGAATAAACAATATTTGTGTTTGTGTCAAAAAACAAGAAACATATTTCATTTTAATTATAGAATGAGAAGAATATAAATGAGGATTCTATTGTTACTTCTACTACCAAATCCCTGAACAAAATTTGTAGCAAGTAACACTGTGCTGACTACCGAAATGTTTTGTGCATCATTATTAATATCCTTTCTCAAATACCATTACACAACATTTTATTAAAAAAAAATCTGCTGCTCTAGATTTATTTTTTTTTTTGCTTATGGAAGAAACATTTCTTCTTCCAAATACCATATCCAATAATCTTAGTTACTCAGATTTTAATTTTTGTTTTAAATTACTACAAAAACCAATCAAGTACAATATTCTAAATAAAAAAAAAATTATATAGAAATGTTATCTATGAAATTTCATTCTATAAAATACAAAACAAAATTGATTTTTTTTTCCTAAGAGAAACATCTTAGAAAACAAATAAATTAATTCAAAAAATTATTCATGTAAATATTTCCAAATGTACCCCTCAGTAGGACTGTCCCTCTAGACTATTCCACTTTCTTCTAGTAAAAGAAAACAGATACCAAAAAGCAGGGCCACAGATTTCAGTGATGCTGAAAGTCTATGCTGGATTAAACCAATTATGAAACTAGTTTCATGTTACATGGCACATCTGCTTCAATAGGAACAGAAACTGATGAATTTGATTCAAGCCTTAACAAGTAAACAGAAAATAATAGTTAAAAAAAAAAAGGCAACTTAACCTTAGAACTTAATCTGAATAATATATTCTTTCACAGTCAATCCCATTTTTTCATAACACATCTCTGATGAATTATTTTTCTCCAGCAAAAATCATTCCTTAAGAAAAACTGGAATGAGAGTATATGAGAACTCTAATTTTCAAAACAATGGAGGCAAAGGGTTCATTGATGGGAAAGACAAAATAACTAAAGGGTCAGTTTCTGACAAATCATAGGCTTTAGTTCATTCTTTTACAGAAGGTAAATTACTTCACCCACCACACACCACTACTGAACAGTACACTTGTTGTGAAAATACGTTTACCTTTGGAAGAAAAAAAAAAAAGGCTTAAATACCAAGCAGGAAAATACACAGGGAAGAAAAAAAAAAAAAAAAAAAGTACAAGGACTGCTCCAAAAGTAATGACTACTATTTAATTACATTGGTTCATGATACCAGATGTTGGTAGCTGGCAGTAGAGATTGAGCCTTCCCATTAATATTCTGTTACATGTTGTTGCCATGTGACAGATGGCAGCAGAGGGTCACTTCCTCATGCAATTAACCAAAAGCTATTTTTTAGAAAGACAAATATCCTGTTGAACATTTCCAAGAAACTCAGGTGAATAGCTGCATCCTTCAGGCCTCTAGCTTCTATCAGGTTTGGCTGAAACTGGCCGTATAACTGTATACCCACTAAGGGAAATGACAGAAAGAATACCTGCATAAGCTTCATTTTCTAGATGTGAAGCTTTATGCAGTTATCCAGTCACTGAAAATGTAAATACATAATGGTAGCAAAGAAATAAAAAATAACTAATCTGTTGATCCATTTAATAATCATAATTTGACCTTGAATTACCAACTTGCCAGACTGCCTATGAAGAACTGTCTCTTTGTGCACGGAATACAATTCTGAGTCTTGTTCTGCAAGCCCTTTTTTCCAAGGCTTGTGGAAGCTACGTGAATGTACTCCCAGCCTCTTGCCATGAGTGTGGCCCAGACAGCACTGTTGTATTTGCTTTTGGAAGCCTAGGCTGAAGCTGTGTTAGGTGGTAGGGGCAGCTGGGCTGCCCTAAGCCTAAGCAGGGACAAGCTGGGTTTTGCCAGTGCCTCATAGCCAAGAGCACACTGCCCAGACTGGCTGAGCTTCAGCTCTGGGAGTGCCACAGAGGGAAGGGCTGACAGTCCCACGCCACCCCTGAGAGCAATGCTACCCGGGTGCACAGGACTGATGAGAAAACAAAAGCAAATCCAAGTGTAATCAGGGTGCTGCTGGAAGGAAGCATCAACCTCATGCTATTTTGTAACAGTAAGATCAACTCCCATCCTGCCAACATGGAGCTCCTCCTGACAGACTGATAGAATGGAATGGAATGGAACCAAACCAGTTGGTAGCAACCCTTAAGGACCATTGAGACCAACTGCCAGACTAACCAAACGTTAAAGGACAATACTGAGGGCGTTGTCCAAATACCTTTTGAATGCTGACAGGCACAGGGCATCAACCACCTCTATAGTAAGCCTGTTCCAGTGTCTGACCACACTCACATTACACAATTTTTTCCTAATGTCCAGTCTGAATCTCCCCTGGAGAACCATTATACCCTTCTACAATCATTTACCAAGGAGAAGAAAGAGGCACCTCCCTCCGCACTTCTCCACATCAGGGAGTTGCAGAAAGCAATGAGGTCATCTCCTGGCCTCTGCTTTTCAGAGTTCTACATCTTATTAAGTGTTCTCAGCCTCTCCCTGTAGGACCTTCTCATCTCCTTTCAGAGTACTGAACATATCAGCCTTAGAATCCAGAGAGAACCCAGAGCAAAGTAACAAAAAAAGCAAGAAAAATCTGAAAGGTTTTTATATACCACAATTTTGACTTTTATCTTCTGAGCTAGTTAGGACTACACAACAGTTAAATTTTATCAGGACTTTATATATATATAAAATCTCTTTTGCCCATATCTTGAGTGTTAGCAAGGGCATTTGAGTTTGGACTGTTCACTTTCGAAGATAAAATCTCTACCTCAAAGCTACTGGACAACCTGTGGCGGAGCACTCTTAATCTCTCACCTGAGGATGTTTGTTTCTTGTAGATAATCAGACATACACTGGATATGAAATGGAACCTGGTTTACACTCTTCTACGTGAGTATCTTGACATGTTGCAGAGCCATTTTTGCCCTCGGGCTGTAATTTGAAGCAGCATTCATAGTAATTATCTCGAGACTTATGATTATTTTGGTCAGATGTGAGGGGCCTTTACAACTTCAGAATAAAGTACTACTTTCTTTCTTTCACTTCCCATGTTTTAGTTCACAAAAGGGGAAAAACACACCAAGGAGATTTTTCAAAATTCCTCGTTGACACCCATCAATTGCAGCACATCAGTAACTCTTTTTGAGTGAAAAACACTGGTGAGTCAGAAAGCTCAATAAGCTAATGAATTATTCCTTTGTGGAATGGAAATAGCAATAAATTTGTTGTATGCTTCTGTAAGTGTTCAACCTTTCCACACTGCGGGAACTTGAAAGTCCCTTTTTCACTGATGTAATTAATATTTTTATTTATATGTTTTATGAGTCTGTATTTTATGAGGTCAGTGGCCAGACACTTTACTGCTCTCTAATTAGCCCTCAGGCCCACACTGTATATTTCTGAATGACAGATCTTTCTTAGCAATTCCACCAGGTGGGAGGGATGGGGGGAAATGGATCACTGTTTCACACCACTAGCAAACTCAGTGAAACAAGCTCTAGGACGGAAGCACTTTATATCACAGAGCTCCCTATAATGCAACATAATTAGAGACATATCCTAATATGAAACGCTAGAAAAATTTTCGTAATAAATCTGAATTTTTTCTCCCTTCCAAGTAATTTCTGCACATCAGTTTAGACAATACGATACACAAATAATTTAATCTTAATTTTATAATCTATCCAGATCACTATTATAACCAAAACAACCTGTAGGTCTAACCACGTTATTTTAGATATTCCATTACTAAAATCACTGTCATTCACATGGACAAATTTAAATTATCTATTTTAGATAATATTAGAGACATTTTATCAAAAAATAGGTATCTCAGATATGTCATTTAACTCACAATTTACAAGTTCCTTCTTTTTTTATTAGTTGCAAAAAGATTCCAGCATGAATAGGCCATCATCTGCTAAGAATCAATATATTAAGATACTTGATCTACATCTGATACCCATCTTAATACATATTTCATATATATTTGACTTGATATATGTTGATACTTGTTGTATATTTGATACATATTTTTTTGAGATAACATAAAAGGTTCAAGTTTACAGAAGTGCTGAACATCCAACCTTCAAAAACGTGATTATGATTCTAAGTATTTTGAGGAAACATGTAAAATCCCTGGTTTCACTAGAAAATGAAGCTCTATCCATGACTCAATGTATTAGGAATGAAATAATAGTTCCTACAAGAACATACAGATCTATATTAATGTATGCCCACCCTTTTGCTTTTTATTCATATTACTGATTGCCCGGCTTGATCCCTCATCATTAATACTCAAACTATTTCTTATTCCCAAACCCTAGGGATTTGCACATATTTTTGAATACGAACAAGTAATATTCTCTCAATATAACTCTGCTACACACTCATACCTTTATTGTAACTCATCATACTGAGTTTCACAAATCTTGCCCACTGTATAGTTCACAAAAAGCTGTAAGGTCCAGCAGCTTAAGCAACAGAAGCCAATGCTTGTAAAATTAAGAATTCCCATTTATATAACTCTAAGAAAAAATGGCTTGTGTTATATATTTGTTATGCATAAAACCAGAAACACTATAATTCTATCATGCAAGATACCGTGAAAAGAAGTTTTCTTAATTATGAAGAATTGCCCAGAAATTGCTGCAGATTTCTAAACAAGTATTTCATTTTAAAGAATATTTACGTTGCCTACTAAACTAATGGATTAATAAATAATCTCTGGTAATCCATTATGATTAACTATGAATTTCTTTTTACAGCTCATTGCCTAAGGAAATCCACGGAGAGCTAAATGACTAACTGTTCGTTTTCACAGTTTGGGTACAGTGGAGTAATTGCTGACATTAATTAATTAAGAACATGTCCACTCATATAATAAAAATATACTCTTTATAAAAATGTTATTTTCAGGAATAATATGACTACTAGCAATGGCTGCGACTAGTGCTTCAGCTCCACCACTGAATGAAATGGATTCAGAAGTATTTTGCTCTTAGTTGCAGACTCTAAAACACAAAGAATCTGATTTTAAAACCTATAAGGAACAGGAAACTGTGTCTGTATAAAGCATAGAAACTTGAAATTGTCTAAGACCAAGGACTTTGCTGACTCAAACAACTAGAGAACAATACAGAATGGAGGCTAAATGACTTGATTCAGAAGCTGTAAGATTTATGGATCCTCACTCTGCAAAGGCAGAGTGACAGATTTTTATCTTTGCTTTCTCTTCTGGACAGTATCTCTTACCTCCTATAGTTGAAAAACATCAGCAGAAGAAGAGACATGAGTATCAACCACCAGAGACTGTCACTGAAAAATCCCACATATTCTCGACACAACTAGATAGTATAATGGTGAACACATACATTTACCTTTGTTAACTCACCACCTATAGATCAAGACCCTTGAGTCAAGACAGTGCTGGATCTAAGAGTGGTGAGATATCTTTCTCCCCTCTCTTTCCTCTTGATTTTCTTTTACTCGTTCTTCTTTAGTAGCTGTTGCCTATATTTGTTTTGGAGTAGTTCATAAGGAAATAACACCTACACCACGTACCCTTATTCATATTTGCCTCAGAGTAGTTAAAAAAATGGTTGTTAGAAAGCTCTGTAAAATGTCTTGTATCATTCCTCTGAGTCATTGTCTGACTTTGTTGTTGCAGCAACCCCAGTCGAGGAGGGTCTGCCCTAATTCAGTGGGATTCCAAAGAATCACCTTTCTTGCAACCCACTTAGTGGGATGCAACACTATCCCTGGAAAGTTTTATTGAAAAGAAAAAAGCTTATGAAATAAGATGTAGAAACAAGTCTTTCCCATTTCTTTTTTTACCATTTTAATTACTGGAGGAAGGGTCACGTCACTCCCATTTACAAGAAGGGGAGCAAGGAAGACCTGGGGAACTACAGGCCGGTGAGTCTTACCTCTGCGCTGGGGAAGATCCTGGAACAGATCCTCCTGGACGACATGCTTGATCACACGAGGAATAAGTGTGTGATCCGAGACAGCCAGCATGGCTTCACCAGGGGAAGGTCATGCTTAACCAATCTGGTGGCCTTCTATGATGGAGTGATGGCATTGGTGGATAAGGGAAAGGCAATCGATGTCATTTACCTGGACTTGAGCAAGGCCTTTGACACGGTCCCCCACCACATCCTTATCTCCAAATTGGAGGGATGTGGATTTGATGGGTAGACCACTCGATGGATAAGAAACTGGTTGAAAGGCCGCAGACAGAGGGTGGTCGTCAATGGCTCCATGTCCAGGTGGAGACCAGTAACGAGTGGCATCCCCCAGGGGTCTGTCTTGGGACCGGTGCTCTTTAACATCTTTATCAATGACATCGATGACAGAATTGAGTGCACCCTCAGCAATTTTGCTGATGACACCAAGCTGAGTGGTGCGGTCGACATGGTAGAAGGAAGGGATGCCATTCAGAGGGACCTCGACAGGCTAGAAAGATGGGCCCGGGTGAACCTAATGAGGTTCAACACAGCAAAGTGCAAGGTTTTGTACTTGGGTCGAAGGAATCCTAGGTATCCATACAGACTGGAAGGAGCGGTCCTTGAGAGCAGCCCTGCAGAGAAGGACCTGGGGGTCCTGATGGATGAAAAGCTTAACATGAGCCAGCAGTGTGCTTTTGCAGCTCAGAAAGCAAATGGTATCCTGGGTTCCATCAGAAGAGGGGTGGCCAGCAGGGACAGGGAGGTGATTGTCCCCCTCTACTCTGCTCTTGTAAGGCCCTATCTGGAGTACTGTGTCCAGGTCTGGAGCACCCAGTACAAGAAAGACAGGGAGCTGTTGGAGAGGGTCCAGAAGAGAGCCGCAAAGATGATCAGGGGACTGGAGCACCTCCCCTACGAAGACAGGCTGAGGGAGTTGGGCTTGTTCAGCCTGAAGAAAAGGAAGGCTGTGGGGTGACCTCACTGCAGCCTTTCAGTGCCTAAAGGGAGCCTACAAACAGGAAGGGAATCAACTCTTTGAAAGGGTAGATAACTGCAGGACAAGGGAAAACGGTTTTAAGTTGAGGGAGGGAAGACTTAGGTTGGATGTCAGGGGGAAGTTCTTTACTACGAGAGTGATGAGGTGCTGGAACAGGCTGCCCAGAGAGGCTGTGGATGCCCCATCCCTAGAGGTGTTCAAGACCAGATAGACCACCACCCTACCTAGTCTGATGGAGTGTACAACAACCCTAGCAGCGATGAACCTCTTAATAATACACATCCTGACGTTGCACTGATGCAGCTCCATACCACTCCCACAAGACCTATAATGCCAAAAGGAACAGATGCTAACAACAAATTTATTAAGCATCTAAGTCCCACACCCAGGACATTTATAAACAAACACTGAAGAGAACTGGCCCTAAAATCAACCCCATAAGTGACAGACTGCCAGCCTTATGTAACCCCATTTAGTACAACCCTTTGAGCCTGATCCATCAGCAGATTGTTCACCTGTTGTAGTATGCTTTTGTCTAGTTGTATGCTGGACATTTTTTCCAGCAAGGTAATGTGAGAAACAGCATTGAATGCTTCACTGAAATCCAGAAAGACTGTATCTACTATCTTCCCTTATACATCTAGGTTGTTAACCTTGCTGTAAAAGCAAATTAAGTTCATTAGAAAGGACTTTCCCCACATGTACCTGTGTTGGTTGCGAGAAACCGAATTTCTAACTTAAATACTTCAGAAAACAATAAGCAGGCAACTCATGCTGGCACTTGAAAGTATAGTAAAATTTAGATTAGCATCAGTTGAAAAGAGTTCTGTTTTCCTTGCTACACTTCTAAGACCAGGTGACCTCAGGAGGTCCCTTCCAACATCAGTCAGACTGTGATTCTGTTCTTCTGGAACTGCTCCTCAGTTGTGTAGCATTGGTGTGCACTCAGCACCCTATGGCCACGTTGCCCCCCTGAAATTCTACACAGATGTTCACAGAGTGCTTGATCACAGAAAAAAAATTACTGGTATCTGTGCATAAGCTGGAGCTTCCAGAGGTAATGGACTCTGAAATTTTGGGTGGTCACTGCCTGAATGTTAAAACAACTCTCTCTTTTGCAAGCCTCCATATAACATCATCTTTGGTTGTACGGGATCCAGCTCCCCAGAATGTGGCTTGGTTGTGGAGAAAACATGCAGGAGCAATAGAGCAATATCCACTGCCTATCGAACAGCGTCTCCTGCATGTCTAGTATGCACAGTCCCGAGGCACCAGTGCACAGAGAGCATCTGGGAAGGACAGATTCTCCACCCTGCCCCTCAGCAAGCAAGGTCGCAAGGAAAATCCAGGGAACTACAGGCCCATCAGCCTGATCTTGGTGCTAGGGCAGGTTATGGAACAGATTATCTTGAGGAGATCACATGGTATGTACAAAATAACGGGGAGATCAAGCCCAGCCAGCATGGGTTCATGAAAGGCAGCTCCTACTTGACCAAACAGATCTCCTTCTACAATCAAGTGACCCACCTGGTGGATGAAGGAAAGGTTGTTGACATAGTCTACCTAGAATTCAGCAAAGCTTTTGACACTGTTTATACTTCCAGAGAAGCTGGCAGCCTGTGGCTTGGGCAGGTACACTCTTTACTGGGGAAAGAACTCACTGGAGGGCTGGGCCCAGAGACTGGTGGTGAATGGAGTTAAATCCATTGGTGTCTAGTCATGAGTGGTGTTCCCCAGAGGTCGGTATTAGGGCCTGTCCTGTTTAATATCTTTGATGATGATCTAGACAAGGGGATTGAGAGCATCCCCAGTAAGTCTGCAGATGACACCAAGCTGGGAGGAAGTGTTGATCTGCCTGAGGGTAGGAAGACCCTACAGAGGGACCTGGACAAGCTGGATAGCTGGGCTGAGGCCAGTGAGATGAAGTTCAACAAGACCAAGTGCCACATCCAGCACACAGAGATATATAATGCTAAGTAAGCCAGTTTTTACATAAAAACAAGCACTATTTACTGGATAATAGTAAATTTAAGATACTTCTGCATCCATCCTACTATTATCTACTGCAGAATGATTTAGTAATACTGAAAATCTAACGAAGATTTAAGAAACTTCTCATAGATTTTAAGAAATCCAGCTAAGAGAGTTATGATAGCTTTTTCAAGATTTACTGTTTAGAAGAACGCTAAACAATATTTCTTGACAGAAACATGCATAGGAACTGCACTGGAAGTGTTTCTAATTGTTTTAAGAATCCAGTAAATTAATTTCCTGGTTCAGCTAGAATTCTCAAAATACCTTAGAAGAGCTGCAATTAACTTCCACACAGCACTTTATCTAGGAAGAACACTGTGCACTGCAAATTATCAGAAAGTCTGAATCTTTATCTTTCTGATAGAAGCGTCCTCTAACAGGACATTTTCACTGACACAAGTAAACATAGCTAGGCTATAACTAAGTAAATCAGCAGAATTTATACAGTCAGGGATATCAGTTTAGGATTCTGTCTTCCAGTGGAATGCAGTTTTTTCACATGTAGAGACAGTAAGAGCTACTCTACAAGAATTTGAAGACAATCTTTTGTTAGAAAAACTGAGATATCACACCTACCAGAGGTAAGCTGAAGAACTATGGCTCTATAGGTGATCAAGGACAGAATTTAGACTTCTTTTCCTCAACTGAGTTATTACCAGCCTCACATGGTAAGGCAGACTTACAGGAATAGCAGAGCTCTTCGGATATTAAGAGAAGACTCCGTATATTCTGTTTTGTTGGATAAGCGTTTAATAATTTTTTTATTCAGTGATGAAAGCAATCCAGCTTTCAGGCCATGAGGTGGAGCACTGAGGAAATCTACTTTAGAAATCTCAGAAAGTGATCTCAGAAAATTTTATTTCATATCAGTGGAGAAAGACAGACAGAAGTCAGTTCACCAAACTTCTTGTGTTCCTTCAATGTCGACAAATTATTTAGAAATATATATTTTCTTAGTTGCTGTCCTGTCTGTTTTGATATGTGTGTTTTGTGCTTGAAACCTCTTACACAGCCTACCGTCATAAAACCTTGAGAGAAAGATAAAGGAGGCTGTCTCAGTGCTGAACTGCCTGGGCACAGAAGTTAAATCTCTTCACTGCAACTTTAAAAGTCCAGTTCCAGAAAACTGACTGCTAATAAATCTCAAGAGGCAACTGATTTTAATTACATGTCCCATTGTCAGATATTAATAATAACAGAAAAAAATATTTTCTCTTGCAAAAGTAGTTGAGAAAAACTGAAACGACAAGAGATACACAACACTAATTGCCTCATGCTCCAAAAGCAAAGGAGAAAAAAAAAGCAAAAAAGTATGTTTCAAGTCACAATAGAAGTGTACATGCAGTGAACATGTGACTATAAATTGGTGTCATTATTTTTTCATTTTTAAACTCTAAAATTCTAAAACGTTTGAATGATTCATTATAATTCCATACACAGGCATAGAATGGAATGTGGTATGAGCTTGTTTTTAGAACACTCTCCATTAAAACAAGATTGGTTTGTGTAGAGAAGAGTGATACATTTGGCTAGTAAAAGGCTGTGATTTGCTGTTGACAGACTATTACCTTGGGACTGACTTTGCGAAAATCTTCATTGATGTTCCACACAAAGCACAGATTCTTTCAGAAAACAGCAAATTAGAGGACTGTTGTGCATGGCGCCTTCATTTCGTTCCAACTGTTTCTCTAATTGCTACTGCTTTGCAGTGCAAACAAAAAATCTGAAGTGAATCCTCCTATATAACACTGATCCAATTTTGGAAGCAGAAATAGAATTCTAATATGCTTTAAATCCTTAAATGTGCTCTGAAATACCTACTTCATAATCACAACAAGGTAAGGCTCCAGAAGATTTAGAAAAAGGCTGTGTATCAGATTAGCTACACCTGTGGAATACAGCTTTCTTCAGAAGAGTACAACCTTATGTGACATTTACTTTCAAATTTGGAAGTGCAAATGAACAACTCTAGAACAACAGCTAAATCTAAGTGGTAAAGATGAGCAAGCACACTGAACACGTTAATCTTTCCAATTTCATATTACTAGCTGTTTCATGCAATAACATTTATGAATATTATAAATTTAATTTAGATAATCTCCATGCATTGAAGAAAACAAAATGGCAAATATTAGACTTTGCTTGTTATTTAAATATTTTTAATTTAATCTCTTAGAATAAAGCCCACTACATGCTTTGTGCAATATTAAAGATTAAAAATGATTGATGAATGTCCCTGTAAGTTCTGCCTAGAGAAGCAAAAACTATATTAAGTAATACATCTAAGCATTGTTTATTAAGTTCTTCTGATTTAATAGACGAGTTATATTGACTATTTTGCCATATGCTCACTATATGCAAGCAGGTTTGTTAAATTTACTACATCTTGAGCTAGTAAATCAACTCTACATCCCGACAGAAATGAGACAAAGGCTGCTTCTGGCAGCTTCTTAAATGAAAATCAATAAACAGACTCTGGATTATTAGCAATGATTCATTTGCGAAATCACTGCAAAACGTGTACCATTTATCTTGCCTTTGTCTTTAATGTATCAGTGAATAAAGAAGAAATATTAAAAACAGCTGAATTCTGAAGTCAGGTATGTGCAAATAATATCCCCAGATCATCATTTCTTGAAAAATGCCCTCAGGAAAAAAAGAAACTTCTCAAACGTTGTTAATTATGTCCTTCAAGACTACTGTAAACTAGTCATTATTTTTGTTTTAATACAGCATTGTGCTTCACGCATTATTTACATTATATCAGTTTCTAATAATGGAAGAGAATAGCAACCTCACTTAGACACAGAATCATATAATCATAGAATCACTTCGGTTGGAAAAGGCCTTAAAGATCAAGTCCAACTGCAATCTAACCATAGTACCCTAACTCTAACAACCCTCTGTTAAATCATGTCCCTGAGCACCACATCCATGTGTTTTTAAACACATTCAGGGATGGTGACTCAACCACCTCCCTGGGTAGCCTATTCCAGTGCTTAACAACCCTTTCTGTAAAGAAGTTTTTCCCAGCATCTAACCTAAACTTACCCTGGTGCAACTTAAGGCCATTTCCCAGCGTCCTGTCACCTGTCACCAGTGAGAAGAGATCAGCCCCACTCTCTCTGTAAGCACCTTTCAGGTATTTGAGGAGAGCAATAACGTCTCCCCTCAGCCTCCTTTTCCCCAGACTGAACAGCCCAAGTTCATTCAGTCTCTCCTCATAGGACATATTCTCCAAGCCCTTCACAAGCCCTGTTGTCCTTCTCTGGACCTGCTCCAGCACTTCAATGTCCTTTCTGTACTGAGGTGCCCAAAAGTGAACACAGCATTCGAGGTGAGGCCTCACCAGTGCTGAGTACAGGGGCAGGATTACTTCCCTAGTCCTGCTCACCACACCATTCCTGATACAAGCCAGGATGCCACTGGCCTTCTTGGCCACCTGGGCACACAGCTGGCTCATATTCAGCTGACTGTTCATCAGTACACCAAGGTCCCTTTCCATCAGGCAGCTTTCCAGCCACTCCTCCCCAAGCCTGTAGCGTTGTTGTGACCAAAATGCAGGACCTGACACTTGGCCTTATTGAAACTCATGCAGTTTACCTTGGCCCATCGATCCAGTCTATCCAGGTCCCTCAGTAGTGCCTTTGTCCCCTCAGGCACTCCCTCTCAGCTTAGTGTCATCTGCAAACTTACGGTGAACTCAATCCCCTCGTCAAGATCATTAATAAAGACAAAAGTAAGAAATTATTATGGACCACTTGAGTTATCTGTCAAAAAATTCTGTACAGGTATGTGTAGAGTGCACATTCAGGCAACATCTCTATATCCCTCCTCTGATGCCTGTTCTATTTCCAGCTCATACAAACTTCTTTTTTGTGCACAATAATGTTGGAACAGCACAAGTAACAAATGATTATACAACAGTTTATCCTAACAGCTTTTCCTTACTTTATCTGAATTGCATCAGATCACAAAATACTATGACAGGGTATGTTTTGCCTACAGAAGATACTCATGTGAAGAACTCATGTATTATGTGTGTTTCTGGGTAGACTTGAAAATCATCAAAAATAATTCTCCATACATTGTTTTCCCCCAATTAATATAAAAATTCACGCACACACGCAAAAAAAACATACACATAAATTTGATTGAACCCTATATGCACTATATTTCCAAAGAAGTTCTTATGTATCTAAAAATAATTTGGTCACAATGACAAATCACAAAGAAAATGTTTTCTCTGTTATAGCAGAGAGCCAGTAAATTCCAGGAACATGATAGACAATATCCCTTTTCCTCTACCTTATGTTACCTTCTGATCACCAAAAAATTCCTAGCATCTTTACAATTTTCTGAGGTGCAACACAAAAGCATATTTATGCTTAGAGTTGGAACCAGCCTTGGAACCAACTCTGACTTGCTACCAGAGACTTCCTATTAGAACAGTGTGATCACTAAGCTGATTTGTTAATCATCTATAGTGGTATTTTGGTAATAATCTTTGGAGTACTGGAATTTTACCTTCTTGGCATGCTACCTAAATAAACTGTTTCACTGCGTAAATAAATTTCTCTTTGCTAGAGAGACTGTACTAATAATCTACTCTGAAGACCATTTTGCTGCTTTGTAATCCCCAACTGTCTTGCCCACCTATCCAATGCTTTCTTATACTATCCATAAGTAGTAAAGAACATTAAGAGGGATGTTTTGAAGACCTTTCCACAGCCATTTCACTTGTCTTATGGAATTTTGCAATACCTATGGTGCAGTTGATAGCAAACAACTGTAATGCAGTATTTACTTTTTCAATTCAGTAAAACACATTAGAGATCTAAGACAACTGACTGAACTAGCAAATCTTGTTAGTTGTTCATGAATTTATCAATCTTTACAGGACTACTACAGTTTTAGCGTGGTTTTCAGGTCACTGGAATAATAGATGACTCTTACAATGCCACTCATTTTTTGTCATTGTATAGAAATCAACCTGGAATAAATTACAAATATGCAAAAGCTAATTAAAAAAAAAAAAAAAAAAAAAAAGTAAAACAGGACTTGCCTTACAGTGAATATTCTCTCACATAGTCAGACACTTCATGTGCTAAGACATACCAGTTCAGCATTACCTTTCAATGAGTAGGACATGATACCAGTACAAGCATCTCCAAAGAACCAACTCTATCAAAAAGCCAGATTCAGTGACATCTCCTGCTTTTCAGACTCATCAGTATTCTACAGCACAGAATCTGTGCAGAGCCTCCACTGAATCTGCCTAAATGAAGCAAAAATCTGATATCCTTCTTGACAGTAGGAGCTCCAAAAAAGCTGTTTCATTCTATTTGCTAAAGTACACATTGAGGCGGTTCGCAGACACTTGTATGTGTGTATGAATATTTTAACAAGTGCATATATACATAAGGATATGTAGCCTGCTTTTCTTTTATTCTAAAACTGAGAATTACCATCAGTATTTAGCAGTACCCAGGATGGTACTGCTGTTGGCAAAAGCATTTTGCTTTGTGAAAAAAAAGTAATCTTGCTTTCAGAATATGACTTCAGATACACATATGAAAATACCTTTAAAAAAGTTAACAACAACGAAGAAAAAATGTAGCAACTTAATTTGTAGGCAAATTGTGGATTCACTAGAATCCTATTCATTACTTTTATTTTGAACGTGGGCAGAATCATCATTTTGGAACTGTAGTTAGGCATGCTCTTTAAAAGTAGCATCAGATAAAATGATGAAAATAGTTTATGTTAAAGGAATGAGTTATAATACGTAGCTTGCTCTGAAACTAATCCCTCCTATTTATTTCCATTTCCTATTTATTTCCATTTCTGGAAATTACAGCAAAGAGCAAAAACTATTTGATAAAGCAAATTCTCAGCTACAAAACATTGTTTTTAACACAGTCAGCAACATTAGCTATGGATTTTCACCAGCGACGAACAGCCTGCATGTCACACTCATAAAAATCTGCAGCAGTGGAGGTAACCTACTGTTTCACAGATGCTGTAATGGCATCAATGCTAGGAAAATGCTGCCCACAGAATCAATCTTTCATTGGCTCAAACAGTTGGAAGTCAGAAGGTGCCAAAACTGGACTATATGGTGGGTATAGCAGGCCAAGATTGGCAATGTATTCTACAGTCTTAAGTGCTACGGGGCCTGGTGTTATGGTGCTGCAAGAGAACTGTTGTCTCCCTCTCAGGCCTGACTCTGGAAGTTTGAGCCTTCAGGTTAGTCAGCATCATGATGTAGATGGCTTGTCTGAGTTCCAGGAAATTCAGAAGGATCTCCTTTTTACTATCCCAAAACATAAGGCACATCACTTTACCCACTGAGGGCTGCATCTTGAACAACTTCTTCAAAGAGGAATTCATATAGCATCACATCACGGACTGAAGTTTTGACTTTGGCTTGTACTGGTGACTCCACATCTCATCACCAGTAATGACAAGATCCAGGAAACTGTCATCTTCAAACTTATTTTGTTTCAATGATCTTGACAAATACTTGGTGTTCTACTCCTGTGTGAGCATTCATGGGATCCACCTGGCACAAACTCTGTAATATTGTAACATCGCCACCACTGTTTCCAATGCACTGAAGCTGATACTCAGTTCTGTATTCAGTTCCCCAATAGTAATCCACCAACTCACTGAGATGAGATGACTGAGTCACACCAGGAAATGAGGAGCAATATCTGTGCCTGGCCATCCAGAACATGAATTTTCTTTCACATCTCTGTCACCACTGCTGAAATGCACCACCCAATGCCTCACTGTGGACTCCACTTTTTCATCTCCGTAAACATTCAGCATGCATTGATGAATGTCAGTGGGTGCAACTTTTTCCACATGGAGGAATTCAATTCCACACCTTTGCTTCACACAGACTTCTATGTCAGATGCCATTCGGTCAGACTGCCTCTCTGCTGCCATCTGTTACACAGCAACAAAATGTAACGCTATACTGGTGGGAAAGTTCAGCCTCTACTGCCATACCACCAATGCCTCTGATGCTGTTGGCCAACATAATAAAAAAAGGAAGCATTATTTTTGAATCAGCCTGTGTATTTTGCAAATTTTAATTTTTATCTCTAATTTCTGAGTAACTGACTGTTATTGAAGGCTTCCCAAAAGGACAATATATTATTATTTTGGAAGAATAAAAAAATAAAACTGTTAAAGGAACTACAGAAATTTCTCAACTTACTTAACAGTTTAGTTAGTTGAGAGAGCCAAAGCTGCCTCTTCTTGTACTGTTTGTTTTGTTGTTGTTGTTTTTTATTAAAAAAAAAAAAAAGAACAAAAACAAAAAAAAAAAAAAAAAGAAAAAAAAAACAGTCTCTACTGAGATTATTTGACCTATTATTTAATGACAGGTATTCTGTGGATAATATAAATGCAAATCGTGCAAAAAGAAAAAAATCCTGGGACAGAAACCTGTGCTAGCTTTACTGAAGGTTGATTTGTGCATCTCAGCCTGAAGACGATATATGTTATTCAGTTATAAAACTTAAAAACAGTTTACTTGCATTAAGCACCATTATTCTTTAGCACTTAAACACTCTCCTATCTACTGGTCTGGAATTGCTGCTTTGAAAACTTGATTTTATTATATTTGAAATAGCATTATTCTAAGCATTCTGGCAGTATCTCCCTTCTGGCTGTTATCTTTTCAGGTGCATTTCCTTCTACAACAATTTTGCTTACTAATAACTCATTCTGCTGCTTCTTTTTTTTTTCCCCCTCTACTTGGAACACTGCATTCCAATGCTTCAATTTTCAATTTTGCACTTTGAAGCAACTTTTTTTCTCTCACCTGCATGCCTTTAACATACAAAAATAGAAAAAGGTGATCTGAATTAAAGACCAGTTTGATTGCTGTGGTCCAAGCTGTTGGCTATATTCTTTTAATAAAGCATTGCTTCTGTGACTGATGCAGTTTCTTTCAAGTCTATTTCAGATATGTTCTCACAATGTGTAGAACTGTAATTCACATTAACTGATAAATACTTCTCCTAAGAAATCAAACATAAAACACAATAACTGTCCCTCAGAAAATGGAGATATGTCACCTCAGAGACGTATTCAATACCAGTGATATAACAGCAATGGACAACTATGACAGTTATCTGTATTTTCCCAGACCGAGCTATTGAAACAGGCATTGTTTCTGTCAAATAGACAGTGTCTTACACCTGCAATCAAGAGAAACTTCAGCTATTTCTGTGTTTTTGATAACGTCAGACACGCTGGCCACTACTGCTCATATTTCCCAAGCATGTCAAAAGCTGTGGCCAAAACTGTACCAAGAATACATAAGAAAAACTCATTCTCTAAGTCTGGACTGAGAAAAAATGAGAGAACTGGAGCAGAAAGCGTGAGCAGACATCCTATGACGTTTAAGAATTTAAAGGGATGTTTCAACTATGGAAGTCATTGTTCTAGAGAAGTGAGAGAAAGCACAGCCATCACAAAGAGCAGACAATATTTAAGACTCCTCCCCTACATGGAACAGCCGTACTGAAGAAGGAGCTAGGGATCAATAATACAGAATTCACGTATCTAAGACTTGTCAGATGATAACCTTCAATGATTTGTATTTTAGTATTCACCACACATGGCCATGGTATATTCAGCAGATTATATTATCCATTTCTTGCTATATCATAAATTTAATTCCTCTCACCATTTTTTAAAATCCTGTGTACAGTTTCAGTATCCATTATTTACAGAAGCATCACTTTGATGAAATATAAATTGAAGTAAATTAAGTGCAAGATGGACAATCTCAAAAGGTACCTACCCTCTTCTGTGCTCCGTGTAAATATCCATGATAGGATAAATTATACCCATTTTAAATAGCTTTCACTTCATGGCTAACATTCCACTAGCATAATATTTAGAAGAGAACATACTCTGCTTGTAAATCATTTTTGAAATAAACAGACCTCTACGTGTGTCAGACTGAAAATGCTATTTCACAGACAACTTTTCCTTTCTTTTTTGCCATTTTTAATTGAAATTATGATGAATTACGATAGCAAACAAAGAATAACAATCACATCTTTTCACTTTCAGTCTTCCATTTAAGTGGAAGTTCTGGTGAACAACTCTGGCTGAAAACACAGCAACAAGTCTAGCAAACCAGTCTCATGATCAAAACTAATATCACATTCTTCAGTCTGCTGGCTGCCTGACTCATTATTTAATCTATTCATTATTACTCACTTCTTGCATATGGAGAAAAGAAAAATTCAGAAGCTCAATCCAGTATTGCTCAATTAGTTTACAGATTAAACACATGAAAGACTAAATTAGAGGCAAAAAGATTACGTTATTATGCCTTACTGTGTTTTGTCTGCCACAGATCAAAGAGAACACAGTTTTACATTCCCTGTGTTCACAGTAAACAAATATCAGTAAAATGTGCCATGCATCATCCAATATTAAAAAATGAAAAGAACAACAATTGTCTTACATCGCTTTGAATAAAGCATTTCAAAATGTTATTAAGATTAACTCTCCAGAGTCACCGTGAAGGCAAGGCAAAAGTACATTCAGGATAAGAACCTGGTCATTTCCATTGTACTATCTTTGTGATGCATTCCTATGACCGATGTAATATAGTTATGTTGTTTTCACAGAACAGCTTGGGGTTAGAAGGGAGCTCAAAGCCCACATCGCCCCAACACTTGCCATGGGCAGGGCTGCCCCCCACCAGCTCAGGCTGCCCAGGGCCCCATCCAACTTGGCCTTGAGCACATCCAGGGATGGGGCACCGCAGCTTCTCTGTGCAGCTATGCCAGTGCCTCACCACCCTCTGAGGAAAGCATTTTCTC
>JAOWBP010000001.1:84516797-84534965 GCA_028571105.1 Tragopan temminckii | reverse complement strand
CCCTCTTTCACCTCCCAAATGGATGATTTCTCCTACCTACTTAAATAAAGAATAGTCCCATTCTTTCATATCCAATGTCCTCAAAGTATAGAAATTGCATGAAATATTGTAATAGTTGCACTGAAACACAGCACTAGTATTGAAAAACAAGCAAGTTTGTCAAAAAGAAGCCAAAAAAAATGGCTAAAGAATTTATATGCTTGCTCTAGCATGGAAACTACTAAATGAAACTACTAGAGCTGCAGCAAATTTTTACTCCTTTCTTTTGTGAGACAGAATTGAGAAAGATCAAATGTAGATATAATGGGAGGATAAAGATTACTTTTAAAAGTTGAAAACAGAAATAGAAAGGACCACGAACTTTGTAAGGTTTAATGTAACAACAGACTGAAGCAGTCAAAAAAGAACCCGAAGAACAGCTTGAAAAGACATAAATACTATTAATAAATTCTACACAAAATACATTAGAAGCAGAAAGCTCACCAAAGAGTGTGTTAGACCTATATGTAGTCACAGGATAAAGAAAGCACTCTGTGAAGCTATGGTGACAGAAGAAAAAAAGATCTTTTGCTACTGTGTGTACCGTGGAAGAAGTTTACAGCAGAAGCCTTCTCTAATGGCAGACACACCAAAGGGTATGTCTCTGACCAAAGCACTCATGGAAGTAACTGTGGAACAGAGCAATAGTCTGAGCAGGAAGAGATGACCTAAAGGGGAGAGTACTCAACCAAATTCAGAAGGAATGCAGGATGAAACAACTGAGCAATTAACTAAGCAATTAACTAAAGACACCTTCCTTAAATCACAATGAAACTCTATGCCTGAAGAAAGGTGGCAAATGGGACATCTACCATTACAAATAGCTTCCAGGGATAGTGGAAAAGTGAAATACAGAATTAACATAATTATAGATAAATATCTGTACTGCATCTGGCTGGGATGGAGTTAACTTACATCACAGCAGCCTGCATGGTGCTTTGCTTTCCATTTGTGGCTGAAGCAGTGTTGATATCAGTGTCTAGCTGGTGCTGAGCAGCATTTGTAAAACATGGAGGACTTCTCTCCCTCTATCAGCAGTGAGTAGGCTGGGGGCAGGAGGCAGGATAGGGGCTGGGAGGCAACACGGCAGCACTGACTGACCAAAGAGATATTCTATACTGCAGTACCTTACCTTCAGCAGCATGAGCTCTAGGAAAGGAGGCAGAAGGAAGGACGTTTGTGATGATGGCTTTTGTCTTCTCAAGCAACCACTACACTAACTCGCTTTCCAGGAAATGGCTGGACACCTGCCAGCCAATGGGAACGACAGAATGAATGCTTTGTTTTGCACATGAGAGCAGCTCTTCTTTCACTTAATAAATCATCTTTATCTTGATCCAAAAGTTTTTTCACTTTTGCCCTCATGATTCTCTCCCCCATTCTACTGTGGGTGAGCAAGAGAACGGCTGTGTGGGGCTCAGCTGCTCACCAGGGTTAAGCCAACACACCACTGTAAACCTTAAATATATATATGATAAATAAAATACTCACAGGGGCACAGCATCTTTTTGTTTACTTAAGCTGAAGATAAAAGTAGTAGAATCAAAAAAGATTTCCAAAGCAATGTAGAGCAAGGAGTCAAAAATCACTTGAAAGTGTCCAGGTTTGGAGTTACACCGACTGCTTCACAAGTTATGCACTATTCTTGCTTCAATACAAACAATGAAAGCTTTATTACTTTCAAAATAAAGATAGCAAGTAGCCCTAAAATCAGCAAACTGAAGGTTAACAGGACTTTAAGAAAACAGCTTAATTAAATTCCTTAATTGTTTAATGTTCTAATGAATTTTAGCTGTGTTATCCAAGAGTAGCAATCCCTAACATTTCGCTGTTTTCTGCCAAATGCCAATAGAAAGCAGACCACTTTGAGGTAAAAAGTAATTTATATATACAGAAAAAAAAAAGCCAAGGAAGTATTTAGATAGGACAGTGACCACAACTAGATTTGATTCCCTCAGAATAGGCTCCAGTGTAACTTAAATTAATTTCACCGTGATTAGACCATACCTATTCATTAGGTATATACTTATTCATTAGAGAAGGGCCAGGTGTTATTCTAATAGAAGAAAGACACAAATACATTCCAATGATGTGAATCCTTCATGAGTTAGCACTATGGACTACTCATAAGGTTCATATTACATTGTTCTAAAAGGATTAAGCAGATTTCAGTCAAAGAGATGTGACTTGACAAGGAGTCACAATGAACAATTTTTATTATTCAAGTTAGTTTCTTCAATTGCAAAAAAATCCTCATGCATTTCATCACTATATGAAAATCTGGAAAGAACAGTATGACTCCTGCAGCTATAACATGTATGTGCCCACTACTCATTCCAACCTGATATATGCCTAATAAAGTGAAGACTTTATCTTATACAAAATACATACCTAGCAAAGCCATTTATTTTCACTGGTTCAATACTGCTTCACAACTTTTAACAGGCATGCATAAAAGATTACAAAAGTCCAGAAATTATTTATGTTTCGAAGTCAGGAGCTTTTGAAACCCAGTTGCATAAGCTACTAGAATCCTTGTGGGATTTTGTCACAGATTCATACACAAGTCACACAAACTGGTTCCTGGCCCTAAAATTACAAGCTCTTTCTACCTGAACTCTGACCATTAGAATGTTTCCTCGGATCTCCCACACGGATTACTAAACACAACGGATCACAGTTTCTCTTCCATTTTATCCATAAGGCATTCAGGAATTATTTAAAGCTGCAGATGCTATATAAATATAAAGGATTTTAATTTTGTATGCATTTTCTAACACTTCCTAAGTGTTTAACACTTTATAAAAGGGAAGTTAAGACCAAAACCAGCAATTCACATCCTATCCTAGTATGACATAAATGGGGATATAACGTGAGCTATCACTCGTTGTAAGGATTACTCTCCTCACCAACAAGCCAACCAAAATGGCTTGTTTGAAATAAAAGCGTCTGTGTTCTTCGAACTACAAAATTATATCCATGTCATTTCTTCAACTCTTTGGTCTTCTGCCCTTCAGAATACATGATATTGGAATCCTTAAAAAAGAACTGTCAATCTAAACATTTTCTCATGTACCTCTGGATGAACCTACGGATCATTACTGTATAATGTTCTACCTACAAATTGTTTATCACAATAAAATTATCCATGCAAATTACTTATCACAGTAAAATTCTTATGTATTGGTCTACAAAACATTAATATCAGGCAATAACTGAGTAGATATGATAGTCTGCATTTCTAAACCCAAGAAGTCTCAATTTCCACAGATGTTTAATACAAATATGGTTTCACTTTTTCTTCCTATTTTGAATGTTGATTGGAGCGGTCATCAATTTAGGTAATTAATTCAATTCAATGCTTTCCATAGAGGGGAAAAAAAAATATAAAAGAGCAATAAAAGCTTTCATACTAAGAGTAATACGAGACCATTTGCTAAACAGACTTCACGAGCCTGGACTAAGACCTGGGAATTTATTCCTGCAGAGGAGAGCCACCAGAAACAGTATCTCCTTTGCATTCATCTCTACTTATATGGCTTTGACCTAGACTCTCCTTAAAATATACACCCGAGAGTACACGTGTATATGCGTGTGCACAAACTACAAATAATTGAACCAAAACTTCATCAGAGTTCTCAAGGGAGAGAACAAAACATGATAGATGAGGATACACGTTAATGTGCAAATGTAAGGTTATCAGATTCTAAACATCAGTACACAATTAGAACTAATAAAATGAAATGAAAAATCTTGGTTGATTATACATGTATGTCAGAAGGTCATTTAATCACAAGAAATACATTGCATTTAGTGACTTAAAAGATGTTTTGTTAGAAACTCAGAAAATAATACTGCTTATTTATGAAGTTTTATACATTTACATATTTATACATTTACAAAAAATCAATCCTGCTTATTGCCAAAAAGAAAATGGAACTTGTGTTTCCTTAGTGTAGCCACTCTTTTACCTACTTTCTCAATTTCACCTGAAGTTCTTTAAAGATAAGAGAAATACTGCACAACAAGTTAGAAGCATTAGTTATCTTAACTTCGCTCTTTTTGAACATATTCACACTCATACTTAACTGTCCTTTTTTTCTTTTTTGTGAATAATATGGCCAAGAATTTTCACCTGACCCACTCAGATCTAATCCAACAAGAGTTATCCCATCATGTTATAGTCAGTTGTACATAATATCAATAAAGACCTGTGAAATATATTGCTTCCAAGAAAAAAAAAAGATTTTTTTTTTCCAAGATTAAAATAACATTTATTTATCAGACATTTTTGGTTCATCAGTGCTACCATTTTATAAACCAAATTAAATAGTAGAAATACTCCTTCTGGCAGTTTATGGCCCCAGGTAAACCACAGAAGTTTCTACAAAAGCTGTAATTCAGGAACAACTTGAAACTCATCATGGCACATGAGCTCACTGTTCACTTTATTCACTGAGTATTTATTTGAAACTAACCAATCAACCAACCAACCAACCAAACCAATCTCAGCAACTAAATAAATACGTGCAAAAAACATTTCCAAGATTTTGGCACAAAGATCTACTGTTTACCTGGGTCTAAAGTATGCTTAACACTAAAGAGACATCCATTCGCAAGAAGACATACCAGATCCTTTTGGGTTCACAAAGGTCTGTAATAAGATTATGATCTAAAAAATGAAGAGTTCTTCTTCTGATGTCTTCACACAGGATTCTTCTGACATTTACATTTTATCAAAACAAAACACGGCCAAAAAAAAAAAAACAAACAAAAAAACTCACACTCAAATCAACCCAACAAACCACTTCCTTATGACCAGTTGAAATGTTTTATTTCAAAAAGCAATCTAGTCACTATTAGGCTCCAGAGACTCTATTCCTACAAACCTGTCCTGAGAATAGTTACTCCTTTTCAAAGAAAACTGCTGAAAACAGACTTCGAAACGTTATTGCTCTATACTGAGTGTTAAACAGTACTGAAACCAACAGTTCACACAGAAAGACAGTCTGATTACTTCTACCCATGTTTTCACATACAGCACATTTACTTTTGGGGATATTAAAGAAAAGAGAACTAAACACAGTTCTTTATACATTAGTAATATTTATACCAAAGTAAATTGTTCTCAAACTTTTCAGCAAGTTTGCTATACTCACCAGTCCAAAGTAAGTTATCACAACTCAAAATAACTGTATGTTAAATAAAAATAATATTCCTGCATTTCAGCTTGGATAATCTTAAAATCATTATAGTTTCAATAATTTATTGTATTCTACTCTTACTAAAATAAGACAGTACATCAATTTAACTAAAGTTCAGACTACATTCTAGAATTGCATTAGAGAAAGGTATTCTAGAATTGAAGATAAAGAGAGGAAGGAGAACTATGTTCTAATGCTTTGAGAAACCATTAATTCAGCTAAATTTTCAAGTTGATTTGACTTGAAAATAGCTTGATATTGCTACACTTTGCCTGTGCTATGCTCCTCAGCAGAAGCACTCTTAAAGCTTTACTTAAATGAGAATGTATTATTTTAACCATTTTCAAACTTATGAAAATGAACTTTATTCATCTGATTTTCAGACATATTATCTGGCTGATTAATATTGCTTTCACTATAAAATTAGAAAAACTCTTCCTTCTCTTTTTTTTCCCTATAGCATTCTGCTTTGTTTCAAATTGCAACACATTAGCTCAGAAAATTTAACTGTATTGTTATTTAAGTTACTATGTATGTACACACAGGCTGTTAAGGTACATAAAAGCTTCTTTCTTTCCACCAGAGATTACAACTCACTGAAACACAATTCCTATTTTCTGTCAATTTGCTAGAGTAGACTTTACTAAATGGGTGAAGATGGGCAAGATTAACCTCACAAATTAAAACCAAAAATAAAGAAAACTCAGTGTTTTTAAATTGTGAGTTGCTAACAGAAATATAAAACAATCTCACAGGATCTACTATTTCTCTTTTATCATGTTAATATGGAGTCAGGATTAAAGGAGTAATCTTCTTCCTTTTCTTTTTGTGAGTGTAATTAATATGGCTGGAAATATTTATAAGCTTTTATGTCCCAAAAGACATATACACACTTCAAAATATAGCATTTCCCATCAGTTAAATCCTAGTGTAACAAAAAAGGTCATACTAACTTGTAAGCCTTAATCTTTCAAACCATGACCTACTGTGGTTGCAATTTACTACCTTCTATATTCTGTTGCTGCCACGCAATATTATGGTCAACATTTCTAGTCTTCACATTCTGATGCAATTTCTGAATCATAACCAAAAAAATTACATATATTTGCAGACAAACAGGCCTAGGATTCAAATCTCAATGTTTCTGTGATTGTATAAAAATGGGGTCTAGCCCAACCATCTTGTCCCAAAGTTTCTACTGATTGATGCAGTTGACATATATCTGTATAATGAAAAAAGGGTGAAAATACATGGCATTTACATAACCACTTTCATGAAATTTCTTACTGACAAACAAAACAAAAGTAGATATTGACATTAGTTCGTTTTAAAGAGAGAAGAAATACTGGAGAGATATAGGAGGGAGAATGCTACAAATACTACATTGCTTAGAGAGTTATGGATGTTCTCGCTTCAAGGACAGTCTTTATTTCAAAATTCAGCTTCTCAATATGCCTCCTCAAAACAGAAAAAGAAAAGAGGTGTTGATCAATCATCATTACAATGACTGACAATCGTTAGAAGTTTACCCTTGGAAAGCTGACATTTGTAGCAAAGCTTCAATATACATGGCTTACAAAGCAGGTGTCAGACTCTTCTTCAGTCACTATGAATATGTAATTTTTTTCCATATAGTTTCAGTTTAATTACATGTTAGCCACTACTAAATATCAAGCAATAATGTGTGTGAGGAAACAATAATCTATTAACACGCTATGCCTGATAAATAAATGAAGTATGTACCATTATTCTTCCCTGGTTTTGTCACTTAAGTTAGTCAAGAAAAGGTGTAAGCAAGCCTGTGTCATTGCAAATATCAAGCCGCAGCAAGGAAAGAGTTTATTTAATGCTAGGATCTTGAAGGATGTGTGAACATCTTTGCATATGGACTACACTGATACCTCATATTTAAAAAAAAAAACATAATAATAATAAGCCAGTAAAAAATTACACTTAAGGTACACAGATATAGATCAATGTTCTTTAAGTAAATAATACACATATGTAGCACGCTCCCAAAATAATAAGTAGACAACTGTTCGCAAAAGTCACATATAAAGTCACATATAATAAATTTTAAGAAAAGTAAGTAATGGAACAGGCTACATAACTGTTGTAAAATCATAAAGAGTGGCTGAAATTCTAGGATCCCATTAAATAAATTCCAATTTTAACTTTTACATAGATTTCTTTAAAAAGAGAAAAACAACAGTGAAGAAGTCCCAAAATGACATGTTTCAATGTATATTGACACCCAATATATACTGACTTACAGAAAACAAAGATGTTCAGATATAACAGACATCTGTTTAAAAATTGATTTCTCACAACTCAATTTATTAGTTAAAAAAAGTCACAAATGAATAAGAGGGGGAAAACTGGGAAAATGTAGATATGACATCTCAGAGAAACTGGTTGGAAGAAAAATTTCAGTCACAGTGACATTTCATTGGTGGGAACCAAAACCTGTGCTACACACAACACTGACAAAACAATAGCAGTGTGAAGCACATCAAAGCTGCTGGATACTCTGAAGTGGTGCAGAATCAGTGGGGCCTGGTTCTAGCTATGCAGAGTACAGCATTTTGTTCCACAGTCACTCACAGATGATGATTATTATAGCATTCCATCTACTTCTGGCATGTCCAGTAGACCAAAGTTTGCATTTACCACAGGTACATACTAAGAAATGTGCCCTAGTTTTAAGACAATACTATAGCTGAGAATAGTTTCCATTAACAGCAAGAGGAGGCACCACTCATAACAATCTGCACCAGTGGAGGTGACCTACTGTGACCACTGATGAAACACAGCACTCACTGCCATGCTCAGACTCAGTTTCATCTCTATAAACACTCAGCAAGCAATGATGAATGAGTCCCATTTTTTTTTTTTTCACAGAGGAATTTGACACACCTTTGTTTCATATGCACTCCCACATTAAACACCATTTCGTCAGACTGCGTCTCTGCTGCCATCTGTCATACAGCAACAAAACATTAATGGAATACTGGTGGGAAGATTCAACCTCAACTGCCATAGCATCCACCTCTGATGCTATGGGCAAACATAATAAAACAGGAGGCAATACTTCCAGAGCTGCCCTTGCAAAATATATAAAATAATTAATACATAAGTAAATAAACATCCCAATTTCCAATTGTTTTTCTTAAAACAGAAAAAAAAAAAGAAAAAAAAAAAGAGGAAGAAAGGAAAAAAGATAAACTACTGGGGATATTTGACCTTTTTTTTTTTTTGTTGTTGAAATTGATGCACCAGTCTGGTCTGATAGCAGTGGCTACAACTCTTAGCGAGTTCTCAAGGTGTTCATCGGAGATTTTTGATGAAATTTTACTCTTCCTGTACTTCATCCTTGATAATAATTGTTCAAAATGTGCGTCCTGCCAAAAAGCGATGACATGAATAAGGTGTGATTATGAAGCAAAGTATATTTTTTTTCTGCTAAGACATGATCAGATTTTTGAGTTGAATATATGATGGCAACTCTATACATATCATTTAAAAAATTGCCATATATTTATATCAACTGAAAAAAGTTGTGCAAATGTAAATTGATGTTTTTGTTTGTTTGTTTTTTTCCAATCTTGAAATCCCAAGCTGTGTGGTGTTGTTGACACACTCACAAGACAGGATGCCCTTCAGAGAGACCTAGACAGGCTCGAGCAGTGGGCCCAGGAGAACCTCGTGAGATTCAACAAATCCAAGTGCAAGGTCTTGCACCTGGATCAAGGCATCAATATAAGCTATGGGATGAAAGGATTGAGCACAGGCCTGCAGAATAAGACTGGGGGGTACTGGTGGATGGCAAGCCGGACATGAGCCAGCAATGTGCCCTCACAGCCCAGAAAGCCAACTGTACCCTGGGTTGCATCTAAAGAAGCATGACCAGCAGATCAAGGGAGGTAATCCTGCCCCTCTGCTCTGCACTGGTGAGGCCTCACCTGGACTGCTGCATCCAGATGTGAAGTACTCAGTACAGAAGAGGAAATGGACCTGCTGGAGTGCATCCAAAGGAGGAACACAAAATTGATTCAAAAGATGGAAAACCACCTCTATGAGAACAGGCCGACAGGTTCAACTTGGAGAACATCTGACAGTGGACTTTCCGTATCAAAAGGAGAGCTACAGGAAAGAAAGGGACAGACTCTTTAGCAGGATCTGTGGTGATAGGACCAGGGGAGATGGTTTTTAACTTGAAGAGGGGAGATTTAGATTGGATAAAAGGAAAAAGTCTTTTACAGAGAGGGTGGTGAGGCACTGGTACAGGTTGCCCAGAGATGTGGTGAAAGCCCTGTTCCTGGAGACATTCAAGGCCAGGCTGGACAAGACTCCAAACAACTTGATTTAGCTGTAGGTGTCCCTGTTCATTGCTGGAGAGCTGGACTAGATGTCCTTTAAAGGTCCCTACCAACTCTAAGGTCTATGATTCTAGTTTCAAACTCCTTTACCAAAACAGAAAGCACAGCCGTGTATTCTCTGCTGTTCAGAGCCCTGTGTTTAGCCAATGTATCAAAAAGCATACAGATATTTGCCCTTGAGTCAGCACTGCACAGTGCTGCCCTCCCCATGCCCTGCTTTCAGTTGACACTTTTAACAGCACACTGACCGTTTGGCTGTTGCTAAGCGACAGACGTGCCCAGAATAGCTCTGCAGGGAAGAGTTGCCACGTTTAAATGGTGCGAATTGGGTGGGCTGTGCTGGACCACATGTGGCCCTCAGATTGGACATGCCCGGCTTAAAGTATACTCCAATCTCCTAATTTAACCTCAGGATGCTAAAACACTGAAAAACAGAATGTCTTAGGTGGTAAGGGACCTTAAAGATCGTTAAGCTCCAAGCTCCCTGCTGTGGGCAGGGCTGTCACTCACCAGCTCAGGCTGCACAGGGCCCCATTTAACTTGGCCTCGAACACTTCCAGAGATGAGGCATCCACCAATTTTCTGGAAAACCTGTTCCAACTCATCACCACCCTCTGAGTAAAGAACGTCTATGTTCTTAAGAGAATTCTTTGATCTTGTATTGAAGAAATTATGTAAAATGGCTCAATTACGCTCTTCTCAAAGAAACCTGTAACTAATACTTCTGTCTATTCACAGGAAAGTATATAACGATTCTGGCTTATTCTTAAATTTGCTTCCCACACTCACCTTATTGTGCATAAAAATTTTCCATTGTGCCGAGTTTTCTAATTACAGGTCACTGCTTTTTTTAAGTGATACTGACATTTTCTTAATGAAGCAACTCTACTTTTCCTTCATTCCTTATTCCTCCTCAGTTTCTTACTGTAGAAGAAAATAATTCACTAGCCATTTATAGCTCTTCTAACGTAGCTCATTCTAGGATGGGCAATTCATTTGGCCATTTGTCTTGTAAGAGGAATCTCTCAGCTCATTAGAAAAAATATGAAAAGATGTTCAGATATCCAGCAGTGTATGTGTCTCAGTATATCTCTTAGTATTCTGCAATTTGCTTTGTAATGATTCAAAAGATTTGTCCCACAGGTTCTGCCGATAAATTACTCGAATAGACACAGCAACCTCCAGCTCTCTTTTAAGACATACTTAAAATTAAGACATTTTTACATCCAGCGGACATCCAGTTTTGACTTCATATATTTAATATGGAAAACTATCTCCATGATTCAGTCAACTTAACACTGTAACTACTACTTCTAGGTATGTTCCATATTTCAGAGTTTACCAAGATTTTTCTCTTACAGCAACACTAATTTTGTTTTTACCCTTTTTTTGATTATTTTTTTCTCTTACTTGTTTGTTTCATAATGCCACAGGCTTAGAAAACTGTTTCCTTTTATTCTCAATTCTTCTTCTGGTCAGTGTATTTTTCTACTTCGTACATCACTCATTTCCTTCCCAACATTACCAAGCTTCTGCATTTCTCCCCAGTTCCAAATTGCAATTACTACTTTTCTTTTATCATGAGACACTCAATGAGTCACTTCTTCAGCTCTGGCAGGAAAAATTCCAGATAATTAAGTAAAATCTTTTGTAATATATGAAAATCTCTAAAGCATAAATTTCTGCTCTTTATTCCTGCTGTGCTTCTGTGTATCTTTCTTCCTGTAGCTTAGCTAGCCTTACAGTTGATGAGTATAAATATAAAAGTGTTGCATTTTAATTCTGACAGCATTGGAGGTATTTGCTAAGACAAACTAAAGGGGAACTTCCTTTAGAATTGTCATATAATTACAAAGTCAACAATTTCTGCTTACCCACTAATTACAGAAAATTGTATTTGATGGCTGCATAATTTGTTCATATTTGCAAATATTTGCTCTTGTCTTCAGTGCTGTTCAAAGAATATTTAAAGATGTCTGCTCAATTCTTCTGGATTTAAACATATGCATAATGTAAATAAAACATACTATCTGCCAATTTTATTTACATTACATTAATTCTTCTGTTGAATGCAGTTTCCTACAGTTTAATCTCTTTCAGCAGATGCACACTATCTTTATGACAGTGTGAAAGAAGGGTCAAAACTGCACACTATGCCAAAAAAAGTTGAATCTTAAATAATTTAGCTTATTTTGGTGAGGACTCATATAGATTGCTACAGACTAGCAGTTGTTCCATCTGACACATTTACAAACATAAAATGAAGTGCTTGTAAAACAATAGTTGCATGCTTACCCAGGACAAAAAACCATGTTCCAAAGGCAAAATAAAATAAAATAAAATAAAATAAAATAAAATAAAATAAAATAAAATAAAATAAAATAAAAAAATAAAAATTAAAGCATTCCTCAAGTCTTACATTTTGTATAGGTGCAGGAGGAGATGAGAGAATGAGCTTTTGGAAGAGCTCAGATGGAGGGGATGGAGAGAAGGGAAAGGAATGGAGTAGACAGGGAACAAAAACATAAGGAAGGTGTAGTTAACCAAACTTACCTTACATTTTTAGAAATTTATAGTAGAATTTGGTGCCAGACAGCCTATAGAGTGAAGTTTATTTTCTTTTACTTTGCCCTGTATCTTTATTCAGTTTGTGGCTGGCTCCCAAGAAGAAATTATCCTAACTATTTTTCTCTGGTTAAAAATGGCAGCATGTACAAAGATATTAACTTCCTTGATTTTCTGTCTTGTTTTTACCCTGTTTACAGGAGATCCAAAGTATTCTTCCTAGCAGAGTTGCTATTCTTTTTTCCTTTTCAAAAGAGAAGAGGTAACTCTGAAAATAGGGACTATAGACATGGTACACAAATGCATACATAATTCTTCGCACTTATGTATTTAAGTGTAAAAAAATATGCCACAATAAAACCTAGTACTGCTGTTATTGTCTCAGCATCTCCAGAAGGAGACAGGAAATTAAGATTAGCTCTTTTTTTTTTAATGACTAAACTGCTCAACTGTTCATCCACATTTTGTTTGCTGCAATTCATTCCCTCCCTCTGTTCCTCTACCTTTATCTAAGTTTTATAACTAGGATGCAAGCAACAGGCAATCTAAAACGTCACAAGGAGACAGCAAGGTCTTAACTTCAGAAAAAGGTTATCTGCATTTAACGTCACTGAGATGGGTGAATCTTTTAGGACTACATATGAATTTAAATTTCTGGAAGCAGAAAGCCTCAGGCTTTTCTGCTACACTTAGATTATACTATTAGACTAATTAAACATGCAGAAATGAAATAAAGATATGGCAGAAGTTACCTCTTACTTTCCATCTCCTGCATCTTTAAAACATGCATATGTAAAAATGTAAAAAATCATACACAAAGGGAAGAAGGTTGAGCTCTGAATTTTCAAACTGTTGCACTCCAACTTGGTAGAGGGAAGACAGTGATGAAAAGATGATGTTTATGATGGGCTATCACAGTTATCAGTGAATGATTTCTCAGACACAGGCAAATTAGTGTCCAAAAAGAAGTGAAAAGTCACTTTTATTAGTCTTTCTACC
Source organism: Tragopan temminckii (assembly GCA_028571105.1). Classification (NCBI taxonomy): domain Eukaryota; kingdom Metazoa; phylum Chordata; class Aves; order Galliformes; family Phasianidae; genus Tragopan; species Tragopan temminckii. The sequence continues at coordinate 84,521,779 of JAOWBP010000001.1, read as the reverse complement.
GTTCATCAGTGCTATAAGAATTAAGAAACTCTGAAAACTGAATATCTCAAAACTTGGTAGCATAGGTCTTAAGTATACTTTAGATCAGTGGATTGTAAAAAATGACTTGCTATAAAGCAAGAACAGGCTAGAATGGTTCTGAAGGAGAAAAGCTTTTATTTTAGTAAGTCTTCTAAAAAAAAAACCGACTTAAGTGTACCTTCTATAAAAAGCTTCAGTCCACACAGGGTTTTTTGTCTAAATTAAAACTACATATCCAAGTCAATACATTGAAGAGATTGTATTTTTCTTTAAAATAATTTTAACTAAAACAACTGTTCATACCCAGTAGCTTGACTGAGAAATACACATGGTAGGATCTTAGCAGGTCTACTTTCATCATATTCATCATCATTAAAAACTAAAGGCCACAGGTTATGATACAAAGTGAAAGGTTGCTGAAAGGGCAACCACTTTGTTAATGGGTACCGTATGATCTCACTCAGTACAGGCTGCCACTATTCACTTTCAAAAATAACTCATCATTTTGCATCTTTTTGGAAAGCAGGACATGAATACAATAAAACTCAATTCTTATGATGAATCAGTACAACAGACATACTTAAATTATTATATTCCAAGTAATAACTTGTAGAATTAACTATAAAACAGACCTCTACCAACTGGCATTTTATTGTGTACTTCTGCCAAATAAACAGGAACAGGAAAGGCCTGCAGGATCTCAGGTGTCTATCATCTGAGACAGAAACTCCTCATTACAGTTAGATCACAGAAGAGGCTGACAGAATGAATAAATGGTGAAAAATTAAAGGTACATGAAGTAGATTATGTGTGGTTTCTAAATATGGCACCAAAAGAGCAACTGTATTTGGCACTAACATGGAAAATCTAAAGCCTTGTCTTTATAATGAATAAATTAATCAGTACAAATCCATTCCATCCTAGCGAAGGCACATACTTCAGGAAAATAATGACTAAGTTTCTCACAGTGCTTCTCTCCATTGCTGGTAACAGGCACTGAGATACAGAAGTCTATAATCAAGCAAACAAACCTTGCAACATGTGTTTAGAATTGCTTAAATTTCTTGTATATTGCCTTAAACAAATAAAAAGTACATTGGCTAAAAATATCTATCACCAGAGAAAGTAGCTGAGAGACAAAAACTTTTCTCACTGCACTTTCTTCTGACTTAGACTTGTAAAGATAGCTGGTAAATTCCCTGTTCTAACAGTCCAAATGCTTTTCCCTTTCTTACTTGGTATTTATTAACAGTTTTTGACTATCTGTGATAGGCTCTAATAAACTGTTAAAGAAATGCATTTTTTCAAGCTGTGTAAAACTTGGGCCTTGAATACTGAGTCGCTAATTTGGGAATCATGCTAACATCCTTTCCTGTCACCAGATCTGCACAAACACAGCCCTTCAGAAGTAAAATAGGTTATCTGACAGGTATTAAATTATATCCTGCAACATAATCTATTTTGCCAAGGAGTCATTCAATAATTAAGAAAAAAGAAAAGAGAAAGTCATAATGCATTTTAAATAAACATTTAGCCTAATTTTTCTTGCCACTATGGGGAAAAAAAAAGTCCCATCAGAAATTAAATTATTTGAAGCTGATGCATTATTTAGTATTACAGGATTTCTCATGCACCGTTTCTTATTTGAGCTCATCTCATTTACAGAACTTCTCCCAATCCGTCAACATAAGTGCGCTGAACAAGAAATAAACTGTAACAGTAAGGAAAGAAAAATGTTCAATTCTTTTGATGAAATACAGGAATCAGTTCAATTTCAGTTCAGTTTTTCCTAGTAACAACTCGAAACACCATGAAAACTATCATAACAAATAAACCCATCAACAGGTCAATTGCAAAGATAACTAGCTTATAATTCCACAGCTTGCAACACTCTTTAAAATGCAGTGCTAGCTTTGTTTTAGAAGTACAGCTTCTACTATCTGCTAGCAACATTTATTGTCATGTATCAGAAAACTCTTTTAAATGCTGTATTTTCAAGGCTTGATGAAGGCTCTGCCAACTTTCACTTCATGGACCTGTACGTAGCCAGTACTATGGCTTAAAAAAAAAACCCATAGAGGCTAAAGCCGCTGGTGTCATTTGTAAACTCATTTGCATTTCTTTTTAAAAGATAGCAATCCATTTTTAGAGAAGATGTCTCTGGATTATAAAGTAAATGCATTTGGAGCCAAAACCCAAAAACATTCATGCTTATCTTTTTTAAATACAGGGAAAGCTACTCCAAAACCTAACCAGCCAGTAAAGTAGAGGAAATTATTAAGTAAGTTCCTGAAGAGTGGCTTTTGGGGATTTTGTACAATAATTCTGAGACAATCTATAAATCCAGATCAATACTTCATGGTAATATCACACATTACCTTCTTTGGAGTTAAAAAAAAAAGAAAAAAAGAAAAAAAATCACACTGAATAGGAAAACATTATCTTCTAGCATCAAATACAATAACCATATTCTAATTATTTATATAATAACACAGAAAAATAGTTTTAGCTTGCCCATTAGCAGAAACAGTCATCAACCATATTGCAAGTCAATGAAAGATGAAGTCAGTTTGCTTAAAAAAAAAAAAAAAAAAAAGGGGGGGGGGGAAGAAATGAAAAATAATTATTCAAAGATTTAGAATCATAGAATTGCTTGAGATGGAAGAGACTCTTTAAAGGTCATCTAGCCGAAATCCACTGCAATGAACATGGACACCTGGAGCTACATCAGGTTGCTCAGAGCTCCATCCAGCCTGACCTTGGATGTCAGCAGGGACTGAGCATCCACCACCTCTCTGGGTAACTTGTGCCAGTGCCCCACCGCTTATTGTAAAAATCTTCCTTATATCCAGTCTAACTCCCCCCTCTTTCAGTTTGAAGCCATTTCCCCTTGTCCTATCAGCAAAGACCCTGCTAAAGGGTCTGCCCCCTCCTTTCCTGTAGCTTCCCTTTAGATACTGAAAGGCTGCTAGCAGGTCACTTCAGAGCCTTCTCTTCTCCAGGCTAAACAGCCCCAGCTTTCTCAGCCTATTCAATGAGTTTCATTCCAAATCTCACATTTTCCATTACAGTATATTTAGTTCTTGGTTTATAGAAATCTTTAAGCTTCAATAGAGCCTAGACAGAGATTGCCCCTCTTTTAAGTCTTCAAATCACAATGAAAATGAACAGGCAATCAGGCTGCTTTTGAGTACAAGTGGGAAAGACTAGTTAAAACTGTTTAGCATTCTTTGCACCAAAATATTCATTCCTTTCAGACATCAAGGGGAAGGCTGAGTTTAGACTTAGTGCTAGAGAACTGGAGTTTGGGTAGACTTCAACAAGCAGGGATACTGCCTACTTAGTACTTCACAACGCTCTCCAATTTAATGAAGAAGAAAAAAAGAAAAATTATTACTTTCTTATTCCTAATAAACCCATCATAAATCTAAATACTACTATACCAAAAACGTTTAAATCATTAATGCTTTCTGAAACGTATCTACAATTACATTATCCTCTACCTCTTCTAATTCTATTTTACCTCTTCTAATATGCCTTATTTTGTTCTCAGAAAATTTTACAAAAGAGTCACAGTTTCACAATGTCATTCTATCAAAATTTTCAAATGCTGCTTAAATATTATTTGCATCCTCTAAACAGTGTGCAACTGCACAGGAAGTTGTATAGTAAATGCATGTGAAAAATGCTCCAAATGTAACAAGATTAAAAAAAAAAAAAAAAAAGGTAAAATGGAGTAAAAGAATTTTGCATTTTACTTGATTAAATGACACACAAAGAAAAGTATCTTAGAGCTCAAAAGAACACTTTGATAGAGGAAGAAATGAATCTCAACAATCCTTTACACGTAGTGATGATAAGCAGTTTGTAAGTCATCATTTCTCCTTTCACCTATGCTGCCATCTATTCTCAACAGGCTTTTTGGTTTTGATCCTGATCCAGAGTAAATTTAAGACAACTTTTTAGAAACACGGGTAGAATCCATTTTCTTCAGAAATGCACTGGCTCTGACAGGGATTTATAGAAGCCATAGATTTCATTAAGAATGTGTGCTTACTATCCCTTTTATTTATGGGACCATTACTCTCTAGACTGTTCTTAAAACCTCTTACACTTTGTTCAGGTGCAGAAACTACTTATCCGTAGGTACTGGAAAACGGGAAAAGAAGGATAAGCAGAAAGCCTCTAATGTTCTTCCTCCCAAAGAGAGGTGTGCCCCTGGAAACTAACACAAATAGCCCCAATTTTCATGACTAATCATATCTCTAATTGATTAAGTAGCTCCCAGCACTGACCACTGCCTCATGCATACCGAGAAAATCAATCTTCGTTTCCCAGGTACAGCTGAAATAAAGACTGGAGTCAAACTCCGCAATCAATAGACTTTTTTTTTTACACTAAAATCCAGTGGCTTAATTTACAAGGAAGTATGGCCTTCTAAAATACAGACTTTAAAAGAAAAGGTATGCATGTCTACTCCAAGTACTTCAGATTAAAAAAAAAAAAAAAAATGCTTCCAAGCATTTCAGACATGGTACTGGAAATTGCATTTTTTCTGACAATCTGACCAACAAAAAACACTGACATGAAATGGTTTGTATCACTTCTAAATCTCTGTCAGACTTTGTCCTGTGGTTCTACTTCTACTTTGCAAATTAAAGCAAAAAGCCATTCAGCCAAATCCTTCTTTTTTGGACTCACATGTATAAAGTTTAGAAATACATAGAACGTGAGCTGGTATTTCCTATAGATCCTGCAACTTGCTACACAAATATGGAAAACAGTATAATTCCCACACTTCACCCAGTCCCCTAACATTCAAGTAAGTCTTCAACCATTTATAAAATGTTTATGTACTGCATAAAAAACTCTGGTTTCATTCTTTGTACGCTGGATTAGCAGCAATATGCCTTATGGCAAAGAAGGATAAAAGCATTCTGGGCTGCATTAGGAAAAGCACT
>JAOWBP010000001.1:84498551-84516697 GCA_028571105.1 Tragopan temminckii | reverse complement strand
TGTACGCTGGATTAGCAGCAATATGCCTTATGGCAAAGAAGGATAAAAGCATTCTGGGCTGCATTAGGAAAAGCACTGCCAGCTGGTCAAGAGAGGTGATCCTTCCCCCTCTTCTCAACAATGGTGAGGCAACACTGAAGTGTTGGTTCCAGTTCAAGAGCAACACAGGCATACAGGAAAGGGTTCAGCAAAGGGCCATGAGAATGATTGACGGAATCAAGCATTTCTCTTATGAGGTAAGGCTGGGACTGTTGAGCTTAAGAGAATAGAAGTCTCAGGTCAATCTTCTCAAATCTCTTCTCAACAAATTCCTGAAGGAAGGGTATGAAGAAGATGGAGCCAAGCATTTCTGAGTGGTTTCAATGAAGGGACAGGAGACAATGGGCGCAAATATTAAGAAACGCTTTTTCACTATGAAGGCGAACAGAGCACTGAAGCAGGTTGCATAGAGAAGGTTTTCTCCTACTGCAGAGATTTTCAAATCTGCCTGCATATGGTTCTGGGAAACCTGTTCTAAATGGACCTGGCACTTAGGCAACAAATGAAACGTGTAAAAATGTTAGGAAGTCTTTAGTTTTTCAGTTAGAAAGTATCCTGAAAATGGAAGTTCAGTCTTTCATTGGAACAGTAAACAATGTATGATGCATAGTCTGTTCTTCCAAACCAGTTTTAAAATATATTCATTGAGTATCAGTTTCAAATCCAGTTTCTTCAGCTCCAGGTGAACGGTTGTATCAATGTTCTTTCTAGAGAATAAATTATTAGTAAACAATTCCAACTATTAATTAATTAATCTAAATAAAAGAGCCTAAACAATGCCAATGAATACATAGATCTACAACTAAAATACAAGTGAGAGTCAGGAAGGCAGATTTAGAAGATTTGTGTCATCTTAAAAGGCTGGGAATGAAGATGTTGTGACACCTTTCATGCCTCCTCTTGATAGAAAGAGCACTGACAGGACTCCCTCACAACCCTGGTACAAGCGAAGACTTGTCAGATCCCTCCTGAGCACAGAAGAAATGCAGATATGAGAATGATGGAAATAGCAGGTTTATTCATAGAAACACAGAATGATTTGAGTTGGAAGGGACCTGTAAAGGTCATCTGGTCCAATCCCCCTGCAATGAACAGGACACGTACAGCTAGGTTGCTCAGAGCCCTGCCCAGCCTGACCTTGGATGTCCCCAGGGATGGGGCATCCACCACCTCTCTGGGCAACCTGTGCCAGTGCCTTGCCACTTTTACTGTAAACAGTATTTTTAATTGTCCTGCTTCAAACTGAAGTGATTAGATGTAGGACTGATTGATGGAGAACCCTGAAAAGCACTACTCACAGGACTTGCTGCTTTTTTTCTTTGCTCCCTATTGCCCTTTCAGTTTTTTTCCTTTTGCCATTCTCATCTTTCCAGATAAACAATCCGTCACCAATTTGTTTTATTGCATAGTACCAGGTTTAGCTACATTCACGTCCAATTTCTGACACAGTCATGCAGGCATTCTCAGCTTAACATGGCATCACCAATTAGATTGTCTAGACACTGTTTTCTCTGATAGGTTCTTCTCCAGCAAAGGGTCTCAAGAATCCCCTTCAGTTTTCTGTGAAGTCTGTCACAATTCCTTTTCAGCCACCTGAGAAAGTCTGCAGTTCCTTAAGGCATAATTTGTAACTTGTCAGCTTCTCACAGCTACCTGTCACACACAGCAATTTCTCATGCCATCAGTTTCTTACACCTGTTCAATTAGCTTAACCTCAGATCACAGAATCACAGGATATCCTGAGTTGGAAGTGACCCAGGAGGATCACTGAGTCCAACTCCTGATGCAAGTAATCAGCAGCCTAGTAGTCTGCCTGCAGACTTAGCACAACTGTGCATAGGGTTGGTCCTGGCTTAACTAGACAACAGAACAACATTTTTTTAATAAAGGTGCAAACGTGTCTGAGTTACACACTAACATTTTGGAATGTGTTTCATTTCTCAGACAAAGAGCATTTCTCTGATCGAATTCACACAGGCTAAGGACAAAATCATTTTATTTTCATTTCTGATTCTTTCTATATTGAAGACATCTGGCATATCAAACATTATGATAACTTATTAAATAAGCTAGAACTTCAGTGAGATGGGATCCTTGATGTTCTACTCTGCAAGGATTCTGATTCTAGATAAGTGCACAAAAAAGGTGCCAAAAGCTACCAGGGCTTTAATTTCTCTGTATAACTCTAATTCAGGTTACAGTATTAAAGGAACATTTTTAAGAAACCCAGCAAGTCAGCAAACAGCTGTCCCCATAATCCAACTCAAGGTCTCACAGCTCTTGATAAAATAGAATTTAAATGCTATTAGATACATTCCAGGTAATCAGTTCCTGGCCAGCCATCCTGGTTAAGCCAACAATCCTATTGTATAAATTCTGATAAAATATGCCAGCTCTAATACTCTTCATTTGCACAAAACCAAAACCACCTCAACGATAACCACCTGTATTTCTTGACAGTGACTGCAGATTCACTCTTCACTGGTGTTCCAAAAAAAGTATAAAACTGAATTTAGTAATTGTTCATCCTAACACTGTACCAAAAAAAAAAAAAAAAAAAATAAAAAAATAAAAAAATTTAGTTGTTGTTCTCTTTTTCTCCACTGGGAAAAAGCCAGCTACCTTTGCAGAATTCTTCTGTAGAAGGGCCTGAAGAAGTGAGCCTAGTAAACCTTGACAAAAACCTAACAAAACAAAGCAAAGTATGTGTGTGTGCATGCCTAAATTTTATTTCCAGAGTAATTTTGCAAGAAGCAAAATGCCAACTTTAGTATTTATTTTATCAGGTAGACAAAGGTTAAAATTGAGAAACTATGATAAGGTACAATTGGACCTTTCAGCATGTTATTTGTATTAGAAAAAGATCAGAAGCCAGTCTAGAGGTACACATCACCTTGTGGATGCAGACCAAAATGCAGCATGAGAAGAAAAATGAGCAATAGCAGTTAATATACCTTGAAAATTGTGTTAAGTTGATCAGCAATTATATTTCACCTGCTCAATAGTAGTATTTTCCAACTTAAAATGAAAGGGTAAAAATAATAAAAAAGAACTCCTATGTAACTACGTATACATGAATAACATTCAGAACTGTAAATATTTTAAACCTGCAAATTTGTTTCAGCTATCTTAATTATACTAATAATCACTTTTTCTCAGCTATATCATTTCATGCAAAAGGTCTACTTTTCATACACGAACTGTAACTATTATTTTGCATTTGTTTTGTATCTTCTTTCAGATTTACCACATTTAGAAATTAAAGAACACTGTTTTTGTGCTTTATGAGTCAAAGGACTATTTTTGTTTGACAAATTAAAACTGTATTTCAACAACACTAGAAGAAAGATCATACTTTGTACCCTATTTTACTGTATGCTAGAAACGCAGAAATATCCTATCAGCGTCTGTGACTATTCTTGATATATCTAGAGAGTTACAAATCCTGAAACACAGGCCAAGAACTCTGCTCAGAAATCTGCTGAGATGGAGAAGATACCATTTGCATTTCTCAGGCTGATTGAAACCCACTGTCTATATCACAGAAACAGTTCTAACTGCTAAAATCCTTATATAGAAGATGGGTACTAAAACCTCTGCCTTCCCTCGTGTCCTACAAAAAAAGTTGTCCCACTTTGGCTAGTTGTTGACTGTTCCCAAGTGTGTGTGCACATGTACACAGAGCTTTGTGGCTCATGTAGTAAATTCCACATCTGACAGATTTTAACAGAAAAACAGCTCTAGATCCCAGGAAGGTTGAGGCTCCAGGGAGACCTCACTGCAGCCTTCTAGTACTTGAAGAGAGCTTTATAAACATGAAGGGGAATGACTTTTTACATGGTCTGACAGAGATAGGATCAAGAGGAACAGCTTTAAACTAAAAAAGAAGAAATTTAGGATTAGAAATTAGGAAAAAATTCTTTCTTCAGAGGACAGTGAGGTGCTGGCACAGATGCCATAGAAGTTGTGGTGCCCCATCCCTGGAGGTGCTCAAGGCCAGGCTGGATGGGGCCCTGGACAGCTGAGCTAGTGGGGGGCAGCCCTGCCCGCAGCAGAGAGTTGGGACCCGATGATCTTTAAGGTACATTCCAGCCTAAGCCATTCTATGGTATTTCAAAATATAATGGCTAAAACTTCAGCACTCTGAGATGATTGTATAGCTCTGAAAGAAGGAAGGTCCAGTAATATCACGCATTTACTCAGAACTAACTTGTTTATAAACTTAAACGGATTTTGTTTGGTTTACAACCTTTCAACGGATTAGAAACTACCTGGAAATAGCAGACTTTTAACATTTATTTCCTCCAATTGTATTTATTACAAATACAAGAAGATAACTATTTATAATCCTCTGTGTGCCGTTCAAAATTTTATGATTTTCTATTTCCATTATGCTGAAGACGTTTTATAATTAAAATTTTGTGATAATAAAACGGTTTTATTTGCACAAGACAAAGATGGAATTGTTGGAAGAAATTTAAAGAGGATAGTGTGATGAATAGTTTATAATTCAACACATTTGCTTATTTATTTCATTTCATCAAAACTGTTTTTATTTGGACATGCATAGAAAAAATGATCTTCTAAAAAATTATCTTCTATGGAATGCAGGTGTAAGTTAACTGATTACTCGTTTTTAGAATTCTTTTCTGTCTCATTCTTTCCTGTATTACACATACCAATAAACACCAAGAAATAGTCAGGATACCTCTGTAAATGTAATCAGGAACTACATTTGACAAACTTGGGCTCTTGAACTTCTCAAGTACAAGAAAATCCAGGTTCAGGAATATAATCAAACTTACCATCAGCCATCAGGCCATTTTGTCCTTGCCTTCAGCTGTGCACAGCAACTTAAGAAGAAACAGAAGGATGAGTAAGATAGCTTAATTGGAAAACAAAACATTTTGAAAGGGCAGTATAGATGGCTATTGGTCAGTAGTCTCACCTGACCCCTTTTCACATAGCTGCATTTACCAGCAAATAAGAACAGAATGATTACATAGGTAAATGGCAAGGTATGAAAAACATTGCTACAGGAAGAAACGAAGTCCATGTACGCCTACAGGTATTAACTCAAAAGCAAGAAAGAAGGTGTATTCAGTGAAAATATAAGCTACATTTCAATCTACTCTAATTTTATAGCACCTGTGAATTTAACATACCCTGGTAATTCAAAAATGCTATTATTGTGGGTTTTTTTTAGTTTGTCATTTTTTTTTTAACCAACATTAAATCACACAACTATTCCAGGTAGCATTATTTCAGTATCACAAATGAAAAAGAAGGAAAGGGCATTTAGTAATTGCCCACATAATCATAACAGCAAAGGATAGCTTAACAAATCAATTCCTTTATTTTCTTATTTATCCTTCAAAACCAATACTGCAATGTCTTTCAAGTGCAAAAAAAAAAAAAAAAAAAAAAATGTAGTTTTCAATTTGTCACTGGATAAACAAGCCACCAATCCTTTTATTATTTAAGGATTTTCACTGTCTCAGTTTAGGTTTTGCTCTGCTTCCCCCTTTTTTCCTTCTTTACTGCCAGTAATGAACTTTCTCTCAGAGGTGAAAGGGATTCACTCTATTCCTCTGCCATAAATCCAACATACAGTATGAATGAACTACAGCAGACAGATTAGCTGATTTAAGATAGCCCATATGTTGTTCATAACCTGGTGATAATCTGCTAAATGACGATAAAATTTACTGTTTTAGCTAATCATTCATCACAGCCACAGACATTAAATATTGCTCCTGGATTTATCTTTATTCAAAAAGAAACTCAATGAAGAATAAAACAGAAACATAAAACTCAGTCACAGCCTTTGCAATTCTGTACTTCAGCTGGCTTAACAATACACTTGCAATTATAATCAGCCAACGACACTCATGATTACCGTACTATTAACTAGCAAAAAAAAAAAAACAAAAAGTGCCATATAGCTAGTTTGTGCTTACGTAATAAAAATCTTTAATAAAAACAATAAAAGCTAAAGATTCTTCTTTTTCCTCCCAAAAAATAAGATTTGATTCCTCTTCTGTTTTCTACATATTTTCCTGGACTCCTTCATTTTACTTGAACATACCTTGTCAGTCTGCCCATGCTTGCCACCCAAAGCACTTTCAAATATCTTTCTGCCATATAGGAATTTTTGAAACTTTCCTGTCACACTTTGTGTGGTTTTAGCATTATAAAAACAAGCTGCATCTTAGGTGAAGCATTGCAATTTAAGATTTGCGTACAAAAGAACTGCTGCTATTTTCAGTCAAACACGTAAGAGCTGCTTTTGTCTTATAAAACCTAATTTTAATAAAGAAAAATAGAAAAAAAACTTTAAACATAATTTTAAGTGTAAGATACTATAGAAAACATAATAAGAACTTTTTTCCCATGACTAGGAAATTCAGTGAGCAATAGTACCTTGCAATGACTTTTGGCCTTCAGAAGGATACTTCCACCATTTTGTCAAAGCTTCCACTTATTCTTATACATTTGTAACAGATATATTTCTTACTGTGTGTCCTTGCTTACTTTGCTAATTTGAGAATTATTTGCTGATATGGTTAGATAATTGAAAAAAAAAAGAACTCTCCAAACTCATCTTGAACTCCCAAGTTCTTCAACAGCCTTCACAACCATTATTAACTAACATTATTATGGGTCTTTCAGAATAGGTTAGGCATGCACGTGGGTTGAAGGAGGCAGGTAAGGCAGGAATTACGCAATCTAGAGAGGGAGGGATACAACAGATCACTTGTTTGGAGTCCTTTCCAGATATTTTTTACTTTGAAGACTTGAGAATTTTTCAGAAGTATTGCAAAAAGTTAGCAGTACACAATATGTATCGACTATGAAAACTAAGTATTCACAAGAAGGGTCATAGGATAAAAATTGAACTATTTAACTAAATATTTTAAAACACATTTAAGCTACAAAGCAACAAAGTTCTTTCTCATATGAACTTCTCTATCCATCACAGTGTAGCCAGAGATGACTACCCAGAATATGAATTTAGGCAACTTAGGAAGATCAAAGTTTTACTGTAGTGACTCAAATCAACTTTTCACCTTATGTTTCTTCACCATGTTTTCTGAAGACCAGTTACTCCACTAACGATTACGTGAAATAGGAGACTAGACTGCAAAGCAGTACTTTTGCTACAAGAATCATAAATTCTTTTGAAGTGGGAAAATGCCATACATATTTCAACAAATGCCATTCAGTAAAAACCACATTGTTCTGACGATCGTAGATATGACTCAGTAACTATACTGAACCAATTATTATAAAACAACAATTTGGCCTTAGGCATGTTCAGCTCATTAGCAATCATAAAGAAAAAAAAAGCACCTTCATATTGCCTTAAGAACACAAAAAAATCTGAGAAATGAAAAAAATGATGAACTTTACAACATTTCACAAGCTCTTTCAGAGACTTAAAAATACAGTAGAGGAACGAGAGACAAAAAAAAAAAAAAAAAAGGAAGCATATGCACGCTTCTGTTATAGAAATTGTACTGATTGATCATTTTCAATAAACACTGAAATTATTTTTCTACTTCTCATTCTTACGAGTTTCATCTCCCTACTAATGCATCCAACACAGAAATTGCTTAGTAATTCAGATGATGCAAAAAAAAAAAAAGGCAGTAATCCTATTTAGAGTATATTAGAGTATGCTGTACTATATTTTCAAATGTGCAGATTCTTATTTTAGAAATACTGATTTAGTTTTAATAGTTATTAAGTCACTTTGCTTCAGAAAAGCAATTTTTAAAACTTTAAAAACAAACAAACAAGAACTGTCCACACGCACATAAAGTATAATAGCTACAAATCATAAACTACTTTCAAATCTTACTAGTAGATCTACTAATAGGGATATAGGAAACAATTGGCTTAGCAAACTCTCCCAAGGATAATACAATGTAGATTTGTTAAGAAGAACTAAGTAAAACCAAACTATGAGCTTGCCTATGGAACAATTATTACAGTAGACGATGGCCTTTAAAATATAAAAACTGTATTCCCTAAAATGATGAGGAAAAAAACCCACAAACCTATCAACCAGAGCTCAAAGATGCAGAACAGCTTGTCTCAGAATGAAAGTATGTCAGAAATAACTGGAATAAAATCATACTTACAATACACCACTTCAGAAGTTGCTACACCCCCCCATCCAACCTGGCCTTGAGTGCCTCCAAGGACGGGGCACCACAGCTTCTCTGGGCAGCTGTGCCAGTGCCGCATCACTCTCTGAGTAAAGAATTCCTTCCCAACATGTAGCTAAATCTACCCTTTCAGTTTAAGCAAGTGGAATCGTCAGTCCCACTCCTGCTTGTAAGCTCTCTTCAAGTACCTGAAGACCACAATGAAGTCTCCCCAAAGCCTGCCCCAAGCTAAACAAGCCCAACTCTCTCATCCTTTCTTCACAGGAGAGTTGCTCCAGATCTCTGATCATCTTCACAGTCCTTCCCTGGACACACTGCCACAGGTCTGCATCCTTTCTGTACCAGGTATGCCAGGCCTGCGGTGGGGCCTCACAAGGGCAGAGCAGAGGGGGACAATCCCTGCTGGCCACTCCTCTTTTGGTGCAGCCCAGGATACTGCTGGCATTCTGGGCCACAAGCACATACTGCTGGTTCGTGCTCAGGGGATTCTGGTGGATGGAAAGCTATGTCCTTCACCACAGAGCTGCTCTAATCAAGTTCTTCTCCCCGTCTGTATTCACATCTGTCACTGCCTCAACTTAAGTGCAACACCTTGCTCTTGGCTTTGTTAAACCTCATTAAGTTTTCATACACCCACTTTATGAGTCTGTCCAGGTCCCTCTGGATGGCAACCCTTCCTTCTACTGTACCAGCTGCATTACTACTCATCAATCAGAGAACTCCAGTAAGGACAGCAGACACATAATTGTAAAATGCAGCATGAAAAATAGTATCAACTATTGTATAGTGGCAGATACAGTGAACAGTTACATGGTTTTTCCCAAAATTGCATATCTGTTCCAGAATTGTGATGGTTGATAGCAAACAGGGAAATGCGACTTTATCACTGAAAACACTTCCTGTGCACTCTTTCACTAAACTAAATATAATCATAACTGAAGAGGATTGTAAAGTAAAAACAGAGTAAACTGCATAGGTTTAAGTGAAGATTCTCATGTAAATGTGCCTTGAGAAATAATGACAACTTGAATGGTCTCATACTAAATAGGATGTTGAGTTGTATGCATCTTAAATGCTTCACACTGACACAATTATGAGGGAAACACTTCTATTTGGGCACTTTTCCCCCCTTATATTAGGAGATAATCTACAGAGAACAAACATTAAATGACCCACACCTGCACTCCTGACAGAATTATTTACAGCAGTACCACTGCTTAAAACGACAGAAGTGGAAAGAGGTGGTTGAAGAATCACCTAAAAACAACTTCAATTCATGGAGATACATTCTGGACCATAAAGTGCATTTTGTTTATGACACTCTTGAAGGAGCCTGACTTCTCAGCAGCACTTACAGGATTTCTCTTGGACCCATCAGACAGACATCAGATCTGCTACAATCTGTGCAAAACAGCTGTTCTTGAAAGTAACCTTGGATGTCTGGAACAACCACTGGGGAAAATTATCAAGAGCTACGAGCCAAGGGTATGCTGTTTCAATAGAACCTTCCGAATTACAGCCAAAATTTGCAGAAGCACCATCTGTTTCAATGTGATTTTTGTTTGTTCATTTGCTCCCCCCAGCCTTAATGCTTTGTTGACCTGTGACACCGCAGTATGAATGTGGATTTGCAACCTACGCACCACATGTAAGCTTTTTTTTCTTTTTTCTTTTTGCATTATAGGAAGGAGCAATGACAAATCAAACAGGAAACACACAAAAAGACAGTTACAATACAGTACACAAGGATTTTTTTTCATTGTGCAAATCCCGTTAATGACATTCACACAAACAAATCCCAAACAAATTCCTCAAAAATTAATGTTAAAGCATTTATTTATAACTTTACGTGTCCTTATCAAGAAATTAACAATTTCTAGACATCAACAACATCTCTTTGGAGCCAGTGAAAATATAAGATGTGGAAGCCTAAAGTCATCGTTTGGCCGGAAGCCTAGTTAAACCAAGTTAAATCTCTGAGAGAAAAACTCATCTTTCAGGTGAAACATACTTTTTTCATACTACAGTAAAAATCATTGTACAGATAAAGCTATACTGTTAAGTCAACAATCTGGAAAAGCTTTTCCATTCTTCCAAAAGTAGAACAACAAAAAAAATATTACCATTCAAATTAGATGACCTTGTATACAGTGTTGGAAGAAAACTGCTTTGATGAATACATGTAAGATACATGTACATTTGCACAGGAGCAAATAAAATGACATGATATGAAACTGGTCTTAAGATCTATAAAAAGAACTCTCTTAAAAAAACTACTTATGCACAATTAGTAGAACTAGTACAGGCATCTTGTTCTAACCGTACACTGTCAGGGTCAAGGAAAAAAAAGGGATAAAAAGGATAAAAGAAAACATATTTTAGAAATCAGTGAATTTCCACAATTTCACAAAAGAAAAAGAAGTGGCTAAGGAACAACACAGGAGAAGAGACCACGAGGAAAAAAAAAAAAAAAAGAAAGAAAAAGAACTCAGTAGCTACAGGATTCGAGTACTGACACACAGCAAAACTCCTACTGAAAACAATATTTTGCTTTCTTTCGTTTGTCTAGGGAAATAATTCACATTGTTTTCCCACGTCCAGTGGTTTCTGACAGTTGAAATTGTTTTATCACACTAATAAGTAAAAATTGAATTCATATCTAGAAAAAACAAAGAAATATCTCATTTACAGTCCTTCAGAATTAAGTATTTCGGGAACAGACAATTTAATGCTGCTCTACTTAAATGAGACTTGTGGTTTGATTTTCTGTGTGAATTTTACCATCCATCCCCAGCCAGACATTATTCTTTTCAAGCAGTCCTTTAATTTTGTAACAATTTGTGCTGGATATTGGTTGGGATAGAGCTAATAGAGTGATATATTTTGGACTTGAGATGAATATAGCTGCTGATATCATATCAACATTTCATCTATCGCTAAGCAGTGCTTACAAAGGTCCTTTGTATTTCTCACGCTGCACTGTTAGCAAGTGGGCTGAGAGGACACAGCCAAGACAGCTGACCTCAACTGACCCAGATGTCTGACACCATATGACCTTGCACTCAGCAATAAAACTATGAAGTAAGTCTGCCAGGGCTGCTATTGCTTGAGGACTGGTTCAACACTGCTCATCTGGTGGTGAAAAACTGAGTTTTACAGTACTTGTTTGTTGATTTTTTTACCCTTCCTTTTACTGATTGTGTTGGGTTGTTTTTTTTTTTTTTTTCATTTCCTTTTTAAAAAATATATGTGTGATATATATATATGTTTACTTCATAAACTCTCCTTATCTCATCCCACAAGTTTTCTAACTGTTGCCACTCTGATTCTCTTCCCCAACTCTAGAGAGGGAGAGAAAGAAAGTGGGCTTTAGTTGACTGCTGGGATTAAACCACATTTTTTTCTTAATAAAACTGTAGTTTTTATAGCATTGTAGGATACGTAAGTCATATCATTTTTTCTAAATGACATCTTGTAATAAAACATCGTATTTTAAGATATGCAAGTTATCTCACGGTCACAGAAAAATCAGGCTATTTGCATGCAGAAGGCAAACTTCAATATTCTAAAAATATGAAGTCAAACGGAAAGAAAAAGAAGGATAAGCATCTCCAGCCTACAGACGAGGAAGAAGGCCACAAAGAGATTCTTATACTGACACTGTTGTCTTCCATGTAGTCTAACAACCTTATTACTGAAATGATTTGATATTTAAAATACATTGTTTAGAAAGAATTTCTACAATATTCAGTTTCAATAACATAAAGTATTCATTTGAACTCATTAAATGGAGGTTAATATTGGACTGGGCTCACCTCACTCAGACTTCTTAATTATTTTTGGTCAGAGCCCATGCTGGCATTTTATGTATATAAACTGTCTGCACGTTACAGGTCAAAGAATGCTTCTAATTTTCTGAATGTTCCACAAGGAACACATCTGAACAAAACTCCAAGCTTAACTCAGTGTCAAGTTTTCATACTTGGTCTGTATAAGTGAAACCTTGTGCAGATGTTTTTTAAAATCAGACAATTCTTCAATTCAATAACACAGCCATGTATATTTTCAGAAGCTTATTTTCAAAAAACAACCTGATTATTTTTAATAAGCTTGGAAAAGAAAAAAATACAAAAGCTATTTTTATTACTGCACAGTGACTATATAAAATCTTAAGTAGCCTTAGGACAAGGCAAAAAAAGTTTACTTTATTCAACAGGATTAAACAGAAATCTCAGCCCTAAAAACACTTTATGCATGTCAGTAGACTATGCAGAGCAACGCATCTTCAACATACTTAGGAGAAGGGAGGTTGTAAGATTAAAAAGAGTCACTAAAATGTACAATTGGTCAAGCAATTAATAGTAAATAAAGATCTTTTCAGCTGAAAAACATGCAAATGTACTGAAAAAAAATGTGAGAATAGGTATATAGAAAGTGTGTGTGTGTATATATATATATATAGTATACTTCAGAAAAGTATATATATACTTCATATATATATAGCATATATAATGTATTATATATATATCCTCTGTGTAAATCAAAAGTTGTTCAATATTTCAGAACATGTGGTAAACAAACGGGGAACCTAAAACTATGTAAATTCAATGGGAACCTTTTTCACACATTTTATACAGATGATCAACTTAATATTCCTCCTACAAACAAGAGCACTTGACTGCATATTTTTATTTACTGCGTACAAAGTGTACACCTAGATCTAAAAGTAATAGAATATTTTCAGGGTTTTGTTTTGGAAGGAAGTTAGAACCCATTTTGACATCTGGGTTTTTACCTAACCACTCAGCTGTTATATGCTTGCTACTGTAAACAACTAGGAGCTTAAGTCGCTGTTTAATTCCTTACACAATCTATTTATTGGCCAACGACAAGGTAATGGTCAGGATGAATACCAGTGATATCTCTCTATCATTTCTATAACTAATGCCAGTCAGGCAAACTACTCTACCAGGTTGTTTTCTAGCAGTTAGCCAGAATGAACCTAACTCTTTTCAACAGCAGATTTGTTATATTGGAGCTATCAAGAGATAAAAGGGGAAAAGGAAAATTTGAGATGACAAGAAAAAACTAAGCTAAGCAGTTACAAATACAATCATTTCCAAGACCAATAGGCTATGTCTATTCAATGCAAGTGAACAGCCTAGCATACTGAAGATGATCCTGTCTCATCTGCTTTAAGAGCCATGTAAAAGATCTTAGAAAACAAGAAATTTTAATAGAGACAATAGTGGGATTAATTACTTCTGTCCTTCTTAAGAAAACTTTACTACTTTTCCAAGTAAAACAAGCCAGTTCACAAAGTGATTCCCATATTGCTTTTATCCATCACACAATGATACAGAAATTATACCACTGTATCACCTCAATCACCTAGCTGAATTCCAATATAGTGGTTTTATTAGTTCTTCTATTCTTTTTATCATCTGAAGCAACAATGAAAAGAGCCCACAAATGAAAAGGCTGAGGAAAAATCAAATCAATTTCTCATAGGTAAGCACAGTGTTATTTTAAGATTGGATTACGTGTAGAAACATCTAAAAATGATTATACTGTGTAAGGATTGTTTCCATCATTATGATGATACAATGGTACAGACTCTTTCTTAAAAGATTTAAAATGGATAGTTGCCAGAAGATAAGTAGAAAGGGAAATATAAACAGGGTAGCTACATTAATGGGAGTGAAGAATTTTAAAGATGCAAGGCTTACTTTGGAAATATATTCTTCATTTATAAGAGCAATTGCATTTAACGACTCCTGCATTTTTATTCCTGTAATTTGTTTTCGCAGATTTTTGACTTTTGATTCATGATCAACAAAGTGGAATCTTAAGCATTCAATACTGAAATACATGCAGTAGAGTCTGGAATAAACACGACTTCTGCAAATATAAATCTATGAAGTATGCAAATAAATTTCCTTTTTCTACATTGAATATCATAGTTCAGCTACATTTGTAAATGAGACAATTCAGGAGAACCCCCCCCAAAAAAAAATAAAGCAAAACCAGGACTTTTCAGAGCAGGAGCCAAGTTAGGTTAATTTTTCATATTCTGAATAGCGTTTTGCTGAATGTGGAACAAACAGTATAAATATTCAGCAACTTCTGTTCAGAAATACCCACAAACATATTCTGGTTTTGACTGTTTAAGTCTGGTCTCTTCTATCCTTCCCTGCTTACCCTTCCCCTCCTTCCTTGCTTGCTTCCTTGTCTAACCCACATCTTGAACTCCCAGTTTTCACTCCTTAAATACAGACAGGAAACCAATCAGAATTTATTTATAAGCCGTATTATTATAGTTTTTTTTCTTCACATTTCCTCACATCTGAAACACTTTATTCATTCACTTATAAAAGGCCTCTTACAACAAACTTATTAGTACTCATACTACAGAACCAAAAATAGTTTCAGCTTTCTCCCGCACAAAATGGACTTATTCCATCTACACTGCAACGTCTTCTATTTTACAGTGCTGTAGAACTGTATTCTGCTCTACTTCCTTAGTAAATGCCACAGGATACTGATACACATTAATTACATTTACTCCTTTCTCTACATAGAAGAAAGTCCAGCTCTTGTTGGGTATTACTAAAATTGGTGTTTTTCCTTGATATACTCATTGGAATTTAGATCATAACTTTTTTTCTTCACAGACAGTACAGACTCATTTACTGGGTGAATTAATACTTTCTTTTTGCCACTGGTAAAGCTGGGGCTCATTCAGAAGAATGATGCCATACATCACTTCAAGTACTTCCAAGTTTACAGTAAGTTTGCATTCCAATTCTTTAGAATTCAAGTTCAGGTGAAAAATCTACAGTTCTGCAGTTTTTTGTCCCTTATAAGAAACACAAAATAGATAACCTGAACTGTAAAGGCAACCACCACCAACCACCATCTGCAAAACTGTCTGACCACTCTTCGCTTTTTGTTCTGGACTTCAAACTAGCATTTTCAAGCTTGCTGGAGAACGACAATCAGAAAAATGTTCCTCAGGGAAACTTAAAAGATCTCTGCTTCCTAAAAGACATGATTATACTACTACTTTGGAACTGAAGTTGATATCTCTGCAGAGCACTGTACTGAACCTGGTAAATGTAACAGAACCCTGAAGCTAGCTCAGAAATCACCAGTCAATCAGTACACTGAATCATGGTGGACAAGTCCCAAATCTCAATAACTATAAATAGCAGGTAACCCAATTAGGGATTTTTGTACTCAGAAAACAGCACACATCAGTGAAAGCATGCCCCAAAAGCTTGTAGTATCTAAAAGGATAAGAAATAATTTGTTATTGGTTGGATATTTAAGGTTTGCTATCAGTTAGCCCTACAAGAACACATTAAAAAATAAAACTGCTCATTGACTGTATGAAAAAAATTAGCAGTTGTTTCTGAAAAAAATAAGTGACAGAAGTGACAGAAAATAAGTGATAGAAGGGCTAAAGTTTGCAGGGGCCAGTTACACCAACTGATTAGATTCAAGTGCAATGTTTTAATTTATTATTTATTCTCTTCCATTTACATTACTTCAATATTCCTATAATGATAACATATTGAGACAAAGCCTGTACTGCTCACTGGAAAAGCAACACATACTAAAATGATACAAGTTTTCCTTAACTCTTTAAAGGATGTGTGTTTAATACCGTCATGGTTTTCCTAAGTATACCATATCATGACATCATGCAATGAATTGGAGGAATTGAGACAGCTGCTAAGGAAGAGCTACAGTTCCCAAGATGTTCTGGTACTTCCCACATGGTTTCCAGGAAGAAGAGACAGTGACACAGTGATAGTGACATAATGACATCTCTTTTTTTCCTCTCTGTACCACTGAGTAGCATGGTTCACAGACATCCACTTTCCTATTTGTTTGATTTATGACCCTTGGTTCCTTTTACATGGTATTATCTCACATCCTTTTACCATTTTTAGTAAAATAGTTTCTTTTCATCTACATTGAGCCATACTCTCCTTTTCACTTCTCCGCTAGCTTCCTGCAGTGGGGAGGGAAGGCCTTAGGCCCCCTCTTATGTGATAGAAGACTCTCAACCTGTGACAAATATGTATGCATGATAGTGAATTGCTTGTAGCATGGGTACTTTGATTACCTATTACTGTAGAATGCATTCCACTGAACTTGCTCTTCTCTTGAGTGTATTCTTATTACTTTTTCTTAGCGGAACATAAGAAACTCAAAAGGTTATTTTGTATCTCCAATCTATTACCTAAAAAGGAGGAAGGTTTCTCCATTAAAAAAAAAATCTCCATTTAAAAAAAAAAAAAAAAAAAAAGCACTAGAACATACTCCCGCTCATCGAAACAGCCCAAGAGTCACCTGTATGTATCAGAATGTATCAGAACACTGGTAGATTATAAAAGGGAGTAATGACTGAAGGGAAGGATGCTATTGCACCTTTCTAAAATGTAGAAGAATTTGTTTAATACAAAAGCAACAACTTCGGAAGGCGCGTTAAAATTTCTGTCAAAAAAATAGATGAAAAAGAATTAATCTCATATGTGGAAAAAAAGCTGGGAAAGAACTCCAAGGGATACAGTCCTAGGAATAAGAGGAGCCCAAGAGATTCCTCATATAACTGTGAAAAAAAACAGCGACACTGTCTAATTGTATGGATGAGGTTCAGAAAGCCTAAGTCCGGTTGGAGTAGAATCCAGCAAGGGATATGCAGAGCAACAAAAAGGGTGTTTACAGAAACATGAGCAGGAAAAAAGAAAAGAAGAAAGAAAGGAAAAATGATAAAAAATGTTAACTCTAAGTTGCACAGGGGACCTGGTGATGAAAGATGTGAGAAGTCTGAAGTAATTGCTCAGTCCATCGAATGAAAGGGTAATTCTCAGGATCAATACTGAACATGGCTAATCAGACAGTGTACAACCTTCAGCAAGCCCATTTGACACAAAACTGAGAGCAATGGTTGACAAGGTTTTGCTACCACTTGAAGGGACCCTAGCAGGTTGTATGTAAGAAATGGTCCAACAGGAATCCTAGTATGGGAAATAATGAAATGTCTTGCTTTTGAGGAGAAATAAGCACATAATGTACCAGAAGAACCTAAGGGTGAACCAGCTGGAAAGCAGCTTTTAAGCGCTTGCAGATAAAGTGTTCAGCTGGTCACATCATTGACCAAGGCACCTTTGAAAGAAAGACCAACAGCCTCTTGGGCTGGGCAGTTGCCAGCAGGTAAAAGGAGATGATTCTTTCTCTCTGCTTTTAAAAAATTAAGACATACATAAATAATATCTAAAATGCAACTGCTCAAGAAAGTTATTATACATTATTTCCATGATCAAAGACCTCTATAACCAGTTCTGATTTATCAGTGGTGAAACTTCAAACAGATGAATTTTAAAATACTTCAACTGCTCGTCGACATCAGTGACCTCTTAAATGCACCATATAAACTCTCTACTGACTGTAACATAGATATATATGCATAGTTTTTAAATTATTAGATAATTACTTAGAAAGAAATTTAAATCAAAGCTATATGTGCAAAGATAACTGCATACCCAATTACTCATTCCATTTTTGCTTTCTTTTTTCATCTAAAGATAAAAATTATGCAAGTAATACCAGATATTTTACAAATGTATTCTCTTTCCATTGCTGGCAAACAGATTTACCAATTCTATACTTGATTTGTTACCAAAGCAAAGTAACTTCCAAATATGTCCAAACCTATGTATCTCATATTTTAATGGATTTAAACACACTTAAGCTTTTGAATTTATTTGCGTATACAACAAGTGGAATCTAAACTCTTTCTTAACTGTATGCAGTATATCATTTGAGAAGAAATCTCAAAGATGTGAAAATAGGGCAAAGGAAGGACAGGAAATGAAACATGTTGAGCATTATTAAGATTTACTTTTCTCTGGCCTTCAGGCT
>JAOWBP010000001.1:84474842-84494965 GCA_028571105.1 Tragopan temminckii | reverse complement strand
TATTTCACTCTTTAGAAGCCTGTGTGTAAAAAAGGTATAGAAAAAGATACCTTCCATTCTTTTTATAGGAATACAAATTAATAAGAAAATCCTTTATCTAATTATATACTTGATGGGTTTTTAATTAGTTGGTTGTCTTTCACTACACTGGTTTGCAGAGTTCAGAGCCTACTGATACTTGCAAGACAGAGAAACTAAACTACATTACTAAATACAACAGTACTCACTTCCAACAAAGCCTTACAAAGAATCTATTATTTTACGTCACATTACATAAATTACAACACAGAACTTTTGTTTCACTTCAAATCATCACATACTTTTAAAAGCTCAATCAAAATATAATAGCATGCAACAATTTATGCTTTTGACTAAACTGAAAATGTGCCTTTTAAAAACTCAAACTTATGAAGGTGATTAGTATTCACTTCCTTTTGATATTAACTGTAAAATCCTGAACAGCTTGTTAAGTTGTCTGTCTCCATTATACACAGAGCATTTCACATTTGCATTAGGTGCTATATAAAAGAATACTTCTTTTATTTTATGGTAAGCACTGCATACTCAACATGTAGAAAATATTTCAAATGTTTTCTTCATGGTGGCCATTTTTTCCAGTTCTGTAGAATTGCAACGTTCTTTTTCAGCACAAACTGATCAGTGAAATCTTCCCAAATACTTTCACAATGCCCTATCCATAGGATTTCTTAATACTGCTTTCACCTAAAGGAGAAAATCCACGTGTTTTTCATAACACACTCTTACTGTTCCCTGTAGCATAATTTAATCTACTTTCTTCCATTACTGAACCCAACTACTACCTCACAGTTATCCTAAGAGGATGGATTTTATGTCACAGAAATTTTACTAGCATTAATATATGTGAGTTAGTATTCCTTAGAGAAGGAAGATGCTCAAGAATCTGGCTGCAGGTATTAAAGTATAAAAATAGGCTATTAAGTTCCAAATTGAGGAATACAATATACAGAAGGCAAAGACTGAGATGTGAACATAGTTCCAGGAACTGTCCACAGGATCTTTAACAATCCCTTGATAATGGACTTACGGAAGGTCAGGAGCATTTGGTCACTTGCAAATTTGACACTGCAGTTTCAAGGACTCAGAATATCTGATATAAACAGTAGTGCTGCAGGTACGTTGGTATTAGCATTGGGAAAAATTTTCAAGAAACTTCTGTGCACTTTTGGATAAGAGGTTCAAAGATTAATTGCAGAACCTGCCATTCCAGTCTACAGCGTATACAAACTCTCATGCTAAATTTCACTATTTAACTCCTGCAAATTCTCAGAGGTGCTGCACATATTACCCAGCAATGACAGGCTTCTAATTTCTCTGGGGGCGGCTCATGAACACAGTTAACAGATATTACAGGAAACATCAACAGACTACAAGACACCCACAACACACGTCACTGGCTTAAATGTTTCAAACTAATAGTAATTAAATAGTGAGAAGACCGGAAAAAATAAGTATTTTATGATAGCAGTCATTTCACACAAGCATCAAAACTTCAATGCTATAACTACTGACAAAATATTTATGCACAATCTGGACGCACTGACAGTTTTCATCTCTTTGTAGCTGAAGTGTCAAACCAGATGAGCAGACACAGGTAGGTAAGATTTTAAAAGATGAAATAGCAGCATAGAAATAACTGAGTGACTACAGACAGCTATAGACCCTTAGAGGGGTCTATATATACTACCTCTGAAAGGTAGTGCTGAAGGGCTTGGTTAATTGACTTTGATTATTTATGTTACAGGTGATCATGCCAGATGTTTTTGTTTCAGATTATGATGGTAGCTGGGTTGGTCACCATTCAATTATTGACTGTATCATGGCAAAAAAAAAGACAGACAGACAGAAAGACAGACAGACAGACATTACAAAAATAGGCAAAAATTAACTTCAGCAAAGTAAAGCTATGTCAGGCTGAATCTTGCTACCTTAATAAGTATTTTTTAAAGGTATTTAAGACCTTTGGACCTCCAGAGATGCAGAGTTTGTCCATACTGTGTCAGTTTTAGAATAGTATTTCCTATTGAGAAAATAGAGACAAGATGAAGTACAGAAAAGTCAATTGCAATGAACGCTTGGCAAAACGTGCTCTTTAACAGCCCACTGATTATCATCAGGACTTATTTATTTGAGAAATCAATAGCACATACAAGGACATGGCAAAGTCAGTAGCTTCTTGAAAAAAGCAACGCAGACAAGCTAATACAACTGCCAAGTTTTCGTTGTGGTATTCTCAGAAGATCTTCAGTTTCTTATACTAGATAAATATGTCAACCATAGTCACTGACTGTCATTACAGAATCACAGGACTGGTGAATTGGCAATATTTCATCATTTTACTGTTAAGCACTAGGAAAGTCTTCATATTGAATTTATCTGCTTTAAAAAATATTGCAAGCTCAGAAGCACTCATCTATAAGATTTAGAATAGAAATTACGGACTTGATCCACCAGAGGCTAAGATCATTGACAACCTAAGAGAGTGAGAAACTCACTGCTGTCAGAGGAAAACTTTGTAGCAATTGCTATCTCTGAACAAGAACACAAGTTACTCAGACTAACTGGAAATTGAAAGAGTAAGTGAAGTTTAGATTGTTTTAAGAAAATAAAGGCAGATTTAAATGGATGGCTACATCGAAGACAAAACATCTTCAGGTTTCAAAAGGTTGTAACACAAGATCATGACAGAGCTTCTAAGAACAAATTACTAGATGCTCATGAATTAACTAGCACACATGATTTAAAATCACTTCAAGTTGAGTAAGTAGAGCAAAGTGTAACAATATATAAGACTGAGAACACAGAAGTATTCCTACTAAGCCCAGATGAGCATAATCTCAATTGCTGAATTTGAATATCAACGCATAAATTAAATTTGTTCTTTGAATAGTATATCTCACAGAAAATGCAATGGAAGCTGCCAAAAGTTCAATGGATTTCACAACTTACGCAATCCCAAATCTACTCACTTTTGATCACGTTTTAACCCAATAGCTAGAGGTCATGCATTAATAAGATTTCGAGGTGAACAAGATGAGCTTGGAAAAGTTCAAACTAGGTTCAAGTTCATCTCTCTGAGGGAAAAACATAGGTATTTTATTTTCCTGGCAACAACATGCAGCCTTTACATTACTACTGAAAAATGAAAAATGAAGGACTAAAGGAACATATATATCTTAACCTATAAATTTTCAGGGAAGATTAGAAATCTCTTGGATGAAAAGAGACAGGCAGCATCGGATACTGAAGCTTGATTCATTTACGTTCATGAGTTTTCAGGCTTTAGACCTGCATAAATCAATAGCACTGGCCTCTCCATAAAAAAAAAAAAAAAGCCAACAATCAAGGTCCATGAGGTAATCATTAAACCAACACTGCATAATATTGTTCATATATATATGAAAACACTTACTTTAATAAATTCTTTTAGACTTGGAGTAAATAAATGAGAAACTCAATGCTATTGTGAATTGCTAAGATTAGACATTAGAAGGCTTCACACATCTTCAGATTGCCAATAATCCATTTTGTCTTGAATCAATTTTCTAACTGAAAAAATTTTTCATTATTTAAATCTATCATTAGAATGTAAACATGCAAAAGCTAATATAATGACAGCATATCCCCTACGCTAATATTTCATCAGTCCACATGTGCTTCTCTTAGAACTTCAGGAATTTTCATTCTATTCTTAACATATTTTATATGAAATTTAGATAATTTAAAGGTTCAGATTGGAAAAAAAGTAAAAACAATTGTACAGTGCTCACATTTGAAAGCTTAGTGTTTAAGTACATTCTTGAATTCTGAAGGTAGTCAAAATTTTAATATGGTGGTGAGAAAATTCTGTTGTGTCCTCTCATGAGTGACCAATTTAAGCCAGCTTGAAACAATGCTCGGAAGACTGAAGCACAGAGCAGTATTACATCAACTCCTTTAAGATTTTTCCACCTTTGATGATGCCAATAAACTACTAAGCTTCATAAGTGAGCCTCTAAGAGCTTAGAATTACTTTGGATTTTATTATTTGTTCATAGTAGCTACGTTTCTATGATTTCCCTATTTGTTTGGCTAATAAACTCTATCTTGTCAGATTTTATATGACTTGTGAACAAGCCAGAGATGATATCTGTTCTTTTAAAATGAACAAGCACACTTTCAAATCAGCTGCAAAATCTACAAACCTTATTTTTCTAAACAGTTTGTAACATTCAAAATGCTCGTAACAATTATTCAGCTTAAATTGTCTTTGTTAAACGTAAAGAAACTAGATCTTAACTTGCTTCTCCAGAACAGTAACATTAGAAAAGCACATTATACAAAAGATTAAGTTGACAATGCTATTGTTTATTAGGACATCTCTTGTGAATCTTTGTACTTGAGGGAAAAAAAAAAAAAGCAGAAGTATATAATCACAACAAATGCAGAAAGATCCACAGAAATTTCCTCCCTCTGGAAAACTATACAGAACAGCTTATATACAAATCTTTGTCAATACAGCCTAGTGAAAAATATTAAAATCACATGTACATTCTTGTTCTCAGGAAATGTTTTTTAGTAGTTACAAAAAATGGCAGCAGTTTTACGTTATCATACCATTTAGGGAAAAAGCAAGTCAGCAGATTCCTATTTTCATTACAGTATTTTAAATAGATTTTTATTATATTTTACATTTTCTGGATGTTTATGCTCATTTCTTAAATTACTAGCACTCATTTTTTCTTGATTTTCTTCCTTTAGAAGTTCCATAAATGAAATAATGCTAAAATAATGAGAAGAAATATACCCACACTCTCACCAATGAGAATTTATGCAGTTACTGTAAAAAGTAATGGAAACTGTATGTTAGAAACCCAGCAGACACAAATGCATAGGCACTCCTAAATACCTAAAGGAAACGGAAAAAGCCTAACAAATTCAGAATTCCTTAAAATACAGAAGACATTTATTTTACAGTGACGATAAAGTGATTTAGAATGAAAACATCACCATTTTCAGATGCCTTGGTTATCCAAAAAATATTCTCATCTTTACAGAAGGAAGACATACATTGCATTGTGTTTCTCTGGTGACTACGTATTGAAAGACACAAAAAATTTAGCTTCTGTCTGTCCTTCCTAATCCTTCTTGTCATAGAGCTGTGAGATGGCAGGGACAAAACACACAAGTCTTTTCTACCTTTTTAAGTTTTCCAATAGGAAAAAAAGCTACTTTTGTTCTCACTTTCAACTTAAATTAGAGCAAGAGCACTATCCCCTCACCTAGTTATATGTTACAGATACATTATTATGACACTAAGACACAGTGCACGTAAAATCAAATGTATGCTTCTATTAAAAAAAGAGTTAAAATTTAATATTTTTTTCAGGCTTGCTTGGGTATAATATTGTAATTAGTAAGAGACTTTAAATTCTGAATATATGGTTTTTTTAGTGAACATAATTATTTGCTTACAGAAGCATAGACAGACTAATTTAAGGAATTTAAATTCTAAAATGAAAAAAAAAATCAAGGTTATTTGATGAAGTTCAGAATAATTTATTTCTGGAGAGTATAAATCTTTTACAGTTAGGAGTAATAAAAAAACAGAGAGGTTGTGTAGAAGAAGGGAAAGAAGGATGATACCTCTTCATAGTGGAGAGGAAAAGCAATGAAAAAGTTGAACTACATTTCTAAACCTATTATTCCACCCATAATGTCAAAGCAATCAGCAACAAATACATAAGAAATACAGGTGTGTAACATAATTGAAAGCGTAACAAGACAGCAGAGTAGCAAGGTCCCAGACTGCAAGAGAGGATCTGCTCAGACACAACAGCAGCACACACAGAAATAAGGGAAAGAAGCTGTTTACCTTTGGAAGACCTGCAAGGTCCTCAGGAAGGCAGGGATCTTCAGATAAGATACCCTCACATCCACTGCCAACCCTTAGATGAGGTCTGGGAAGGGGTGGATCCTGGCTCTACCCCTGCTGGTCACTCAGTTGCACTGTATGCACCTGAGCTCCTCTGGGTCTGCCCTGCCTTCCTTCCAGGTGCTCAATCATTGCTTCAGGTCATGACTTAACTAACATTTCCACAACAAGATGGAAAAGCAAACAATACAATGTAATTACTGATCACTTGGTTGTAAGCAAAGAAGTTGTAATTTCCTATATACTTTTATTTCCTACAGCAATATCTTCTAAAAACTTCATGATGTAATAATGTTAATTACCCTGACTAAATGCCTCTAATTTATTTCTTTTGAAACTTCAGTTTTATCCATACACAAAAAGCCAAGATGAGTATTTTCACAAATTCCTGGGTTACAATCCTAAAAATGGGAGAGCCATTCCATGTTATGACACGAAATTCCCTGATTCGTGCAACAGTTATAAAAAACTATATTTCCAACTTATATTTCCTTCCCCATCCCTCTGGTAATATTTGCACCAGAAGTCAGTTTTAGAATCTGACTTGTTTGGTAGTTAGCAAGCCTCCTCTTAAATACCAGCCAAATTAAGTCTTGCGAACAGACAAGGTTTTTATTAAAACGTGTCTTTCTTTCTATGTTAAGAGATCAATCATATTTAATCAAAAAAAAAAAAAAAGTCCACATTGCATTTGTTCATGCAGGAACTTTGATCCATCTTATTTTGCCACTATGAGACATAACACTACCACTTCCATTGCAGATATATTCTTTATGTTCATCCCCTCTTCCCATGCAGTGTCAATATCTAAAAAGATCATGTATATAAAGATACAATAACACTGTGTTATTGTAAATTTATGATGAAAGAAATAATTTGACCATATTCTTGACTGGAGTTCAAAACAATGTAGTGTACAGAAAACACTGCTTTGAAAAAGATCAAATCTTAAAACTGCAATCCACTATGTGCACAACTACTACAATCTATTACATTTTTTACCACTGTAAATTAAGCAATAGAATGTTACTTACACACTTTTTCAGCTAACAAAGACACCACTGCTTCCAAATTCAATACCTTAACCGCACTACTAGAACTTAAGGTACCTAAAACTGCTATAAGGCTTCTGAGTATGTAATGAGTATGTAATGAGTATGTATTACTGTTGTTAGAAAAAGCAACTGTTACATGTTGTTTTAAGCAACACTACTACAGAGTAGCTCTTTGTCGCCACTCTGAACAGGAAGATTCTTAGCCATACTTGTTAGATACAACATTTCCCACTTACTATCATATCCCACATGCATTTCTCCATAAATCGATTCGCACAAGGACAATTAAATACTTCTGTATTTCACTTGCAATTTTTCAGCACTGGTCATAGCTGACATTGCTTCTTAGTGACCTTTGTCTTTAACACTAGAAGTTCTGTGTAAGGACAATACAGGAACTGAAGGATATTTAGAGCAACAAACATGCTCAGAAATCTCAAGAGCTTGCAAATAATAGAAGAGTTCCTCTTCTGCCAGAAGTACTGGAAGCCTAATAAGCAGCAATGTTACAGATGCTGCTGTAACACTTACAAATTAGAGAATTAGCTTCCCTCAGTTTCAAAGTAAATCTAGTATCCTTTCTATTTGATGCTCTAGAATCTCTAGATTTAATAGTTATCCCTAGTACAGGGATAAAGGGATTCAGTACACACGCTGTACAGGAGTGAACTCTCAGAAAGTTTTACATATAATTGGATTTAGGAACCAAACAATTGTGTCTAGACGCTACTACCAAATAGTGAAAAAGTCTTCCAAAACCAATGATAGTTAAACAAATTCAAATGGAGCTGCCAAGCTGGAAAACACCTAATAGAAGCCAGGAATTACAGGGAATTATGCAAAGAATTTGAGCAGCTTCCACAGCTTTTTCTCAATTTTTCAGTAGTAGGTTTGCTGAAGACAGAGGAAGCAACTGTCAGTTGATGGTTTCACAGACCTGAAAAGAGCTTTTCTCACTAGAATTAATTTCATGCTACTATACCGGTCACAGAGAGCTTGGTGAAATGCATTACTGTTACTACTGTAAACCACTTGCATATAACACAAGTAGCATATTTTGCTATTAAAAGTAATCAAATGTACCTAAAATGGTAAATTTAAACCCTAAAAGTATATACAAGTATGTCAGATAATGATTAATCAGACTTGCAAACTTGGATTATTAGCACCAAAAAATGCTGATATCGAGTTTTGAAATAACCTAATTATAAAAATATAAAATGTGATAATTTATTATTTATTATAAAACTATATAAATGTATATATTATTTATATAAATATATAAAATATAAATTGTTATTTTATTATATAAAATATATATTATTTATATAAATAAAAATATTTATTATAAAAATATACAATTCTAGAAAAACAGGATTTTGATTCAACAGGATATATATGATGGGATGTATGCTACCAGTGTTGTTCTTTTATCTCTTCTCTGTAAGCACACAATGTTTTGTTTTGTTGTTTGGGTTTTTTTGTTTGTTTTTGTTTGTTTTTTTATAATGGAACAACCTGGCTTGTATAATATTAGATGATTATACTCCTAGAAAAAGGAGAGAGAGGATGGGTGGTAGGCACCAGTTCAAGACTGAGCCACACATCAGTCCTTTTTACTGACAACGAAAAGATATATATCAGATATATTTTACTTGAGAAATCTAACAGTTTCATCATGATCCATCCAAAAAATGTGTAGTGGGAGGTGTTGCTCTCTATGTTCATAAATCAATAGATTGCTAAGACCTGCCTCTGAGAAACAGCCACAAACAAGTTGAGAGCACATGGATAACAATTAGGGACCAAACCAGTAAGGGTCATCCGGTAGCCAGGATTTAGTACAGGCCACTGATCAAGGGGAACCTGGTGACAAGGCTTTCTTGCTTCAGCTCACAGGGAGCATAGAAAAATCAACCAGAGGAGAAGTGTTCCTGGACCTGGTGCTCACCAACATAAACGAGCTCATTAAAGAGGTTACAACTGGGAGGCAACCTGGGATATAGTGACCATGCCCTAGTTGAGTTTGTGATCAAGGAAGACAGGCCTGGCAAAAAGCAAAGTCAGGACTCTAAACTTCTGAAGGGCAAACTTCAGCCCGTTTAAAAGAATTAGTGGAAGAGAGCCCCTGGGATGCTGTCCTTAGGGACAAAGGAACAGAGCAGAGAGGACAACTCTTCAAGGACACCCTTCTTAGAGCAAAAACAGGGAAGCGTGTAAGGCATTTCACATGGCCCCACACAACATCCTTATCTCTAAATTTGAGTCAGATGGATTCCAAGGGTAGACTATTCAGGGGCAAGGAACTGCTGGATGGTTGCATCGAAAGAGCTGTGGTCAATAGCTTTACATCCAAGTAGAGGACAGTGACAAGTTGAGTATCTCATAGATCCATTCCAGGACCAGTGCTCTTTGACATCTTTGTCAGTGACACAGACAGCAAGATAACTGTATGCACAGCAAGACTGCTGATGGCACCAGCTGATAGAATATTAGGAAGGGATACCATTAAATAATTCTGGACAAGGTTGGGTAGTGGGCCCATGTGAACTCAATGAGGTTCAACAAGAGCAAACTGCTGACTTTGGGTTGGGGCAACCCCACATGTGTACAGACCAGAAGAAAAATTCCCTGGTGGCAGCCCTGTGGAAAATGACGTGTGGGGTTATGGTAGACCAAGGAAGATTTAGATTAGATGTTAGGAGGAAATTATTTGCTCAGAGGATAGTAAGCAGTGAACAGGCCTTCTGGAGAAGCTATGGATGTCCCATCCCTGGAGGTGGTCAAAAGCAGATTGGATGGGCCTTTGAGCAACATGATCTAGGAAGTGATAATGCTGCTTACAGCTAGGGGTTGGAATAACATGATTTTTATGATCTCTTCCAACCCAAACCACTTTGTGACTATGATTTATGATTCATTTAAAATACCATAATCAGTTATCAGAAGTTTTGCGTTGTAGTGGAATAACTTCTGATGCAATATGAAAATGTTTAAAATGTATTTAAAACGTATTTTTAATCAAACCATATAATGTCTGAGTTACATATGCACAGTTGTAATGATTTCTGTAACAAAAATCAAAAAGAACAGGATCTTCTATCAAAGTTTTTATTTTAAGGATGAAGGAATGTAGTTTGTGCATGTATCACATATGACTGGTAAATTTAAATACATTTAATTGTAATATTTTTATATAGGTATGCATATATATATAATTAGTAGTTAGAAAAGGTTTCAAAACATTTTGGAAGACAGTTAAAGAAAAGCAGCAATATAGTTCAACACACCCAGCTGACATACAAAATGTTACATGTGGGGATTATAGAAAAATCCTAACTTAGCTACATGTACTTAATTTTACATGGAAAGTATTAATAAAAATCACATTAAGAAAATGTTATAAGCACATGTTTAAGATTGCACAGAATATATGTGCAATCTTGAACTTAAAATCTTAATCTTAAAATTCATTATCATTTTTTAATACATTTAAGATGTAAATACAGGTGACGCTGTGAAACATGTTTATACATCACTTTCTTCTGACATTTAGTTTGCTATTATACCCTAGAAACCACTGCATACAGAAGACAAGCCTGAAATAAAGAAAAATGCATTGAGTTTACTAGAGCAGTGTCAGTTGTATCCAACTTGCATACAAGTTAAAATTGATACATTCCACTTAAACTGATGCAATGGCCAACTGAAATGTTTAATATCACACATTCAATTATGAGAGATGTTTAGAATAGTAGAATAGATCAGCTGGAATGGACTTTCAAAGATGATAAGAGTCCAACTGCCTGACCTCCACAGGGCTAGACAAGAGATAAACCATATTATTGAGGGCATTGTCCAAATGTCTCCCTCAAATGCTGATAATTAATAGTTCCATAGCGTTCACACACAGGTCATTACAGCAACAAAAAACACTTTAGAAGAAGGTAGAAAAAAAAACCACAAGAAACAAGCTTTTAACCACTATTTTAGTACAAGAACTAGGAAGCAGATCAAAAGCAAAACAAAACACAACCAACCTTAGTAGTGAAAGCAATCTCAAAAAGGGAAGCAGAAAGTATTATGATTTGAGACATCACTCTGAGTAGGTGCATCTTCCTACTGGTGACAGTCTGTAAACATGACAATCTGTCACAAATGCAGAACAATTAGCAGCACAAAAAAAGAGACAAGAAGCACCAGCAGTCAGATAGATCATCACGCCTGTAATAGTCTTCCTCCTCCTAAAACACAGCTTTGAAAGAAGCCAATAAACAACCTAGAGATAGCTGAAAGTCTGGTACATCATGTCCAGATATCTGTACATCAGAACATGCATTTTGAAGCCCCAATGGCTGTTCTTCATTCAGTATAGACACAGTACATGAGCAATGACTTGTTTTTTCAGTCTTTTGCTTTCTTCCAGCACATTATTAAAGTGTTCCTTTAAGCTCTGCAGTAAGAGGCAGAGAAAGTGAGCGTGCCTTGGACCTCTTGGAATCATTTCTATTTTTTACTGTCAAAATTGTTTAGAATCATAGAATCATTTGAGTTGTAGTTTGTGTCTCATGCACTGAGGACTTCACATGTGGACACTGTATTCCAGTTGAGGCCTCACCAGTGCAGAGTGGAGAGGGCAGCATCACCTCCCTCAACCTTCTGGCCATTCTTCTTTTAATACAGCCCAGGATACGGCTGGCTTTCTGGGCTACGAGGGCACATTGCTGGCTCATGTCCAGCTTGCCATCCACCACTACTCCAGGTTTTTAGTCAGGGCTGTGCTCTATTCATACATCCCCAATCTCACACTGATAGCAGGGGTTGCCACTCTTCAAGTGCAAGATCTTGCACTTGGATTTATCAAACCTCATGAGGCTCTCTGGAACCCAATGCTTAAGCCTGTCTAGGTCTCTGAAAACACCAAGTATTAACCTTTTGACAGTGGTTAGTCTTCTCAGTAAAGAGTTTAAGTATTAAGGGCTATAACACATGCTATTGACAGTATTTTCTCTATTAGTCTGGAAGACCAAATTTCTGGGCTTCAAAAGAACAAGTGAAATACACAACCTCTTCTACAGTGCCCCAAGCTAAAGTAGCAGCCTAATTATTCTTTACATATCATTTTTCCTCTCTAAAGGGTTCCGTTTTCAAAGAGCTACACTCCATAATTTTTCCCTCCAAAATAACCAGAAGATACAGGTATCACAGGAAGTGATTTTCATTTAAAAACCACACAAGTATTCACAAGAAAAGTTACAAGTTGAAGAATGGTAAAAAAAAAAAAAACATTATTGCTTTAAAAACAGAGCATTCCATTTGAATTAGTAACAGACAAAACATTTCTTCTTCCTGCTTCCATCTTTACAATGAAAATCCTCCAAACAAATATGAAGTTCAGTACATATTTGTTTATTTCTGTTCTAAATGGCCTTTTATCTTTCTTGTTGATTTTCAGTTAATATACTATCATTCAGGTAGAAAAACACTAATGTTTTACTGGTAACTAGCAATGCACAAATTGGAAATGTTTTATCATAAACACTACAAATCTTGAATTTGATTCTGTTGACAGACTAACTCAATTTAAAATAAAAATTTTAACCTTTAAAAAATTAGACTAGAAGATGCATTAAGTATATCTTGTGCAGTACTGTACATTAAACATTGCTCAGCATCTTACTTGAAATATCTGAAGTGCAAGTTTTCACAGTACAAGTGATCTCAGTATTTTCAGTGTACTGACAGTATCAGTTTTAAAGCAAACGCTATACTGTTAATTCCACATCCACTACCCAAATTAAATGATCTCAGCAGCAGTAAGATACAGATCATTTTATTCTCCAAAATTTGTCCATTTCCTTAATAGCTCATGCTCCATATCTTCATTTTCTACTATACTCTCTCTACTTACTCACATTATCTGACACTACATAAAGAAAAGATCTAGAGCAAAGCTCTGTATTTTCATCCACATTCTCAAGCCTTACGTCCTATCACAAACTTAAATTAATTATCTCTTTGTCCCTCCAAAAGATGTATGTGTGGTCATTTCTATTCATGTGCATATTTTGGAAAATGGCTGTTTACATAATTTAATATCAAATAATACATAGCAGGTATAGTAACCAGTATAATAGTATAGTATAATATAAATATCCATGAAATATGTATCTGAACTATTTTAGTGTTGTAAATCTAGAATTTTTTTTGAATAGGTGAAGAAAAAAAACAGTTTTCTGCCTTATACAACTAAACTCTCAGATTAGCTTACCATCAGATTCTTTTTTCTATGTACTTTATTTACCATAGCTAGAAAACAGTGCTGCTACTTCTATGTTTAAACATAGTCGGTCTGAAAATACTGAAGGGTACAAGCCTAACATTTTGAAATGGCATGTTGGGAAACTAAGGAGCAGGCAACTGTGACAGCTCTGATCAATACTTGAAGTTCAGTCAAGAACACTGACAACACCCTTCTAGGATGCACAGATCAAGGTGATTGTATTTCATGAAATCAAATGATTAGCTACATATTTAGTTTGTATTTCAGGAAGAAGAAAAATAGAACACCACTGCTCACAACTCCTGATAAAATTTCAGTTGTGACTTTATGGTCGGGACAGAGTTGATTTTCTTTACAGCAACCCATATGGCAATGAGTTTTGAATTTGTCACCCAAACAATGTAGTTAGCACACAGGTGTTTTAAGCTGAGCAGTGCTCACACAGCAATAAGGCCTTTTCTGCTTCTCACAGTGCCCTGCCAGCAAGGAAGCTGAGGGTGCACAAGAAGCTGTGATGGAACACACCACAACAGCTGACCCAAAGTGGGCAAAGCATTACTCGACAACACATGGTGTTGTGCTGAGCAATAAAAGCTGGGATAAAGGAGGAAGAAGGGGAAAACATTCAGAATTGTTCATCTTACCAAGTAACTGCTACAAATTATGAGCCCTGCTTTCCTAGAAATGAACATCTGCCTGTCAAAAGGATGCAGCAAATGAATTCCTTGTTTTTCTTATACACATAGCTTTTTCTTTATCTATGATAACATTTTTATCTCAATCTAGTAGTAGTCCGTTTCACCTTTGAGATTCTGATCTCTATCCAACCAAGGGATGATCTTATAGGTCTTTTTCAACCTTGGTGATTCTATGATTTTAAGACAGTAAGCAAGCAGCTGTGTGGGGCTCAGCTGCCCACAGGGATTAAATCATAACATGGATTATCATTTGTAGAAGATAATATAGCACACTTGAAGTTTCATTACATTTTGCAAAATTTTATTTCATACCAGTGCAGTTTAATTTCATTAAAAATAATTTAATGAATCCTAAGAAACAGGGAATGATTATTCACTATGACGAGGTTATCAACGATTCCATATAAGCATCAAAGATTATCACATGGAAAGATCTAGAATAGGTAGTAGGAATACCAAGTAAGAATACCTTCTAATTTATTCCTATTCAGGAAATTGTTCAAAAGAATAATTACAGACCCATCAGCTGGGTCATTACAAGGCAAAACAATGAACACAGAACTCTGATAAAAATTACACTAAACTGATACTTATCAGCAGATTAATCAGATCTCAGCTACTCTTTATTTGGAGGACTGATTTAACTAATTTAGACTTTTGTAGGATGTCTGCATAGTAGTATAAATGATTAAATGATAAACCAAAAAAAACTATCAGTCTATTTAACAAAATTAAGATGAAAGGCTTCTGTTTCCTTTGTTCTATTTTGTAACTTAATTAAATTTGAGTGGGAATTGCAGTGAAAAATTGTTTGTGAGTGGGTGAGTTCCTGGAGGGGCCACAAACAGATTAATTCTGAGTTTCAATACTATTTTAAGTCACACTAGTTGGCATCCAGAGGGTTTTGAATACATCCATAGAAGGAGACTCCACAACCTCTCTAGACAACCAGCTCCAGTGCTCAGTCACCCTTACCATAAAAAAAAGTTAATCAGCACATTTGTATGAAACCTCCTGCGTTCAAGTTCTAGGCCACCGCCCCTTGTCCTATCACTACACATCACTGAAAAGAGCTGGGATCATCTATTTGCCTCCCATCTCCCTGTAGATAAATATTTATCACATTCCCTTCTCAGTCGTCTTTTCCTCAGGCTGAACAGACCTGGGCTCAGTCAGTCTTTCCTCATACAGGAGATGCCCCAGACCCCTTATCATCTTTGAGGCCCTCCAATGCACCTCCAGAAAATACCTACCTATCTTGAATGGTGAGCCCAGAATTGCACACTGTAGTCTAAATACGGCCTCACCAGGACAGAGTAGAGGGGATCACCCCCCTCAACCTGCTGGCCACGCTCTTTTTAATGCGCCCCAGAATACCAATGGCCTTCTTGGCCTGATAGGCACACTGCTGGCTAATGGCCAACCTGTTGTCCATCAGAACACCCAGGCCCTTCTCCGCAGAGGTCCTCTATACCAGGTTATTCCCTAACCTGAACTGATGTATGTAGTTATTCCTCCCTGGGTGTAAGACTCTACACTTGCTCTTAATTGGTTATGCAGACATATCATGCATGTACTTGTAATATATATGTATGCATACTGATGCGATATTAACTAATAGGGTAAAAAGTTGAGAGATAAAGTGGAAGAAGTTAACGTTTAAAATTTACTTTCAATTCAGTAAATTGAGTTAACCTAGAATCTATTAAGTAAGAACCATTGTACTTTAAATTCTCCTACCATTAGGTTATCCTAGAGCAGAGTCAATCTCCTAAATAACAAACAACTGTGAATATGAATAGACAAAGTTTAATTTCAGAAACCTACTGGACTTTAATAAAGACAGGCAAACTTCAAGAACAAATGTACTTGTTGCTGAAACTCTTATAGAAAGTTATAGAAAGACTTGCTATGTGTCTAGAAATGGTATGACATATCCCTCCCTGAATTTTAAGGGAGCAGTAATGAGAATTAATGACTGAATATCAACCATTAGGCATCAACTTTTTCTCCTCCCACACTCTTGTTCTTTCCCTTCCTCTTAAGATCTATGAAAATTGCAGCTTTTATGAACAGTATCAGCCATTAAGACACCTTCTGATTTTCCTCAGATGCATCAAGATCCACGAAGATTCACCCTTTACCTTCTCCCCTTTCCACCATTCTCAATGTCATACGTACAATAGAACAAAACCATTAGACTTTTTGTAATACTTTTATGTCTATAGATAACAAACAGCTTCTAGACTCCACGTTTTGGCTGTAAGGTTTTTATATCTTCACTCATATCCAAGAACATGAAATACATATAGAAGCATTAAAGCTTTTAGTTTGCATGCAGCAGTCTACAGGTTATATTACAAAGCACTATTCATCATGAGTCACAACAATAATAAAGCCTATTGCTGGCCTCTGCAATTATCCGCTCTAGTTTAAGTTCTCCTCTCCCATACCATCTGAGAATATACTGTGGTAATAAAATTTAATTTTGCAAGCCTGAAAACTGATTATGAAAGCAATTTCCATCTTTTCTCTGATTTGTCTAGATAACTGGACAGAAACATTTTCTTCTAGAAAAACTTTATTACTACAATTACTCTTGATAAAGGTTAGTGAGCTGAGAAGAAAATACAAAGCAACTTTCATGTCTTCCTCTGTAGATTGCATACACAGGTTATACATTTTCAGAATATGACTCAAATGATCAATAAGGCAGAAACCAAATTAAAACTTTGACAGCCAAGAGCCATCTTGACGTCTCACTAGCAGTTTATGATTATACACAAAACCAATTCCTCATGAGACCAGAAATAACTACCAGACAAGATTTTTCCTTAGAATTACAGAGCAGTTGAGATTGGAAGGGACCAGAGATGATCTCATCTGGCCTCCTCACTCAAGGTTGCCTAGATATTAGTTTTATATTAGTTTTTTCTTTAATACCAACAGCTTCTGCATAACAAATATTTTTTTTTTTCCTTTTTAGTATCATAAAGCAGGATCATGTATCTCTGAAAAAATAATTACCTGCCTAAAGAAATATATCAAGCAGATTTCTAGATTTCCACGGAGGCCTGCAGGACCACTAGAACACAAACCCTAATGTATGAGAATTGCTGAATCACAGCCTGAACCTGATTGATCACCTGAGCTGAACAATGAGTCAGCCCTGGGAGCACAGGTGAAGGCAATTCACCTGTGCTGCTGGCAGGGGTGGAGCCTGGCTCCACCTCTCCTAGACCCATTTAAGAGCTGACTACCAGTGGGGAAGGATCTCGTTCTGGAGATCCCTCCTTTGGAGTTTTACAGCAAGCCCAGGACAAGGATAAGCACTCTATATATTCTCTTTTTGGTATAATAATCTGCTTAGCTAAAACTCTCCTGTTTATTTCATAATTATAACATCTGTATATACACTGATTATACACCTAACCAATTTGTTGGTCCCAACAAACTCAGAAACTATCATAATAGTAAAATTGGAAGTTTTTTGTAATCTAATCAATAGCTCCATAGCTTCCCTCTTGGAAAATGCAGGGTCAAACTTTCCCATTACATTCACCATGTTGACTCCAGCATATCTCACTTGTGTGCATTTCCAAACAGCATAGCCAGTAAAAAAAAAAAAGACAAAACCACTGCCTGAGTATCCAAGTCATGGACTTATGCGTTCACATTTAAAACAAAAAAACTTAAATGTTCAGAAACTCCGCCATACACTGAAATGATAAATTTACCTCAAATTTATTTTGTCTTCCTTATCACCAGTCTGAAAATAATCTTTTCAATTATACTAATAGTCTTAATCAGCAGGAAAACATTAAGTTCTGGAAGAAATAAATAAAAAAAGAGTTACAATATGACCAAATAATTCTCGATCCAAAGTAGAATCACCTTAACTTGAGGAAAATGAACTTCTTGTTTAGATTATACTGTCCAGTATACTGAACATTCCAGTCACCTACATTCCAGAACATTTGATATAGATCTGTGCTCAGTCATAACATTTGCAATTAAACAATACATGTAATTCAGTATGAACACATTTTCAGTTAAGTAAATTCATCTTAACTACCCAGAGAAGTCTCTCAATAGCCTTCTGTCCTTTAGGTATCTCCAGTCATGAGGTATCTCAAACTGAAATAACACCCTGCTAGAAATCTGAGCTTTAAATCTAAAATACAAGTAAAAAGTATAATCTACCTGAATCTTACAGGCATCTTGTAAAGCATGTAAGCTTCCTGCAGAAAAATAAAAGGTAATGCAAAACATGTTTTGTGTATTTTAAGAACATTATTACAGTCAATGTCCTACAGCAGCACAAACAAAAAAAAAAAGCAAAGAATATACTTTTTGAATTTCACATCAGTGTTAGCTAGAGTGAAAAAGTGCAACTCATCTGCAAGATTTATTCTTAAACTACTGTCAAAGTTGAGTCTAGACTGAATATAACTTCTATTTCCTTTGACATTTGCTTGACAGACAAAATTGCATTTCAGGATATTAAATTCAAAGAACATATTTCTGCCACTGAAATCAAATCTTCTGAAGGGACTTGGCTTTCTGCTGAGAAAGTATCCAAAAGAATGATTTATCATGGTTCTGTGAAAGCCACATGAGCCTTCTGCTGATTTCATCACAAATCTTTTAACTTGGAAAGAAAAAAACATAAAGTTCAGCATATCTGTGAATACACAACTCACTTAATGAAAGTAAAAACAAAGCAGAACTCCTAAGAGGCCACAATGTACGCTTATATTTTAAGCCTTAAGAGTCCACAACAAAAACTGTAGCATTCAGATTGTAAGTTCTGCAAGACAACTGCATAAAGCGCTGACATTTAAAAAAAATACTTATTCCAAACACATAGACAGAACCTTATGGTGTACAGTTCTCAGGCATTAGAAATCTCTGCAGTATAGTAGATCAGCTAAACTTATTTCTATTCCTCTTTTTTTGCACAGCCACAACAAGTGACTTGATTTAAACTATCATGATGTTTCCATATTTATTACACTACAAAGACAGTTAAATTTGAAGGTTTTTCAATAGTTTTTTTTTTTTTAATAATGAAAGCAAAATAGAACTCCCATATTTGGGTTTCCTACTCCATAAAGACTTATTTTCTAAGTTTGCCTCTACAACAATGTAGACAAACTAGAACAGGCAGGGAACTACTCTGGAGAATGGTACCCCAACCCACTAAAGCACAGAAAAGTAGATACAAGTAATCAATTATTTGGATGAACCCATCAATGAGAACCTGAAGCAAGCAGAGATTTCTTCATGAGTTACAAGGTAATGATTTGAACTACTTTTTCATTCTCTTTGAACTTTTTTTTTTAAGCTGGGTACAATTTTATTGTACTCCGAAGCCCTGGATTTAAAATAAAGTGGTAAGAAACATTATACTAGCGACTCCTATTAGTATTAGGATTTAAGGGCTACAAGTGGATTTTCTCATTACATCACTGCTCTGTCTAGTGATCACTATCATAATGTAATCTACTGTATAGGCTTCTTCCTTTCCAGATCCTTCCACAGGTGCTGAATCTAAAAAACTACTTTTCATTTAAACTTCTACTTCTTACAAATGCTTTAGTCAGGCTACATTTCTAGTAAGACTGTGTCAATTAATTTCATTTCCAAATAACATCTTCTTTCAGCCGTTCTTTTCAAACTGATCGTTTTATGTGCTTGCTCCCTTTCAAACACGTTCCTGAGGACCAAAGGAATACATATGAGGGCTGCTCTAAAAGTAATACTTTGTATTTTACTGTGTTGGTTCATTACGTCAGAGGCAAACATTGGTGGTACAGCAGTAGAAGTCAAACCCTCCCACCAACATCCCATTACATTCTGTTGCTGTGTGACAGATGGCGGCAGAGGGGCTTTCTGACAAAATGGCAC
The DNA here is from genome assembly GCA_028571105.1 of Tragopan temminckii. Lineage (NCBI taxonomy): Eukaryota > Metazoa > Chordata > Aves > Galliformes > Phasianidae > Tragopan > Tragopan temminckii. Next base: position 84,475,066 of record JAOWBP010000001.1, on the reverse strand, counting down.
ATGACACAGAAGTGTCATGAAGTATGAAGCAAAGGTATTGCAAAAATATATAGCTAATAGTGGTGACTATGAAGAAAAACATTTTGGAGCTGAAAATTTGCTCTATCAAATAGTATTATTGTACTCTTTGTAATTGTGATTTCCACAGAAATGAGGCATTACTTCAGGGACAATGAAGTGTTTTTTTGTTGTTTTTTTTTTTTTTTTTGTTGTTTTTTTTTTTG
>JAOWBP010000001.1:84403609-84434744 GCA_028571105.1 Tragopan temminckii | reverse complement strand
GATTAGTACCATAGATCTACTTTGGCTCTACTACTAGATCTATACCACACTCAGAATCAAAGTGTTATCTGTAAATTCCATGTGTTTTTTTTTCTTACATGCAATATTCTCCAGCTTTCACCATTGTGCTGTCATATACATCTTTTCTACTAAAAGTTTTACTACTGTGAAGTTAGCAAAAAAACAGAAAGATACCAAGAATGCCCTTTTCCCCATGTATGTTACTTGTTTAACTCAAAGAGTGATTGCCTATATGGTAGCCTATCAGCTGGTATGAATAAATTTGTCAGAAGTGGGCTCTGACAACAAAACTGTTTTAAGTTTTCATCACTGCATTTAAGTCAGTTTAGAAGAGCTGGGGATCCATAAACTTGCTGTGACTGAACTTGTTTATAAAGACCTGTCTCCATGGTGTTTTTGCAGTCTAAACAGGAATAGCAAGGATTATTTTATTTTTAAATTGATTGATGATTGCATGTTCGATGCAAATGTAATTAAATAGAGAAATTTAAATCTTAGCGATGATTTCATAATGGATATTTATACTGAAATACATGTTTCCCTGTGGACACCCAAGTTGCCAAGGGATCCATCTGGATTTGCTTATTTGTCTTAAATAAACTGAAATGTTAAGGAAGCGCCTTAAAGTTAGTTGAGTTTTTTGGGGGGTCGTAGGTTTGTGCCACAGTTACAAAGAAAGCAAACAAAAAGAAATAACTGGCAAACAGTTATTTCAGAAATAGAATGCTCTAGGACAGCCATCAAATGTTTTCTGGACGGGAAAGGAGAGAGAAAAGGAAAAGACAAAAAAGAGAAAAAGAAAACAACAACCTTCTCACAAACCTAGTATCTTGAGCTTGCAAGAAAACGCCTTCTGCAGACATTTAGGGTAATTTTCAGAGGTGCTCATTGAACCAAATTGCTGATCATCTCCAAAGTGAGTAATTATCCCAAATAGAATGCGTTCCTATGAACGTTGAAAGCACAATTAAAGTGGCACTAGGATAAATTATACAACAGTGAATAACAGCATTGTTGTGGTGAGGAAATGATGCACAATAAACAAAAGGCGGTTTCATAAGTGTTTGCACCACTATTATGTTTCAAGTTCTTAACATCTTATAAAAACTTTTATAAAGATCTAAAATTACTACCATTTTGGATTAAAATTTTATGAGAAAAAGTAAAAAAAAATGTTTCCATTCTTTCAAGTGGCTTTAAATAAAGAATTCTCCTTCCCGTTAGAGACACATAAAAAGATCTTGAGATTACTCAGATGCTAAGAAGAGACTCATGGATTTTGTGTAAGGAAGATAAATTCCTGTACCACTCCTAGAATTGAATAATGACAAGTGCATGTGTGAAATTATTTTTCCAGGTAAGATGACTGCTTAATTCTAAAAGATAGCAAGGTTGCTTGAAGTACAGTGTGCTAATTTGATTACAATATAGAACATTGTGCTGACAAAAGAAATCAATACAATGAATTTATATGTCTGAGGGAAATACTGTAGTGCAGCAAAAGTAGTATTTGAGAGATTGGAAAAGGTAGCTTTTCTGAATTCTAGAAGTAAAATCTTTGTGTCTTCCAGGTTACTGCATTTCTAGATGTATGACTTTATTCCTCATCTCCATTCAGTCACTCAAATAGCCAGGAACTCTCAACAGTCACTGTCAGCCTCAGATGTGTGGGTGGGGTCATGGAGACTTTGATTATTTCACCCGAGAATGAAGCTGCCAGTGCTAGGGGTGGTGCTCCACTTGGCTCAAGTGTAACTGCTCACATGTTCAGCAACATGGCATTTGTGTACTTTACCTCTGTTATGGTTTGCTTGTTATCTACAACCACTCTGCCACCTTTTTTTTTCATGCTAGCATACTTTTTTTAATATTAGGTAGACATTACTTCATGAATATTTTATTACGGTGGCATTGAAGATGAGACAACAACAAAGTTTGTTGATCCTAACCAAGATGTACAGAAGATATTTCAGTATGTGGAGTAGCAAAGAATGGTTGCTACATGGTAAGAGTTTGAACAACGGATGACTTTAAAGTGATTGTGTGTGCAAAAGACAGACCACTGTTCTGTGACTGTGGAACTTGTTTCCAGAAGTGCTTGGAATCATCATAAATTTCAGAGACATTTGGAACAAAATTTAAATCACACTTATTCAGCCATCCATACTTTCATTAACAGCAAACACCAAAAACATATTAAAACCCAGACCAAAGAAATAAACGCTATCTCCAGAATGTGAAATTAGAGCTCAAATAGAAATTAGAAAGTTTATGAATACATTTGAATTACACTTCTATATCCTAATGCTAAATGTGCCACACATTTAAAGCACTCTCTGGGTTAAACAAAGTGTATGGGATTTGCAATTTGACTATCCCAGATCCATCTCACTGTCCCATTTCTCATTGGAACCAAACAATTGCTGACTTACACCACATGTAAATGAGAAAAGAGGTATGATGGCCAAAATGAAGGATGTCAACAGACAGTGAAATCTTTGTGGAAGACTTAGAAATACATAAATAAGACTAGGAAGAAAGGATAAGTTGTTTTAAGTATATTAATTTATCAATGTGCTAAAAGAACTGGGTCCACAACTCCAGCTGTCAACACATAGGAGAGATCATGCTAAAAGAGTTCAGTTGTGAATTTAGGTGGAGATTATTAACTAAACAATGATGTAAAAGCCAAAAGATTGTAGATTTTGACTCCATGCTGTTATAAAGGAGTGTATTCTAAAAAAACAGACTTTGTATTAGCACTTACCTTTTAATTTAATTTGAGACCTACAACTTTAGAAGTTCTTACTCACGAGCAGATATCTGCTCCTTTGCTGAAATATTCTGAGCGTTCTCCTGACACGTTCTAGCATTTTGATGCAGCGAACAGTTTAGAAGGCTAGCTATGTTGGCTACACAGCATTTCCTTCACTATTTTTAAATTGATGAGTTTTGAAAGATAGAAGTTCTCAATTTGTTTCCTCTAAACATTGCATTATAACAATAAACATCTTGCTCACAAATACATTTGTGGTTTTTACTTGTTTAGATTTTCAGTGTAAATAATGAGTACTTTCTAATAACCATTCAAGTTGGAAAACCTTAAGGTGTTGTGAAGTCTGTCTTAAACACTGGGGGAAACACTTGTATTGTTAATCAAATCTATATTATCCACAGTCCTTTATCAAGAACTTTGCTTTGGAGATGCCTTTTTTTTGTTTTTCAGGAAAAACTCTTTTTTTTCCACATTAATAATGTGGTACATCAGGGTTATGGAGCAGTTGAACTTGTATGCACTAAATATTCTCAGGGCAAGGAACACTAAGTTGGAGAGATATTGAACTTAAAACAGGATAGAAAAAAAAAAAAAAAAGGTTATATAAGACATATTGATTAGAAAGATACTGAAATTAAAAATACCTAAAATAATAGCATACTTGGTTTCACAACACAATTGCTTGTACCTTTTTGTAATCTGTTTCTTCTGCATAGATGTAAAGTTGTAAGTAAACAACAGTGTGAAAAATAAATTTTGAAAGAGAATTTTTCTACCAAATTTAGCAGAGCTAATATTTGTCTGCTTCTGAGATTACATGAATAACTATTTTGGTTTGTAATTTCAGAAGCATTATATCTGGGAATTTCATCACACAGGGAAGCCTGTTCCATAGGATTACAAAACTGAAAATTTGAGAAAAATCCAGCTAAAGAATGATCTTAAAAATATATGAAAGCCTAAATATTCCTAATTTTCTGTTTTATGTGAGCAGACCTCAGCCTTTGCAGATTTGACTCTGTGAAAGCACAGTTATATCTTTCTAATGAAATGCTTGTAAAACAAGACCCTCAAACATGGTCTAGTTTCCAGGTGTTCCAGTTTCTGTTTTCAGGTACACATGATGCCTGTGCATATATTCAGACTCTTTAAATTTGATCTGCTCAACAGAGATAGTTTATTTGTGCCTCAAATCAGATAGAAACACAGGAAATGAGATGAATACAGAGAACTGAACTCAGGTAATCCTTCTAGCGGTGTCTGCTGTAATTTAGATTCAGCATTAAACATTATTTTTAAAATTGTAGGTAAAAGCATCTAAGCTTTAGATAAATTCCTTGAAAATAAAAAGAGCATTTTAAAATCTCATAGTTGCCACCAATAACCACATAATGCTGTAGAATACTTACATTACAGCTTTTTTTTTCAACAACTGTGCCAATAACACCGATGAAGTCATCAGTTATTTTTTTGACAAGTAAGAGGAATCAGTGTACTGTATATACTGCTGCTCTGTCTTGTACTTCATAGGAGAAAGAAAGGGCAGAAGGTTTGAGAATGATCAATATTTGTTAGAAGAATGAGAGTTAGAAAGGGAGAAATATTATATAAGGCATTGATATATATCTATTTTTAATATTATTATTCTCTAGGGCTTTGTGTTTATTTGTTTTTCTTTGCAAATCAGCAGAACATAGCCAAAACCTGTATCAAGAATTCAAAACTGTTTCAGGACTAGTTGGTTCCCTATACTTTCAGAAATATAGGAGAATAAAACCAATGGGAGGTATATGGAAATAAAGACTTGTATGTAACCCCATAGCACTGCCTGCTTTTGACCAAGGGTACTGACTGAAGTAAAAATTATTTTTTGAATTGAGAATATCTCTGTTTGTTAGTAAAGTTCTTAAAGGATCCTACACTAAATGTTGGTCAAAGTCTAATTCACAGAACTGATGAGAAATTTACAGCAGTGACAACACAAATAGATGGACACCAATCTGACCAGGAACAGCAATGTACTCTCAGCAAAGAAGGCCAACAGCCTCCAGCAGCATTAGGCAGGGAGCTGTCAGCAAGCCAAGAAAAGTGAACCTTCCCCTCTGCTCAACTCAGATGAGACACATCCAGAGTGCGAGGTCCTGTGCTAAGACAATGGGATATGCTGGTGTGAGTCCAGCACAGGGCCATAAGGATCCATTAAGGGCTCAGAACATCTGATATATGATGGAAAGCCAAGAGAACTGGAAGTATATGGCCTGAAACAGAGGAGGCTTTAGGGCATTTTATCAGTGTGTGAAAGTGGAGGACAGAAAAGATGAAGTCATTCTCTCTCCATTGGTGCGCAGTGATGGGTCAATGTGCACAAACTGAAACATAGAAAATTCCATTTCCTATGTTTCTTCAAATTGCATTCCTTCAAACTAAGAAAAATCTCTTTTTCTGTGATGAATTCCAAACACTGTAACAGTATGTCCAAGAAACTGTTGAAATCTCATCCATGGAGCTATTCAAAACATGACTGGACAGAGTCTTGGACAGTCTGCTCTGTCTGACCCTTCTTTTTCAGAGGTGTTGGATCAGAGGTCCCTTTCTGCCTCATAGACTCTGTGATTATGTGACTATCGTATGACTCTGCAGATACAAGAGAAAGAAAGCTTTAAATCTTTCTGCAGTTGTTTCCTTTCTCTTAGCATCCTGGTTGCCTCGGGAACCTTTCCCCCCTATTGTCTGACTTCTGTGAGGCTACAGATAGCAGCCATGTAGGGTGTTCTTAGTTTTTTTCATTTACATTATTTGCCAACTAAATCTCCACTTGAAAACATTTAAGTACAGGAAACATGAAAGTGTTTATTCCTTCTTTTTTTAGTTCTTAATAGAATCCTTGTTGTGAAATTACAAACAGTGTATGTAATGACCAGCATGAGCTCTTGAGTTGCCTTTTGTATGTACAATGAGTTTGAAAAATAATAGTAATTATTAATATGCTCCAGGAAAACTGGCAATTATTTAAAAAAAAAAAAAAAAAAAAAAAGTTAAAGAAAAAAGAATTACTCTGATTCAGTCTAGTCATAGTATGTATTAGGAGCATCACTTTAAAAAGTTACTGTTGTCAGTTAGCGTTGTCCATAACTTCAATACTGGAATAATTTGGGGAAACTCTTAAGCAGAATTATGCAATATCAGAACCAATATCCAATACTTTTTGTTTGATGTCTTGAGATACCTCTAACCAGAGTAGTTGCTTAGTATCTGCATGGGGTAGGGCAATCAGCCTTATCCTGTGTCATGTATGCTGCTGTACAATCAAACTCTTTTCAGAGTGATTTTCAGGCCAATAGTTACAGTCAATCTTGACACTGATATCGATATCACAATTCATTTTCATTATTTCTATGTATTGTTTTTTAATTTTTCCACATCTTTTGTTCTTAAGCTCTTTGGATGAGTTGTTTATTGTCCTCATGGTATTTTTCTTTAGTGGTCCCTATTAAAATGTTGCTTTAACATCCTTTGATACCCACAGAATATATAATTTGACTGCTACTTGTGATTGCAGTTCATGTTTGTTCTTTATTTTTTAATTCTGCAGACTTTAACACTGGCTGGGTGCAGAAGATGTTTTTGTGCCCCAAGATATCATCCACAGTGCTGAAATGGCTACTGAACTGGAGCATGCACTTTAAAAAAAATTTTTTTGATGGCCTCAGGATGCAAAGAAGCATCTTCTTACTCTGTAACAAGAACAGACATGAATCTCACTGAACTGACATTTATAGAAGATAGCATGGTGATTCTCATACAGCTCCTGTTCACATGTTGGAGTAGATGTGTAGCACATGAACACATAAAAAGTATGTTAGAAATCTTAATTGGCCACAATATTAATATTTGTCAAAATATTTTAATGAATACTGCAACTATGTTTGCTAAAATGTGATTAATGGTATGTATGACTTTAAGCCAAGCTTCCTGTTAATCACACTTCATTTATTTAAACAATTTCAAAAATCCCCATCCTGACAGATGGTAATATATTGTACAATAGAACTGTTACTTTAAAAAAATAATAATAATAATAGCCTTTCCTGGTTATTTTATTGCTCTCGCTGTCAGCATTTCTTTTTGGGAGTCAGCTTGAAGAGTTATTTTGGATCAGTGTTTTAATTCTGTTCTAAATGTTATTTGGAAATATGGGTCTGGATTTTGATTTCTATAATCAAGCAAAGCCTCCTGTGGTCCACAGTGTGATTTCAGAATTTTTGCTGCTCACAGTAAAGAAAATTTGCAGAGCTGAGAGGGGCCTTTTAATACATAACTGTTTCTACTAGTGTCAACAAAGCATACATTCTCTGAGGGATCCTCTGTCCTCAGAAGCTTTTAGAAGAAAAAGGGAAATGTTGGAGAATTTGCTTTTGCTTTTGTCTTTCCGTGAATGTATTGTATGTATGTTATGTATTGTATTGTATGTACAAGAATGTATTAATAAGACTTGTATGTAAAACAATGCACTCCCCTGTTCTCTGAGTACTGGTAGTATACTTGTTTTCTTCTAATTTGTACATTCTTCATGGAAAAAATGGGAGGGGGGGAAGAGCCAAGCAGATACCCCTCTTTTTACATTAGTTTGAAAACATTTTATCTAACTGCTTTAAGTACAGAGATGTACATCTCTATTTTTATAGCTATACAACTTTAAATAACAAAATAATAGGATTTCTTAAGCAGTACATCCATGATCTATGCACTCTGTAATGTTAAGCTTTTATGTGTGTTTGGAACTGCTGCAATATTTTCCCTTAAGTGTCTACAATTCAAGCAAAGCAACTGTTTCACTTTCCTGCATGTACTTCTAGTTATATGCTGAGAAGCAAATTACTCTTAAATAACAAAATTTAAGTACTTGCCATCTTAGTGTTCGAAAACCCTCAAATGGGAAAAGAGGTACTCTTCCCCTTGAAAACTAACAAGTTGATTCACTTATAGGAGGGAGGTACTCTTAAACAGCTCAAGAAGGAAATGGACCTTTCATACGATTCTATTTGTTGTCAGGTTGTTCTTGTGAGTTTTATTCCTGGAATATGGAGTTCTGTAGTCTAGATTTGGTTCATCAAAAAGTCCACTTTGTATGTTTTCTATCTTTTCTAGCTTGAGCAACATACTTGTAGTTTGCTTGGAATACAATTGCAAATTATGCAAGCAAAAAAATATAATTAGGTTGGAAAGGTCCTCTGGAGCTCATTTAGTCTGTCTACACTTTTCTACTTCAAAACTGATAATTTTAAAATCAAATTAGATTACTTAGGACTTTATCAGTGCTACAGAGGGATTGACATTCTTCTGAGTAGCAAACAGAAGACAGGCACTCAATAGAATAAAACTCCTTTAGGTAAGAATCAGAAGACTGTTGTGCTTTGTTTTGAAGGAAAGGTATTCTTGAATTTTGGGGTTTATTTTGGCTGTAAAGAGATACGAATTTTGAAACATCTGAGCATATAGTTTAATGTAGAAACAAAGGAATTGCCCCAGTAAAACAGAAAATTTGTCCCTTTAGTTCTCTGTTATTTATCTACCTGTAGTCAATGCATGACCTCCAAGCCAGCATTTGGTAGCCTGGTATATGGCTACTACAAAAACGATAGCTGATAATTAAATATATCCTTGAAAGATTAATTCATTTTATGAGTCTCTTTATGTTTTCAGCTTTTGCAAACCTTTATGACAACAAGGTTGACAAAGTTGTACACAAAAATATTTTCTTTATTCATTCAGAATTTTCATAAATCAAATTCTACCAAATATAAATAGCATCACACGTAACATTATCTTTAAAGCCTAACTTTACTTTAACTCTGATTTATAATGCCTTCCACTATAATGTGTATGTTAATGCAAAGGCAGTATGCTTTCTCTTTTCTGAAACTACGTGTGTTTTTAAATTGACCTATGAAAAATCAAAGGTATGCATATTGATAAAATAGTCAGATTTAAACAATCTCAAACAGCATTGTGTTAAGTAAGGTTGATTATTAGAGGGCATCTGGCGGTATGACTGTCTGACAAACAGAGGAAACAAGCACTCCAGAATTATGATCAAAGAGGAATTTGCAACCATGTAAAAGGAGTCTGACAAAATGCAATTAAGTCTTAGATGAGATATTTTTTAACTCTTTAAAATCAGGAAAATATTTTTGTATTGGCAAATTAAAGAGAAAAAAAAATATAGGCAATTTTTTAAATATTAGATCAACTTTATTTTAAAAAATGATGTAAGAATGTTATTTCAATAAAACAGATATAAAAATTGAATAAAAATAATTTATTTCAATTAACAGTATTAATTGAATGCCTTACATCTACAAAATATTATAATATACACTTTGGCCACAAAAACTTCAGACTGGCATGTTGAAGAGCTGGAATACTTCATTTTGTTTTAGGCAACAAAAAGAACAGAGTGCCCACTATTCACGAGGGTATAGCAATCCAATGTAATTTCAGTGCCTGTGTCTGATTCAGTAAATGGGCGTTTAACCTAATGTGAAAATGAAGACTTATCTTAGTTCCAGGATATTAATTCATTTTAAATGAAAAGTTGATATTTGATTTGAAAACAAAACAAAACAAAACAAAACTGAATCAACTACACAGCGAACATAATGGGGAGAATTCTGTATGTCCATGTTGGGTTGTTATCTTTATTATACCGTCCTTCCTCTGAGGAATAATATGACAAAGAGAAGAAGAGATACTTTTCGTTTCAACTGACTGTCCAGAAGTGAGGTCCCATTTGCAAGGACAGTTTTTATTTTCAGAGATGAAAGAAACAGGAAGTAAACAATAAATAGTCTATTAAAACCAAGTTCTGTTTGCATTTGGCCTGCTTGTGCTCTGCAACTGATTTTAACAATTCTATTACATGTGAATAAGTCTACTCCTCTACTACATTCCTGTAATTGAAGAGGTTAATAAATTATAAAGAAACAAACATAATCAAATCCTGGATTCCTGGTGGTTAGGGGGAGAAAAAGAAGCTGCTGCAAAATATTTGGTCTTTAATGCTTGAGTAAGAAAGTGCACCTATCACTCACTGTTGGGGTGATTTTCAAGAAAGTTCCCTAGTTGCACTGCAACATTGTTTTCCGTCACACAGAATTTTCACATCCTGTTTTAAGGGCGCTCTTCAATTATCAGTTATAGGAATGATCTGTTGAATTCCCTGAACTATGCACTGAATGTTTATTTCTTGGAACTCTCTTTGGCTTTAGTGCAAAACAAAACAGGTGGTTGCCAAAGGCATAAAAATATTAAAAGCAGCAAAGTGTTTACTGACTACTTGAAAGAGAAACTGCACTCCATAAAGGTTACTTTTTCTTTAATTTCTTCTTGGAAGTAAAAATCTGAATTAAAGTTGTTTTAAGGAATGGATAGAATAGTGAGAGAAAGAAAAGACAAGATACGTTTATATACTCTTGTGTTTATCTGATACAGGATAGAATGATTCATTTTAAGTAGCATATCAATATTTATTTAGACACTCAAAAGCACAATTTGTAACGGTAGAAGTAAGTTGTATTTGCCTATTCCTTCTATTACTGAAGAATTATCTTAACAGAATACATATCTAGAACATAGCTGTACAGATATATTTCAGTCCTGCATCTGTTCAGCACTGATATATTTAGGTAGAGAGAAGTGTGTACATATATTTGTGCCTCCATGTTCTTTTCCGTGGTAGTATGGTTGCGGGTTTATATTTACATAGATAGATATTTCTGTATGTACATACATAAGAAAGAATATATTTGTATGAACATTCTTTCTCCCTGTTTATATGTAGATTGGTTTCTGGAAACAATAGGGTGCTTTTGGTGGATTTATTGAAAAGGACCTTCTTTGAACAGTTATATCTTTGAGAAAAGTCTGCAGCAGAATAATACCCATTATTTAGTGTAGCTACTAGTCAGATATATGGAAACTGCTCCTCAGCTTCTCCACAGCATCCTGCGAACTATCCCAGATCTTAACAGATACCCCAAGACTATCATGCACGGACAGAGATGTTCAGCTTCAAAGTCCAAGATGATTTATACTTATCATCCTTTACACTTTCTCAAGATGCCGGAATACATTAATCCTGTATTCTAGAAAGTGATATACATAAACTTTGTCTTATCCTATATAAAATGCAGTATTGTGGATGAACGTTGAGAGATACTAGGAGAACTATGGAGTCAGAGACACTAAGAACCCTGCAAATTCTGCTTTAATTTTTTAGACAGTTTCTCACTGAAGCTCAAGTCTCACATGCAAAAGATTAAACAATTCACACTGCCTCAGCAGCCATGCTGAGAAACATTCACTTTCTCCTCCACCTTACTCCACAACTTTATTTCTAAACAGTGACTGGAAAAGGAGGAAAAAAGCCCACTGTAGAATGTCACAGGATTTATTAAATCATTGTTTGCTTTTAGTGTAACTGTACTGACTATCACCAATAACCTCTGTTCCAATTGCCTTTTACAATGGGGGACAGCATTGTTGGACAGGGAAAGAGCAAATTCTCTTTATCTGCTTGGACTTGTGCAAAGCATTTGGCACTGTTCTTCATTATGTCCTTGTCTCCAAATTGGAGATGTGAATTTGATGGACGGACCACTTAGCAAACAAGGAATTGGTTGGATACTTGCATTCAAAGAATTCTGATCAACAGCTCAGTGTCCAAGTAGAGACCATTGATGCGTAGTGTTCCTCAGGGGATTAGTATTGGGTTGGCGCTATATAACGTGAACAACACGGAGTTCAACAAGGCCATGTGCAAGATCTTGAACCTGAGTCAGGCAGTCTCAAACAGAAATACAGTCTTGGCGACAAGGAGGTAGATAGCAGCCCTGAGGAGAAGGACTTAGAAGTGTTGATGGATGAAATACTCAAAATGAGCTAGAACAGTATGCTTGCAACACCAGAAACCAACTGTATTCTGGGTTGCATCAAAAGAAGGTTGAAAGACGTGATTTTCTCCACTCTGGTGAAACCCCACATGGTGTACTGCTGGGGCCCCCAACTTAAGAAAGACATAAATGATCAGATGGCTGGAGCATCTCTCTGAGGGAGAAACACTGAGTAATCTGAGGTTAATGAATCTAAAGAAGGGAAGACTCTACGGTCATCTTGTGGTGGCTTTCCAATATTTTAAAAGAGCCTACAGAAAAGATGGGTTGAGACTCTTTATCAGGGAGTGTAGTGACAGGACAAGAGATAATGAAAGGGTAGGTTTAGATTTGATGTAAGAAAGAAATTCTTCATGATGAGGATGTTGAAACACTGGAACAGACTGCCCAGAGAAGTTGTGGATGCCTCTTTCAATGCCAGGTTGGATGGAGCCCTGGGCAGCCTGATCTGGATGTGGCAACCCTGCCCACGGTAGGGGCATTGGAAACTGGTAGTATTTAAGCTCCTTTTCAACCAAACCATTCTATGATTCTACGATTCTACAATTCTACAATTCTCTGTGCTTTATTATTTTGTAGCATTGCCATGGGGAGGTAACAGTTTTAGAATCAGTTATCTAACAGTGAAGTATTCCTCTGTACTTCCCTTCTAAGTTTTGAAGAGAAGAATACAAATCAAGCAACGCTGGAGCGTTCTCACTAAAAGGAGAAGTGTTTCTCAAAGATTGTTTTGATGAAATTTGTATACAAAACATCACATTTTTCTTTTGATTTGGGAAAAATAACCATAACTGGGAAGAAACACGTGCAAGCCAGATGAAAAGGCAGAAAGATCCAACTACATCTTCAGTCAGTTTACAGTGCCTTTAATGCTATTTCAATCTGCCAGATACAAAGACCAAGCCTCAAACTGGCACATTGCAAAAAAAATTCAAACACAGAATGTTCATAATTTAAGAGTAAGAGCTCTGTGTGAAAAGCTAGTCAAGATTTGTGGCCTTGGGGAACATCTCCCCGAGTCTGGCAGAGAATTCAATGGCATGTGATGCTTTCCCTGGAAACAAACTCAAGCAAAATGGGAGAACTTTTTTTTGCCAGCAAAGGTAGCAATCAGATATCTCTTTTGTGTATGAACTCTAAACTTGCATTAAAACATAGCTGTAGATTTTAGATTTTCTCTTGATTTTCATCTGCTATGTTATCTTTAAGAAAGCTTTTGATAGGGTTAGTGGATGAGAGAAAGATTGCAGCAACTGGCAGAAGAATTAATTCTTTAAGAACGGTCATTATTAAAGATTAATAAATTCTTTAATCTTTTTTTTTTTTTTTTTTTTTTTCCTTCTGTTCTATATGATACTGTAGTTTTCCTCTGGCTGTATAGCAGATATTCACTCCATACCTGAAAATATTCAAGGCCAGGTTGGGTGGGGCCCTGCACAGCCTGGTTTAGTGGCTGGTAACCCTGCCTGCAGCAGAGGGTTAGAAAATTTAAGGCTCCTTCCAACCCAAGCCATTCTATGATTTTATGATTCTGTGATATTTTTTACTTTACTTTACAATTCGAAGCATAGGGAAATGTCACAAGCTAGTGTACATAGAAATATGACTTAGACAAAGACTAAGAGACTAAGTTTTTTTCCTTTATTTTTCTTTCAGCCTTCACATTTAGGTTTCAGTGCACCAATAACATGTATTATCTGTGTGTGATTCACATCACTGATATGCATCAGCTGCTGGGAAGCTACAGTAGGGATGCCGTAATTGCTCAGTAAAGACCTCAGTCTACACTTCTTCAGCTGAATCCAACTATTCAATTAAAAGTTGGAGAAGTATATTCAGCTAGATAAGTGCTAAAATTAGATCTCTTTCAATGACAACATTTACTTCCCTTTTTCTCTCATCATCTTTTCAGAAAGGCTTTGTCTGAAAAGGAAAGAGCTAAGAGTTGCATTTTGATGCCCTTAATCACTCTGAGGTAAAGTATGTGTGTTTTGATTTTACCCTTCAGTGAGGATGAAAATCTCTTCCATACAGATAGCATAACTAAGCCTTATAATATTTACTAATCAGAAACACCTTGGGCTAAGGGCTGCTAATTTATTTGGTATTTTATGTCATGGCTTTGGTTGTAAGAAGAGATCCAAGAAACAATGTAAGTTGTTTTCCTTTCCATCACCCTTACTTTTCCAAAGAAAACACTTATAAAAATATTATAAAACCAATGTTGCTTGCCAAAAGTGAAGAGTAGTTTCTCGGGCAAATAAAAAAATAATAAAATAAACTGAATTACTAAGAGGGCCAGTTCAGATTTAGAAAATGTAGTAGTTCATGTTTGCTCACTGCACAATTTTTTATGTAGAGACAGGCACTGACTATATTAAGAGTATGGAAATATGACTCTCTAAAGATGTTTCTGGATTGGCAGAAGATAGAACTAGATTTTACAATTGTGTAGAACTGGAATTTCTGAAAGCATTGGAAGGATCTAGGGAAAACCTATATATTGGGTAAAATAGGAGACTGACTTTTTGCACAGTTTGATACTATTAGAATAAGAGAGAATAGCTTTAAACTAAAAGAAAGGAAATTTAGGTTAGGTGTTAGGAGGAAATTCCTTACTCAGAGGGTGCTGAGGTGTTAGAAGAGATTACCCAGAGAAGCTGTGGATGTCCCATCCTTGAAAGAGTTCCAGGCCAGGTTGGGTAGGGCTGTGGGAAGCCTGATGTTGTGAATCGCAACCAGCCCACAGCAGAGGGTTTGTAACTAGATGATCTCTAAAGTTCCTTCCTACCTAAGCCATTCTATGATTCTGTGGTTCTATGAAATTTCCATTGATTAATATCTGACAACAGGGAGTAAGACAGTGTTGAACATTTGCTATAAGACACATGATGTAAGAGGCACAGAAGAGCATTATGGAACACTGAATGCAGAAATTTTAAGAGTTGAAAATCAATATATATATTTATTTTACAGCAAGGCTAAAACATGCATATTAGGATAAGAGCATCAGTTTTATTAATGTTTTAGTAAGATTCTATTCAGAAATATTTATGTTGGAGAGATCATCAAAACAAAGAGTAGACTGGAATAAAATAGAATAGAAAAGCATAGAACAGAACAAAATTTAAAGGATAAGTAGGGGGTAGCTAACAATTTGAATGCTGCATATACCTGCATTAAAACCTTTAACTGTAGTTGTCATCATGCAATTAAAAATTCAAACAACATGCATGCATGCAGAGAAATAAATACGTCAATTATTTTTTCTAGATTCTGAGTTATTAAAAAAAAAATATAAATAATATATAAATATGTTCCCAGAAGAATGCCTTGTTCTAGAGGTGCTACTGTATTGAATATGTGAAAACTCACAATATAAATACCTTGAAAGAGTTTTAAAAATACTGTTCTTTCCTTTCTAATTGGTTTGACAGGTTAAATAGTAGATGTATGAAATACTACCAGTGAATGAATGGAGAATAATAATTATAAAAATATTTTGCATATGAGATAATTATATTGTGATAAACAGAAAATGAAAACAATAAAGCAAACAAGGAGAAAAGATTATATTTCTACAGCTTTATTAATATTTAGTATTTATCTCCAAGAAGTTATCTGGATTATTACAGTGCCTCAGTTTCCTTTTACTAATATGACAATAATGGACATTACGTCTTAGATTATACTGAAAGCTTACCTCATGAGTTAAAAGCTTATAGGTCCTAGCATAAGATATATTACTGAAGTGGAAGGGCATTGTTATAATATAAAAAGAATAAGGTGTGAAACATAAACCACTTCAAGCATGGAGAAGGATGCAAAGTTTATAAAATTAAGCTAAAGGAATGCAGAAGTAATTTTAAGGAAAGTTCAAGCGAAGAATAAAATAATATTACTGCAGGAATGATAAGGAGAAAGGGAGTCTGCTGGAGTGAGAAACTCTTCGATAGAGTGTAGGAATATTTTATCAGTACAAGTGGCCATCACTCCAGGCTGCTTACATGATGTTGTTGCATCAACATTCTTAAAGAAGGGAAAAAAAAGGCTGAAGAGAGAACTAATAGTTGGGAAATACACCAAATTACAATATGTCCCAGAAACTGAAGCAAAATTGTGTTACATGAGAAAAATACTAACAATTTGGAAAAAAATAAACATACATAAGAAAGACACTAAAATCAACAAGAGTCATTAGAAAGCAGGGGAAAAAAAAGGTAACAAATGAGATGTTTGGGGTCATCCAAAGGGATATCCTGTAAGAAGTAATGATTAAAGAAAAAAAAAAGCATTCAAAGAGCAAATAAGATCAAGCTGATTAAAGATAAAACAGTAAAAAATTAGCAGCAATGTTGAGTATTATTAGCATGGAAGCATTATTAGCACAGAAGACTCGAGTGACAAGCATACAGGTACAGATGAACAAATAACAGACAGGATTTTTCTGGGGAATTTTGGACAAACTCTAGAGCCTTAAAAATATTTATGAAATCTCTATTGCATGACCACTCTAAGACGACTTTCAGCAATGTCAAGGGTACTGCAGGAGATACATGCAGCTTATAAGGACTGAGAGCTTTATTGAGGAGTAAAGACCAATACCGTAAGTAGGAAGAAGACAGAAATGGATATATGTGACAACTGAAAAATGCAGATATTGGTATTGTATCCCACTCTTTTTGTTATGCTGAGGAAGAGATATGCTATGTTTATTGACAAAATATAAAGGGGAAGCAAAATGACAGCAGAGAAAACATGAGAGTTTGCAGAGAAGAATGATTAATTTTACTTAAAATCACCTAAAGAGTAAACTGGCTTAGACACAATTAAAATGTAATTATTATTTTTTTGTTGTTGTCCAGAACTACCCAATTATGTTATTAAAATATAGAAATAAAATTTCAAATTTAAAGTTTTGGAAAAACTTATCTTCTATAAGGTGTATAGTTGGAATCATACTTCATCTAGTAGTGAGAACAAAGTAATTTTATTCATGATCAAATGATCAAATCATGACTGAGTTTATGAATATTAAAAGAGTTGGTTACGGCTAAATTCTTTCAGGAAAAAGAGATATTTTGGGGGAAATTAGCAAGTGAGCAGTGTAACTTCTGTAATGAAGGCTGTGTTTTGTTTTAAAATATTAATGACGTCTTCCTAAGTCAAGACAATAAGTGGGCAATTATTGCAGGTTTCTGGTATCTTGCAGAGCATTTCCTTGATCTGTGATAACAAGCGATTATGACAGCACTGGATTTATTTGTACAGGTAGAATGAAGAGATGGAGGGTTGAAGTATCTATTCATTTGGACAGATTTTCCACTTATCTTTAATAAATTGAATGTGTAGAGCTTTCCCTAATAACATTATTTACTTTTTTCAAATATTACATAGTTGTAAAAGTATACTGCCATATTTCATAATATTCATATGCTGCCATATTGAATGGAATAGTGATTATCCACTTCAGGCATTCTATTTATTTATTTTTTTTCCCATTAGCTATTCCTGTAAGCGAACATAATTTTATCAAGTTTCAACCATTCAATAAATAAAAATGTTCCTATTTGTAAATATTTGCAAAATGGATATATATCCAACTCTCTGAGGCACTTGACAGTTAGTTTTGATCTTTACATTAGCTTTTGCTTTACTTTTTACTGTAATAAAAGACCCTCAGAATCCACTTCTTTCATTTTTATTGCCATAGAAAAAATACCAGGTCCTGACCTGTCTGTGTTACTGCTTTTGATATATTTCTAATATAACATGTTAGCAAAGAAGTAGAATAAAAGTGTAGCAAAAAGTAGTTGTGAAGCTTCATTCCTAAAGCTTTATAGCATTAGGACTAAGGCTTTTAGAATCCAAGGTAGCTTGATCCAGTATATAAAGAAGTAAATCTCTGATTTTTTTATTTTTTTTTTTTAGTTTTTTAGGATTTTGTTGTTGTTGTGGAAAAGAGCTAACATCTGAAGTCACTTTTTATACCACATCTCAGGAAATATAATATATATAATTTGTTGTATTGTGAGCTGAGGCAGCCAAAGGATGCAGAAGCGTGTGGAGTAGGGGGTACTGGAGGGGGCACAGAAAGAAGCAAGCAGCTCTGCTGAGGGCAGCATCCCTGTGTCCCTACACTCAACAGCGTAGGTGAGGCCCTGCAGGACCCAGTCCCCAGCACACTCTTACTCCATCTAACCAGCCTGTCAGAGTCCTTGACTCAACCCAGCTCCTAAGGGAGGACGCAGCTCTGCAGGTTTGGCACTGTGGGGATTGTGAGGACTTCTCAGTGGGCCTGAGGGAGATGCATCCTTGCCAGGAGATGGATGCTGGCAGGGGATCTGTGTCCCCAAGCAGAGGAGCTGTGGGAGAGTGAAGCATCCTGTGCAGCACTGAGTTGGCACAGAGGAGATGGATCTCTGTGTCCAATGTACATCTTTTCTAGACCACACTGTTGCAAGAGTAGCCTCACTGTCGGTAGTTTTGTGGATGATAAAATTCATCTGAATCCAATGCAGATGCAATTCATTTACAGTTTATTCTCCAGCAAGAAAAACTTTGCTTTCTATCCAATTGTAAGTGCTAAACCTTTTAATCTTTCTATACTGACATGTTTGTTTTGTACTAAGGGGATTAAAACTACTCAGTTCTGTAGATTATGACATGCTATGTCAGATTTTAAGATGCTGTGCCAATATCTAACCTTTGCAATGTGTTTCTTTTCTTCATAGCTTTCCTGCAAGCAAAAACTTGCAAAAAGGATCTTTTTTCTTTTTTCTTTTTTCTTTTTTTTTTTTTTCAGAGCCTGCAATTCTCATACGCATTTCTAACTGATTTCAAGAACAATTAATGAAATGGTTTAACAAAAACATATGAGAATAACTTTTACTTTAGTGATGGTAGCCTGTTTAATTTGTCACAGAGTATAAAAGCACAAAAGCTCTTTGAGAATTGGATGTTTACAGGCTTAATCAGTTTAAAATTATATAATTAACCACATTATCCCAGTTAACTGAATCGCAAAAATTACTGATGAAGAAAACCTATTGGGTTATTTTATTAGTCTCCCTGCAAAAGCAGGAGTACTTCTTAGACTGCTGCTCACAATACTTTATTTTTAGTGGAGTTTAAAATACATTAGAAGAGGTGAATGTGTTTCAAGCTCTCAGGAAACTAATGTGTAGAGCTTCACAATCCTATATCTGCAAAATTCTATCAAAATATTCATGCAGTTTGTATGTATAGAGTTTAGTGAATTCAGTAGAATCAGCTGATGACATTGGATTTAGTGTTGCATATAGTGCCTAAGAAAGACTCTCTCCAGCTTTTCTGGGGCACTTTATTTACAGATAAAACATTGAAAACTGAAAATAAAAATGCATTTGCACAATTGTAAATGACAATACATTTGTGATCTGAATAAGGACAATGTATTATAGTCCTTATTAAACAAATTAGAAATGAAAAGAAGTAGAGGAGGAATTATGAAAGTTCTGCAATGAAATCTTATTCCATAGATGGTAGTGATAATGTATACCTAAGGAAGTACAGATCATTTCTATTTTAGCTGCAGATAGTGTTAAACATCATCAGATTCTTTAGACGCTTAGCATTAGACAGCCTTGTACTTTGGGATAATTTCAATTCAAGAGAAGTTGAAATGGATGTTCAGGAACCTAGAGAGAGTTGCTGAGATTAAGTCATAAGTTGTGACTCTTGCTGAACATTTTAGTGGCAGCATTAGCAGATAGCATGAAGTAGTATTCCAAATATATCTCAGAAACTACTGGTTTCAAATAAGGGATAAGGTTCTCACGGCTGGCTAAGAAAATCTGAGCATCTCCACAGTTCCATCAGCAACTGTTAGACATAAATAAAGCATTAGGAAAATTCAGTAGAAGTGTCACAACTTCATAGAAGGTACTGTAATATTAAATACTGCTTGTTAAAACTTGAGTTAGAAAAGAGCAAGATTTCAAGGGTAAGTATAAGGAAAGCCTGAAAATACTTGGAAAAGAAGACAGTCTTTGCTTTTTACTATTCAAACTCATGTAACTTGCACTGAATCATTTTCTATTCCTTGTAGAAAAGAACATGTGATGTTTCTCAACAGCTTTCTCAACAGAAAAAAGTGTTGAACAGGCGTCTTCAGTGTTTAGAATGTAAATATGACTCTGATTCACTCAGTTTCTCTTCTGAACACGTAAATATAACATCTCAATAATAGGTGTAAAAATAAACAGTTTCATGTTTTCCAAAATATTTCATCTTTCACTTCAACAGTGAAGACTTATCTTTCACCCCAAGAGGGAAAAGTAAGCCTGTTATCCTCCAGGTATGTAAGTCAGCACAGAAGGTATTGGCAGAAAAAGTTGAATTCAAAGATTTTCAGATGTGCTACTTGGGGAGAGACTGTATATGGTAGCTAGTGACACCACTGACAGTTCAACCTTCTAAAAATAAT
Source organism: Tragopan temminckii (assembly GCA_028571105.1). Taxonomy (NCBI): domain Eukaryota; kingdom Metazoa; phylum Chordata; class Aves; order Galliformes; family Phasianidae; genus Tragopan; species Tragopan temminckii. The sequence goes on along the minus strand of JAOWBP010000001.1, from coordinate 84,414,529 downwards.
TTCCATCATTTCTGTTATCAGTGATGCTGGTGAAGGTATCGTCTGAGTTCCATCTGAGCTAATGTACAGAGAAGGAAGATTTCAGAATGATGTGCTTAAATACGTAACATCATCTGGATGTTGCATGCTGACGGCCCCCACTGCTGAAGAAAATATCATATAGCATTGCATTGTGTTTTTGTTATGCTAATTCTTTCTTGCCAGCTGTTTCTAGAACACCTGCTACGTGTTGTAGAGGTGTAGCTAAGCTCTCACCACATACAGTGATAGAGGAGGTAACCTTCCATATTCTAAAATGTTTTTTTTAATCCACTCATTACATCAATGGAGGCTCTGTGTTAACCAAAGTAAAAAAAAAATGACAATAAACTAATTAATTTACAATAAAACTACAGCATATTGGCCCTGGAATATCTTGTGATCTCACTTCTGTAAATAATATTGTATGTTTCACTAAAACATTTGAAGAAGAGGAATGTGATCAGATTATCCTCTATAACAATAACATTATATAATTATCCTGTATATTCTGTATGTAGCTGAATTTTTGGTATTTATATTTTTCTTTATCTCGTGACATGACTGTAATTTTATAACCATAAGCTGCATCTCAAATACTTCAAAACAAGAGTTGAATACAAGCTATATATTACAAATGGAAGTGGAAACGTATCAGTAAGAGTGAACTATATAACTTCATCAATACTACAGTAGAAGTTGCTCCTCACTCCTACATTCCATCCAAATAAGTTGGGAGCCTATTGTACTTGTTATTCTACAGAAGTCTATTAAAACATTTTACAAGGTTAATGCATGATAAAAGATTCAAGAAAAGAATAGCAAAAAAAAAAAAAGTCTGGAGGAATGGATTTAAAAGACTGAGAATGTATACTTTATGCAATGTAGAACATCAAGTGTCTTTATAAGCATATCAGACTCTTTAAGAACATGAAAAAAAAAAAGAAAAAACTAGTATAAGATTTTGTGACACAGCAAGGGAATGAAGGGAACGAAATGTTAACATACTGACTATATCCTTTACTTTTGTAAGTATGTATTTATGGATTTCTGAAACCCTGCCCCCAGTAAGTCACTTGCTTAGGTTTACATAGGAAGTCCTACTAGGGAACACCCAAAGGCATTGTACGAAATCAATACAAGAACAAATATGTTTAAATATTCATGAATACAAATGCTTAATGGTACATAGCCTCAGTTTGGTCTGAAAATCAGGCAAGGATTCCAAGGATTTATTCTTTTTATATTCAAGAATGCACCAATTTCACAGTGAAGGGTTCATTAGAAATGCATTAGATTAGATGAATACAAAACTGCACAAATAACTACATGCTCTGCACCATTATGCTGTATGGTGACGGATGAGCAATGAAGAAGGAAAGCTGTGCAACTGCTTTGTAGGGCTCACAACAGTCTGATAATTGCAGTGGCTATGAAGCTTAGCTAACTCCAACTTGCTTTCCATGGAGAATACGAGTAAGTACTAATGTTCTAACATGCACATATAATACATACATTTCTTCAAAAGAAACCACAGATTCAGCAGCAGTTCTTATTGTAAATACATTTGTGTTACGCAGATTTGTCAGGAACACACTTCTTTTCAAAATCTCTTTTTCCCTTATTTCAGATTCTTTTTGAGTCACCCAGTGATGTGATTTATCTGTGGAGTTATTCCAATGTGCCCTCTTTGTAAAGGCTTGAAGTATTTGAGATGCAGCTGATGGTTACAAAATTACAGTCATGTCACGAGATAAAGGAAAATATAAATACCAAAAATTCAGCTACATGCAGAATAACATTATGTACATTATGGGTGTGTATGGATGAGTGAGGCTTGTCTTAACTTTCTATACATTATAATTCTTCTTACATTGTTTACTAGTACTTACAACTGCACTCAATAACAAAGAAGGCAGAACTTAGGTTGCCAAGATATTTTTAAGCTATATTGAAACAAATATGACTTTCAGGGCAAGTGGAGTGGAATTTTTGGAAAAAAATGAAGACTAACAAATGTGGTTATTTTGTTTCTTCAAACAAAAGTTGAAAAAATACCATCTAATGATTGAGTCAGTATTCTGGAAATAATTTAAAAAAAATACTCTATAAAAATAAAGTATTTTAATAAATTTTCTAGTGAATTTTTGAAGGAAATGAAGTATCTTCTGTTTAACAGGAAAAGTCTAAGAAAATTTCTCTTTAAGAACAGCTAATATTTAGTCTTTGAATTACACTGAACCATCATCAACAGGATGTTGAGACATTAACATTGTCTATTACATCATCTCTTGATATTAAAGTCTGATCTGTTATCCAAGAATTAACCTGTAATAAAAAAACTGTGGAGTCTCCTCACAATTAAGTGAAATATTTCCAGAATTTATCTATATAAATGAAAATATTGAACACATACATTCACTTTTTTAGACGCAATGGTGTTACAATATGAATTATGGCTCTGGGTGAATTTGACTTTAAAGGTAATTACTTTTTTTTCTTGTGAGAAAGAAAAACAACCCTACTGCTGAGTCGTATCAGTAAAACCACAGCGGAAAAGCTGTATTTAAAGCTGAAATTACTCTTTATTTCTATCTTATTTCCATTAGTATTACATTTTGAAGAAATTGTTGCATATATTTAAAGTTTCCAAGCTTCCTTTCATAACCTAAAAAAATTATTTTGCAAAATTGCTTTGAATTATAACCATTCATCCATCCATTATTCATGTGTGAAGACTTCTGTTTATCAGTATATTTTCCTCATGTCCATGGTCTACACAGATACTGGGAAAAGGGCATCAATTGAACTATACAATTTTTTTTTTTTTTTTGAAGGAGTTATGAATATTTAAAAATTAGACAATTGTGTCAGGGCCCCAGAGGACTCTTTACCCACAAGAGGGCAGAGCAAACACTAATCACAGAAATCCAATTCTACTTTGCTTTAAGACAGTTAAAAGTTCCACCATCTCAGCACAACACCAGATTTTTCTTCCAGCTGAATCAAAATGTCATTGTTAGAGACATTTTTCCAGGCAATTTTTACCACCTTATCTTTAATTACAATTTATATATGTATACATATGTAGTTTGCAGTAATCTGGAAAGAACCACTTTCAAATCAAGAGTGTTTAAAGAAAAAGAATTATTATTTTTACCATGCATTTTCTCAAATGGAAGCATTTTAGATTAAAAACAAATCAAATGATGAGAGTGTTCTCAATTTAAACCTGAAAGATTTATTTTAATGATTCAGAATGGGGATGTGCCAGTATTTTAATCCTGGCAAAGCAAGTAAGACATTAGAATGATTATAATGTGACTAATATTCATAGTTCACTACAGTCCTCCTACTGAAAATAGACTGTGCACTTGAAAGAAAGTAAAATAAAATTATTTACTTTTCTTATGATGCATTAATCACTGACTTTATCATAAATCTAAAGACAAATGTATCTGGAACAGAACTGAAATTTCTGAGTTTGTAGTGTGTATTATATAAAGAAAAAACGTAGCAGATAAGAAAGGCTGACATTTAAATGTTGCTTAAACAGGCTGTGACTTTCCTTGCTTGCAGTGCTTTATCAATGAAACATAATGTGGCAAAAAAGTGGGAGAGTGGATGAACTGGAAGTAATCTGCTTCCAGCAGTAGCAAGTTCTGTTTATAAACAGAATCTGTTTCAAAGCAGTTGGAAGTCATTTTCATAGAAGTATTAGCAGACCAATGTATGGCTTGCATTCGTGTTTCTCTGTTTGCCAGACAATAAAATGTTAGCCAGAAGTTTATGCCACCTTCGTTCCTGGCTTCCAGGAAAATGCAGTGCTACAGGCTTCTAATGAGCTGAAGAGAATTGGGAGCAGCTGACACATGAACAGATACCGAGTGACATATTAATAAATATACATAGGTACACGATAATTAACTCACAAATATATCCATTCTGCTTCTGATGGAAATGAACTGCATGCAGAACCATAAGGCAATACATTGCACTGCACAAAGGCAAAGAATGAATTTCCTGTGGCCTGAATTTCAGTGCATTCTGTGGCATTTTTAGGGAATGTTTTTTTCCCCATGAAGATGAATCAAAATTGATCTTGATTTACCTACTCTTGGTACTTCAAGGACTTCAGAGTGCACATCTTCACAGGAATTGCAAACCTCTGGGGACTGGGATTAGAAATCAAGATAATCTTTACAAGCTGAAGTGATTTAAATAAATAAAAAAAGAAAAATAATAATTGAAGAATGAAAGAAAAACTACATTTCACTGTTCAGCTGAAGGAATATGATACTTGAGTATAAGTGGCAGCCACTAGCTTTCTCAAGAGAAAAGCTAGGGAGTTGTAGCTATTATAGATCACCAACTATTTCAGGCAAACTGGGGACAATAAAAAAAAGAATGTAAACTTATATTAACACCACTTAATTTTGCATTAGTATGATCTTAAAGCATAAAGAAGGGTTGGGGCAGATAAAAATGCTGTAGTCTTTTGACTTCTAAAATCCAAAAAGAAGTGCGCCCCTTAAAATGAATTCAGAGAAAACCAGTAAGGACACTATTCACAGACAATGACTAAAATGAGGAGAAAAAAAAAAAAAAAAAAAAAGGAAAAAAAAAAAAAAAAATAAGAGGAAATATTATACATGATACATAAAATCTTTTCCTATGAGATAGAAAATAATTGGTACCTTACGTCCATAATAAAGAAACATATTAGAGTTCATCTAACTCCCTCTATTTCCTATGGTCCAGACATGCCCCTTTCTTAAGATAGCGCCGTCAAATCAGAAAAGCAAGAGCATTCTTCAATAAGATCACAAGCAGTCACAAAGACAGAGAATAAAGTGTTTTCTACCACATAAAGAAAGTTTCAAAGAAGAAATCTGTGAAAAAAAAATTGTGGTGAAAACAGAATACTGGACCAAGATGATAATTTTCTACATTAGAGTGACTAAAAAGGTCATGAAAGTTTTGTGAGACAAAGAACTATGAATGAAAATGATAACACGGACAATACAATCTTTATGTGTGATGTGAAATCTTTACTTGGACAAAATAAGTGTTTGGGTTTTTTGTTTTGTACATTTTTGTTTTTATTTAAATAAGTTAGAATTACCATATGCTTTTGATAACGTGAAAAATTGCTGGGACTTTTAACCGAACTTTGTCAAGGTACTTAGTGAATGAGTCTCAACATAATATCTTCATGGTTTCAAGGGGAAAGTTAACTAAACTGAGATAACCTAGGAGGATAATAGCATAATTATGGGGAAAAAAATCACAACAGTTTCCTAAGTAAACTTCACTGAAATAACTATATAGCCTGAAGTTCACTTTGCTTGCGCATTTAATTTATTTGAATATGCACACAAAATGCTACCTTATTCAAGGACTTCTTCAAAATTAATGACTCCTATTTTAGTTTTCTGGATCATGACGTCAGAGGCAGATGTTGGTGGTATGGCAGTAGAGGCTGAACCTTCCCACCAATGTTCTATTACATTTTGTTGCTGTGTGACAGATGGCAGCAGAGGGGCAGTCTGACAGAATGGTGCCTGACATGAAAGTAGAAATGAAGCAAAGGTGCTTCACTGAATTCCTCCATGCAGAAAAAATGGCACCCATTGACATTCATTGCTGCTTGCTGAACATTTATGGAGACCAGAGAGTAGGTGTGAGTACAGTGAAGTGGTGGGTTTTTCGTTTCATCAGTGTTGACAGTGACATGAGAGAGAAGCCATGCTCTGGCCATGTAGATTTTTATGAGTATGTAGCTAATGGCAGTGACTGTTGACAAAATAGCATTTTGTAGCTGAGAATAACTCTATCAAACACTGTTACTGTGCTCTTTGCATCTATTGTTGTTTCCATGAAAACAAATAGGCGGTATTAATTTTGAAACAATCCATGCAGAATATTTTTAGTGAATTATGATATGTAAACCTACCTCCTTAAGGATCATTTTTCAGCTGACTAATAAAACATTGTCTCTGCATGTTTTGACATCAATATTAAGTTATTTTTTGCACTCAGTAATTTGAAAAATGTAGAATATATTTAACACATGGTCATATTCTCTAAGTGTAACACAAATCTAGGCGGGTAATCACAGAATCATAGAATTGCAAAGGTTGAAAAAGACCTCTAAGATCGTCCAATCCAACCATCCACCTACCACCAATATTTCCTCACTAAACCATGTACCTCAGTACAACATCTAAACATTTCTTGAATACCTCCAGGGACTTTGACTCAATCTTCTCCCTGGGCAGCCCATTCTGGTATCTGACTGCTCTTTTGGAGAAGAAATTTTTCCAAACATCCAATCTGAACCATCTCTGGTGTAACTTGAGACCATTACCTCTCATCCTATCTTGGAGAATAGGTCAACCCCCACCTCTCTGCCAGCTACATTCAGAGGGCAATAAGGTCTCCCCAAGCCTCCTCTTCTCCAGTCTAAACAATCCCAGTTCCCTCAGCCACTCCTCATAAAACCTGTCATAAGGAATGTGCTGAAAACATTTGGGTACTTAAGCAAGGATGGATTGTGCAAAAGATCCTAAGCCGTCTGTAAAAAATTTCCTTTTTGTGTGCACTAGCACAACAATCATCTATCCAAAAGATCTTACTGTAGGGAGTTTTTTTTCCCTAACCGCTTGCTTTCTTAAAGCTATCTCCAAAAGTTCCCTGACATCGGACAACAAGCTATTCTTAATTGAACCAAACATCAGGAAAGGACATCTGGGTGTCCTCAATTTCTGAAGAAGAAAGACATTTTCCTCAAAGTGAGCATAGGGGTGTAGCTGCTAGGAATTCATCAAGAGTTCACAAACTCATTGCTGCAAGGAATCTGCTTTGACTGCTATAGAGGAACTGAGGGTGACTACATGCACTCTGCATCTGCAACCAGGTCATCATGCAAGCACTGCTGCACAGCCCGGCCTTTAGTGATTCTCCTAAAGCTCCTGCACTGCTTGGGGCCAAGGTGTCTTCAGCCAAACAGCAAGGCAAATCCCAGCAGAATGGCAGATTTTCTCCTCTTATTTTTCTACTGTAGCATGGTGCTTTCTGACCACAAATTTTTGCCTCAATTGCAGTTCAGTTTTACACAGTTTCCGTGATCTGATTAAAATCCAGAGTGAATTTACATGAACAACCCATTTTTCATACCACAAAAAGTGAGTCAGATATTGACTTAATGGATTTGGAGAAGGCTTGGATGAGTCACTCTTCTCCCAGTTAATTGATATTGCTAGGACATGCTAAATGTATCCCTAAATAGCAAAATAATTTATAGAATGTGCTTTTCTGGCTGTTAATTGTGCAGCTGGATAACTGCATTTAAAACCTCATCCAATTCTCTTGAAATCACTAGAAGGTTTTCTACTGACTCAGGAAGTTGAAGTAGCTTTTGAGGGACCATTGTCAAAGGCAAGAGGTGATATGATTGTATAAGAATTTCATGATCTTATTGCTATAAATATGTTGTATGTTCAGAGTTTTTCCAAAATCCCAAGGGCAGAAGAAATCCTACTATATCGTCCTTCTACCTTTCTAAGAAAGAGGCACACACACACAGACATATATATAGGTATAGATTTTTTTTTATATATTTTTTTAAAGAATCTGATTTTTTCAATAGTCTTAAAACATTTCTTGCATACAAACAGAGGGCCACAAAGCAGCTGACAGTTTAACAGTTTGAGCAAATGTTCCTTAGAGTCCTAAGATTTATATCGCATTATCCACTTTTGATATGTGTCTTCAAAACTGCGTATGTTACAAATATTTACTGTATGCTTTTTTTACAATGGTCTTGTATTTCTTTTCTCAGACATCTAAACTTTCTTGATCACTGAAACTCTAACAATAATATGATAAACTTGGAGTGAAAAATACAAATGAAATTGTCAAAACTCACAGAAGCATTAAAGCAACTCAGTCCATTAGTTATTGATATGACATACACACTAGCCTAATTTCTTGGGCAAGTAGGAACAGTATATTCTCTATTACTGTTTAAGACAGTCTGATTGGCACTAATAACACAATATTTGAAAATATAAGTGCTAGTCTCCTAGTAGGAAAACAGGAGAGTAAACATATTCAGCCATGGAAAAACAAAAATAAAGCTACTGAGAAAACATATCAGCTAACATTACCTTGCGTAGAGGAACTAGAATATTTTGTACTGTAAAACAAGTTCTGTTTTGAAAAGACATGGAAAAAAAATAGTCTAAAGGGGGAGGCCCTTCATATTTATACAAATATCAACTCTGGCTATTGTTATGGCAGTCAAGAGTTGAATTACAAAGTTCAGAAGAAAAAGTAGGTATGGTTTGCTTTCTTTTTATGTTTAGCATTTCATTTTTTTCTTTTTTATCTGAAGGTCACTAGACTTAAGTTCTGATAAACTGCCAAAGGAAGCAGATTTCAGAAGCAGTCTTCTGAATGGCACTTTCAAACTGAGACACAGACATGACTTTTCTTCCAGCTTATCTCAGCTGCAGTAACAGTCTTGTGGTCTATTCAGTGTTTTAAAGGTCACAAAAAAACCTTGAATTGTACTAGGAATGTCAAAACAAAGGTTTGCTTAAGGGTAAAATATTTAATTGTGTGTATAACGAGAAGTCATCCATCATTCCACATGCATTAGAGCTTGTAGCCTGAAAGTTAGGAAACAATGGATTGATTTTTATTAGGAAAACAGTAGGAAGTCTTGGTCTCATGCACAGATGATTTCAAGTGATTGCTGCCAAGGAGAGCAGCAACATTATCACCAGTCAGATCTCATAGTTCTCAGAATTGAATAAACCAACAGCAACAACCAAGTGAGCAGGGGACAGGAAACTTTTGGGAGCTCTTTGATCTCCAGCTTGTGCTAGAACCTGTTAGAACTGACTTATCACATCAAATTCAGGCCAGAAAACTTGCAGGCTCAGACTTATTTATGTCTCCTTCATTAAAATCAACCATAGAATCATTGAATTGTTTGCATTGGAAAGGACCCTAAAGATCACCTAGTTCCAAATCCCTGTCATGAATAGTGACACCTCCCACTAGTTCAGGTTTCCCAAAGCTCCATCCAACCTGGCCTTGAACACCTCCAGGAATGGGGCATCTGCAACTTCTCTAGGCAGCCTGTGCCAGTGCCTCACCATCCTGAGTAAAGTACTTCTTCCACATATCTAATCTAAATCTCCTCTCTTTCAGTGTAAAACTGTTACTCCTTGTCCCATCACTACATGTATTTGTAAAAACAAAACAAAGGTATCAAGTGATTTTTTTGCACAACAAGAATTATCTCTTTGACTTACAAAATGGGGGATGGGGGACTGAATTTCAGAAATTATGTAGTTACCTATCTCCATAACAAGTCCATGCTTACATGCAGAAAGTAGTTTGGTTGTTTGTAAATAGCCAAAATTTTAATTCTCTTTTGACCTCCCAACAACTGAGCATGCATGTTCATGTGAACAAAATTTCATAGGACATTTCCATATGAAATTAAGACATTAAGAGCTTAGCTAGTTGTACTCGTTTGTCCCTTGATTTAGCTCTACCAAAACTATACAAGCTCTTACCAAAGATCACCAGCACTGTTCAAGGTGAGTGACTCAACTTTCTATGGTGACTTAATACCCTCTACGAAGGAGGATAACAACAACACCACAAAAACATGAAGTGCAATAGTTGCTCGATATCATCATGTTACATTACTGAAAGAAAAACATACTACTGAAATGTCATTTGTTAAACTTTAGCTGGATGGATGTCACTATAGGAAGTTATTCTGACCAGTGCTTGAAGAATTATTTCATTAATTAGGCAAATAGAGGAAAATATCAAGTAAGCTTGAGAAGACAAAATACTACAGACTGAACAACTTCCTTAGAAAATTCAAACACTAGTAAAATTTAAGCAAATAAGGCAAGTTTGTGAAAGTTCAGTGTTGTGTTAAGAGATTTTATCATAGTTGATACACAATGCAGCTGCACGTCTGATAGTCTGAGGTACCCCTTTGGAAGTATAGCATATATGGGAAGCCAGAGATACTGTAAAGAGCAAAGAATAATTTGTATCGAAACAGTTTGGTTCCACTTTATACCAGCCTCCATCACAGGAAAAAAAAGATCTTGTTCAGCTTTTATTAGTGTATATAGGGCATAAAAGCAAAGCCATTAATATCACAATTTGAAATGCTTTCAGTATATCAAAACCAAAGTACTTAACTTCTGTAGCTCAATTATTCTACTCTATCTCTGAAGAGCTTTCTATAGTGTCTTATCTACTTAATGAAGAAGGTATGTTTAAAAGAAATATTATGTCTGAGATCTTTTTCTTTCCCTTGGAAAGACCTGCTGCCTAGGCTTACCTAAACATTTTCAGATCTGTGTGTAATAATAAATAACAGTTTATTCATTATACCAGCCTTAAGAAATGTTAGGAAAAAGATTACTCTCCCTTTACAGATAAAAGTTAAGGTGTGTGGGAGGCTCAGAGAAGCTGGGTGTACACAACTTCCCAAGTCAAGGAACTGTCATTTAGTTTTCATAGCACTTCTGAAATTTGAATAATAAACAATTTATCAGTGACACAAGACTAATCAATTATAAAACTTGGATTAGTAATTCTTAAGTACAGCAGAACTGAAAAAAAAATCTTTGATAACCACATGGCAGTTTGATTTATCTATGACTTTTATTTCTTGCTGTTTGAAAGCACGTGTGAATGGATTATGGCTTGCATGAATGTCTTAACAAAAAAAAAAAACAAAAAAAAAAAACAAAAAAAAAAGCACCTGCTGTTAAGTAAATATAGCTATACTACCACATGAACAAGTGTATGGGAACTGCTGAGTCACAGCCTGAACCTCTGATTGATCACCTGGGG
>JAOWBP010000001.1:84385707-84396438 GCA_028571105.1 Tragopan temminckii | reverse complement strand
ATTATCAGTGCACATTTTAGTCTGACACCTATTGTCTTTGCACATTATTGAGAGGAAATAAAGCATATACTTCCCACCACAGAACTCTGGCTAGTATCCAGTATTTCTGGTTTCTCCAGAGTTACCCTCTAGCTCATCAGACTGATAGACTTAAGTGCCCAGTCTTCCCTGCAGGGTTAGAAAGCAAGAAGACACCACAGAAGCAGGCATTTGAAACTAAATAGACAGAGAGAGAGGAAGAATAGAGAGGTGAAATAAGTCACCATTAGTAATAAGAATTAGAAATACAACAGAAGGAAAATAGTTTTATATCTCCAATGAATCTTTTAAAGAAGACAGGAGAATGTAGGCAGTGAGGATTAAAAGAAAGGGTGAGGATCACCTACAGACAATTTTAAGGAGAGATGCAGCAGTACTCTAGCTGTGTATTACGATGTCCTTACACGGCTGAATCAGGCTGTAAGAGCGCTCAGAGTAAGACTCTTAGCTTAAGGGCTAACTGCAACTGCACCTTCAACAATTTTGACCAAAGCTACATGAAGCTGTGTGCAATGCAAGAAGATACCCTGTGTAATCCATACCGTGCTATGATAGAAGAGAATACATGTTTATATTTGCAGTGGTTCATGTTTCTTGCTCACCTCCTTACTGTTTCCTATAATTACCCAACCATCCACTATATATATTTTCTTTCATAATTTGAACTTGGAATCTCAGATGATTTGAAGTAAAATGTAAGTAAATACGAAGAATAAAAAGTCAAGTAAAAAAAGCTAAAAAAAATATACTATATATACATATATATATTTATTTTTTTTTAAGAGTAAGTGCTGTTCCCACAGAGTAAGCATTGCTTTGGCAGGTATGATGCACATGTGGCTTTCCATGGGAGCAAATAAGGACCAAGCTAACACCTTAAGGGAGCAACTCTTCTTGAAGTCAGTCAGCCATTTATCAGCTTGAAGTGCACAGACGTAGGGATCAAAGGATTCAGTAGACATCAGTATGTGAATTAATCACCTTAAAGTCGTCTTTATAATCAGTAGAATGAAAGAGGCACTCTTATAGTGTGATGCCCTATCGGTTGTGCCCTAGAAATGCTCACTTCTTCAATGGATATAAGATCATCAAAAACAAGTATCTTCAAAAACAGAGGTTTGCAATTTTGTTTAGGTCAGTTGAGATGTGCCCTATCTAGAGACATTGCAAAATGCGGAAATAAGATTCTAACACACCTGGATTTTCTAATCTGTATGGCAACTAACGCTTCCAAGCTGAAAGCAAACCATACGCAAAATGTATGTGACATTACTATTCATTCCAGTAGCTGCAAAGTCTGGCCTCACACAAATTCTTCTATGAAGCCCCAGTATGGTACTGGTTACTGAAATATACATCACTGAAATTGATGCAATTGTGCATTTAGTGCTCCATCCATTTCACGAATGGTACTGTACCTAAATGGAGGTGGTTTGGCCATTAGCATTCAGGAACTCATGAAACCAGAGTTGAAAATTTCTGAGACATATTCTAGTTACTGACTTAACCACATGCCTCTGTTAACTTCAGAAAAGACCCTATGCATCAATTCTATATCTCTAAAATCGAGGTAGTAGATCTTTTCTCCACAACGGATAGGGAGAGCAAAATCAAGCACTGACATAGCTGTTCAGGCAGTAGCATGCAGATAAATGCACAGATAGACCCAGTGGTGTTATCTTAGCAGAACAGAAGACCACAGTTAGATCAATGTGCTACTGGGTAAAACAACAATAGACAACAATAGCTATTCTCCTAAGTGCACATGTGACAAGGGACACCCCCTGCTCCCTCCTCACATCCCCTTATTAAACTTGTATGCATAATTGACTGTAGCTACAAAAACCAAAAGCAAATCAAAACAGTGATAATAATCTAGAGAGGGTCCATTAAACAGCAAATAATGATGCACAGTTACAAGTTTTACAAGTTATGTCCAAATTTTAAAAATTATGTGATATTTGATATAAATACAAATGAATTGAAAGTGTTCCATATCAAGCAGTTCCAACCCAGGAGATATAAACATACTACTTCTACAATAACAAAAGTGCTTTCCTTGCATTTAGAGCTATTAGTACAAAAAATAAAATAAAAAAAATTTAAAAGAGGAAGAAAAAGAAAAGGAAAGAAAACATAGAATTTATGAAATGCCTTATTAGAAGTCATTCCCCAGAAGAGGAGGTGAAGGGAAATGCAGAAGCAGTGTCAAATGTAATAAGTCAATAAAAAGCAAATAAAATCTATATGGTTTAAACAAAGCCTAATCCATTTTTCATAGAGAAGATACTTCTCTCACACGAAGTTTAATTCATTGTACAGTTTGTTATATTTTACAGCGTCAATTAGAAATAAGATCCTCTCCAAAGTTAGAAATACAATCTCACAATACAAGAAAACGTATTAAAGCATTTAAGTGCATAAAAGTAAATCTGCAGGCCTGAAAGTAAACCTGCACAAAAAAGTAAAAAGCAATTTCTTCGTTATGAAAACTCATTTAGTTCCAAATGATTAGATGATGGTGGACCTATTTTTCAAAGCATAGTTTGGTTTAGTGTTATGGTTTTGGGTGGAATAGAGTTAATTTTCTTCCTAGAGGCCTGTATGATGCTGTGTTCTGGATTTGTGATGAAAACAACATTGATAGCACACCAACGTTTTAGTTGTTGCAGAGCAGTGCCTGCACAGAGCCCAGGACCATTCTGCTTTTCACACTGCCAACAAGGAGCTGAGGAGCACAGGGAGCTGAGAGGGGACACAGCCAACATAAACTGGCCCGACAGATGGCCCACATCACATGGCATCATGCTCAGCAAGAAAAGTTGGAGTAAAGGAGGAGGAAGAGGGGCAGGTCATTTGTTTTCCCAAGAAATGGTTGCGCATGATGAGCTTTACTGGGAGTGACCGAACAATTGCCTGCCAATGGGAAGCAGCAAATTAATTCCTTGTTTTGTTCTGTTCACATGCACAGCATTTGCTTCACCCAGTACTCTGTCTTTATCTCAACCCACAAGTTCTCACACTTGTACCTTTCCAATTCTCTCCCCCATCCCACCTGGGGAGAATGATGTAACAGCCATGTGGTGCTGGGCTGCCTGCTGGGGTTACACAACAGCTACCTAAGGTATCACTGTAAAGAGTAGGAATAGAATAAGGGAATATTTCTTCCCCTCCTTCCTCATTTCTCAGGGAAGGACTAGATAATGATAATATGTATCTGGGTGGCACAGATCTATCTAGGTTGTAATTGGTTTCTGAGTGTTATTAGTATGCATTTTTTACAGTATTACTACCTTAAGGAAACATTTTAAGGATTTATATTCTTTCAGAAATATTTTATTTGGTCTATCATATAAATATTTTAATCTTACAGGTCTGCTTTGCGCTTTTAATTTTTTTTTCTCATTTTCACAGCCATTGTGAACACCTAACAACACAATTTCTGCTGTACAAATTTGGTTAAATAGGTGACAATTTTGGCTTTCACGCTGTGACCATTTACATTTCCTAAGTACCTTTACAATGGCACTGAAGGGCTTTGGCAATGATGGATCTTTTCAGACTTTCAAACTTGAGAGCTTGTTTCTCTGCATTCCATCATTTTCTTCCCTATTCACAGCATGCTCCTTTGCTGACAAACCCACTGATAGCTCCAAGTGAAGAGAACTTGAATGATAACTTTTCAGAAGATTTCAACAAGAATATGTCCTGTTGGAAACTCAAGCAGCATGCACCAGCACAATGCCACAAAATCAGACGTGAGTATATCATAAAATGTAGAAAAAAACACATTTACATTTCAAATATACTCCATAAAATTTGTATTTGAAAGAGTTTATTTCCAGTCTCAAATCTGATTTCTTAAAGCTCAAGAGAATTTACTAGAAAATTGTATATAAAAGCAAGGAAAGAATCCAGTTAAATATTCATAGATTTCCTCTTTGTAAAGAAAAATGCATGTATCTCATCAACAACTGTAAAATCAGCAGAGCAATAGTGCAGGAGTCTCTAAAGTCTACAACCTAACCTTACAAATATACTAAGAACAAACCTGACATGTCTGACCAGGCTTGTCTTTGTCTAATTAACATCCCCATTTCATCTATGGAGCCTCCATTCATTCTTCTGTTGGTGTTTACTCTGGGTTCCTCTGCAAACCAAGGGGATATATGGCACATGGAAGAGGCTCAAAACATGAAGAATGTGTAACCATGACAGTTCTTAGGTCTGTAAGCAGGGTACTAACTTTTAGTGGCAGATACAGAGATGCAAAAATGCTGTGCCCCACACCACCCTCCACCAAGTCCCATTAGAACTCAATATTCCTGTATCATCCTAAGACATGTAAACAACATAAATTATGTAAATTTTAAAGTCTCAAAAATAGAATTTTATCCATCAGGCAACCACAAAGTTTTTCTTGAGTGTTGATTACCAAAATACTTGTTCATTACTCTTCACATCTTGTTCTTTAATTCCTTTTCTTCCTTGCATTTACAAATCATTCTAAACTCCCAGCTTGCTCTCCATTGGCATCCCTCTAATTCAGTGAAGTGGCAGTTTTAAACACCTCTGCCTAAGCAACTAATGAGCACTAATTCCTACTTGAGTTTGGATAAAAAAAATGAGAGTAAATCTTATATACAGATGAGGATACTGGGCAGTCATACCACTTCTACAGCTCAGCCCATTCCCACTCCACTGCTTGGATTTGTTAAAAATTGCTTTTGATTTTATGCTCTTTCGTGTAAGGACTAAATCTATGCTTAGATCTTGAAAGTATTTTAGTTATTTTGTGTGCTATTAGATAACTTTCAATATAAATTTTAATTGACATGACTCTGAGAGTAACACTGCATAAATTTTTCATAAAACATTCTGATTTCTCATTAGTTGCAAGTTGCTAACAGCACATGGGCATCTACAGTTAAGTATTTTGTCCTCAGAAAGTTAAAATACTTTAATTTCTCTATAGGAAAACAAAGTTATTGCGAAAAAGAAGCTGAAATAGAGTTAATTAACTTCACAGAGTGAGAGACTTCTGGCTTGTCTTGGACTCCTGAAATTGACTTTAGGAATATTTTTCCAGTTGAAGTTATGTGATCTTAACTTTAGCTGTGACTTAAGGAGATAACAAAGTAAGGAGAAAGTACGAAGAGATGTAATAAAAGTATCGTTAACAAGAAAGTACAATTAATGTATCATTAGAATCAAGGACATTATACTATAGTTAGCGATGTCATTAGTGAGTATCAAGGAGTTTAAAAGATTTTTTTTTTCCAAATAAAAAAGTCAGTTGGGAACTGTACTCTAATCTAATTTATAGAAGTGAGTAATAACAGTCTAGCCGAAAAGAAATGAAATGATGGTGACATACATAAATGATTCATCCTAGATCCAGCACAGACCTTTTGCTACTGAAAAAAATCAGGAAGTATAGGTTTCCCAGGTTATTTTATTCACCTGACTCCGCTCAATGGTAAGTACTGAAATTCCACCAATGATCTAACACAATGGTAAATTGTACTCTGCCAATAAGAAATTAAAGAGGATGTTTAAAGTTTGTAAATTTAAACAGATAAAATAATGGCACAAGCATTGGAATAATGTCAAGTCCAAAACATTTTGAAAATTTGATGTCATCTGGTAGCACATCCTTAAATTTCCAACAAGGAAAAAAATATATATATATTTACCCATCATTACTACAATGCTTGGCAGCTTGATTGCTTTCGCAGATAGAGAATCAAAATACCCTCATTTGCTTTGGTTTATGAAATAAGAAATAAAATTCCAGTCAGTGATACATTCAAGCATTAAGATCATGTGTGGTTGGTTATATTATAAATACTTAACTATATGATTACCACTGCATCAAATATCTTCTTTTCCCAGGAAAGACTGAACTCCCTGAAGACCAGTTTGATGAATTAGCAGGTGATAGCAGTTGAACTACATGAGACCCCACTACTCTCAAGGGGAACTAGAATCAATATTTTCTGTGTTGTTTCAGTGTCTACTGCCTCAGGAAGTAACACATCAGAACTCATAGTCTTACTCTGAAAATTAATTTGGCCTGCTCTGTCAGGGGTTTAAACTGTAGCCATGTAGTTTATGATGCATGTTGTCAAATGTTTTCTTCTATGAAGTTGAAAAGTGAATTTAAATAAACATAAATCAGTAGATGAAAAATGCTTATGAGGTCAAGAAGAAGAATGTTTAGAGATCTTGGCACTTTCGTTGTGATTCCTCCTTCACATAAAATTTGGGGGGCATATGTCTTGGCATCACAACTGGCAAATTCTGTAACTAATTTGACCTGTTTTGGCAACATTCTCATTTCACATAAGGGGAAAGCTCCCTCACATTTCAAATACATGCACAATGCAGCCTTGTGATAAGAATATTACATTATTTTCTCTTCTATTCTGGTTTGTTCCTGTGGGACAAGTGCAGAAGTCTGAGAAACCTTCTTCTTTTACCAAGTACCTTTTCTTTCCTGCTTTCTGTCAACACATGGATGGAGATAGAAGCCAGTCTCAAACACATTAGCAGACAAGCAAAAGACGACATATTTGACCATTTCTGACCATTTTTAAGTTACTGGAAAAATCTTTTTTCTTTGCTTTATGTGTTTACATAGAGTAGTAATACTGAAATAATGCAGGAAATTTTAATATATTTTATTATTCAGAACTATCATTCAGTACATCATAACTAATAGCCCAAACTTAAAGTATAACTCGGATATTCCTTCAAACATAGAGGATGAGGATGACTTAAAATTTCTTGAATTCATCCTTAAGCATAATTATTTCAATTTTGTGCCTGTTATTCTGCTTAAGTCAGGTGTTCCAGAATAGGACAAAACAGTCATATACTGTAGTGGCAGACATAGATTAAAGTTCCCCAAACAACAATGTTGTTCACTTTTATCAACTTCATTTTGAGTTTTAGACTCAATTGAATGGAGACAGAAAAAAGAAAAACGTGCACACAGGCCAAAACCTCCTCCTTACATCCTCTTCCACAGAACATTTGTCAGGGCAGGGAATGCTCACAGGTTTACTGCAACTATGATGACCAGATACCTTCCTGTATCTCTTCCCATATTATAGCTGAGAAAAATCACTCTTGATAGGCACAAGAGTAGATGAGATTGTTGATAGGTAGTTATCTCCTGATTTCAGAATAAATTGGAAAGACAACATATGTAACCTTTGAATGGCCAACCAATAGCCACAAGAAAATTGAATGCACAACTTACCTTTATTAAACAAAAATACATTTGTAATAGTTCTAATATATTGCTATTTTTAGAAGTGGTAAAAAAAATCTATGGAGGCATACTTAACACATTATTTAATTATACCGTATTATCTGCTGAGGGCAGAATTCTGTCCTTTTATTATTCATAATGTATCAATAACTGGTTTACTGAAATTGGACGTATTTTCAACCAGCCTACTCTCTGCACATACCCTAGTAGAAGAAAAACTTACCTGTTTGAGAAATCAAGCTTGATACTTATCATGTTGACAGATGGTATTCATTTGTAGTGATATTATACAATAATTTAACTAGTAATTGATGCTAGAACTGGAACATTTGGTTAGCAAAATACATTAGGTGTAGCTTATGATCACCAAATTAAAGCTCGTTTGGGGAAATTTTAAATAAAGTCTATTTCTGAAAATTCAGGTTAGTAATTATTTCTGTCAGTAGTCAGGCTACTATATTTTAGAGATATAACTGTAAGAAGTCAAAACCTTTTCAGAGTAAATATTAATCTCTAACAATCATTCAGCTAATGCACTTATAAGGCAAAGTAATGAAGATAATACATTGTGGGTGATAAATGTAAATGGCAAATCACCATATGTTTTCAGCTTGCTTTTATAAATGTAGGCACAGGAGATAAAATTAAGAGCAGGCCTCTATGAGAATCATTGATGGGATTTGATTTTCACCTTTTCATGAAAACCTGGATATTAATACAGTGAGCAAAAGCACACTAATATACATTTGGATTCGAAGAACAAACAAAATGTTTTAAAATATTAGGATTTCTTGAGAATATTTCTTTTTTTAATCATATTATACTCTAAGATGTTGTTCAAATATATGTGGTTAGTGAAGAAGGCTGAACTCAGTTAATTGTTTTTCCACAAACCTTGAGCTTTTTATTTTTTAGTTTCTATTTTTTTTAAAATTTCTCTACTCCCTCTCCATCTTGTTATACATGTAATAGCAGAGGTGCAATTCACCTGTAGTCAGTAAAATTCACTGACAGTTCCCAAGGAATTCTCTAATATAACGGTACAATCACTGCCGCTCTTGATGTATTTTGCTAGT
Source organism: Tragopan temminckii (assembly GCA_028571105.1). Taxonomy (NCBI): domain Eukaryota; kingdom Metazoa; phylum Chordata; class Aves; order Galliformes; family Phasianidae; genus Tragopan; species Tragopan temminckii. The sequence goes on along the minus strand of JAOWBP010000001.1, from coordinate 84,388,044 downwards.
TACTTGTTTTCCCTATACAATGCACGCAAAATACAAAACATCTCAGTGCTCGTGCACAAAGTCACAACTTTAGTGAGTCACTTCCTATGGTTCCTCTGTCAAGTATAGGTGTTCTTGGACGTAAGTTATTTGTCTGTGTTAAGATATTTCTCTGTGACATTGCCTAAACAAAAATTTCACCCTGTCTATAAGTAGAAATGATATTATTTTAAGTTTTATTATTATTATTTTCCTCTTATCTGTTGCCCACTTTGAAGTGTGTTTACATAAGAATGTAGCAACAACTTCAGAAAAGTTTGCTGGAATTTCTTGGAGAGCCAAGATTTTCACTGGGAAGATAAGTTTTATAAATGTTTGCAATCTGAGATGTTTAGATTTTTTCCAGCGCAGAACAATACCCACAGAGAAGATGGTATTTTGGAAATGGGAAGAAATCATTCAAGAAAGGGAAGAACAGGCAATATAAATTTTACTTCAACCATTGCTAATCTGCATTACACAGGAAGACATAAATAGATGAGATATATATTTAATCACACCCAAATTTCCTGTTCGATTTGCAATCAGCAGGCTTAGTAGTGACAACAGGAAGTAGAAAGCTGAGAATCCAAAAGTCAGATTAAGTGAGAAACACTGAAAAAAAAAGTAAAGAAGAAGGTAGTTGCAGCAGTTAAAAACCTGCCAGGAGTTCCTTTATGACAGCAGTATAATTGTAATTAAATATAACCAAGAAAACGTTTGGAGAAACAGAGATGGTCATGAGAAGGTATGGAAAACAAAACAAATAAACAAAAATGTGAACATGGTCAGGAAAAAGAAGAGATCCTGCATGTGTGGCTGATGGTAGTGATAAATAACTCACACATGAGAGAAGCGGCATATGAAAGAAGGAAAATTAATGATCTTATCTATTTATTCTTCAGTGGCCAGGCAATAAAGACAAAATTAATGAATTAATCTGAGAACTTCTATTTTCTTAAGTATAGCTTTCTTTTATTCCTTCTTACTGAAACCCATTTAATTTAAAATATTCATGAAGAAAATAGAAAAGCTCTTAGTCTAAAGCCATACACAGCACAGTTCACTTTGAAGCACATCTTTTATGGCCAAGTTTCAAAGAGCAGACAATTGGGATTTATAACATCAGTATTGACAGAATCTTAAGTATAACATCATAAGATGGCAGCCACTGTAACTTCTCTGATAGAGATGGCTGCAATAAGTTGTAGGCTACAATTAAAGCTCATTCATTACTGCTATCTTCTTAATACTGAAAAGGTTAAGAACCTAGGGAGCTCAAAGACGCTAATTTTCTTTCTGGTTTAGATCATCCGTAAATACCACAGACAAGCTCAAAAGATTTTTTTTCTTTGTGTCCAGGGTGGGAGTAGGAGCAGATTTTTTTTGTATGAGCAGGTGAAAAGACAGAAGAGAGTCAAATGTGACTACGTGTAACATGTTTATCTTTCATTTAGCCAAAAGACCTTTTCCAGATCTATGCACTTCTGTTCTTTTTTATTTTATTTTAAATATTTTTAAGCTCAACCACATTGTAGTGTCCACGTCTTTTTGTTTTTCCCCCAAGATGTAGAGAAATCAAGAATAACCTATTTATTAAGCTGTTTAGAAATCTGAACTGGCAAAAGGACAAGAAAAATGCTGGACTTACTTTGAATATCACTTCTAAGAATTACCAGTTCAGGTGACTGATATAATGGCTGTACACTCATCAGACTCTAAATTCTCATCATCTGCCTTAATAAGAGTTTAATAATGCATTACACAAGCTAAAAAAACATTAGCTGGATATTACAAGGAGATACAGTTATTCTATTTCATTGAATTCTGACAATGAATCATTGCTTCCTTCATATTATATCTTCCTGGATTCATATCTGGTTGATGGTTATCTGAATCCGCAAAGAAAATGCTTCAGGCCATTCTTACATGAGCCTTACAACTTGCAAAGTAGGTCAGCTGTAAGTTTTTGGTTATGATGCCTGTTTGGTGTGAGACACAATGTCAATTTGAATACTTATTGAATTTTATCAGCTTATTATTGTCAAGCAAACAAATGTTGTATTTTCCAGGTTCAGTGCTGATTTTTTTTCATCTGACAATGGACTGTTAAGATAAAGCATTCCTAGCCAAAGCTAGTCTACATGTATACAATCAATGGATGTATAGATGTTTTAAATACCAAAGAGCTCAGCTAAGCTGTTATCATAACAGAGCAAAGAAAAGATAAAGCACTCACCCATATCCTGGGCTCACTAGGAATCTCCAGAAGAGATCCTTCCCCACTGGTAGTCAGCTCTTAAATGGGTCTAGGAGAGG
>JAOWBP010000001.1:84371264-84382292 GCA_028571105.1 Tragopan temminckii | reverse complement strand
TTATTTTTTTTTTTTTTTTTTTTTTTTTTTTTTCCTTCTGTGTAATGTTACATCTGGACTAATAATTATTAGACTGTTAAGATGTCAGTCATGCTAGCAATAAATTCTTGGCTTTACATTTGCTTCCTCTTTGCCTATAATAAGATTTTAAGTATAAGTGAATGAAATTCTGGCTCCATGGAAAAATGTGTAGAAACGATGTCTTCTGACTTCAGAACCAGAATTCCAATTTATTTCCTCGAGAACATAGAATGTTACATTTTAAAGCAGAAAAGATTTGGAGATTTTCACTTGCTGTTAATCCAATCATTCCTGAATTTAAAAATGAGAGTTTTATTAAAAAGCACAGCTATCCAGAAACAGTATGACAAAATAGGCTGTCTTTACTGCTACAGAGAAGTTATTAATTTCATAAAAACTTTTGTCTTGGAAAGTCTTTCTTGACAGAGATGGAAATTCTGATCAAAAAGAGAGAGGAAAAACTGTGGAAGACACTAACAGCCTATTTGCTGTCCTCTTGCAGATCTCACCCTTGGGAGCTGATCTTCAATGGCAGAGATTGAGTCTATAGTGATCCAACCCCCTCCTGCCTAAACATGCTTGGATTTCTACCCCTCAACTTCTTTTTATTTGTTTATTTTTAACTATGGGACTAGGAAAAAGTTTGAAATGCTGAGATTTCACAGGATAAGATAATTCTTTATATGATAAGAGAACTAAAACTTAGTCCCATGCAACTTAGGGCACTAATCCACTACTTACAGCACCTTTTTGATTGATTTTTGATCTGTCACCGCAATGACATTTTAAATAATCTTAATGAAAAGTTCAGCTATTTTTCTTCTATGAGAAATGGTCCTCTTCCTAATCATAAAAAGATTCCAGCTATATCAATTAGACTCCTTTATAAACCAAAATGGAAGCAATGAGGAGTGTATTTCCCTCTTTGTGCTCTCCACTCATGCTCCCTCAGAGTCATAATTAAAGGTAACTCCATATGTGAATTACATCCATAATGCTAAGAAATTCCCTCTCTCTCAAAAAAAGAAAACTCCCAAGCCCCTCAAAACAGACAAATAAACCCTAAACAGCTTAGTAAATGCAATTTCTGAGAGGTTAGAAAACGTGCAAATCAAAAGTGCTTATGCATGCTATTTCTTCCATCTCTCTCATGTATTTATTTGAAAGTTACCCCTAGCTTAAATAAAATGTTTTGAAATAAAGAAATAGATATGAAATTTAGAAAAAAAGAGATATGGTCAGGTATCTGCCTGTGTAGGTTGTCATACTCTGGAACACTGAAATCTCTGTCACATGCTTCTGACCCGCTAGTTACTGGGGTGAAAAGGTCTGTTACCAGAGCGAGGTGGCGACTGGCACTCGGCATCTTTTTCCTTGTAAGGCAGATTACAAGTTAAATGTACTTCACCATCCAAACTATTTGCAGTTTATGCTACTATGTTGCACAAGAGATCTCTTTAGGAAACACACCTCAAAGCATAAATTTGCTTATATTAACTCATGGCAAAATCAACAATGACAAAGGAACCACTGAAAAAACCCACAATCACAAGACGCAAAATGGTCCAAACAAATTTTACTAGAAATCAAATGCAGATGATGTATGCTGGTAGATACATTTATCATTTAGACTCATCCTTCCATATCAACATCTAGAATTATTTTCCTCTCCCATCTTAAACTGAAGATTCAAGAATGAGAACTGTGACAGAAAGTTCTACATTTAAGACCAGAACGGATATAACTGATTCAATAATGCTATTTTGCAGATTTAATATCACTTCTAAATTAATACGATAATCTCTGAAGCCTCTGTGATGTGCTTTTGTACCAAGTTTCCTCAGAGTGACTAACAAGATCTGTGTGTTATGTATTTTGTCATAGTCTTGTGCACAGTCTGCACATCCCTGTAAGCTTTGCTGGCAGAAAGGTAGCAAGAACAGCTCTGCAATTGCAAACTGTAATTCCAGGACAACAGATAAGCTCTCTGTTAGTAAGGAAACAGTCTGCCTATGTCACACACCTCAGGCACTTCAGCTCAGTTCTTCCTTTGGGGTGGGCAACAGGCTTTTATATTTTGCCTAATTACAAACATTGAAGACTTCTTATACTGTTCCAGAAGTTGTATCTGAATGAAAGCAGCTGCAAACAAGTCTTTAACAAATCTCTTAATGGAGGAAGGAAGAGACTCACATCTTTTTCTGTCAATAGATTTATTTAGCAGTCATGTGAAGGCCTTATGCAAGAGCTGTAAAAAGGACTTTTCAGCTGGGTATTCACTAAGGAACACACACATGGCTGAGCTCCATGTGCAGAGCATCACACTCTGCTCCTCTTTACTTTCTGAGGTCTTTGAAAACTTAGGTCACTGAATTAAACATTGGGTACTCTTGGAGATGAGCAGTAGCAGTACAGTTTACTTACTGTGCTCATTTACACTTTTCTCCAGGAAAATAAAAATATAAATAAAAACAAAACTCCATCTACATAGAGTTTATTTTACATGATCTATGGAGTATTGCTGTGGATGCTTTATTTCAAAGGTAATTTATCAACCAGATTTTTACTTTACTACAATATACTTTTTATTGCTGTACTGAAAGAAGAAAGAGCCTTTAGTCATTGCCGGGGTGTCAAACAAGTTTGCTTGAGAATACTTGAATGTCATATAAAATAGATACAGAAAAATATCTTGCAGGACTAGGGAAAATAACAAATAATTACTTTCTTTCATCTCATTTCCAATTCCAAAGATTTGCCACTTTTTCTTTTCTGCATCATTTTGCAGAAAACACTTTCTTCTGTATTGCATGTACTTTCAATTCTGGAGCAGAAACAAGGGAATTGGAAAAAAAATTCCACTTGTTTACTTTATGGTCCAAAGAAATTGCTCTATTATTTCAATTTGTCACTTTATTTTTTTTAACATGAATGTTATTTCTTGAAGTCACAGCTACACAGTTTGTAAGAATTAGAGCAATGGCATATATTTCTATGATTACTGCTTTAAGCAGTTCTTCTTACTGTCAAAGTGATGCAGAAACACATTCTACTGATATTTATACTAACATCTTCAGTGTGCCATATCGTATATTTGATATTACTGATGTCTACTGTCTCCTTACTCTTGTTGTAATCTAGAACTTGGATTAGATTTGGCTCCTCACTCCCTCCCCCCCCAAAAAAAACAAAAGACAAACCAACTGAAAAAAAGCCACCAAAACCAAAACAAGTTGCATTACTGACTGATGGTCAGTAATAGGTAAGAAGAGAAAAAGAAGTATACTTCCATTTTGTGATTTTTGAGCTGGGAGAAACCAGGTAATTCTGAGCACTGCTAGATTGTGTGGCTAAAGTTATATTCCACTTGCATAAGAATTTTCAGCATCTACATTGTCTCCACAGCCATAATTCCCAGATAGACAGGATCTTTACAATTCAGTTGAAGTGAAGAGGAGATGGGAGTTTGGAAAAGCAGGCTCAGATCAGATTTGCAGTATCTACAAGGATACAACCAATATAATGAAGGTTGCAGTTAAGAGTTGATAAGGAATGAAAAAAATAAATCTCAGAACTTTAGACAATATGCTCTAATCTCAAAACCTCATTTGGGCAATACATTGCTAATACACTACCTAGTGCTGACAACAACAGTTATTCCATAAGTTACTGAATCCAACTTCAACTGTTTTTCTCCAAAAGTCTTAACAAAGATGATGAAAAAAATTCCTTTCATGGTGTTTTAAGTTTTTCAGGCTGCTTTCTGACTGAATAACTTCTACTTTAGTTGTTGCTATTGATTTATTCTCTAGCTGGGAATCTATGGAAATAACATTGCCTTGAAAGACAGCTACAACTCCTGGAGAAAAATACCACAAAGGGGATCAGCTGTTATTCATTCATTCAAAAGAATGTTACTGATTTAATCTGTTCATTTGCTATTTGAAATTTACAGACTTATTAAAGAAAACTTTCTCCTACAGAAAATTCATCTTGAAATCCAAATAAATCCACACTACTGATACCTTTTGCAGGGAGGAAAAATATTCCATAATAACGTTCCATGTTTGTGGAAACAGACATTTTTATGAAGAAGAACAACAAAAATAAAGGCAATCATCAGAGAGATACTTAAAAATTGCAAAATATATTGGCATTACAATTGCCAGTGAAGCTATGCATGCAGGGTGTTGGCTTTTTTCTCCTCTCACTTTTACCTTCTACAACAATCTCTTTTATACTGGAACATGCTTTTGCAGTGTTTAAAATGTTCAAATACAGCTAACATTGTGAATTTTAATGGAACAATGAAATAAGATTCGAAGTGGGTTCTAGAATAAAAGGATTATAATTCCTATTGATTTATGGCTTGCAGTCAATTGATTTTAAGCACAGTCTATCTATATTCAGTGCTTATTCTGAATGAAGAGTAATTCCAAGAGCACTTCATATGGGTGAATCTCCTAATAACCAAAGGATAGAATTTCCCGTATTGCATGGTGAGATGAAGCATCTACTTACTAGGCTTTCATTCTACAGTTACTTTTTCTACTTAAATGAAATCTGTAGGTATTCAATATCTCTGATATTTCTTTTTCTATTGAATTCAAAAGTATTAAAGCAGAATGATTGACAGGCAAAGCCATTGTATTATAAGACTTAGTAAACCTAATGGAGTCCCTTCAAGGATAAGTAGCAGCTGAAGAGAGTATTTCATAGACACGTTTTGGATTTGGCATCTTAATTCCAGTGTATCCCATTTAAAGTGGAGCACATTTATTACAGGCTTTAAAAAAAAGTTCCTCCACAATTTCACTTCATGCGCCTTCAGAAATGCAGCACTGTTTAGCACACTTCTTTTGGTATGGCAGAATCTGGATTTTAGGCTTATGTTTGTCATTTTCATTCTTTGAATTTGTTTCTTCAATAACACTTGTTCACAAACTGCTTGTTAGAAATCTGCATCTTCTCAAGATGTGCTGTTTAATAAGATATTGTGCTATATAATAAGATACACGCTAGCAGGGCCCTATGGAAGTCTCTGATCCAACCCACTGCTTAAAGCTGGTTCAGCTCTGGAATCAGAACATGCTGCTGAGGTTTTGGCGAGTAAATTTTTGAAAACCTTGGAGGATTTAAGCTCCGGATATAAAATGTAGATTTCTCTACATCACAAAACACAGGTCTAGATACCACATAAGACCCAAATGCCTGTAACTACAGGTTCAGAAAGGTCCAAAGCATCAGACTGAGCTCTGTAGAAACCTAGAAGTCAAATATTGTAAAAGAAAATGTAACAGTATATATATAAAAATACATTTAATTTTTTTTTTCTACAAAACAAAACTTTTAAGAGCACTAGTTTTTCCTGACTATGAAAAGGTATCTCCCATTAACAGTAATGGAAATTTCTATTAGTGTAAGATTTAATTGGCTAAATGTACAGCCAGTAAAATGAAGGTCTGGGTAGATTAAGCTATAATAATTTGTAAGTAACTAGAAAAAGTATACAGAAGCACTGAATTGTCCAAGAATACAGAGGTATGTAGCCTTGGATACATTTTTCAGTGGGATTAAAAACTGCTTAAGTGGGGCAAGATACATTAGATGGACAGGCAGTTGGACTGGCCCAGTTTGGATAGGCAGTTTGTTCAAAAGTCTGCACTTTTGTTTCTTAAGGTTCCAACTCTAGTTTTGTACCAGTTTTATAACACAATGAGAAAAGCCCTGCAGGAATTTAAGCACAGACAACAGTGCAGTTTTGATTGTGTATAGATTTAAATTATGTTTGTCATGAGACAACATGTAATAACATTGTAGAATATTTAAAAGTATGGCACATTATCAGAGAAGGAAAGCAAGGCTGTCTTCATTATGCTGTGTGCTTTTATGGCAAGTCTGTTGCTAGTGCAGTTGCCTGCTGTTGCCATCTCATATTTGACCCTTAGTATAAATATTTAGTCTGAGTGTGAGATGTTAGGTCATTTGCTTTCACAGCATGGAAGAGAGGATAACTATGGCTGTGGTTGAGATAGCAATAGTCATAGGAAGAGTAAGAGTCAGCATCTTTTAGAGGCATAAGGACACTGCTTTAATAAGTGATGTATTAAAACAATCAGACGAGTTAGCCCATGGGCATTGGTACTAGACAATCTTATTCAGAGGAAAGAAAGGGAAAGCTGTGTTAAGTTGCACTTCTAAAGTATAATCTAGTTGTGATTTTCTCTCTTCCAGTTTAGTCCCTTACTTGTACGTGGGAGCCACCTAAACACACTGTTATGTGATTTGTCAGTAATTGTGTATACAGTTCTTTAAAAACCTTTACTTTTTTTCCTCACTCTATTTTTTAGACATTTTGCCGTTTTCTATTACACCCAAAAGTAACGTATGAATTCTAGCTTTAATGCCACTAAAAAGGAGAACTCTTTTCAGTATAAATTCATAAGAATACTGAAATAAAAGAGACGAGAACTAAGTACAGCCAAGACTGACAGTGTACAGCCAGGGTCAGAACCAATGGGTTACGCTGACTTATTGTAGATTTCATTCTGGTCACGAAAGTCACTGAGGAAACCAGTGGTGTTAAGAAATGAATGAAACAGACTTATCATCAGTAGTTGGAAGAACTGTTACCCTTCTTCTTTTTTTTTCCTTTGAAGTGAATTTTGGATTGGTGACAGCCTTAATGAGGAACTTTCTCAGTACCTAAACCACTAGTTGTATCTGTTCCATATTAAAACAGTTAGCAGCTGTCTATTGACTAAAAGAAACTATTTTTCAAATCCCAGTTCCTACAGCTTTGTTTGTGTAAGCAGATAAATAGGAGTACACTTTAAATTTAAACTTGGTCTTGTAAGTGGTATGTTCTTAGAAACTGCTAGTAAATTCAGTACATTAAATTTGATGAATTTGAGATCTATCTCTTTGTTCTTTAAGATATGTATTGTCATCCATAAGCGTCAAAATGAAATTATTAATTGAATGGCAGTAGGATAAACAAGCTAGTATTAGGTGCTCTGAAAATAATGCCTCCTATTTTATTATGTTGGCCCATGAGATCAGAGGTGGATGTTGGTCGTATGGCAGGAGAGGTTGAACTTTCCCACCAATATTCCATTATGTTTTGTTGTGTGCAACAGATGTCAGCAAAGGGGTAGTCTGACAGAACAGCATCTGACATGGAGGTGTGTTTGAAGAAGAGGTGTGTAATTGAATTCCTCCATGCAAAAAAAAAAAAAACCAACAACAAAAACCAACAAAAATACAGCCACTGACATGCATTGATACTTACTGAATGTTTGTGGAGATCAAACAGTAGATGAGAGGAGCACAGTGGAGTGGTGGGTGGTGCATTTCAGCAGTGGTGGCAGCAGGTCACTTCTGCTGATGCAGATTTTGACAACTATGGCATGCAGGTTCTTGTTCATCGTGGGTGAAAATACATAGCTAATGGTGGTAACTTTTGAAAGACAGTGTTTTGTAACTGAGAATTTGCTCTATCAAATAGTGTTATTAGGCTCTTCGTATTCATGGAAATAAATAGGAGGCACTACTTTCAGAGAGAACTATGCAAATACTTGCTCTTAAAAACTGGTGAGTACAAAGCTATCCAAACAGGTGTTTTATCCCAGATACATTCATATTGATAAGTCTTAAACACTGCTAAATTGTATTCCAGTTACCTCATTTCTTGGAGGAGAATTTGAACGGTCATCAGGATACACAATGAAAAAAACATCATCTAAAAAACCTCAAGCCTAAACAAAAGAAAAAACAGTACATACAACTGAACAAATGACCTTTAGAGAATTAAATTGGAAAATCCAAAATGCCAAGAGGAGGAAACATCATTAACTCTTCTTCTTTCTCAGGCATGTAAAACTAGAATTCAGATCAGTGGTTAAATTAGGACACTAATCTTACTCACCTTTAACTTACTGATACCAACACTTCCCATTTTAATTCTAAAAAGTCAGAAATTCTACCATGTTTAATAATTATGAAGTACAGGTGTTTTTTGTCTTTTTCCATTGCAGAGAAATAAAAAAAAAAATCTGTGTAATGTCAGTGTTATCTATTTTATGTGAGAGAAAATAAAAAAAGCAGCAGAACAGCAGTCATCAAGAAAAGAAGTTTATAAAGGGAAACAACTGAAGTAGCAGGTACAGTAATGTAAAGAACTTCAGATGTACTTGTTTGTTTATGGTCTGAGATATATTTTTCCAAAAATGTTTTCACCATTATTTGTGAATCTCATCCACTCCTTTCATTTTCTATGATACCCAAATGATATCACTACTACACCAAGAAAATTTAGCTGAGATATCGTGATTTAAGAATTGGATTACCTTTGTTATTCTTCCTCCAAAGAGATCTGCATCATAAGAGTGGGTCATTTGACACCTCTTGAAGCATGTGCTGCTCTTCAATCTAAGCTACACTATTTTGGAATTAAAAATAATCACCACAAGTTTTCTCCCAGGGGTGTAGAAATAGACAGTTAACATACCAATAAAAATAAATATTAATAACTTTTTAACATCAATACAGGTAGCTGAAAGAGAAGCTTTATTTTTAATCGTTAGTCCCTTCTTTGCTTGCTGCCAGAGTGGGACACAGCCTGCACAAAGAAGCACTGAAACAATATTTCCTCTAACAGCACTAGCAATCTGACCTCCAAAACACATTTTCAATTTCCTAAGTTGTATTTTCAACTCCGTTTTCAAATCTATCAGAAACAGCTTTTTCACTTAATTTCCCGTTTTCTTCCCTTATTACCATTCCTATTTGCTTTTGCTACAGGACATCTCAGTAAGGACAAATGTGTTTCAGGCTATTAAAGTTATGTGGTACTTGCAGCTCAATGATAATACCACATTTATGCCTTGTATACTTATATCTCTCTAACTCTCTAATATAAATTAAATAATTCAAGCTTGGGAAAAAAAGAGTTTGCTAGGCTCAACCAACAGTAACTTCATCTGTTATTCTTCTAAGCTGAATGATGGAGCTTATTTCTTACATTTCATGAGTGTACAGTGTTGAGGAGTGACTATGTAGCTGACTGCAACAACAACAAAGTTGATGTGTTGTATTCTAGGAGTACTTTGAGACTATCAAAGGAAAAAAAATCCCACAAACTTTCTTCTCTCATTTGAACCTAGTCAAATTTTTAAACAGTATCTTGATCTTACCTGAAATATACCTTTGCAGCAATTGCTTTCCCAGTATCTTTCTACCTCTAAGTCTTTATTTTAGCTATTCTGCTTCTTGTCAGGTATTCTTTAGCAGACAGCCACCACAGAATCACCACGGTCTAGGTCAGAAACAACAGCACTCAGCAAGCTTATCTACCATTCAGTCAGAGTTTTAACTCCGAAATTAATCCCTACTAGTTATTTCCACTGAAATTACAACAGATGCAAAGAGCACAATAATGCTATTTGATAGAGCAAATTCTCGGCTATAAAAGACGATTTTCCAACATTAGCTATGTGCTTTTACCAGTGATGAACAAGTGATTCTGTGCTCATAACAATATACATGGACATCCAGAAGGTGGCTTCTCTTTCACATTGCTGTTACTACTGCTGAAACACATCATCACCAAGCTCACATTCAATGTTTGGTCTCCAGAAACATTCAGCAAGCACTGATGAATGCCAGTGGGTACAATTTTTTCCATTTGGAGGAATTCAGCGACACACCTTTGCTTCATACACATTCCCATGTCAGACTCCATTTTGTCAGGCTGCCTCTCTTCTGCCATCACACAGCAATAAAATATAATATAATATTTGTGAGAAGATTCAAACTCTACTGTCATACCACCAACATCCACCACTGATATTGTTTGCCAACATAATAAAATTGAAGGCATTACTTTCAGAGCATCCCTTGTATATGCATTTACTGGCAGTAGGTCCTTTTCACGGAGTGCCTTCTGTTCAACTCACTCCAGACACTTGGTTTGTCAACTCAGTTCCAAACGTCCTCAATTGATCATTGGTTATCTTTCCACCTTTCCTCATTGTTCCTGATTTAAATCTGTCCTCACAAGGCTGATCAACTTATTGGCATGCGGCCGCACTTGGCCACAGGTGGATTTCATCTTTTCTTTTGCAGTCCACAATTATCAGAAGTGCCCACGGTCATGAAATCCAGAATTCTTTTGCTGACAAATTGTGAAAGCAATTGTTGACCCACAAGATCTGCCCACTTCTCCTCGATCCCTTCTGTCTCGATAGCAGAATCAAGTCACGAGCTAGTTTCACATGCCCTGGACTCTCTCCCCTACAGCCATGTAGACACGCTTGATATACTTCATGCCTTCCCTTGGCTGTACAGTGTTGGTGTTCGCATGGCAGTGAAGGTAGCAGACAACTGGCAAAGCCTCACTAACCTCTCCACAATGTCCCCTTTGGGTCCCTGAAAAGCACAAACCCCCCTGGGCCGCAGGTTTGGTTGGTAGACAGTGACCTCCATCCCTAATGGCAGTGAGCCTCCCTCTGTACTCCTTTGCTTTCTTGCCTAGTGCATCCCATGGGCTCAGTCACAGCCAGCTCAGATGCTGCCTACCATTCAATCAAGCACATAGCGGATGTATTTATTTCTTGTGAGATGACATTCTGGTTGTAAGACAGAAATAAATCTTTGTCAATTGACTAGGGAGGAGGCTTCCAGCTATGTGTCAAACCTGCAGGAAAGAGAATGAAAACTCATGGGAGAAATACATCCTGACTGCCAATGTTTATAGGACCCTTGGAAAAATGCCAATAAGAGATTTGGAGAACTGAGCAGTTTGCAGCTTCTAGACTTAAGGTTAAACTATGCTGAATGAATAAAAAGATCTCCGAATATGAAGTTACACAGTGTTTAATAGCTAAGCTTCAGCAGTGTGCACTCTTGGCCAAAAAGGCCAGTGGCGTTCCAGGGTGCATTAAAAAGAGTGTGGCCAGCAGGTCGAGGGAGGTGATCCTCCCCCTCTACTCTGCCCTGGTAAGGCCT
>JAOWBP010000001.1:84333934-84371164 GCA_028571105.1 Tragopan temminckii | reverse complement strand
CTGCTTTGGCAGGGGGGTTGGACTCGATGATCTCTGAGGTCCCTTCCAACCCCTACAGTTCTGTGATTCTGTGATTCATTATTTTTACAAACTGTTTTCTGTATCAATTTAGCAACAATGTACTTGTTATTTTTAATACCTATATTAATATGTAAATATAGATATATCTATATAGATAACTGTTTAGTGTCTATCATCTCATTAGTTTATCTTCACGTGTTTTGTTGAAGTCACAAGAATTTGACCCAGTATTTCACCTTGTTTCTAAGTAGAAGCATTTTTTATTACAATTCCAGTGGCATATAGCCCATAACCGTGTTATGGAAAGCTGATTTCAAGTCTTATGTCAATGCTTTAATTTGCAGAACTTTAAAGAATAAGACAAAGGCATAATCCTTTAAACTGCATATCCACAATGGAAATTAGAGCTGTCTTTAGGACAATCACTTTCTACAGTGAAAGAAATACGAAATGTATAAATAGAAAAAAAAAAGATCTTTCACTAAAGTCATTATTTTTAAGTAGTCAATAGAGTGATGTAGATTCAAGACATCTATGACAGCCTTCAAAAGTTGAATGATGTGAATATTGCTAAATGTGCTCCAAAAACTCCTGCTGGATAAGACTCCTAGAGAGAAAATGCAGAACTTAAAAGTTCTAATGCTTTCTGAAGAATGGACAAGTAGTGAATTGTCTGGACTTAAGAACATTGTCAAGTTTTGCACATGTATGTGTAGATGAAGTCATCAGCAGGGAAAAATAAGGCAAAAGATGAAAGTAAAGATGACAGAATAGAATAGAATAGAATAGAATAGAATAGAATAGAATAGAATAGAATAGAACACAACAGAACAGAACAGAACAGAATAGGGTATTCAAATAGATTTGAGTACAGGAAGGTAAACAAAATACAAATAGTACAACTTGGTCATATGCAGCTGCAGTACCATACCATGGATCATTTAAATGAATAATCTTTTTAGGAGATTGGAAACAATTGCTGAAGAATAATGACAAAGAAAAATAAATGAAGATAGGAATGGAGAAAGAGTCTATGCTTTTAAATATTCAGAGATGCTTTCAGAATCGAATATTATCATTAATAAAAAAATACATGTCCTATTCTATATTTAATTTATCAATATTTCCTCACAAAGTCAAGGCAAGGTTTGGAAGGTTACAAGTGTTTAAGATCTTATCAAGACAGATTTAATTTTACATCAACCCATTTTTTTCCCCCTTCAAATTTCAATTCCCTATGCTCATATACCACAGTCTCTACTGTGAGCTAACTGGCCAGTTGGTGCAAATCCTCAAATGGGCTTTTAAAATGAATTAAGTTCTTTCTGTTAGTTCAGTATTAGTAAAGCTCATGTACAACTTTTGTATTATGTTGGCAGTCTTCCAGATGCTTTCCTGAATTGACTATATTACTCCCTCATTTTGTGTTTTAACTCTTCTGTTCCAGAGTTGATAGGAAAAAGATGATCATGGCTCATTTGCCTTCACATCTTCCAAGACAAAAAACCATTTGGATGAGCTCAGGGACATGATTTAGCGGAGGGTTGTTAGAATTAGGGTAGTTTGGCTAGGATGCGGTTGGACTTGATGATCTTTAAGGTCTTTTCCAACCTGAGCAATTCTATGATTCTGTGATTACAAATACACTTTCCTGTACATTCATACAGGAAAGAAAAAATACATACTTGCATAAACAACAATAGCTATAGTAGAAAAGTTCAAAACAGCATGTCTGGAAAAAAGTACATTCTCTAGACTGTACTCAATAATGCAGCAAAGACAGAACTCTCAATCCACTTAGTTAAATAAGGACTTCTGACAGCAATCCAGGTAGACAGCTGCCCTAACAGGGAAAAGCTGGATATAGCTTTTTTTTTTTTTTTTTTTTTCTTTCTCCAGCAGGCATTAATAAACATTAATTTCTGCAAGTTAACACTTAAAGAGTAGATGTTGTCATGGCCTAGCATTTAAGGAGATCTTTCATTCACTTCTCTTGGAGTGGTACTCAGGAGACTGCTAGGCGTCAGCCAAGGTGATCATAGCCTTATTTTACAGAAAAGTCAGCTGGAAATGAGTTTACTTCACAATCAAAGTGATTCATCTTTTTTCAAATGCAGTGAAACAGTGACAACTCATAGCTTATTATCAATCTCAGGATCTTGAAAATTCCATAACATTCTTCGGCTGAACAGAAATACAAGATGCTCTCCTGCTCTGTTCTTTAAATGTATGAGTAACCCTGTCCCTTCAGTTGCTTATAACACATCTCTGATGGAAAGGCTTCTCACTCCAGTCCAGAAGGAATACCAACTAATTTCCTAATTCTATTCTAGTTTTATGTCAACTTCTACCCACAAACTATGATTTCTGTTCATCCTTTTTTTCTAACAGTCAGATGTGGTGAGAATGTATGAGCAGCACACAGACAGCTCCCAAATTTTATCTTAAAAAAAAAAAAAAACCACAACAACTCATTACTTAAAATAAGTGTTAAGATGACCAGAAAATTAGGTAGTTGATGACTTATCCTCTGGAAGATAACAAGAAGATATTATGGAAGAAGTGAAATGTTTTACCAGTGTTCCCATAGAAACAGAAAGAGGTGAAATAACTCCTTATTAAATATCATCAACTTTTCTAAAAACATAAAAGCTCAGTCTCACTAATAGCCAAAGCCAGAAAACTCCTGGTCTGGTTGGAAAATATTCAGTCAATCTCAGGGGCCACACTCCCATTCTGTGCCTAGGAAGATTTAAAAAAAAGGCTAGATGTGAAGAAAGAGAGTCAGGTGACAAGGGAGAAGGTGAGGAACTGAACAAAAGCAGGTCTAAGACAATGATTTTGCTGAATACTTTTCTAAAAACATATTTTCCACGAACATCACAAGTACCAGTATTGTTACAGTCCAGCTGTGTTCTCAGCACAACTGTGAACTCTGCTTTCTGAAAGCAGCAGCTTCCTCCACAGGTATTTGCCCAGAAGCCTGGTTTATAACCTAGGATGATGAAAACACAGTTCTGGAACTCCCACCTTGTTCCTCAGAGTTGGCATTGCTACAGGGAAGGACTAATTTCTGCAGTTCTAAGTCTTCATTTTTCTTTTGATGTAATCATGCATGTGTGCCTCTCATATTGTAAAATTTGGACCATTTTATTACGTCTATTCAAGATTTGACTTGCTTTGCTTTTTCATGTTCTGACAGATAGTTTGTCCATCTAAAATCTTTAGCACGTGCACTGTTGTTTAAGCAGTAATTTTCCTAAGAAGCAAATGAAGATTCATCAGAAATTTTTCATATGTTGTCATAGAGAACTGCAGAAAACTTATTTGAAATTGTGCAGTGTTTTATGAGGAAAGGTTTAATACAGTGGGGTCTCTGCAATCAATGTACAAAATGATATGCCATATCATACAAAATACAGTACTCTCCTACAACACAAGATAGACTTTGCTTGGTGTTTTTATGCAATTAAATATTTCCATTCTCTTTCTGCTTTCCAGGTGTATACTCTATTGTGATTTTAAAGCTGCTTGGACTATAGAAAAATAAACTTTTCATCTACTCAAATGTGCATTAAAATATTTCACTAGCCAAGGAAGACAAGAAAAGCCTCAATTACAAAGAAGAACAAGAGTAATATCAGAAGCCCTAGCATTAAGAAACCACTGAATATGAATTTCTGATTTTTCGTTACTTGTTAGTTTATGAAAACCCTCCATTTGTTATTTTTCTCTAGCCCTTGTAATATTAGTATCACTGAATCTGTAACAGTACTGAATCCACAGTAAGCAGCATCGCCTTGATTCATTCTGAACGAACAGACCCCACTGAGCTACAAAGTCAGAGAATTGTCATACAAGTTCCCAAAGATGTCCTCACTTTAATCCAAGAATTATGAACTTGTAAAGCCATCCATAAACACCTGAAGACACTCTTAATTCTGTTGATTCTGTACTTTCCTTAAGACTCTGGTTTATCCCCAGATTTGCTCAAGTGCAGTAATAAAAACAAGCACATCTTCCCTCCCTGTTTCTCTCTCTCTCTCTCTCTCCTCCATACACCATAAGCAAAGTACTTCCCCAGGCATTTCTGCCAGTGCAGTTATATACAGTACAGAGTTTGCAATAGGACCAAGATCCTTATATGGACTGCTGCTGTCTACCGCATCTACTCCCATCTTCCCCGCTCCCACTTGACTCATGTGATTATCATGTAATTATTTACACATTCCATATAATTTTTTTTTGCATGTCACAAAGGACACAGAGATCGGCATCTCACCTACCTTGATTTCTCCAACTGGAGCAGCCAAGTGGCACTAAGAAAACCATATGCATGTTCTCTAAATGTAGCCTAAGTAACTGTTTTGTTCAGAGTTAGATGACACCGCATGCCTAGTTGCTATAAGATCTTTTATAAGAGAAAACCAGCTTTGATACCATTGATTAGTTTTGATTAAGAAAGCATGGAGAGGGAGAAGGATACTGAAAAACTAGTGCAGATGAACTACTAGAATGCAGTTTTATTGCTCTGTTCCTTCTCCCTCTCTCACACACACTCTTTTTGGCTCAAAGTACATGCTTGTTAAGAAGAAATTTATATTAAACAGTTGCAGAAATGCTTGTGGAAGCTTACTTCTAGTTATCTGTATCCATTTTTTGTAGTCAGTCCAGTCTGATAGAACTGGAGATTTTGAAACTACCCAGTGATAACTCTGAAGATAGAGTATAGTCCTGGTGGCATCATTATGGGAGGAATTCCTTCTGCAACAATGCAGTAGGATTTTAAAAAAGGAAAATCTGTTACAAGAGTGTGATAAAGTGGCAAAATTACTCATAGAGAGCAGAAGACTGTACAGAGAAAATCCTCAGATTTCAGCTGAAGGAAAGTTTAGATATGCCTGTGTTGATGGAGGAAGAGAACTATTCTGCACATCTGGAAAACTGAACAATCAGTTACTACTAACTAGTAATTACTGTCTTAAGAAAAAGGCCACTGAAGTCATCAAGTAATGAGATGTCAAGTCAGAGTGAGTACTCTAAGCATATTAGTAGCATAAAAAGGCTGAAGATAGTACATGTACATATCACCAGCACCATAGCAGAATGAAAACAAGAGCAAGCACTTGTACTTTTTATTCCACTATGAAGTTCTAGACTGAGTGGTAACTGGCCAAGATGTCTACTGCCTTTCAGCTAGACACGATCAGGAATATTGTAATAAAGTAATTGAGTTAATCTAGGCCAAGTTGTGAGAAATATGCTTTTGGGCTCATTCCATTTATAAGATGACTGTCATGATTGCAATTCCAGCCCTATTCCATCATCAATACCTGTTGGAACAGCTCAATGGCAGTTTTAAAATAGCATTCACACAAAAGGAAGTGAATGAGATGATCCAGGAAAAAGCCTTATAATTCTTAGACTAGGTCCCAGCATGAGACATCCCCAGCTTAAACAACTACTAAGTTTTGGAAAGCAAATAATCTACCAGAAATACAGCATAGCAAGATGGTGTATATCATACGAAAAAAAAAAAGATAGAAAAGAAAAAGAGATACTGACTAGTAATCAATAATTACCTATAAAAATGAGGTTAGAATGTGGAAACAATGTAAAAAAAAAAAAAAAATCTACAAAAGGTAAATACTGCTGCATGTTTACACAAAGATGTGTATTTGTATCATAAAAAGGGAATTCCTAAAGCCAAGATCTTACAGTTTTCTGCCCTGAAAAATGTAAACCTAGAAAAAAAAAGTTTTTCATTGACTGAACAATACACTAATGTAGTAATAACAATTCTGTTTTGTGATGGCTGTGGATTTTGCAGTTTTCTTTGAGGTATTAGATTTCTTTAAGAACAATCACAGAATTGTTTAAGTTGGAAGGGATCTTTAAAGGTCATATAGCCCAACTTACCAGCAATGAACAGGGACAGAAACATCTCGATCAGGTTGTTCAGAGCCCTGGCCAGCCTGATCCCAAATGTCTCCAAGGAAGAGGCTTCCATCAGCTCTCTAGGCAAGCTGTTCCAGTATTTCACTAATCTCACCATAAAGAACAAACAAAAATAAACAAGCAAACAAACAAACAAACAAAAAAAACCAACAAAAATAAGCAACAAAAGCTTCATCCTTATATCCAATCTAAATCTTCCTTCTTTTATTTTGAAATCATTTCCCCTTTTTTGATCACAACATATCCTGCTAAAGAGTCTGTCCCCTTCTTTCTCACAGCCCCTTTTCAATATTGAAAGGCCGCTATCAGGTATCCCCATAACCTTCTCTTCTCCAAGCTGAACAGCCCCATCTCTCTCAGCCTGACCTTGTAGGGCAGATGTTCCATCCCTTAGATAATATTTACGGCCCTCCTTAGCATGCACTCCAATAGATCGACGTATCTCCTGTTATGAGACTCCACATCTGGCTGCAGTACTGTAGGTGAAGTCTCACCAGCTCAGATTAGAGGGACAAGATTACCTGCCTTGACCTGCTGGCTATGCATCTTTGGATGCAGCCCAGGATATTGCTGGTCTTCTGGGCTGCAAGGGCACATTGCTGGCTTGTGTTCAGCTTGCCATCTACCCCCAAGTTCTTTTTAATTGGGCTGTGCTCTGTCCTTTCATCTCCTGGGTAGATGCCTTGCTGAGAGTCTTATGAGATCAGACACTGACTTGACTTTATGACCCTGTCCTAAAAAAACTTCTACTTTCATTACAAGGCTGTAGAAAGTTTCGTGATGTTTGCTTGAACCTGTACACATCCAATTCCGCATATAAATAGACTTTTATTGGAATAGATTTTACAGGAAATTGTTCACTTAAAAAATACAAGATTTTGAAACTTTTGGTATTTTGTTGGGGCTTCTGAATAACATTTTGCTCTTCTGCAGTTTGAAGACTTTCTCTCCAAAGAGAAGTATACTAAAAGTTCTGAAAGATATTACTTTCACAGTCATAGCTGATTGCTCTTACCTGGAAAACATTCTCACAATATAATTTTACCTCATTATTTCAGAGTAATGGAAGCTCACATTTGCTTCAATTATTAATAATTATAGGTGAAAATCCGGAGAACTTGAAATACATTTCATACAGATTTAAAGATGTCCAAAGTTTTTGCAAGATATCTGACACAAGCTATATGCTCATAGAAGTTTATCTCTGAAATATTCTGGAACAGATAAAGTTCTAGTTATCCTCAACACCCATTTTGCTGAAATCTATATCCTAGCTTGCCAGAGAAATCTTATCTCTGTTCCATTTCTCCTTCTTAGTATTCTAGGGAGTGTTTAGTATTTATTCCTTGAGAATAAACCTTAGATTTCAATTCTATGCTAAAGAAGACCTGATCTGAAAAACATTTAATCCTCTCATAAGCACATATGCAATAGTTCTCATAGTGTAAAGCACGTATGTCCAACCTTTTGGCTTACCTGGGCCACGCTGGGTGAAGAGGAATTGTCTAGGGCCACCTCTACAAATGTTGCTCCAAAAGTAATGCCTAATAGTAATTTCCATGGAAAGAACAGATACAAGGAGCATAGTATCTCTAGTTAGTAGAGCAAATTCTCAGGTACAAAGCACTCTTTTTTCAATATTCACCAGCATTAGCTATGTGTTTTCACCAGTAATGAACAAGAGCCTGCATGCCAGGCTTACAACAATCTGCACTAGCAGAGGTGACACATTACCTCTGTCACCACTGCCAGCCACTGCCTCCCTTTTCTCACATCCACTGTTTGGTCACCACAAATCTTCAGCCAGCATTGATGAATGTCAGTATGTGCCATTTTTTCCACATGGAGGAATTCAATGACACACTTTTTCTTCATGTGCACTTCTGCTCTATCTGTTGCACACAAAAAGATGTTACAGAATATTGGTGGGAAGGTTCAACCCCTACTGCCATACCACCAACACCTGTCTCTAATGTCACAGGCCAACATAATGAAACAGGAGGCACTTATAAAATATATAATATAGATAGTGTATATGTAACAAAACTTGTTTTAATTCTTAATGGGTTTTAAGTAAAACATTAAAAAAAAAAACACATAAAATTGGTGGGATGTATGACATTGTTTTTGTGAAACTACTGCATCAATCTGGTTTGATGGCAGTGTTTGCAATTCTTATTGAATTCTCAAGGTTCTCATCAGAGATTCTTGATGAAATTCTAGCCTCCCTGTGCTTCATCCTTGAAAGCAGTTGTTTGCAAATGTACATTCTGCCAGAAGTGGTGACATGAGAAAGGTATGACTGTGAGATGAGGGATATTTCTCTTTGGTAAGAGAAGGCTTATAAAAGTCTGATAAAGAGACACGATCAAATTTTAGATTGCAACTCTATACATTCCATTTGAAAATTTGCAAGTAATGTATTTATGCTGATTGAAAATGGAGTTGCAAATAAACCAAATAAATTATAACTTTTTTTTTTTTTTTTTTTTTTTTTTTGCAACCTTGTAATTTATTCTCAAGTTCCTACACCAAAACAGAAAGTGCTGCTGCATGTTTTTTACTGTTCGCAGGACTGTGTTTAGCCAATGTATCAAAATCCATACATTGATTTACTATAACTTGAATTAGCACAGCACTGCACTCTGTGCCCTGATCTCAGCCCAGATAGATAGAGTTAACAGCAGTTGGTGCTGAGTGATGGCTGTGCCCTGGGGCCAGGCCACTCTGCGGAAGCTGCACCAGCACCATGGTGGTGAGGCCGCATTGCAAGCTGTGTTGGACCCATGGGCTACTGGTTGGACAAACCTGTACACGAACCTTTATGCCTTTTAAGTAGTCTGCAGTTAATAGACTTTACTGTCTCTTGTGAAGCACCAAAACCTTGTCACAGACCCACAGAACAGTACCTTGTATATCCATCCTATCCCCACAAAACTGCTCAATTATTCTCTGCTGTGTCAAACAAAAACAATATCTGAATATTGAACTCTATTTACTTGCAAAATTTTTTATTAAAAAAGTTGGTTAAATGTTAACAAATCCTAATTAAGGCTATAAAATCATGTTTATAAATAATTGCTTAATTATTACAACTGAAAGCTAAATATGCATTAGATAATTCCTAAAGCAGTAGAAAATAATGCTAGGATTATTGAAATATCTTTTAATTTCTAAATATCTAAGCAACATTTCCTGATTTCCTCCAACTCAGACTATTTGTTACATTATTAATGCTCTAGAATTTATGAATGAGAAGATTAATCAAGTGCATTGCCTTAGGGTTAGTTATGAGCCCAGATATTGGACAGTGAGATGCAGAGAAAGAAGAAAAAGAAGAAAACAAATTCAGATCAGGTTGCTGCAAGTTACCATACACACTTGGCCTAGCTGTTAGTGCACACTTCTTATTGCAATTGTAGGTAATCTGACTACATGACAAATGCAGTAGACTCACCTGAAAAACAACTGGAGATTGTAGATATTTCAATTTCTATTAAAAAAATGAAGAACATTTTAAACCAAATAATTTTTCAACACTTGGTGAGCAAGTGTTAATTTGCATGACCTATTATCTCCAGCATCTATTTGTTTGTGGTCTTTCCTTTTAGAAGAATTGGCATTAATTATAAGTATGGAAATAATTTGAAATGTCAGTTCAGAATTTTACAGCTTGGAACAGCTCATCCTTCAATAATTAAATCAATAAAATTAACTTAATTTAATTTAAACAGTGATGCTTCATTTTAGACCTTATGGAGTGATTACAATTAGTATTTCATAATTAGTATTTTATTGATGTCCATATACCGGATTGCCAGGCGTCATCAAGATACACTGATGACTGGAAGTAATTTGATAAACATTCAGAACTGTTGCATTAATGGCGTGCCTCCCAATTATGTATTGAGATAATGAATGCATTTAAATGTTATGGAGATGAATTTAAAGGACAGCTCAACCTTAATTACTATACTATTTCCCCCTCCTTCCAAACATTCTAATTATAACTTCAGTAGTTACCGCCTTTCAGTATACAAATATCAGATTCCTATGTAAATGCAGAACTAGAACATTTATAATCAAATAAATTATTTGTGTGTGTGTGTGTGTGAAGTGCACTAATGGTGCTAAAACAACAAGAGGTCACTTCCCTGTAAAATAAAGTCTTGTAGAGATTGAGCAATGATTCTTTTTGCTGCCCTCTCTTATTCACATTTAATTTTCTCAAAGACTAACAGGCAGGACAGGGCAGAGGATGCTACTAAATCAACCCCTTTTCTGGCTTCCTGTATTGTCTTTAAACAGGATTGATGAAGAGTGGAAGAATTAGCAACACTGTCTACATGCAGGATGTTTATAGGTGCGTGCATATTGGTAGGGGAATTTCTGGTCCATAGCTCTAACAGCAAGGGGATCAGGACTTTGAAATCCATGGCTGCCTGAAACCACAATGTCTTGGCAATCACACAAAGAAGTAGTTTTGCTCCAGAAACACCTGTCTTCTGTTAGTACTCTTTCAAAAGAGAGAGTGTGTCAGGGATGATAGTGGTCTTGAACTTGATGAAACCCTGAATATTTATTCTCTTGTGATTACATGCAAACTCAGGTTTTAAGGAAAAGAAAAACAAATCACTATCTAACTGACAGAGATGAATCATCAGCTACCAGATGGCTAATTAATGGCTGCAATTTCTTAACTTTGCCATATTTAAAGGGACAGCTGATGGAAATGCATGCAAGGAAACATTCCCACACTATGCTGTTAGCACATTCTTTCTCAACCTGAAAGACAGCTCTACCACAGAATGCAGGCTTCAGAAGAAAATGCATTTTTTTTGCTATCAGGTATGCTGTAGCTTTACAAAAATCCCCTAATGTGCTACAAACATGGAAGGAACAGAAATGTGCAATGTCCAACAATTTTATGACATTACAACCTGCCAAAAATAACTCTTGTGCTTCATATTGTGTTTCAACATTTATTATCATTCTAAAGAAGGATAATTTGTCATTTAAAGAAGGATGATGGTACACAGTGAGAATTACATGTATGGAAAATAAAGAACATCAAATAACATGCTAGGATGGAGCTTAGAATTCATAAACTGCAAGTCAAACTCTCTAATTTCCCTCTCTTTTTTTTTCTCTATCTAGAGTTTCTCACTAAACTCTCATATATTTTCAGAAAATACTTTTGTTTTTTATTTTATATCTCTTTTGTTTTATGATATTGATGGTGGAGGACAAAGACAGTTTTGAGAAGAGCAAACAGTCCTACTGCAGGCAGGGAAGGTTGTTCCTTATGGCTAGATATAGCCAAGAAAAAAAAGATTTTGCTCCTAAATAAAGATATAAAATCTTTCTATTCCCATCCTCAAACAGCTAAAGCAATGCTGATTGTGATGAGAGCCTTCCTTCCTTCTGTTGAAAAAACAGCTTCTGGAAGATGGACAGTTACAGTCGCACAAGCAGTATGAAAAACAGGCTAAAGAGATGCAGTGTCCAACTTGATATGTTTAGTCCTAAATTATGTATGCATCTTCAGTGGAGAAATAGCATATGTGTAAAGAGGAGACCCTGATATGAACATGCATTCGTTAGACTATGTATATTTCTCACTACACTTACATAAATCTTTAAGAATATCTTGGTCATTGCATATGTGATTTGAGTACAGTGAAAAAATGTCACATAAATGTAGCTTTTATGATTGACTATAATGAACATGATGAGCACTTCTTGTTAGACACATCCCCATGTGAGAGGATTGTGTGTTCAGGTCCCTTCCTATCAGTCCGATTAAGTCTTGGATATGCACCACTCAACGGAACTACAGGAACACAGTGGGAAATAACAGATGAACTGCTGTAACTTCAGGGATGTTATTCCAAAATATATGGCAGGAGCCAAAACTTGTATGTATTTTTAAAAAAATTTAAATAGCAAGTAATGATTGCGTTCAGCTTCAGTTCATGCACTAAGTTGCAAGCCCCAGTAAAGCAATAAGAAACCCAAAGGGACTCTCCTGTAGCATACAGAAGCATTTATGCTTTACATTCTTACTTGAAAGCTCAATTCATCTTTCAGAATTTGGTATTTCCCTTAAAGGCTTGCATTTCAGATTAAAAATGAACATTGCACTCTGCTAACGAGAAGTCTAGCAAATGAGGTATAGCAAAAATCATGATCCAAGTATATTCTAAAGACTCTGAAACCAGACAAGTAATAAATTGCACCTTGTTTCTAGGAAGGGAATGTACCTTTAGAGACCAGCCTAATTATTATTATTATTATTATTATTATTATTATTTATTTTTAAAATTTAAGGCAGAAAACAAAAGAAATTTTATTTTCCCAGCACTGTATAGTTTAGTGTTGCAAGTATTCAATACAAACCAAATTGTCTGGACTCAATTAAAGTTGATTGAATGCGGGGAATTGATACTGTTTCTTACTCTAGGATTAATTTTAGAAGGCATTCCTTCCATGATTCATGAAATGTACTTTCAGAACTCTACATTGGTAAATTACAGAGCTGGAGTCCTACCGGCTGAAAATACATTCGTGTTGCTGTGGTCTAACAAGAGCCAGGCCAGAAAATTTCAAGCAGGTAAAAGTAAAGTGTCTTTTGTCTTAGAATTCCTGAAATTTAGAAATTATGTTAAAGTCAGTCAGTAAATTTGTCTTTATGGATAATCAAGGATTCTAAAGTTTTGGGTTGTTTTATATATAAGAAGGATAAATAAATAATTAAAAATATTTTAAGTCTTTTAGTCATGATGCTTCTGAACAGAAAAAGCCACCAGGAAATGCGTCTGTGTGTTTGGCCAGGTTCACACATCCAAAGGAAAGAAGATGACAGCTGTCAGGTCCTCCCTATGGGAAATCAGCAGTAGACTGCTTTTTGCTTCAGACCCTTGCTTACTAAGTCTCCATAAACTTGAGGCAATTTGCTGTTTGCAGTCTTATCTCTTGCTTGACTGGAGCAGTCAACAACAAAGGAATGTTTTAAGTATTACACTGCAACTCTGTGGCAGTCAGGTTGGTGTTGGGGTGCAAGATCCTTTGCTGCTTTATATCCTGTAGAGAAAGCCCATGCTAAGGTAGCACCACACATCTCAATACAGGCAACACTCCTACGTTTTATCACTTGAAACAGTAGCAACGTATTGGGAACTGTGTTCTTCATTATTAACACAAATCATTTTTAACCTCTCTTAATCACATCACCCTATTCATATTGTATTCATACCAGTTTTCAAATTTGTCACCAGCTCCTGCAGAACTACCTTCTGAATTCAGAATGAACTCCCTTCTAACCTTCAAATTATCCAATTTGAAGCTAATATTACCTTTACCATCAATAGATGCAAGCCTCTTCAAAAGAAGAGAAAGAAAATTGCAAACTGAGTCCACTGAATTCAGCTCCCCAGCTCTCCCTGCCTCTGTATTCTGTGCTGTGCATTCCTGTTTCCTACACCACTCTCCTCCATGAGCCAGCTTGTGTTTTGGCTTCCACCCAGCATATGAAATCAGAAAGTAATAATAAGCTTCATGAACAAAATGTCATTCTGTCTAGCAACTGAAGCTACAGTACCTAACTGTGCTAACTAGATCACTGACAGTTCAACACTGTCAATAAATGACAGTATTGGTATGAGTAATGTGTATACTTAAGGCTACACGTAATAGGAATAAAGTGTTCTTCTGCCATCAGAAGTGTATAATTTCAGCATCTTCATAGTGGAAACTTGCTTGATAGCCCAGCAGGCAGGCAGACAGGGAAGCTAACAGACCAGTACAAAGACAGGTACAGGTGCTACATATTTCTGGAACACCATGATATAAAATGCAACCTTATTAAAGAAGGAAAAGAAAAAAATAAAAGAGAGAAAGGACTTTAAAAGGAATTGCCTCAAGCTCAAGCATGGCTGGCCATGTACTGAAGGTATTGTAATGCTTAGCCCAAATAAACAGGAATGATAGATAAGACCTGCAGGTGCCAGAGAGCTGATTATCTATTGTGACTTGGAAAGTCGGGCTTTCATATCACCTCCTCAGCTTCAAACCCAAACAAAAGTTTCCTTAAAGTTATAAGAAAAAAAGCATAGAGATACAATAGTTTGTATTCTAGTAGTTTATTGTTTTTCATTTTCAAATACCTGGTCTATTATTGTTAATTAGAGCTTTGGAAGACACTATGTTACACAAATCCACCCGCTGTTGTCCATTCTTCCCACCCTCTTCTCCCAGGCTGTTGCAGGCATTTGCAGCTACACAGGGAACAACATAATACTGGCACTATATTATTTGTCCTTTATCCCAAGGGGAGGAGAGATGCATCTGAAACAAAGAAGTGTGTGAAAGCACCTCAGAGAAAGTAATTTATTAGAAGAGCTATTCCAGTTATGCCTCTTTCAGGGATACTGATGTAACCCTTCTGACCTCCCTCAACCTCAGCACACAGAGCTTTACAGTGCTGCCCTGGGCTGGCCTCTGGCTTCCAGGCCTTACCTAGCCTGCAGGGCCATTCCTCATCCTTCTACCCTCACCTCTCCCTGTCCTGCCATCCCCTCCCCAGGCTGTTCCCAGGGTGCCCCAGGGCAGCTGTTGGGCCCTGTCCCGCAGTTGGAACCTGCTGGAATGAGCAGTGTGTTACCTCGTGGAACAGGCCTGCAGGCTCTAGACAGAGCCTGGTGCAAACACCAAATGTGGTCATAGAATCATAGAATGGTTTGGGTTGGAAGGGGCTAATAAGATCATCTAGTTCCTACTCTCCTGCTATAGGCAGAGGCACCTCTCTCTAGGCCAGGTTATTCAAAGCCCCATCCAACCTGGCCTTGAATGCTTCCAGGGAGGGGCATTCTCAGTTTCATTGGGCAAGCTGTTCCAGTGTCTCACTATCCTCACTGTAAAGAATTTCTTCCCAGTATCTAGTCTAAATCTACCTTCTTCCAGTTTAAAACTCTTTCCCCTCATCCTGTCGCTATCTCCCCTTATAAAAAGTCACTCCCCAGCTTTCTTGTAGGCCCTCTTCAGGTTCTAGAAGGCCATTATAAGGTCCCCCAGCTCTCTCAGCCTGTCCTTGTAGGGGAGGTGCTCCAGCCCTCTCAACATCTTCATGGCCCTCCTCTGAATCTGTTCCAGCAGCTCCATGTCCTTCTCGTACTGGGGGCCCCAGAACTGGAAGCAGTACTCCAGGTTGGGTCTCACAAGAGCGGAGCCGAGGGGCAGAATCGCTTCCCTTGAGCTGCTGGTCACGCTTCTTGTGATGAAGCCCAGGATTCCATTGGCCTTCTGGGCTGCAAGTGCACATTGCCAACTCATGCTGAGTCTTCATCAACCGACACCCCCAAATTCTCCTTCTCAGGGCAGTTCTCAAGCCATTCTCTGCCCAACCTGTATCTGTGCTTGGGAGTGCCCCAACCCAGGTGCAGGACCTTGGACTTGGCCTTGTTGAATTTCTTGAGGTTGGCATGGGCCCACCTCATGGCGTCCTTTCCCTCTAGCATGTCAACAGCGCCATGTAGTCTGCAGACTTGCTGAGGGTGTTCTTGATACCACTGTCCATGTCACCTACGAAGATGATAAATAACAGTGGCGACAGCACTGATCCCTGAGGAGTGCCACTAATCACCAGACTCCACTTGAGCATTGAGCTGTTGACTATAATTCTCTGAGCACAACCATACAGCCAATTCCTTATCCAGCGAGTAGTCTGTCGCTAACCTCCATGCAACCCAGCCCATTTAGCAATACCGCATCAGCACCCCACCGTCTGCACCACCCCCCCTGGCACAGGGACACGAGAGACGCACACATAGGGTGCAGCTCAAGTGCAAATTTATTGCTGCACAACAGCTGCTTATATACCTTGACATGTGGCCACCCCATGAACCTGTGACCCGTTAAGCATCACCCAGAACCACCCCCTGTAACTACCACCCACCATAGCCCGAGTACCACCCACACCGAGTACCACCCACATAGTCCATCCATCAAATCCATTTTTCTCCAATTTGGCAGCCATGATGTTATGCGGGACAGTGTCAAACACTATGCCCAAGTCCAGGTAGATGACAATAGTTGCTCTTCCTTTATCCACTGATGCTGTTACTCCATCATAAAAGGCCCAGGTTTGTCAGGCATGACTTGCTTTTGCTGAAGCCATGTTGGTTACCACCAATCACCTCATCTCTATTTTTCATGAGACTTAGTAGGGCCTCCAGGAGGATCTGTTCCATGATCTTGCCAGGCACAGAAATGAAACTAACTGGCGTGTAGTTCCCCGGATATTCCTTTTTCCCTTTCTTGAAAATAGGGGTTATGTTTCCTCTTTTCTAATCAGTGTGAACTTCACCAGACTGCCATGACCTTCCAAATACAATGGAGAGCAGCTTGGCAAATTCATCCACTAGTTCCCTCAGAACTTGTGAACGGATCTCATTGGGTCAACTTGTGCACCTTCAGTTCAGTTCTTGAGCCTGATCTTCACTTACCGCAGGCAGATCTACCTTCTTCAGGTTTTTACCTTTGCTTTCTGCAGCTTGTGTGGTGTGGCTAGAGCTCTTGCTGGTGAAGACTGAGGCAAAGAAACACCTCAGCTTTCTCCACATCCCTCATGACCAGGTTTCCAGTTTCCTTCCAGAGAGGGCCCACATGTTCCCTGGCCTTCCTTTTATCAATGATATACACTTATAGAATTTTTTCTTCTTCTCCTTTATGTTCCTGGCTAGATTTAATTCCATCTGGGTTTAAGCTTTCCTAACCTGATCCCTGGCTGCTTGAACAACTTCTTTGTAGTCCTTCCAGGTAACCTGTTCCTGCTTCCACTCCCTATAGACTTTCATTTTGCGCTAAATTAAATCCAGGAGTTCCCTGTTGATCCATGGAGGCCTCCTGACATTCTTACCTGCCTTCCTTTTTATCCCTTAGTTCTGGTGTCAGGTTTTAGCAAGAAGATACTTGATGGATACAACAATAACTTCAAATTGAATTTAAATTTGTTTGTTTCCCCCATCAGGCAATCTTGAGCAGATACATCTGGTAGCAAACCAGTGCTCCTTATAATGTTTTTATCAATAAGTTCAAAGGAGTTAAAGATTAAATTACTGTTACTGAATAGGAAAAATGTTTCTGTATCTGATCACCCAAGCCACTAAGGAAAAATCCAGGCTGGGAGGTGGGCATGATGGATTTCCTCTCCTTTCTCCTTGGCAATGCATTCAATCAACCACAATGGGCAGATCCAGGAGGATTTTTCTTCCAGATGGATCTTTGATTATTCTAGGGAAGCTAAGCTTAGAGTTAATAAGATTGCACCGGTAATGTAAAACAAATAATAATAAAAAAAGGGTAAACTAAGTCTGCTGCAGAACAAATCACTGAAAAGAGGTGAAGGAGCTTGTGGGAAATTGTGTATTGGGTGCTGCTATACTCTCCTTAAGCTAACAGTACATTCCATGCTCTATCTAGCACTACCTCTTTTCCTTCTAAAATAAAGCAGTGAAAAAAAGGCATTTTCCACCCTACTTTAGTTATCCCCTGCATATTCTTTACCATCCTTACTTGAGATGGAAGGCATTTTTCAATACACCACATTAAAACTACCATCCTGTAATAAAGGAAGTCTACTAGAGATACAGCACGAGCAGATCTGCAGATACGATACATGCTAAGGAAGTTCCTTATTTACTGATATACACTTGATTTTCAAAAAGCAATTTGGTGGTAACAGTATTAAGCTTTAAACATTTTACATACTTCATTTACAGCAGTTACCTTTATTAACAAAAGACAGCATTATACAAATAGTAGCCTAAGCCTTCTCCCACATCTTATTGCTCTTGAGCTTGCTTGGATCAGCTGTCCACAAGTCTCTTACCTTAGAAGAACTGTTTAATGAACTTTACTGAAAAGTACCTAAATGCAAACCCTTGCAGGGTTGAAGTTCTTAGGGAAGAAGGAGAGAAATACTTTCACTTTGCAGAAGCGTGTGTTAAAGGAAGGGTTGATTTGCATAGCAAGATTTTAGTTAGATGATGACACAGCTTGATTTTGCCTTTTGTTGCAAAGTGCATTTCTGTCAAATAATCTGTTGATTTAGATGAGGCATGGGAAGTACTTTCCACAGCTCTTGAATAGTCCATAACAGTGTTTGAAAAAAACAAAATCTCCACCTCTAAAACATCCCTTTTTCAGCACCTCAGTGTGTGAAGAAATCAGAACAAGTAAAACAAAACAAAAAAAGAACAACTCCAGGGAGTATTGTTAATTTGGTTTACCTTTGATGAGTTTAATCTGGCAGTCAGACTAACATCAGAGAGACTGAGATTCTGGGCAGAAGAAATGAGACAGAGGGCAGATGTAGAGCACCAGGTTACTGACAAAGATTTAGTAAGTAATACCACTTGTGGATGTGAGATTTCCCACTAAGATTAAGGAAGAAGTCTGAATCTAAGACTTTATATCTTGCAAAGTAAGAATGAGAAAAGGAATGTTAAAAAAAAAAAAAAAAAAAAAAAAAAGACAGAGAAGTTAAAGGCAGTAGAGGGAAGTCTGTTCACCTTTTTTCTTAACTATGTAAATTTAAGGAAAATGATTAAGCAGAGAAGTTAGAGATGCTATGGAGCACATTATTTGGAAAGGGCTGTTAGAAAGTGTTTTGCATTGGCTATAAAAATAGGTAAGTTGAATGAAATAAAAAAAACTTCAAGCAAATGCTTTACACATTGATTTCAAAGAACATAAAAGCAAGGAGACAAGAAAAAATTTGCAGTGGCTGCCAGAAAGAGTTGAAGAGTTAAACATACCATGCTTGTGGGGCAGTTTAAACTTAGTGACTCAAGGAAGCAGCTGAACTCAGAGATGAGATTTCCATTTCCATTTCTCTATTTCTAATCATTCAACATCAAGGTGTTTAACAAAAAGATATACAAGCACACCTTCTGGATAAACCTCAATTGATATAGCAAGAATTGACCTTTCTACAATGACCTCTCCAAGGAAAAATTATATACTTACATAAAAGCATATCATATAATTTATATAATGGTATGAATTAGTTCTACTATGCATGTCTTCAATATTCTTTCTAGAAAGAACTTTATATTCTGAAAGTCAAAAACATGCTATTAAGTGGCTCCAAAGAAAGATCTTCACAATGTCATTTTCAAGTGAGAGAATTTGTGTCTTAAGAAATGTAAGAGGAACCACAATCCCTATGTCTTATGAATCAAATAGAAGGAAAAAATTATCTTGACACTTGTGTGGGACAGCTTTTTGCTACAAATGCACATGAACAATGAATTCAAAGAGCTTTTTATCTTGTTTCAATCAGAAACCTGTTGTAGACAAAAACCTGCATTTAAATCACACTATGGCTCAGATATGTGCTGACAAAACTCTGCAAATTCTAAAGCAAGAGCATCTTTTCAATTACATATTTAAATCTGAATGCTCTGGCTTTTGTGGTTTGTCTTGTTTGTATGCTCCAAGTGTGACTTTCCTCTTTTGTCCAATGTCAATATGCAAAATGTACTTTACAAAATCTCAAAAGGTTGTGAAACAATCATTCAGTGGCAGCCATTCTAGCCTCAGTGGATGATAGACAGGTAAATAATAGTGGAATTCATATTGAGGATTTTTAAAGGTTTATAATTGAAATGGTTAACATGAATTTAGCTATGTATGATTTAACCAATCTTGAGAGCTATTGAGTGTGCCTATTTTGATAAAAAGTACCTATTACATAAATCATTTACAACTGTGGACAATACGAGCTCCTATGCATTGCCTGAATTCTTTCATTTTGTGGATTATAAATCCAGAGATCAACATTTCCAAAGACTGTATTAAAGTCTTTAATTCTGATTTAGTTACCAGATGAGTGTCCTAAACTGCATTACCTAAATATCCTGATGAGATTTTAATTGATAGAAAATAGCATTTCTAAAATGAAACTGATATAGTCTGGTTTGTTTAGCAATAGGGATCACTATATCAGTGTAAGGACCAATATATTAGCTCAGCAAAAGTAATCCATGAATGCTAGTTCTAAAACTCCATTTCAACTTTGTTTGATGTGTGAATGGTCTTGTTTTCCTCAATGATTTTGCTTCACAAGAAGCACAGAAGCCATAACACACTACTTTTATATTTTGTACCCAACAGGTGCAAGGACACCTTCCTCAGATTTCTCATATATTATTTTGGAAGTTGCTCATTATGGCCAAGCAAGCAATGGAAATTTGACAAATTGGGGAAAGATAGCTAAAGGTCAGCCAAAATCTCAGTGATGAAGCTGATGTGGGAAAGTGGAGATAAAGGAAGTGGGTATAGATGGAAGTGGGCACCCCAGATGTTACCAAGCATGCCCAGAGGAATATTAGCATATATTAATGAATTCTTGGAAAAGAATGAATACATATTAGTGTACTGCAAATGTATGTATTAATTGCTTAAATGTAGAACCCGAACTCTGAGAGCACGCTCGTTCATCAAGTCAACCTGTATCGTGAGAAATAAAGGAACAATGCTTTCTAACACCGCCTTGGAGTCAGAGAGTTTTCTTCTCAGATTTCAGATGACAAAACATTTTTTTTTTTTTCATTTTTACAGTACCTTAGGGCAATAATTCACATATAGACTAATGGCCTGTAAAATTATTCTTGTTAACTGTTAAGTGAAAAACTGAAGTAGTTGTTAGGAAATGTATGCTGTAGGGAACCTACATTAGCAGGAGGGCTGGATCTCTTGAGGGGTTCCTTCCAACCCCTTCAGTTCTATGACTGAAATGCTCCCAGTGTATAATTGGCTAAGTCAGCTGCTTTAGATTTTCACCTTTAATAGATAAATTCCATATTTTCTTCTTGGACCTGCAATGACATTAAAAATAGTAACAGAAACTGCCAGTTACATTGAGCACCTCACAGCAGCCTACAGATATCCTCGAGGCAAATTTTGCATCTTCACATAGGTTTAGTATCTAACACTATACATGTGCATACTGCTTCTGAACTTGTGAAAAGCAAAATAAAAGAACATTTTTCAGTCTGTGGAAAATTCATGTTCTTGCTTGCAAATACATAAGAGTGCATGCATGTGTACAAAACGCATACTAGACTGTGTTTCCTTCTCAGACAACAAGCTGCTATAGGAAAAATCTAAATGCGTTATACCAGAAATTTTCTTTTGTTATCATAATTAGTGCAGAGAATGTTACTTGCGGATGTGGGAAGTACAGTATTAAGTGGGTAGATTTAGAATAAAAATGTTAGAGAAATTACAGCTTTCTTCCCCCCTCCTCCCACAGTCTACTGGGAAGTAACCCCTCAGGTCCAGGACTGGGGTTGGCCCAGGTACAGGACGTACAGCTGTGAAAGCTCACGGAATATTCAGACTGGGAAATCAAGACTACTTTCCCTCCTGTGACCAAGGAAACCTGATCCTTACTCAACGGCTAGAGTGGATTAGAGACTGAATGCTAATATTTTACCTTTCATGTGTACTTTACAGATGCATTTTCTCTACTAAATTCACAAGATCCTTATACAGTTTATAAGTATTTACGTAAGGAGACCTCTAAAGACTTAAATTTGCATACACCTTTTCTAATTAGAACTTCCCTGAATATATAGCATAGCAGTGCTTCTCAGGTTTTTTTAATAACTATTCAGATAGATAATTAGAAGACATTTCCCCTCCACCTCATTTAAAATTCCAAAGGCACATCTCTAAACTATGGTCTTCTACTGAGCAATTTGATTCAGTTAATCACTTTCAAATAACAGGCACTATGCCTACAAAGTTCAACTAACAAGGGAAAAAAGTAAGAACCCTGTTTATTCCTGTGGCACAGAAAGCAAATCAAGAAAACATTCCCATTTTGGAAATTCAGGAAATGAAGTTCTATTAATCGTGCTGTCTAGCTATTGATTATACCGGAAATCAGGGTCTAACATGTTCAAACACATAACTAACTACATGGAACAGTAAATGAATTTGAGCTTTGAGGGTTTTGCTCTTGTTTTTATTGCTCAAGTGTTTGTTTTTTTTTCTAAATTATGACTAACAAGTGAAATGAGAGCTAAAGATCTTACTTCAAGTACTTTGTGATTGTCTTTTTTTCCTTCTCCATATATATTTACACACACATATATATTTTAAAAGAGTACTTAAAAGTTGTCTTTTCTTAAGTTCCCTACTTGTGCTTATATATAATCCTGATGCTTGACCTATCTACATATCTACCAAACATCCTACGGCTTGTCTAGGTATATGGAAATAGCTACTTTTTTTTTTTTTTTTTTTTCTCAGTGAGCTTTCTGGGAGCCACTGTCCTCAAAGGATTTTAAATTAGGTTTTAACCCTAAAACCTTTTTACAGAGTTCCCATATTTCATCACTTACCCAAGCTTCTTCCAATAATTGATATTTATTGCACTGCCTAGTACTCAGAACTATAGAATGAAAGACTGAATCTGTAATAAATATCTGCAGCCTCCTACTTAAAACTAAGTTCATTTCTGTGGCTACAGTATAGAACAAACACATTTCTAATTATTTAAGAATTTTCAGTATTCAGCTGGATGTACTAGCACCAGCTCATATCCCTTTTAGGGCACAGTTTTCACCTCCTTCCTCTTTCACAGCAATTACCCATTTTAGTTTACATTTAAGCAACTTGGCTTGCATTTGTCAGTTTTTATGATATTTCCTCAGTCAGCACTACCAACACTTCTCAATTTATGACAAATTGTGATTGTCCTTAACACTACATTTCCCCTCCTGACTAATAATGAAGTCGTGCAAATGACTCGTTCCATCCTACAGAAGTAAATAAGAGTCTTAACTCTGAATTATATAGCTTTGGTTAAAGTCCCTAGAGAGCACTTGATATTTGTTTTTCATTTTGGTACTTGTTCTTGAACTCACTGTTCACCTTTTCAGATAGTTCTAACACTGATCACTATGGAGGGGAGCATATAAATAGAAGGGAGATTGAATTTTAACATGGTCTGTCAGTGATAGGACAAGGAGGAACAACTTTAAACTAAAAGAGAAGAGATTTAGTTTAGATGTTAGGGGGAACTTTTTCCACTCAAAAAGTGGTGAGGCACTGGCCCAGCTACCCAGAGAAGCTGTGGGAGCCTCACCTTGGAGGTGCTCAAGGCCAGGTTAGATGGGGCCCTGGGCAGCCTTGACCATGGCAGGGGGTTGGAACTAGATGATATTTAAAGTCCCTTTCAACACAATCTCTTCTATGATTCTTGATTACAGAATGACTTTGAAGATATTTCCTTTCTCTATCCTCCCAAATAAACTGTTTCATTAGAAAATTCACACAAATGTAAAACATTTCATCTAGATATTTGAATTCTGTGTGCTAGACTTTACGGAAGTTCAGTTTACAAATGCAGGTGTCTACTGTACATGTGCAAATCAACTGTTACATGTTAAGGACACCTGCAATTCCGTCACCATAACTGAAAATCTAGCTAATTGCATCTGCTGGGAGGGTTTTTTTGGTTGTTTTTAATTTTGCAGTTCATTCACAAAAAAACCCTTTATAGTTCTTTCTAAGAAAAATTAATTTAAGGAAAATTATTTATAAGACTATGCAACAACAAAAAATACATACTGTTTTTCATGAGCTCATAAACTGTTGCACATCAGCAAAGATATCATGCAAGGAGAGAAGAATTCGTCTAACCTCTTTTCAGCATGGAATTTATCCTCAGTAACTTGCAGACAAG
Source organism: Tragopan temminckii (assembly GCA_028571105.1). Taxonomy (NCBI): domain Eukaryota; kingdom Metazoa; phylum Chordata; class Aves; order Galliformes; family Phasianidae; genus Tragopan; species Tragopan temminckii. Next base: position 84,347,427 of record JAOWBP010000001.1, on the reverse strand, counting down.
AAACACTAAGTTAAGCCTAGAAGTGTCATGCATTATTCCATCTTTGACATGATGCCAAATCTCAGAGAAATCATCATTTCTGTTACCCCATTAGACTATGATAGGTAAGAAGTGTATTAACTCAGCTGCTGACATCTATGATGTAATCATACTGGTCCATATAGCTAGGAAGGAGAATCAGGAGTGTCATGGACAAGATACATGTTATTTCAGGTGAGCACTGAAACAGGTCAAGATAAGCCTCATCTGCAATATGATTTACCTAGACTTAGATATATTCAGTATAATGCTACAGCTAGGTAGGACAGAAGAAATCCTGCCTCCTTCTCGCTGCCTCCCTAGCAATTAAATTGCTAAGAGAATCAGTAATGTTTCCAAGATTTTACCTCATGGCATAGGAGCTTCACAGTCACTTTCTAATTCTAACTCACATGATTATCTCTGGACTTCACTGTGATGCAGATATTGTTTTGACCAGCTTACCTGATCTGAAGCATCACTTTGCATGCTCCCCCTCTCCACTTTATCTAAATAGGAAATATCAAGCTGTAGCTCAATATCTAATACTCAGTTACTGTAGATATGATCTTTGCATAGTAATGTCAATAATTTCTATGCTCTCTACAGTGCTTGTAGACAATTCCATTGCAAGACAATAGAAGAAAATCTAAAATATTCATTATATACAAAAACAAAACAAAACAAAACAAAACCAAAAAGCAACCCAACACGGATTATCTTGGTAGGAGATGAAATTTAGCAACTGAGGATTTCAGATCTCTAGAATTTATTTAAACAAGCATTTGCCACCAATGAATCTCCAACTGAACATTTTATTTTACTGAAACATTTCATTGATTTTAATTTGTGTTGCTAAAATAAGTCATTCCTACTAACACCTTGCACATCATTTTCTTAATTTGTTTTGTTTGCACTTCATTTTCTGTATGAGAAGAGCTAAGTTGCTAGAAAATGAAAGAAAATTCAAGTGTTATCATTTTTCCTTTCACTGCCCATTGAGCCTATTTTAACTTGGCACACCCCCATCCAGAGCTGAATACATTTAATGTTAACATACAGAAGTTTAGTATGTTACCTGCTCTATGTTACAGTACTTATTAGTGACTTCTCTTAGAGTTGGGTTTTTATTTTCCAGACTCTGTTATTCGACCTTAGTTGAACACTTAAGTTACACTTGAAGCTCTTTGTTTTGTTCCCAAGACATTTGGTGTTCAATCTGATTATTTGCCATGACCTAATACCAGAAGTTTAGTTCAGTGCCTGTATTGTCATGCAACAAGACCTAGGATGAGTTAGCACCTGATGAGAATGAAGAAGGAAGAACAAGTCTGCTCCTCTAAAGACTGGGCAGCCACAACTTCTCTTCCCTAAAGTTCCTTTCTCTCATTTCTAGCTTCGTTCATCTCTCTCTGCACCCTTTTCCATCTATGAAAGGGTATCTTCACTAACTTGTTTTCTGCTTTATTCTGAACTGAAATCTCATGTCTCACAGTTTCTCCTACTCTCTCTGCCTCTTCTTGCCTATAAGCCCTTTCCTACTCTTCTCCCTGTTCTCATGACTTTTCTTGTTTTTATGAAATTGAATTCTTTTCCTATCACAAAACCAATCCCTCAATCCTCCAGATCTGTACTCCACACCAAAACCATCCTCAAATATTCTGAAATCATCCATATTTTACCGGTGAAGGTACAGTGTTTGAAAGACTGGTGCCAATGTTGTATATCTGAGGATATATCCTCAGAGAGACTGAAGCACTACACCCACTAATCTTTCCCCTCAAAAATCCAGACTGGATATAATCACTAGCAAGTTCAGCGCTGAGACAACACCGTTGAAGAAAAGAAGGAAGGGAAAAAAAAAAAAAAAAAGCAAGAGCTGTGCTTTTGCAGCAGCTGCACTTTACACAATAGCATTGAAATATTATATGCATGCACCTTTATGCAATAATCACTAGATAATCCCTGTTGCCATCCACCAGAGTCATATTTCTGCAGAGCTGAAATCACGGTAAAGGGAAAATGAAAATGGTCCATACAGAGGAATTTGTTCTACACAGAAGCAAAACTTCCCGTTTCAGTGCATTTAGAAGGTGATTTTCTGAAACAAAAAGTAGTTTCATCTCAGGTGATAAACACAATCTACGCAAAGAAGCAAGGGGACAACATATCCAGGATGTTACATACTTTATTATCAATAGTAACACTTTCAATTTATTTAATTATTTATTTTTTATTTTCTTGCTGTGAAGAGTCTACAAGGACAAGCTTACTTCTGCCAGGAGTGGGTGTTCAGCTCCACTGACTCCAGGCAACATGCACCTGCTGAAGCTGGCAGTGACTATGACCCCAGTCACTCTTGTCTCTCAGAAGAGCAAGGGTGTAGGATGCAGCATAAGTTGCCTACTTCTATTTTTGTAAGAGCTTTAGCACAGTCTGCATTCAGTGTATGAAGTGCACAGAAAAGCTGTAGCATACTGAAAGATTGAAAATGTCCTTTTGCTAACCTATTTCTTCAGAGCAATATTCCCTCATCAGCTTATCTTTCTTCTAGCCCTCTGCTTGAGGTCTTTGTCCCCTTCTCCTCCTCTCTACTGTGCATTAGAATTGAACTTTGTATCTAAGCAGTTTTCTCTAGCGGCCAACCCTACAGGCTAATTTTATATTCTTCTGAAAATCCACACCCCAGCAAAGTGTGCTTTGCGGTAAATTAGAGGTCCTTTTAAGTAGCTTTACTCCAAGTATTCTTCCATTTTCACTATTTCCTTACACTGGAAATAATTGATTAGGTGGTAGGTAAATGTGCAGTCTATACCTACCGATTTCCAAAAGAAAGGGTAAAACGAAAAGTTCTGATTTGACTGTGACAAAGTGGAAAGAGGCAGTGACATACAGGGGTTGGGGTAAACATCAAGGCAAATTGTTAATATAAAATCCAAAATAATTAAATCGAGAAAGACAGATGCAAATACTGCTGCTACCTCTAGTGTACTATTGCTGCAAATTGTCTTCTCTCAAATTCTAGATGCTTGTGCTCCTCACTGGGTTTATGCAGATGGCCATAGACCAATGGCTATACTACATCCTCATTACAAATCCTAACATTGTAATTCATTTTTATTCTTTTCAGCAATAATTTTTCCTTCACTTTCTTTTTTTTTTTTTTCCCCCAATTAATATATTTTCTCCTCTTCTCCCCTGCTTTAATCAGTTCTGTTTCTCCACAAACTTCTTCATTCCTACCAACTATCAGTTTCTCCACCCAACAAAAAGCTGCATGATGGTGGAAAGCGTCTGCTGATGATTGATGATCTGAGTATTGTCAAATGCAAAACTTCAGCTGAAGCACAGAAAGTTGCGTATTTACATTACACAGCTATTATTGTTAACTACTACTTTTTTCTCCACTGCATAAAAGGCCACAGTAGCATCTTGACAGAGATATGTCACCTGATATTTCACCTGCATATGTAACAACAGATTGTCAACATTCATGAAGATTCTGTAGCTTTCTTCATCTATATTCTTTTACTTATGTGAGAATACAACAAAGTTTTAAGTAGAATAAGGGTTTATGCCTTGAAGAATTGCAACTCAAGTATTTCTCCAGTTACCTGTTCAAGTATGCATTACTGCAGTTTACTACTGACATCACAGTAGTGGGAAACCAAACACTTTTCCCTCCAGTATAACGATAAGCAGCGCAAATGAACTCCGTGTACTTGTTTTAACTTTTTAAAGAGTTTGGAGACTGACAATGAAGAGCAGAGCAATAGCGAGGCAGAACAAAAAAACGGCTTCTCACCAAATCACCTTTCAGAATACAATCACAGTCACGTAGCTTGAACACGATCCCAGGCAGCATTACAAGTATGACTGCACAACTCTGAGAATTAGCCCAGAACCCCCGTACATTTCAGAGATATTCCACTATCAGCACCCTTAAGAGGCTTGCAAAGACTGTGTTTGAAGCTAGATGTTTTGAGGTGTGTAAGATACTTGCTAACCCCTCAGTACAATTGTTGGACAAGCAGGAAGAGAACTGCATCATCTGAAATAAACTGCCAAAGTTGACAGGATAGTCATAGCATATGATTTACTTGAAGCAGGTTATTTAGACCCTCCTGTCTTGAGTCGATTATCATCTCTCATTGATTGCAGGGGGAAATCTAGAGTTAAACTCAAATAACCTGGAGCAGACATATAGTTTTCAGAGATATGATTTATTATTTGCTTCAAAAAGTGATTTCTAATTTTACTCAGCTATCAATTTTACAGGCACATTTTGATCCTGCTGGCATTACAAGGCAAGCAAACAAGTTTGGTTTGCAGAAGCCCATAAGGTGTGTCCTTTCCTAATAGAATTTGATTTCCTTGAAAGGAAACGAGCTGTGTGATACAACAGTACCCTGAGATGGGATAACTGGGAGAGTGTGATTGCTTAGAACAGTGTTTCACACCAACCACTTAGTATGACATTTTGGATCTTACCTCTTATTTTTTCACAGCTTACCAGAAGAAAGCAAAGTGTGGGGAGGGGAGAAATAAAAACAAAAAATAAGATTTATCTACTACTTCTCTAGAGTTTGTAAAACGTATTTTTTTTTTTTTTTTTTGCAAAAGAAGTAGACAGGCTACTGTAAAATTTCCTCTGGTCTTTATGTTATGATGCTGAGCTCACAATATGAAAATACTTTGAACTTATACTCTATTCTCTAATGCATGCATTTCTTTACATGGCACTTTAGCATTGAATCTGTATACAACAATGCCGCTGTTTGTCAAGTAAATGTACTAATTATTCTAAAAGTTGTATGGATTTCTGAACAGAAATAAACCCAATTCTTAATTGCTTGCAGTTATGATTGTGAGCATTTGAGTTTTTAATTAAGGCCCATGATCCCAAGGACAAGCATTTGTATTTTCCTTTAAAAGAACCTCTGTTTAAGACAGAGATGATGCCCACATACATTACACATATGCATTACAACAGTTACAGGTTTTGTTCAGCAGCAAATATGGAAAAAGTTTGCTAACATTTAGCCTCATACACTAGAGTGCTCTGATCAAGCAGGCAGACAATCTAGGTGAAACTCACTATAAAGAAGTAGAATTTCAAGAGCTGTTGTAGTTAGCAGTGCTGTTACTTTGCTTACAACAGAAAAAAGGACAGTTTTCCATTTCTTATGAAAATATTTTGTATATTTTCAAAGACACAGCCAGAAAATAATAATTGTGAAATGTTTCCTATTTAAAGTAGGTTTCAGCTACATGTTACCTGCTATTTTTCTAGTATTTTAACCTGCATTTTATGGTAAGAATTACACAGTCTTTGCACAAATTCCTTGCAAGAATGAAGTTTTAATAGGTAAGATAGAAGAACTGAATAGGTAAGAAGAAGATAAAAGAGATAAAAAAAAAGGAGATAAAACAAACAGAAAACAACGGTACAAATGGAGGCAGAATGGAACAGCAGTGATTGCTGCACTGGCAGCTCCACCATTAAAGAGCATTAGTTTTCTTTAAAAATGAACTCCTTCCTTACCCTTCCCCCAGAACCTTCGGCAGACCTGTTTATAGTGTCCTCTTTTTCAGCATGCAAGTTGCTGAAAGCAAACAAGTTATTGAAGCTCATATATAAAAAGGAAGAAAGCAGAATATTTTTGGATTAGCCAGGTTTTCATTGCAGAGATTTTTCCCCTTAAGCAGTTTTCAGAAATCTCCTTAGCATGCTGAACTTTTACGTGGTATCATTTACCTTAAGCACACCATTCAATTCTTTAGACTGTTCTGAAGAGTGCTTTTGTTGCATTTTGATTTTGTTCCCCCCCTTCCCCTTTTCTTCTTAATCCAAAATCTACTTTTTAGAAACTTTTTCCAAAAGCAGTGTTCTGCAACAAATTCTAGTCAGCACTGAACTCCATGAGATACTTATCAAAGAGCCATAAGACTTGTGTTGTCAGCAAGAGGAAAGGGCAAAGAAAAGGGAGAAAAAGAACAAAACTAAGACCAAACCACCTTTAAATTTATGCACGACTAAGAGATATTTTAACAGATCACAAATTCGATTTTGTACTGGAGCAGCATGCAGGCATGTGATGTTTTAAGCAAAGCCATTCTTACATTGTGTTTTTTGACATGCTATGCCATAAACTTCTTACCTTCCAAATGAAGAATTCACTATGATTCCAGATAGGAGGATGAAGAAGAAAGTGGAGAAGAAAAAAAAAGGAAAATTTGAAGAGGGCATTGTTGAAACACTCTTTTTATCAAAGTACTTGATACCACACACCATAATGCTTACAACAAAGTACTAGTTCAGTGGATAAGTATACCAGTGAATGAGAAACAAGCTTTTATATTGTTAGTGAACATGACTTTCCCTGACCCTTACACACAGATAGGAGCTTGCCTTACAAATACGTGCCTTGAACTTGTCCAAAAAACCTCAGGCATTTTGTTTCTCAGTACAGTAGGAAAGCATCCACATATTTCTCTAAACCACCAATGAACTTCTCCAGACTGCTACCCATGCCAACACTCCAAGCGACTAGAGATGATAAGTTAGTTATCACACATTTAAAAGTCTTAAACTAAAAGGTACAGAGTACTTAAAAAATTTCCCTAGCACTTTAAGTCCTTGCCTATTTCATCTGTCACTAGTAATCCTGGAGATCGTATCATTTTTATCCTCATTTAAATCCTTCTTTAAAATGTGCTTTCCCTGCGATGCCTACAAATCTCTGCCAGATGGGACTGTTTAGACTAATGGCCATTTGTGACTAGCTTTGGTAAATACATCCATCTAAATGCTCTCTCATTGCCCTCTTTTCCCACTCTCAATCTGCTTTCTCTTTATTTATCACTTATTATCTTAAATTTAAGCACTACCGATTTTTGTTGTTTTTTATTTTATTTTTTTATGTTTTACTATCCTATGATAACTGATGTCTAGAGGCCTGAAAGAGTTTGGAAAAAGAGAAAAGGAGAAAAAAAAAAGAGTAAAAAGAGTAAGCAGGCAGAATTACTATTTAAAGCATTTCTTAAGGAAAAAGATAGTTCTAATTTCACACTTTTAATAGGATTTACACTTGGAGATAATCAAGAACTCAAAAATGAATGAACACAGAAAAACATTATTGTTCTGGAAATTTTGGGTAATAGTTTTTCATTTTTATATCCTCTTTCCATTTCCTAAGGAATAGGCAGATATAATAACACAGAAATAACAGTACTTAATATGAAAAACTAAAACTGACAAGGACTTCTCTCATAACTTTAAATAAGTCATGCAGAGTAGCTTCTGCAGCATAAAATATTGACACAATTCTAAAAACAAAGTCTATTGCTAATTCAAAAAACCACAAACCTGCAAGTATTTCCTACCTTACACAGGGTTCAGCAGCAGGCATAAAAAGTTACTTATGGTAATTACCACAAGTTATATCTTTCTTCAAGAAAATAATTATTTGAGACTTCATGCTTAATGGAAAGATTGTTATACCTTGATATGCTCATGAAAGAAGCTAGGAGCTCTTACTTATATAACTCATCAGGAAAAAAACTTTCCCTTTCTCCAACCTAGTAAAGATACACTAACACCCTGCCTTTATAAGTACTGCTCCCTTTCACTCATAAAGCAGAAATTTGCTGTACAGGTGGCCAGTCAAATATTTCTATGAAAGCAAGGCACCAGGGCTAAACTTTCAGATGGATCCATTTGAGTTCATTTTAAAAAGTTGCCTTCGGTATGGGTGCTTTTATGATTGTAGGCTGTATTACCCCGTGCTAACAAGGAGTACTGAAAGTATGAAGCCTCATTTCATGTGAATGAAAGTAAGGGAACAGATTTGCCATGTGTGCTCAAAAACCATGGTTATCACAAGTGTGGAAAGACCAGGTTCTGAGGCTGTGTGGTAAACCTTCTCTTCCCTGTGTGTGTACTTGGAGTGCCTGTTCTGGAGAGGTGAAGAGGTGTGCTTGCTGGATCTATAGCACCATAGGAAGGCCCAGGGTCATAGGCAGAAATGTTAGCAGGACAGGATGTGTCCTTCCAAGAAGCACAGCAGGGCTAAACAGGCAGTGAATAACTAAATCCTACTCTAGTTTTGCTGTAAAGCTGATGTGGCTGCTGATGCACGATTAGCTCATCTTCTGAACAGCTCCTAATATGCCCAATATGCTAATGTTATTTATTTTCCAGATGCTTCTAGTATACCAGTTGAGTGCTAAATATTTGACAGTGGCAACAGCAAAAATAGCCATTTGTAGAAAAGGAAGCACATTAGAGAGCTCGATTTTGTGAGGTTTTGTTGCACATTTTCCTGTTCTTTCATGGTGTTTTTTCCCCACCGCCAAGGTGCAGTTTGTTACAACTCAAATCATGGAACAAGAGTAAGAAAAGAGGAAGTAAACTCCTAATTGTTTCAGTGCTGCTAACAATCTAAAATTGACTTTAAAACAGTGAAAACAAATTTATGGGAAAAAAAGCCAAAAAACCCATACTCATTTCTTATACATTTGTTAGTTTTAAGTTGTGGATGCGTGTGGTGTTTTTTCCTCTTTTTTATCATTTTTTTTCTTTTTTGGAAAATGTAGTGATTATTAAGTCAATCTTCTTCTTTGGAAAAAGGGGCTAGGGAAAAGGGATTTTATGCTTTATAATAACTTCACATTATCAATACAGTGAGACCTGTATGAAGATTTAGAATTCCACCGAGACAAAGAATGGGAGGAAGGGAAGTAATATGAAAGAGAGTATAAAGATTAGAGCAAATATTGTAAGGAATTGGCTGGTTCCTTTCTGTGTACTCTGTTAACATCCAGCTGGCAAAAAGCCTTCTAGCATTTGAATGGAAAATTCTGCTGGAAGAAGGACTTCAGAACCTGAGTGAAAGAAGCCAGACGCTGCATTAGGTATAATAGGCTGAAGGCAGCTGACTTGAGAACTGTTTGTCAAAAGATTTAATCCTCTATATAGAGACATATTAAAGTAGTTCAACAACAATATTCAGTTGAAAATGCAGTTTCAGCAATATTAAAATGTTTTACTTTGTTCCTGTTTGACTTGCATGTGCTCAGGTGGATACAATATGCTATTATTTTGCATTTCATTTCCATGTTATGGATATTTTTTGAGTGTAATTACCTCTGCATATTTCATTCTACACAACAGCGAGATACTAACTATTCATCACAATTTAGTACTAATGTATACTTCGTAATGTTGGAATTACCTCCAGCTACCATTCTGTGTAACTGAAGTGGCCAGAGGATTATAGATAACTGCAAAGATCAAACCTGTTCTTCCTGTTACCACCATCTTTCCACTGTCTTTCCTTCCCTCTGACCTTACCAACTCCTGGTCCCAATATTTCTCATTGGGTGATTTGCCCTGTCTGCTGGTTTCTCTCCCTAAAATTTTCATTCTAGGCAAGCTCCTAATCCTATGAACCTCCAGACTTTCTTCTGTCTACACACTGTACATTTTCCCTTTCCTTTTCCACTCTGTGTGTTTGAAGTGGTCAGCCTCCTTTCTCATACTTGCAGGATTAATGTGGAAATTATTTAGAGCAGTTGTCCTTTTCTCAGATTGAAAGTCTGACTTTCATGTTGGTCAGCTTGCCACTCTATGTAACAGAAATTGTTACCTCAGGTATGTGATGTCAATTTATTGTAAACTAATATTATGGGAATAGACTCCTACCTTCCAAAAAAAATGAAGCCAATTTGATGAATGGAATGTGGTGGAAAGCACAGCTTCAGCCAGCAGTCAGAGGTATGACCCTCCTATGCTTATCACTCAGATCTGCATGGAGTTTCAGCAGTGATGGAGAAGCAGAGTGTTCAAACTCAGGTCAAATGATGAAGTGGGAATCTTGATAATCTAGGAATTGTTATGCCATATTTCTGAAGTATGTGGGATATATTAGCTGCTACAGAAGGAATGGAAGGGGCAAATGGCATGATTTACCTTTCTTGGTGGACCAAAAGCTGGACATGAGCCAGAAGTGTGTGCTCACAGCCCAGAAGGCTGTGTTTCTGGGCTGCATTAAAAAAGAGGTGGCCAGCAGGGAAAGGGAGGTGATTGTCCCCCTCTACTCGGCTCTTGTGAAGCCCCATCTGCAGTACTGTGTCCAGGCCTGGGGCCCCCAGAACAGAAAGGACATGGAGCTCTTGGAGCGGGTCCAGAGGAGGGCCACTAAGGTGATCAGAGGCTGGAGCACCCCTCCTATGAGGAAAGGTTGAGGAAACTGGGCTTGTTTAGCTTGGAGAAGAGAAGGCTCTGGGGAAACCTCATTGTGGCCTTCCAGTACTTGAAGGGAGCATATAAACAGGAGGGAGAATGACTGTTTACAAAGGTGGATAACGATAGGACAAGGGACAATGGTTTTAAACCAAAGCAGAGGAGATTTAGGTTAGATATTAGGAGGAAGTTTTTCACTCAGAGGGTGTTAACACACTGGAACAGGCTGTCCAGAGAGCTGTGGATGCCCCATCCCTGGAGACATTCAAGGCCAGGCTGGACGTGGCTCTGGGGAGCCTGGTCTAGTGGTTGGCAACCCTGCACGTAGCAAGGGGGTTGAAACTAGTTGATCACTGTCATTCTTTTCCACCCAGGCCATTCTATGATTCTATGATTCAATTCTATACCTTTCCTGCTCCTTGAATAAGCTAAATACCTGTGAATGAAGTTTTCTTACATACTTTTGAGAGCATCACATCCAGACAGAGGAAGAAATACATGCTGAGAAAACATTTGCCAAAATTAAGAGCAAGTGTAAAAAAGATCTTCTACAGAAAAGTATCAAATTTCAGTAGATATGTAGTGATGGTAGTAAATAACCCTACTGACTACACGTCACTGCCACCACCAACATACTTTTTCTTTCTTTGGCTTAAAGAGAAAACATTTCACACACTGAGTAGAATTTTTCCGAAGGTATAAAGAGCTTGCAAAAACTACGGAGAGTTTGTAATAGCAATCAAATTTTTTGTTTCACAAGAGGCAGAAAGCATTGGATTGAGGTTGTTCTAGACAATAAAGTTGCTTTGTCTGCTGATTAATTGATTTCTAGAGACTGTGTTAATAAGAAATTCAATTAAGCACTTAGCTACAAGTGAAGGTTTTATGGGTTAAGTGTAAAAACGCCTCTGCCTTTCCTTCCAGCCCCAATTAGCAGATAACTTTCCCGATCATGGTTTAATTTCAAGGAGTCTGGAAAGATCTTGCTTACTGAATTTCTACTAGTACAGTTTCAATGTCTAATTTGTTCTGAGAACTAAAAAGACTGGATTTTGTCTTGTCTATTTTTCTGTCATAACAGGATTTACGATGGTATGGAATATTTTGGAACCCCAAGTTGTGGAGTATGACCTGCAGGCAGAGGCTGTAACAGTAATCTGCTGAAATAAACATTAGACTTACAGTGATATACTTCATCTAAAAAGGAAAGCATCATCTGTCAGTTCCACAGAGGGGGAATCACTAGACAATATTTCAAGCATAACCTATAAGATTTATTATAATAGAGACAGCATATGATATCATAAGTGCTGACAGTAATGCATGCTATTTTCTACATATGTTTAATGCAAGCAAATGAGTTAGGCTGAAACAATCTGCTTTAAAAGGCTGGCAACTATGTAACCTTCCACACAGGGATTCAGTTGCCTGTTATATGGGGTTTAGTCTGTTGCAGCATCAATTTTTAACTTTGGTATGTACTGAGACGCTGTTTTTAAGATTGAGAAAATAGATCTGCCAAATCTACATTAAACAACATACATTAAAACCTAGACAGAGGAGCTATTGCGAAGATAAGAGCATCTTAAGAGTTTAAAAGGAATTGACTAAAATCAGCCTGGCAAGAAGGACTCATCAGTTGTTTTACTAGTGTTGGTAAGCCTAGTAATGCTTACCTCGTTCCGGAAGCAGTAGGTAGCCTGAGATATTAATGGAAAAATAGCTGTTTATCCTCCAAAAATGGAGCCAGGCTCTTCACAGTGATGCCCAGTGAAAGGACAAGAAGCAATGGGCACAAACTGGAACATGAATTTTCATCTAAACATCACATAATCATAGAATCACAGAACTGTGGGGCTGGAAGGGACCTCTAGAGATCATTGAGTCCAACTCCCCTGCAAAGGCAGGTTCCCTACATCGGGCTGCACAGGTAGGTGTCTAGGCAGGTCTTGAATATCTCCAGAGAAGGAGACTCTACAGCCTCCATGGGCAGCCTGTTCCAGCGCTCCATCATCCTTAATGTGAAGAAGTTCTTAGGTGCATTTGTGTGGAACTTCCTATGCTTCACTTTGTGGTTGTTTCCCGTTGTCCTATCACCATGCACTGCTGAAAAGAGTCTGGCCTAATCCCTTTGCCTCCCGCGCCTTAGATATTTATGGACATTGATCAGATCCCCTCTGAATCTTCTTCTCTCAAGGCCCAGGTTGCTTAGCCTTTCCTCATAAGAGAGATGCTCCTGGCCCTTTATAATCTTCACGGTCCTCTGCTGGACTCTTTCCAGGAGATCCTGTCTCTTTTGTACTGTGGAGCCCAGTACTGGACACAATACTCCAGGTACAGGCTGACCAGCACAGAGTAGAGGGGGAGGATCACCTCTCTTGACCTGCTGGCCATACTCTTTTCATTGTGCCCCAGAATGCCCATTGGCCTTCTTGGCCACAGAGGCATACGGCTGGCTCATGGCCAACCTGTCATCCACCAGAACCCCCAGGCCACTCTCTGCAGAGCTCCTCTCCAGCCCCAACCTGTACTGATGCATGCTGTTATTCCTCCCCAGATGCAAGGCTCTACACTTGCTTTTATTAAACCTCTTCTGGTTCCTCTCTGCCCAACTCTCCAGCCTGCCCAGGTCTTGCTGAAAGGCAGCACAGCCTTCTGGTGTGTCAGCCATTCCTCCCAACTTCGCATCATCAGCAAACTTGTGGAGGGTGGACAGTATCCCCCCATCAAGGTCACTGATGAAGATGTTGAACAAGACCAGACCCAGCACTGACCCCTGGGGAACACTACATACAGGCCTCCAGGAAGACTCTGTGCCACTGATCACAACCCTCTGAGCTCATCCAGTAAGCCAATTCTCAGCCCACCTCACCATTCACTCATCTATCCCACCCTTCCTCAGCTTTGTTATAAGGATGCTGTGGGAGACAGTATCAAATGCCTTGCTGAAATCGAGGCAGACTACACCCACTGCTCTCCCCCCATCCACCCAGCCAATGATGACATCATAGAAGGCTACCAGATTGGTCAAGTGTGACTTCCCCTTCATGAACCCATGCTGACTACTCCTGACAAACCTCTTCCAATTGCCTGGAGATGGCATCCAGAACAAGCTGTTCTATCACCTTTCCAAGGACAGAGGTGACGCTGATTGTCAACGGTTTACGGGCCGGTTCGGCCCGGTTCCGTGACTTGTGGGGCGGAGGGATCCACGGATCCGCGCCTCCGG
>JAOWBP010000001.1:84299036-84333703 GCA_028571105.1 Tragopan temminckii | reverse complement strand
CAACAGTCAAACCCCCAGTACATTATATGATGTTATGATGTGGAATACTGATCACCAAAAGTCATAAAACCATGACACCTATAGTTTCCCGGATCCTCCTTCTTGCCCTATTTGAAAACTGGAGTGACATTGGCTATCCTCCAGTCTTCAGGTACCTCTCCCATTCTCCAAGACCTCTCAAAGATGATAGTTTTCAGTGATCACCTCTGCCAGCTCTTTCAGCATGCATGGATGCACCTCATCAGAGCTCATGGATTTATGCACACAGACGTCACCTAGATGCTCTTGGACCATCTCCTCCCTCACCAAAGGGGAGCATTCCATTCCTTAGACTCTCTCACTTACCTCTAGGGTCCAAGATTCCCAAGGGGGAGTCTTTGCAGTGAAGACAGAAGCAAAGAAGGCATTCAGTGTCTCCGCCTTCTTGACATTCCCTGTTATGGGAACACCCCCCTCATTTGGTAGGGGACCCGCATTTTCCCTGGTCTATCTTTAACTGTTGACACACTTAAAAAAGCCTTTCTTATTATTCTTTATCTCCTTTGCCAGATTCAATTCCAGCTGGACTTTAGCCTTCCTCATCACATCACTGCAGGCCTGACAACATTCCTACATTCTTCTCAAGTGGTCAGACCCTTTTTTCACATTTCATGGACTTTCTTCTTCCCTTTGAGTTTATGCATGAGCTCCTTGCTCGTCCACATAGGTCTCCTGCCACTCTTCCCTGATTTCTTACTGATAGGGATGCACCAACCTTGAGCTTGAAGGAAGTTTTGTTTAAATGCTGACCAACTCATACAGGCCCCCTTACCTTCTAACACCCTAGCCCAGGGGATAGCTTCAAGGGAGTCCCAGAAGAGATCAAAGTTGGCTCTCTTGAAGTCCAGGGTAGCAATCCTACTTTTTGGGTTGCTTCTTCCACTCAAGATCTTGAACTCTACCATCTTGAGAACACTACACCCCAAGCTGCCCCCAACCTTCACTTCCCTAACAAGCCCATCCTTATTAGTAATAACAAGGTCCAGTAACACCGCTCATTGGTTCCTCCACCAACTGTATCAGAATGTTATCTTCAGAACACTGCAGGAACCACCTGCGCGTGCCTGGCCATGTTGCTTATCCAACAAATATCTGGACAACTGAAGTCTCCCATAAGAACCGGTACCTGGGATCGCAAGGCTACTTCCAGCTGCTTGTAGAAGTTGCCTCATCAACTTCCTCCTCCTGATCAGGGGGCATATAATGCACCCCCACAACAGTGTCACCCATGCTAGCCTGACCCTTAACTCTCACCCATAAGCTGGTAGGTGCATCACCCTTCCCCAGGTGGAGTTTGATACATTCTAGCTGCTTTCTTGCATAAAGGGCAGCTCCACCACCCTGCCTCAGCAGCCTGCCTTTCCTAAAAAGTACATAGCCATCCATGACAGTATTCCAGTCATGCAAGTTGTCCCACCATGTCTCCATGATTGCAATGAGATCGTGGCCTTGTGACCATACACAGATCTCCAATTCTTCCTTTTTATTTCCCACGCTGCTTGCATCAGTATATAGACACTTTAAGGAAGAAGCAGGTGCAGGTATCCCTAAAGGGATGCAAGAAGATTTCAGGTGGGGAATTTGCAATGGTATCTCCTCTGAGGAGTCCTCACAAGATCCTACAGGACAATCCAGAGGTTTTCCCCTGCAATCTCCTACAACAACAACATCTGCAAGCCCTTCTCTTTCTCACTGACCTCCAGCCTCTTCCCCAATCAAATCTAGTTGAGAACTCTGAACTACTTGCTCAACCCTAGCGAGCATCATTTTATCCCCTTCTCCCTCCATACTTAGTTTAAAGCCCCCTCAGTTGTCCCTGCCAGATCCTGGGTTAGGATCTGCTTTCCCCTTGGAGACAGGTGAGGCCTGTCTGCAACCATCAGGCCAGGTCCAACTAAACTGCTCCATGGTCAAAAAACCCAAAGTTCCTGTGGCAGTACCAACCTTTCAGCCATTTTCAAAGTCAGCTCTGTATCACTCACACCCCAGGAGGATGAGAGGAAAATACCACTTGAGCACCTGCTTCCTTAACCAACCACCCTGAACCCCTGAAATATTTTTTGATAGCTTGCAGGTTTGCTTGGATGACTTCATCACTACCTGTCTGAACTATTAATAATGGTATTAGTCAGAGGAATGAACCAGACACGGGAGATTTTTGGTGATGTCATTGACTTGGGCCCCAGGAAGGCAACACACCACCCTATGGGTCGGGTCTGCATATTGGGCCCTCTGTTCCCCTAAGAAGGGAATCGCTTACCACAATTACCCTCCTGCCTTTTCTGACAGAGGCAGTCTCAAGGCATGGGGACGACTGCCTCGTCCTAGGCCCCCTCTTAGGTGGACCCTCACTCACCTCCTCACTCACCTCCCCTTCAATTTCCAGCACCCCAAACCTATTGTTTAGGGGAACCTGGGGAAGCAGGGTAGGCAGGCAGGGGGTGCACCTGCGATGCTGAGCTGGGACTCTTTTCCAACCCTCCTCATCTGTCAGGTCTCTGTCTGACTGTGACAGGGCAGGGGGTCCACAACTTTTCAGGAGGGGTCTCCCTGGCACCCTTCCCTCTGGCATGCCAGTGAGTCACTCCACAAATCAATCTCCCACCCACAATCCCTGATGGTCCTTAGTCTCTCCACCTCCTCCTTGAGCTCCACCACTATGCTGAGCAGCTCATCCACCTGCTCACACCTCACACAGGTGGAACTCTTGCCACTCTCCCTCAGCAGCAGCAGGCTCAGGCACTCCCTACAGCCAAAGACCTGAACAACCACGTTTCTTGGCAGGCTCTCCATCTAGGTTGCCACAGTCTTCTTGGGGTATGCCCGTTTTCTGATGGATACCATGTTTAAGCCTGTGGTCTCAGAGACTGCCAGTAGGAGAGCTGGTCTCCCAGCAAAGAGGGATAGCACTTATCTGCCTTGCCACTCAACCCACCTTCCATACCTGCTGCTGCAGTACAGTATAAGCAGTGTGGGCTTCCCCTCCCTGTTCTCAGTGGGCAGCAACACCCTTTGCTTGCCCTGCGTATTCTGAGGGCCCTCCCGGGGGCTGCTTATAGCCTAGCAACTGCAACTGGGTCAAGGTTAAAGCCAAGGGTGGGCAGCACTGTCTCCACTGCTGCTAGCTCAGCAGCCTGCCCTCCAGCTGCCAGCCCCCTGGCACAGGGACAGCACTTTTGCTGGCTTCAAAAAGCCCTAAAAAGAGCTTTTCTGACAGCTCTTTTCTCTTCAGTTCCCTTGCCCAGTGCAGTCTTACCTGCCCTGAATCCAGTCTCTGCAGCAATGAAGCAGGAAGCACTTCTATATGCTGTGGATGACATAGCACTGGTGCAGATTGCCCAGAGAGACTGTGGAGTCTCTGTCCTTGAAGGTCTTCAAAAACCATTTGGACACTGTCCTGGGCAACCTCCTTTCATTGTTCCTGCTTGATGATCTCCAGATGTGCCTTCAAACTTCAAGCAGTCTGTGAAAAATTTCCTTCACATTAAAAGTGACCCAAAGGGAGTGTTAGTGCTGAGACATTTAATTATGAAACTATACTGGTCAAAACTGTTGGCTAAATATAGAAAATACGCCTTTTAAAAATACATGTAATCCATGTACATTGCTTAATTGTTCAACTACTTCATGATGAATCATTAGTTTGAAGGGAAAAAAAAGGCTCTATATCTGTCAAATGCCATTCAAAGTATTACTTGATGGTATTTTAACTCAGTATTTGCTTTTACCGTTTCACTGAATGTATGTAATTATCATAGCTTCCTTCTAGGACATGAAAATTTAAATTAGGTAATAGATAAAAGAAGAACCTTTTACCATAAGTATATATAGTCTGTTGGAAAGCCAGCCAAGGCATGTTGTAGAATTGTCGACCGTGGATTGCTTAGTGCTAGACGAGACACCCACATGCTGGGGCTGTGTGTAGGCACTAAATCAATACCTCTGCCATGCTGGGCTGGACTAGATGACTCACAAGAGGAAAAAACCACACTAGTCCATGCCTGTAATCACATAGTAGCAAAATATATGTATGTGTGCATGGTGGGTTAACTGGACTCTGTACACAGAAGTCCCTCCTGCTCCCCCCTGCTACTTGCCAGTAAGCCCAATACAGCAGAGAATGAAAGAATGAAGTGGCAAATCCTTTGGGAAATTACTATAAGTTCAGTTTTCTCAAACTATCCTATTTAATTTTAAAATCTATTATATTTCACAACCTACTATCTAGTAACCATTATTTAGGCAAATAATTAGATGAAGTTTGGCTAAAACAAGAGTATGTTTGTCAAAATGTACCACAAAAGGAAACTATAAGACAAGTGATAATGGAATAGGAAAGAGTCAGCAATAGTGTAATATGCAAGAAATGCAAAATTCAAGATAAACTTCTTGAATAAAATGTACAATCATTTAATAGAAGTGATCTCTTTTTGTTGTTCTCATTTTTATGTGTTTTAATAAAAAAAAAAAAGTTTTTTTTATTGTATGCATTAACTGTTATATGTTTTATGAGGGTTGATCTGAAAGTAACATCTCCGACTTTATTATGTTGACCCACAACATCAGAGGTGGATGTTGGTAGTATGGCAGTAGAGGTTGAACCTTCCCACCAAATATTCTGTCACATTTTGTTGTCATGTGACAGATAGCAGCAGAGGGACAGTCTGGCACAAGGGCATCTGATATGAAAGTGCGTATGAAGCAAAGGGGTACCACTGAATTCCTCCACGTGGAATAAATGGCACCCACTGACATTCATTGGTGCTGGCTGAATGTTTCTGGAGACCAAACAGTGTATGTGAGCACAGTGAGGTGGTGAGTGATGTGCTTGAGCCATAGTGACAGCAACAGCTGGTTACCTGTGCTGGTGCATGCTTGCTCTGGTGAAAGTGCATAGCTAATGGTGGTGACTACGTTAAAAAATAGTTTTTCATAGCTGAGAAGTGTGCTCTTTCTATCTGTTGTAATTTCCATGGAAATAAATAGGAGGCATTACTTTCAGAGCAGCCTACTATAAGTATTCACCATGTCAAAATAAAAATCTGATACGGAAATTGAAGAATTAACAGGAAAAAATGTCTTTATTAAAGGTAAGGTGTATATTTAACTTGTATTTTGAATTCAGTGGATACTATAAGCCCTAGTCTAACTCCCACAAGCGAGGAAATGTTAGAAAGGATTCAGTGGTATCTTTAAGCTTTCTGTTGTTTACTTTTACAAGCAGATGGAAAAAGTTGTAAATTATTATTCAAATAATGAAAATTCTCACAGGGCCCATTCTTTTATCCTTCATGAGATCTGGAAGTTCCAGAACAGCATCTCTTTTTTTCAGTTGCCCCAGAACTCCACTATTTATCAACTAGGTAGTGTTTTCATAACAGAAATACAAAGTTTAAAAAAAAAAAGTCTTCAAAAGAAAAAGCAGTAATATATGCTAATATGTGCTAATTCAGATCTTTATACATACAGAGACAATTTCAGCTGAAGAAATATAGCAATTTTCCACTTAAATTTTGAATATTGTTCACTGTTTTGTTTGATGAAGAAGTCTCTTGATATTTCTTGTCTTTCAAAGCTTTCGTTGCCACATGCATTTCTTACAGTCAAACTTATCAAAAAAGATCAATGAAATTTCAGACAAGAACCTGAACACAAATTAATGTCTTAAAATCATTATAGAGAAGTGGAAAGTATTTTCTTTTCACAAGTTTTATTATTGGTTGATTTTATTTATTTTCAATATTTATCATTAGCTACACAAGCCTTCAGAAAATGTTAACCATGTGCAAACAATTTTCTTCTCACCTTCCTCTAAGGCAAAACTTCTGTGCAGCTATTCAAGTGATATCAGAAAGAAAAGTTTACTTTAATAATTCTGAGTAATATTACAAATCAAGAAGATTGATAAAACATATTCCTTTAAAGTCTGACCTAGTTTCTTTTTTTTCCCCAGTTACTTTCATGTCTCTTAATTTTGGTAATGAATACGGATAAATCTTTTTTAACGTTGTTTTCAATTGATTTAAAGTTTGCTTCAGCTTTCTACCTCATTTATTCAAGTCTTTGAGAGCACTTTGTGAAAACAAATGACAAATGTTTTCATTAATCTTAGTTTTCGATCATCTTTGCAAAATCTAAATTCTAGGCTAAAGTCTGCAAATGTCTACTATTTTAGTATGCATGATGGCAAGAAGATATAGTTGAAAGCAAGTTAATTTGACTAAAGGAGCAGTTTTTTTGAGAGCTGAGAGTTAGTTTTAAAAACACTGAATTCTTTCTCTGATAGTAGCTAAGTTAT
Organism: Tragopan temminckii; assembly: GCA_028571105.1. Lineage (NCBI taxonomy): Eukaryota > Metazoa > Chordata > Aves > Galliformes > Phasianidae > Tragopan > Tragopan temminckii. Next base: position 84,327,366 of record JAOWBP010000001.1, on the reverse strand, counting down.
CTAGCTGCATTATGTCCTTTCACTCTCTTATAAGTAAGATGAAAATGGTGTTTTGACCAGGCTATGTAAAAAAAGGACAACTGCCTCCAAAACTCTGTTATTACAACCCCACTCAAACTCCCTGTGGGTCAGGTGATCTCTGCACTGCCTTGTATCTGGATCTGTGGGATAGCTGGGGAGGTGGGCACAGCATCAACTTGATAGCCCTGCAGCCACCCCTAGACTGGTACCCCTAGCCAACTCTGTGCTGTTCCCTGATACTGCCTAAGACTATTTCTGTTCTTCTTATCCTCACAGGATGCTGAATGCCTTGATTAGCAGTTACCTGGGTTCTCGCTCATTTTGCACTCATTCTAGGCAAAATGTAAAAATCACAAGTTTTTACTTGATATGCCACTCTGATGATCTTCTGCTGTGAAGGGAGTTGATTACAAGTACACAAAATTAATGCAAAATACAATATTCTTGTAGAGAAATTGTTTGTAAGTACAGCATGCCCCCAGGAGATTTTTAGATTAAAAAAGGAATACACCTGGAAATGTTGTAATAATTTTAAGTCGGACAGGATGGACTTTCTTTCCACTACAGAATTTTGGAGGGATCACAAAAATAAGCTAGGATCAGCATCAGACTTTGGGTTTCAAATGTCGTCATACAGATTAAATGTCTGCCTCCTTGACATGATGATACATATGCTGTGTCCAGTTTAGGAAGTCACTTACAGATTAATTATCCCCAAATTAGAGGAAGTAGAGTCTGTATGTCCGGTCTATTACTATACTCTGTCCTGAACACCTACTCTCAGCTCCTGCTCCTGACTCAGGTAGACTTTTGGTGCATTTGTGTCTGGCAGATCTCACATCTGAAGAAGAATATTATACTCCTAAGTTTATTACAAATTCTTGAAATTCTTAGCTTTTCAGCAAAGCAATCACCAGCAAGCATAAGAAAGGTAACAAGTTGTGAATACTGCCCTCTGAAATGCATAGGCTAGAGTCTAGCTATACGTATTTCAGGTGTATGGAACTGTACATAGGAATATACATAAGTGATGCTTTATAAGCTTGTGTAATTGCTAGAGGCATGAAAGTAAGCTACAGAAGGTTAGAAGGAACCACCACAATCAATGAGCTCAAATCCTGGCTCCACACAGGACCACCCAAAAAGCAAGGTATAAAAAGTGAATTACTGATACTCTGTTTCATAAGCATATTTGAATTGATTTTACTGCAGAGCAGTAGCATGGCAAAAGGCTAAAAAATGTACTTAGGTTGTCTCAGTGGTGAGTGATCTTATTTGGCCAGCAAATTTAATTTCTTTTTCTCAGGGTGGTGGATTTGAGATGCAACATAAGTTCAGCCATCTCCATCATCTCCAGCCATGTTGAAAGTGAGACTTATTAGGCTTTTCATGTAATATATGCTGGCTCAGGTCTTATATGCCATTTATCTTCACTTGTGAGGAGACCTTAGAACACACTTTTGCTAATGTCATCAGCGATTTATTAGTCTCCTCACTTGTGAAGATAAATGTCATATCAGACCCAAGTCATCACGCCTTCCCTCTTCATATAAATCCAGATTTAGAAAAAGAAAGTGAGAAAGCAACAGAATATTCCCAGATGGTTTGTGGTTAGGGATGTCACACCTTCTGCAGTAGAAATTGGACATATTGGCTTTAATAAATCTTGTTGTTCGAATATTACTTCTTTGACATATACCTTTAGGCAGATGCCACTAAAACATTCAGGTGCTTTCCTTCACTCTGCACAGAAGACTTTTCTAGGAATGCCAGTAGTGATTGGTAAAAGCCCTTTAAAAAGCTTTACCAGAGGAAATGGCAGGCAGAGAGAGAGAAGTACATTTGTCAGAATCACAGAAGGGCAAAGTTCCCATTTAGAAACGAAACCCAAATGCCACTTACGTGTATCTTCTGTCTTTACGGGCTTTCATATATCATTCAAGACTCAAAGAAAAGACTGTGCACAATGCAGAATAAAACAAGACTGAAGATTGAACACCATGCTGGTTCGTTTCTAAGCTTCCATGGATACTGTGTTTCAAAGGGCCAGAAATGAGGTGAATCTCATTTTCTCTTTTGAATTCTACAGACTGGGATCATTTCTTTAATGTGCAGGATACAATACCCAGAATTAAGTTAAGCAATTGCGTGACAGGTTGAATTAGAATTATTACAGACATGCTACCTGCCATGATGCAGATGCCTAGGAAGACTGAAAGGGACACAAATAGTACCATTGTCATTTAAATCTTCAGGAATTACTTTTAAAAGCAGATGTTTAGGTTGTCAGGACACTCGCTTTGTGGAATGACTTCTTGATAAACAAAATACCCTTTTTGAGTCTGCATTCTTCACAATTGTAAGGGGTGTTTATAACCAGCTCACTTTACTTTGTCTAATGATAATGCATCATGAAATCTGTACCACAAACCAGCTTGATTTCTGTAGAGAAACAATCTAATCGCCTTCTGGAAATGTTTGTTTTGTTGAAAGATATCATGTATCTCTATGACAGCTAAGCTCAGCTAGGGCACTCATGCCTGTAGCCTTGATGTTGCCTGTAAGCAGGGTGGTTCTTAAGGCTTCAGTTTTCCTGCACACACTCCTCTTGCAGCTCCTACAGATCCCAATTTTAATGACCTCCTGGCTGTGCTACTCTGCTCTTGGCTGTTTTTCTGAGGAAAAGAAGACAAAGAAAAGAATCTCTTTTTTGGTGCCTCCTTTTTATGAAACCAACAAGGAAGACTTTAAACATATATATGTTTGTGTTCTTACATATAGATGTATGTATACAATGTCATACACTATAATTAAATGTATAGATATATACTTATAAACACTTACAAATATCTAGAGGGCTGGAGAATAGGACCAGGCTTTTTTTCAGTGGTGCTAGCGACGGACCAAGAGGCAACGGGCACCAACTGGAACATAGGAGGTTTCATCTGAATGAGAAGAAAAACTTTTTACCTTGAAGGCACTGGTACAGACATCCCAGAGAGGCTGTGAAGTCTTTTTCTCTGGAGATACTCAAAACCCACCTAGTGGCTTTCTTGTGCAACCCACTGTGAGGAGCTTGCTTTTGTAAGGGCTTGGACTTATATGATCTCCAGAGGTCCCTTTCAACCCCTATGATTCTGTGATTCTGTGAAACATACATTCCATGTACAGCAGTAACATCTTTCTGGGAATAGTAGATGTCATTGCAATAGGAAGAGTATCTTTATTATTATTATTATTATTTTAAGTTATCAGATATTTCTAACAAATTCTATTACTAAAAATTACATGTGCAGATCTCTTGTACTTGGTTTGTCTTCCTGTACTATTAGTTACCTTTTTTCTTCTTTTTCTTTTTCTTTTTTTAATTGTAACGTACAGCCTTTTCATAAACTTTTCATGTCAGAGTAACATGCATGACTTACATTTCTGCATTTGATATTGTTGGCCCAAAAGGGAGATAAATGCTGGGAAAGGATGGATTTTATCTGGAGTATACTTCTAAGCCTAAACTTGTTGTGGTGAGTATTATAAAATCCACAGTCCTCTTTTCTCATTGTTCCTTCAGAGAAGTTTGTGGCTATCTGTCATGGCACTCTTCAGACACATAGATTTTTTTCTCCTGGAAAACCTGATACAATATATAGGTTAGGTACTACACCAGGAACTAGCAATGTCTGTCTAGAGACCACCTTAATTTCTTTGCAAACAGGGAGATGTTCAGAGTACGTGGAGAGGCACTCTTGTGAGAAAGTTCCAGAAATACCTAGAGCTAGTAGGACTGTTATGGGAGCTGCTAGACTAAGACTTGTTTCTGAAGCTGTACGGAAAATTCTGACTGTGGGTAAGCCAGCTGGCCTGTCACACTTAGCCACATCCTGAGAATGAAGATGGAATGGAAACGTGCTAAACCAAAGGTTGTGTTTTACAGAAGGGAAGACAAACGAAGATAATCACCTAACAGAATTTCAGATTATTTTAACAGAGCAACAGCTCTACTTATAGCTACAAGATTTAATGTCAGATCCCTGGATTTGCCAAATAAATCTGAATGAGAAATTTGCTACTAGAAGTTAGTTACAGGATTTGTCTTATTTTAGGGACAGTCAAGATATTTTTGTTTTACAAACAATTCATAATCAACCAGTTCATCACAAGCTCAGGAAAGACATGCTTTACAGATGATAAGCATTACAGAGATTGTTTCAAGAACAACTGTGAAGCACAACTATGCCATTAGTAAGAAACTGAATGGTATTCTCTGCATATGAAAGTTTAGGAAGACATCTTAACACTGAAGTATTACAAATAATACCCCCAAGGCTTCATCCAGTAAAATGCTTTTAACAAAAGAGAAATCTGGCCTGCAATTCAGCAGAGTTAAACTGAACAGCAAAAAGAGAGGATAATTGTGCTATACATAATTTGCTTCACAGCCTTCTAGTGCATTAAACCATCATGATATTTATACAGATATGGTACAAATAGAGCAAGAATCCAAACAGAATGTGGGTAAAGATGCAGGTGAAAAATCTCATTTCTTTATGTCCTTGGTCTTGTAGACCTTCCTAAGTGTAGTCTGAAAAAATTCAGTCTCCAAATCAAATCTCTCCCCATAATGCTGTCATTGAACTAAATCACTACAGATGAAGTATCCAGCAGTGTAGCACCAATTACACTATGATTAAAGTTGATCTTTTTGCACAGATCAAGTCAATTCCCTACATTATGGGTACGTAACTGATTTTTCAAGCTTGAGCAGATCTAGGCAACACTTAAGGTCATTATATATTTTCTGCACATGATACAGTTATTTCTAAATCATTTCAGTGATGATACCAAACCAGTTTCTGAGCAAAATGAGAAGATACATTAATTCTTTCATCTTTGTAACTGTAAAAAAACCCAGCTGTTTGTTTCTTTGATATGATGTGATTAATACCACCCACAATCTCTAACAGGCCACAGAGTAGATCAGTACCCTATCCACAGCACTAAAAGATAACCGGGCTGTGCACAGTAGAGGTTAGTCTGAACTGTGTACGTCAGTAGGCATGTAGATAAGTTAATATTGTATGCATTAGTGCCAGGGAGATGGTCCAGCACCGTGTGTTAATATAATGCATTTGAATTACTATTAAGAGAAAAAGAAATCTTTTCAAAGAAAACAAAATTTTAATCCAAGATTTATACGCAGTGAGTTTGGCTGAGGGATCAAAGCATGAATGTCTAAAATTTTCCAGTTGAGAGTAACTTTCTTTTCTAGGATGAAATTAATAGTACTAAATACTTCACAGCATGAAAGACCAAGAAACAAAAAAATAATTTCCACTTTGCTGAAGCACTATTTCAACCAGGATTTTCTCAGCCCGCATTCAGCCCTGTCTGTACAGACAAGTGAGAGGGAGGGAAATACCTCCTTGTCCCTGCTTGCTGTGCAGTGATCCCACTCTTCAGAAATGTTAATAAAGTACTCATACTGAGGTCTCTCCAATTGTTGCTTCATAAAAATTAGAGTTTAATTAACAGCTTGTCTGCGATGCTAGCTAAACTGTGACAGCATTCTTATATTACATTACTGGCTTGCATATGATGCTCTGCCTTCTGTATTTTTCACAGAATTCTTAGATTTCACCTTGCAAAACAAGTCAACTCATTATATTTGCACATACAGTCCTATACCCAACAGTGTGGTTGTTGAGACAACCACTCCCACGTGATGATAAAAGGCCTGGAACACCTCCTGTACAAAGAAAGGCTGAGTAAAATGGGTCTGTTCAGCGTTGGGACGAGAAGACTGAGGGAGAGCTGATAAATGTTTATAAATGTCTGAAGTGAAGTGGAAGGCAAATAGATGAGGCCAGGCTCTTCTCAGTGATAGGACAGGGAGTAATGGACTAAAACTTGAACATAGGAAGTTCCATACAAACTTGTGGAAGAACTTCTTTACAGTAAGGTTGATGGAGCAGAGGAACAGCTTGCCCAGAGAGGTTGTGAAGTCTTGTTCTATGGTGATATTCAAGATCCATCTGCACAACTACCTGTGCAACCTATTGTAGGGTACCTGCTTTAGCAGAGCAGTTGGACTTGATGATTTCTTGAGTTTCCTTCCAACCACTGCAATTCTGTGATTCTGTGTCCTGTCACCCTGAGTGTCTAGTTTCTCACAAATAGATCACTTGCATGGTTGATCACTCCATTACTACATGTTTTGCAGTGAAACAGAGATAGTGGATATAAGGATCCTGAGCTGGGGAAACCCTTGGAGTATGCAGAGACCTGCCAGGGCCTGCAGCTCTCATAGAGCTGCTGGTAAAACATGGGTGGGGCCAGGAGTAATGGCATCCATTGCCCTCGTGCACAAGGGCAGCCTCAGAGAGTGCAGGGCATGGCACTGCAGTGTGCACAGGAGGGTGCTGCCACCTGGCTGGCTTCAAGTGCTGTTGTAAAACTAGTATACAAGGTACTCCAATCATGGTATCCACCTGGCAGGAAGCTGTGTCCTCTGTGAACTCTGCACCCACAGGAACAAGCAACCCAGACAGAGCTCTCAAGGGAACATGCAGGCCTCAGTTTGCAGGATGTGTCTTGAGCTTCTGTCATTGTCTGACAGCAGCAATGTGCGCACCTGTGGGAGCTGGGACCAGGAAGCAGAACTGCTCAGCCTGTGAACAGAGCTCTGGGAGGATGTGGACAGGCTGAGGAGCACTAGAGAGTTGGAGATTGACTGGTGGAATCATACTGGGCTATTCCTGCAACAGGTGTATCAGCCAGCCATACCACAAGAAATGAAGGGTCCTCTACTTTCTCACCATCGGACAGAACGCCATCAGACAGAAGGTGGTAGCTTAAGAATAAGAGGGAAAGAAAGCAGGTTTCTCCTTGAAGTGACAGATGAATCACCTTTTTGTCCATCTCAGTTTCTCAGGTGTCCTTATACAATATGTACGAGGCTCTGGAACTTGAACAAAGATGGAGGTGATGTTCCATCTAGGTTGAAGATATCACCATCAGCCTACCCTCTATGTTATGACCACCTCCAATAAGAAAAAAAATATATGGGCTATTGTCAACAGTGACTCGCTTCTGAGGGTAGCAAATCTCAATATGCTAACTAGATCCACCTCTTAGGGAAATTGCTGACTGATTGGGTTAAAGGCACTGGTATGGAGCTCAGATTATTATGCTTTATTTTTTTCTTGTAGACAGCAAAGAAGTAAGTTCAAGGGTGGTCAAAAGATACTTCAGAGCCTTTGGGCAATTGATTAAAGGACCAGGAACACAGGCAGTGTTTTCATCTATCCTTCCAGTTGCAGGGAACTATACTGGAAGAAACAGGCAGACCCAGCTTCTTAATAACTGATTTTGTGGCTAGTGTTATGGGCAAAATTTTGTATTTTGATCATGGGATGGTCTATATGGCACTAGGTCTGCTGGTGTCTGATGAGATGCACCTTTCTCAAAGTGGAAAACTAAGTCCCGTCCCTGGAGACTTTCAAGGAGAGGCTGGATCAAGCCCTGATCTAGCTGTGCATGTCCCGGTTAATTGCAGGGGAGTTGGACTTGATGACCTTCAAAGGTCCCTTCCAACTAAGGATTTTATCATTATACATTTAAAAGCGGATCAAAATTGGCAGTATTTTGGTGTCAGTTGCTGTCTTTACTAGATGTCATCAAACTGCTGATAGCATTTGGAAACAATAAATGTAACAATGAGTTGAAAGTGTTCCTTTTATTTCCATGTTAGCTGTATAGTGTAGCTGCCTGAATATACGTAAATATCATTAAAAACCACTTATTGATCCTTTATAAATTACATCTGAATATAAAATAATGCTCAAGTTAATTGACTTTACATTTTCAGCAAGCACTTCACCAAGTAATTATTATTTATCTGACAATAGTTTCAAATACAAATTGATTATGCATATTTGCCGTTAAATTAAAGTCATTGCATTATACAACCAACAATTATCTTCTGAAATTATCAGAGAAGATTAAGAGAAAATCATTTTGACATCAGTTTACATGTGTAATTTATTTAAAAAAAAATATATATATATATATATCATTGTCATTCCTCACAGGCAACTTATTTTGTCAAAAAATAACTAAGGTGAACCAAAAAATAATAAAAAACCCTTCTTGTTTTGCGTACACCTTTTTAGCAAAGTAATCTGCATCAAAGATCTATATGTGTTAGACTACTTTAATGATCCACCTGGCTTCTCTGGAATAATTCTGTGGGACAGGAGCACCTCTCTGAACCTTCTGGCTACACTTCCTTTGATGCAGCTCAGGGTACAGTTGGCTTTCTGGGTTGTTAGGGCACATTGCTGGCTCACGTCCAGCTTCCCATCCACCAGTACCCTAGATCTTTTTTGGCAGGGCTGCACTCAATCTTTTCATCCCCCAGCTTATATTTGTAGTGACACTGCCTCGACCCAGGTGCAAGATCTTCCTTTGGATTTGTTGAACTTCATGAGGTTCACTTATGCTCACTGCTCAAGCCTGTGTAGTTCCCTCTTGGTAGCATCCCATCCCTCTGGTGTGTCGACTGCACTCCACATCTTGGTGTCATCAGCAAAATTGCTGAGGGTGCACTCGATCCCACTGTCAGTGTCACTGATGAAGATATTAAAGAGCATTGGTTCCAGCCTCGACCCGTGGTGGACACCACTCATCACTCACCGTCCAGACGTTGAATCATTGATCTCCACTCTCTGGACTTGATCCTGTAGTCAGTTCTTTGTCCATTAAACAGTCCACCTGTCAAATACATATCTTTCCAACTTGGAGAGAAGGATGTTCTGGGATACTGTATCAAAGGCCTTACTGAAGTCCACATAGATGACATCAGTGGCTCTTCCCTTGTCCATTGATGCAGTGACACCATCAGAGAAGACCACTAGTTGGTCAGACGTTCTTTGCCCTTGGTGTAGCTATGCTGATTCTCCCATATCACCTCCCTGTCTTCCATGTCCCTTAGCATAGCTTCCAGGAGGATCTGCTCCACAACCTTTCCCAGCACAGAGGTGAGACTAATAGGTTCCTGGAGTCTTCCTTTTTACCCTTCTTAAAAATGGGTGCGATATTGCCTTTTTTCCAGTCTCCAGGGATTTCACCTGATTGTCATGATTTTTTAATTTTCATTTCAAGTGGCTTGGTGACTATATCAACTAATTCCCTCAGAACTCTGGGATACATCTCATTGGGACTCATAGACCTCACTGTCCCTCCTTTACAGGAGGGACATTGCTTCTCCAATCTCCTCCTACCAAAGCAAACATTTCAGGACTGTGTGGCAAGCAGTTATCAGAGAAGACTGAGGCAAAATAGTTAAGTACCTCAGCCTTCTCCTTGTCTGTTGTTATCAGCTTGCCTAATGAGATGTGTTAGGAAAATTTCTACTCCAGTATGCTTCCTCAATCATCTTTATCCCATAAAGAGACAAAAGTGAGACTTCAGCTTTCTTTATTCTAATAAAGAGAGAGTCCACAGGGGTAAGTCCCTGTGGAGTTTCTCAAAGTACTGGGGGACATAGCCCCTCTTTTATCCCTTGTACCCTGACACTAGCAAGCCCTTCCACCTTTCCCCATTGACAGGGGTACTCAGGGCTCACATTCTTCTCAATTCTCCTATCAGCCGTCCTCCCAGTAGGTAACCCCCTTCATTTACTTTGTTTATACATACTTCGTAATCTGGGTTCAGAGTTTGTTGTTTTGCCCAACTAGAACTGTCTTTACACCCTGTAAAATCTATCACTCTCTGTTCTGCTCAGCAAACAAGATTTACATGCAGATGCTAAGCTAGCATCTCCTGCCATATGCTTTCAAGATAAGTTTTTTTTTAACCAAATCCTTGTGACTGAAACTCTTCTCCACTTTTTCTTCATCTTGTTTTGCAGGGGTTCCCTATCCTTCCTTTGTTCTTCCCAAATTTTATTTTGCAACACAATTTGCCCTTGTTTTTCATTCAGATGTATGTCCTATTTTAACGATGCTGGACCAGATCCTAATGACCCTCAAAGTAAACTTTTCAGCCATTCAGGCAACATTTGTCACAGCTTGCAAATGAGACAATGTAAATTCATACCAAGAGGATTATCAAAACACAAAAAGTAAATAAATAAATAAATAATAAAATGGAAAGAGTATTTCATTTCACACCTATACAAAGGTAAAACAAAAGTATTATTAATTCATGACATCTTTATTGCAGTCATCTGGTGCCACCGTGCTTTGTGACATATATGTCTGTTACTAAATTCTGCTTAGTGAAGGGAAATTTTTTTGTTTCTGCTTTACGAGATTTATATCTTCAGTTTTGGTGCTCTCCATGTTGAGGGGAAAAAAAAAAAGGAGAAGCAACAGGATCACAAAGATAGTAGTGAGGGAGCTTCTAGGTTATGAAATTTGTCCCTTGTGAGCACTATAATATTCAACTAGTTTGAAGATGAACTTTCTTATAGATAGTTACTTTTCATCTACTTTATTTTCAGGAACAAGCTGCTTGAAATTTTGACAGTTTAGAAGACTTTTTTAGAAATTAAACCTAAATTTATTCATGTTCAGCATATGTCCATTTGCTCCTGTGTCATTATTCTCTTTTAGCTCAAGTGGTTACTTTCTCTCCCTTGTATTCATTCCCTTGTTAAGCCTATCCTACCCCTTCTCAGTCTTTCCTTTTCTGCTTTAATGAAACAAGTTCTTGTCTGTCTTTCATGAGAAAAAAATCCTTTGTGGATTATCCTTTGCTATACATTTTCCTATTTGAATTCACTGATCCATTTATACGATCATGTTAAGGGTAATTGAGATTTCGTTGTTGTTATCACTTCCACAACAGAATGAGAGAAAGTTCTTAAATACTCTCCCTCACTTTCCATCTATCCTGTCTTCAGGTAGAGCATAGCCTTTTATTTGCCTGTAAAAGTTACTACTAAATGTTTGAAATCTAGAATGATTTCAACTGAAAAGCTTGCTAAATCATGTATAAGGGCACAGAAAAACACCCACTAATTTTTTTCTGTTTTAGAAACATTATCTCATTAAGTTGTGAAACAATTACGGTTATCAGAAGGCACAAGCAGACACATTTATCCTTCCCTCAATGCATATGCAAGGTTGCAATAAGCCCATTAGAGCCTGTGAGATTTACGTATATTTATAATGGGAATAACAGGCCCAAATGTGTGGCACAGGGGAAGCAGCAGTATGAATTCAAGACTGGAAACCAACAGCTTGAGTTGTAATTAATTCTGAATGAGCATTTTGAAACAAATAATGCTTTCAGAAAAAAAAGTCTTGCTATTCACTGTTTTGTGAATTACTTTCCGGCTAGTCTATAATATCAAAATTTCTTTTTGGTTCACTTCTGTTGAGAGAATCTCTCTCTTTTTTTTTTTTTTTATGATGAAAGTTATGTCAAAACTATTTCTGAAATACTCTGTGGCTTTCAGCTTTACCAGTTGTACAGAATTCTTTCCAGGCTGGTATGAGAGAACATAAACTTGACAATGGCCACAAGTACTTCATGTAGAGTGCTCAGGGAAGAAAAAAAGCTGGAGATTTGAGGGCATAGAGGATGCAAGGGCATTTGAAAATCTTCATCTTGTCATCTTGAGACAAAAACGAGCTCTTAACTATGTACTGTAGGAGAATCTCAGATTTAATCATACTTGTGTTCTTTCCACAGGCAATCTGAAAGATGTTGGTTTACTAGCTGTGCAGAAGACTTCGAATTTACTCATGTCATTTTCTTACTAAATAATAGTATGTCTGTATGAATACGACATTACTTTTGCACATTCTTGTTTGATCCTTCTTTTGTATGGTATAGTTTCCTGAATACCTTCTGGTGTGGAACACTACTTGTTGCTTTATATTTATTTATATTTAATATTTCAGAGATCAGAAGTTTTAGCCTGATATTTGTATGTTCTCATATTTGTTATCATTATTTGTGGTGCACTGCTGTTGCAAAGAACTGCACTCAGTTCTTTTATATATGCATATATATATATATCTGTATTTTATTAACTTCACCAGCATCATCCACTTTATTTTCCTGCTTTGGAAGATTGATTTAAATGCTTTGCTCTGAAATACATTTTTGTGTATTCTTAATTTGATTTTTTAAAATTTTTTCTTTAATGAATGCACATAGTTTGGGGCTTTTCCCTCTGTTACACTTCTAGGTCAGTGGCCAAATAGCTGCAGAATTCCTTCCAGTGGCTCACTGTCCTGAGTATCACTCCACGTATGTCATATTGTTTCTTCTACAGCATCTGCAATTTATCCTTAACATAAAATGTGCTCTTCCTATATTTGGTCATCAGTAGTTATAAGTATTGCAGTACTCGTGTGCTTGTGGCCACTTGGCCTTGTTTGTGGGAGCTATGGTAAAGATATGATAGTCCTTAGTTTAGCTGGCAGAGAATATTCAGGTATGTTTTCTAACAAAGTTCACTTCTTTCCAGCAGAAAATTTCAATGTTATGCCTGTGATGAGAAAAGTTTATTGCTATTCTCCTGCTAAATAAAACACAATAATGTTTTTTTCAGCTTGTGTACGATATGAAATAGATGTATATAGTTACTTCTAAGCAGTTTTAAGATAACGCAACAAAGGTGTTAGTCACAATCCAATAATAAGGAAGGAATAGCTTACCCTGCTCCAAAGATAAGGGCTCTCTGGAAAACTCCCAGAACAAAACAATCTCCAAGTAAAAATATTTCTTTCTTGGCTGCCAGCCCTTAAATGAGGTTAGAGGGGTAGAGTTACATGCAAATTAGCACTGCAAGTAAATCCTCTAACTGATTTTTCATCAGATTCCTGACATGTTTTTTTGTACTTAAAAATTGTGAGAATCTAAATTTCATTAACTTGTTACAACTATGGATTTATTCCTATCAAAGGTATTGAGTATTATATTAATGTTATTAAGCACAACTTACCCAATCATAAATGTCAATGATATGTGGCACGTTTATTCTACAAGAGTAAAGGGAAGCACTGGGTGGATTATGTATAGATCTAATATTTTAAATTGAATTCAAATAGAAGGGGAAATGTGCTCTTTATTCTGTTATAACCAAAAAGTGTATGCATTTATTAGTATGTATGAATCTACTTAAGAAATTTCTGAAACAATTGCACTTCACAAGGCACTTCAGAAATCCTATATGAACAGTACTTTGAACTGACAAACACTTTTTGATCTCATAAAGTAGAAATTGTTCTCAGAAACGAATGCTGTTTAGCTTGTATCTTAATGTACAGGCCTTGCTTATTTGGTGAGGAAATTGTGGAGTTTACATGGCGAGTTAAAACATTCTTTTCAGGATCAAGTAGCTGTTCATTGCAACCTGATCTTTGTGACTGCAATTTGTATGGTTTGCAAGGAAAAGTGTCTGCAAAAACAGCTAGTTTGTTTATGACCTGAAATACAGATATTTTATCTGTGAAGGTATATTTTTTTCACCATTTTGCCTTTTGCTACAGCAAATGAAAAATCTCTTAAGATCTGGGAGTATGTATTAGTTGAGAAGGTGACTTGGCCTTTCAGTGCTACTGCTGAATTACTGCTTGATTGTAACACTCTGGATTTGATTAATCTACATCACAAAACCACACATTTTGACACCACTCAGTTGATAATTGGCCTTCTGCTTCAGAGCTGGATCACTAGTACTGCTAGTAGTCAGGTACTTTGCAAAATCTCTTTAGGGCTTATTTGTTTGTGCTTTTATTTAGCTCAGTGCTAGTGCTCCATCAAAAAAACAAATTTTCAGTGTTTACAATGGGACACGCCTACTGTGAGAGAGGTGTTCCAGCATTGCAGCTCCGGTTCTCTACAGGCTTAACTTGTCACCTGATATATTTAGTCCATCACCATTAGTAAACAAAAAGCTGTCTTTCCACTTATTTTTGAAATTTTTGTATAACTGAATCTAAAAGTTAAATATTAAAGAAAGCTCATGAACCTGATATTTGGCAGTCATATATAACGCCATTCTTCACAACAAATGCATGAAAAAAATATCATTTTTATGTATGGATGGTTGTCTAATTATTTGGTTGCTAACAGTGTCAGTGGTTTATGGGCTGGTTTGACCCAGTTCCGTGACCAGCGGGGCAGAGGGACCCACGGATCTGTGCCCCGGAAAAGGGCATGGGAAAGAGAGTAGAGAGATAGGCCCCAAAACAGAAACAGTGACAAAGATCTGAGAAGAAACAAACTAATTTACTAAATAAGATATTGGAATGCAAGATAACACTCTGTAATACAATTTAAATAGAATTGAAGCTAATACATCAAATATAATGAGAGAGTGTCCAAAAGCTGAAGGCCTTACACTAGTGCTGAGGTAATATACGCGGTCAGGAAGAGCAGCAGGGAAGAGCCTGACAATCAAAAAGGGAAAAGAGGATGTCAGGTGACCTATCAAGGCCTTATATTTGTTCCCCCTGAGCAGAAATGATAACAAAACAGTGAACAGTCTTCTGAGGAATGTAGTCCCTCTGTTCTGGGACAGGTGCCCAAAACTGGAACATTAATTCTTTAACTCCATGATGTTGTGATGTGGCATACCGACAACCCAAAATCATAAAACTGTGACAAACAGTGTTTGGCATCCAAAAATTAAGATGGAAATTCAGAAAATTCTCTGATTTGCAGAATCCGTGCTATGTTGGACAGCAACCAATGCAAAACAAAAACAAACAGCCACCCCTGCCACAACCACCACCACCACCAACAAAAAAACAATAAAAGAAAAACCGCACACTATACATTAATATTCCAATTAAAAGAAATTATGAATGCACTAAATTACAAGATGTCCCCTGGATACTTTGTGCGTAGTGCGATTCTCACTCTATAAAGGCCTTCATCAGGAAATTTCTCTGAATCAGAGATCCCTGGTTGGGAATTATGCTACAAAAGAAGTTACTATTCTGAAGAAATTATATGCAGCTCTGTGGATGTGTCCTTGTCAATCCTTAGCTCAACAAAATACAGAAGATACACAGGAAATCAGTTAAAATAAGAAAAGCATATAATTTTTCTTTCTTTCTTTTATTCTAAATTTGGTAATTAGTTTATTAATTTTGCATTTTAGTGAACTGAAACATATTCTATGCTCCATCAAAATATAGTCTGGTAGCAAGAGTGAGTTTAGGTTGATCTGGCAAATATTGAGATGTGAAGAATATAACAAAAATATGTAAAAATGAAAGTATGCCTTTTACCCAATTCAGTGTTGATGATCAACAGGCTCTGCAGGTTTTCTCCTCATTAATCTGCAAGAAAGGCAAATCATGAAAGGCAAGTTACAAGTCAGAACATCATGAGAGGTCCAGGCAGAATTCTTGAGGCAAGAATAGAGCAGCAGGAAAGGACCTGAGTACTAACGGTTTCATACCAGATGTGCTTATCCATCACTTGTATTTTACTATATTTCTAAATTCCTTTGTCACGTAAAATGTTCTCCCCAGAGAAAAAAAATGCCTAGAGATTTTAAATGTAGTCATAAGGCTGAGCTGCCCGAGCTGGACAATGAACAGTAATCTCTGAACAGAAATAGAGAAAAACAATGTGCAGGAAAATCTTGAACTGCCACAGCTAAATTTTCTGTGACTTTTCCAGCAGAGCCTTACCAACCAGCTCCCAAACATATTCTGCTATGATTTTTTTTTTGTCTGCTGCTGTGTTTTGACCAGACTGAGAGATTCAATTACTTTCTCTCTAACCCTGACATTCTTTCAGTAGCAAATATCAAGATATCTCCTGCTTAAGATGAAAAATAGGAAAGTGCAAGCCTGTGAATGTTAATGAGTTTGTAAATTCCTAGAAAAGGACCCTATTTTAACCTTCTTTTTCCACTTCATAATATGTCATAGAATCATATTATAATTGAACCACTGATTGAAAGTCAATACTTCATAAAACTAAGAGACATAAGGTAATAATTAAAGTAATTAAGTAGGCAATTTTTGGTGAACCTTTAGACTTTCTCAAAGAGAATTGCTGTAAAATACAAAGCCTGAAAAAGGAGGGTTCAGTAGAATTACTGGAAATGTTAAGGGTACCATTAAAACTATTGGACCTCAGAAAAGATGGTAGACATGATTAAGCATACATTCATATCTGTATTTGTACTGTTAAGTATACAGTAGGAATGTATTGGAAAGAAATACTACCGAAAATGTAAAGAATATGCTTCACCTCCAATGGCTAATTTTTTGCAGTAGCCTCTGATTGCCCTCTGTCCTACTCCAATCTAATTGTGTATAATCTATTTTTCCTACTTGCCTTTGATCTACAGAGACAGCAAGAGGAACTGCTTTATCTTTAATGTGCCATCTACCTATTACTTTTGTATGTATGCACTTGTTTAATGTAGCTGTAACCCACAAGGGCCATTGGTTTAAAGTGTAAAAAGGCATGAACACAAATCAGGTCAAGCAAATGAATGCAAATAATCTCCAATACAGAAATGTTCCATTGTAAATTAATGTTAGCTTATCTTTGCAAGACATTGTAAAAGAAAGAAAAGAAATGAAGGGAAAGGAAGATAGGAAGGGATGTGACTGCAGTAGTTTGGCTGGGGGCTTGTAAGTGTCACTGATCGCATTTTAATTTTGAGATTTTTATGCATTCAGAATATTAAACCTTCTATTACAATTTCAATTAAAAACTCATATGGAATATGTTATAGTAATACTGTGCTCTCCAAAGAAATTAATGTATGCACATTCTTAGGGAATTGAATGTTTTGAAATTATAATCTAAGAGGTTTGCTTTGAGGATTAGCTATATGAACATCTTCTGCAAACATCCTGGGACAGTGCAGATTCTCCCTTTGCATTTTTGGTACTAAATTCCATTTCTTGAAAAATATCTCTCTCCTGAGCACTTATTCATTAACATTTAAGAGGAAAAAGCATGTGCTCAATGTCAAATAAACATTCAGTCCCTTTGGGGAGGGAGCAGAGAGCAGTGAGCAAGTGGTAAATGCTGATCTAGAAAAAGATAGGTTTGAGCAGAATTAGGCTGTGATTCCACCCTGCTGAAGCCTCAGCGAATTTCTCCTGAGTCCTAAAGGAGTACTAAGTATTGTAGCTGAGGCACTGAAATATTTTTGCCGTGATGCAGTTTCTACTCAGGTGTTTTTGGAAACTTGTTTTCCAAATACACTGATGAATTATTGGGTAGTGTTTTACATGTGTCTTATCTCTATGGATTTGTATTGTCCACACCTGTGACTGATGTAGGTCTGTGGTAGTGAGTGAATAGCAATGGCTCCAGACAGATTTAAAAGACGTCTTGCATCAGTTAAAGTTTGCTTCGTCAGGTTGCTCAGTAGCACTTAAAAGATGATGATTTCAGCTGGCAGCACTCCCCAGGGTGCTTGAGACCTCCTAAACTGAAGACTTGAAACCCACAGTGACAGTAAGGCAGATTTGTAGCTAAAGACTTTGACATGACAGATACCTTTCTAGTAATATTGTTCCTGATAGGGAGAGTGTGGTAGTTCATTGCATGTGAGGGGATGCAGACAAGTGTGCTCTGAGATGAAACAGTGAGATAAACTACTGGGGACATTCTGTCTGGTCATGACATGAAAGTTATAAAGTTAGCAAGCTGAACCAGAAGCACCTGAAAATACTTGTACTGGAAAAAAAAGAAAAGAAAAGAAAAAAGGCTAAACTTTCACTTGTGTGAGGGAATGAAGAGTAAGACTGCTAACCAAGCATTAGAGGGGAGATAAGTTGGAGGCAGAAATAACTGTTTCACATATTTGTGAAAATAGTGGCCATTCTTCTTGCAACTCAAGTTTGAGCAGAGGCTCTCCAGAGTGAACACCATCACACTCCACAGCAACTATTTCCATCCTTTCCTATTATTATCGCTACTTTCATCAGCTCTGCAGTCTGAAATACTAACATAAACTCTGTCAGGCTCATGACTCCATTTGCCACTACCATTACCTTCAGCCTGGGAAGTGCTGCCCTACAGCTTGAACTGAGAGCCTAACTCTACAGCTGGGACTTGTAAAATACTTCCAATCTCTGTAAAAGTGCCTTTGAGAAGAACACTGTTTTTTCAGCACACTGAAGATGGGAAAGGGAGAAAGTAAAGAAAAGCCTTTGTGGGAAGATCATTGGGAATCATTAAGAGCAGGGCTGCTCCTGGGGGCCATAAGCCTGAGTGACTTGGATCAGATTTTGGGCTTCTTCTCTGAGGGCCCAGCCCTATGTGGGGCCACAGTGGTGTCAGTGAGAGGTACTGAAACCCAGATACAGTGAGGGGGTCTGATGGTTATTCTGCTTACAAGGCTGTAGCTGATTAGGAGTTCCTGGGCACTGACTGCAGGGAGGCAAGGGTGGTGGTGAGGGCAGGACAGGGCTGCCTGTACTCCAATGGCCCTGTCTGCTCCCAGGGCAGGGGAGAAAGTTGCCCCACGGCCCTCTGTGTCCCTGGGGCAGTTTCCCCTGCAGATACTGCCTCAGGATGCCCTGCCCTGAGTAGTGGTGGATGCAACTGAGCTATAAAAATTCTCCTTTGTAGAAATTACTGGCACTGAGATTTTGTATCTTCATTTAAAAGAGAACGTCACTAATGCAGAAAAGTGAGAATTGCATGAATGCACTAGATGTCTGTGTAAGTGTAATGACTTGCCTTCCTGGAAAGTAAAAGACAAAAACAAAGAACTTCAGTTCCAGGAAGTATAGCTTTTTGCAGCATGGAAAACCAATTTACTTGTGTTAAGAAGTTTTTTTTTGAATAAATGTATTCTAACATTCAGTAAGGTAGAAAATGGATACTGATGGTACTATGAGAACCAGAATGAAAATAAATCACTTAGGAATTCATGTAAGGGCTCTGTGTAGAGGAGAGGAGAAAAAGTTAATCAATTTGTGGAAGAGACGGTATGTGGAACTATTTATAGCATTTCTGTTAAAAAGAGTTCATAAGCTGTTAGGAAGGAATCACTGAGATTCATTAATTTCTATAAATTTTGCCTTCCTGTAGAGGTACCTTAGGATACAGTAGATTTCATCACAAGGTTTCATATCAGTTTGTGAGACAGAGAGGCTTTCCTGGTTCTTGTAATATTTGTCCCACTTACTGTTCAAAGCATTTGCAATGTAATTTGGATTAAGGGAACAGAGAAGTGAATGCATTGCCTGAGGCTTCAGTTATCACTAACAGGGAACTGAATTTATAGAGGCAATCACAAGAGATTGTTATCTGTCCTAATGATAATAGTAAAATCAAGGGCTTAATCTGGCTAGAAGATAGTTACAGTTATAAACTATAGAACTAGTAAGGAATTGTTCTGAAGTCAGTTGTAAGTGACTTTTGTAAGTGGCTTTTGAGAAGTGATAAAGAGAAATCAATAGATTATGATTAAGGAACTGCAAGGAATAGATAAGTTGAATGAAAATTAGTCACCACCAAATCTGATGCCCCTGACTCGTAGCGCCTATACATAGTGACAGTGTATATTACAACACTGTGTTTACAGGAACTCACTTAAACAAAATGTATCACTGTGCCTGAGATAAGACAATCAAGGATGTCACGGATTATAGCGATGCATGCAAATGTATAAAAGATCGAAAGATAAAATTAAAATACACTTGATGATTGATACTTTGGCAGAGAGGAAAATACTAGCTTAATAGAAATATATCCGTAAGTATTTACACATGTAACTTATTTTCTGCTTTGATATAGCATTTGTTTAAATGGGAAAATGAAATTTCTTCATATTTTAGGCTCAATTTCTCTCATCTCTCTTATGCTGCTCTGTTCTTTAACTATTCACTATAACTAATCAGAAAGGAAGCTAGGATAGCTAGCTAGTCAGCATTGCTGCTTGATTGATTAAGCAATGGAAAAAAAAGAGTTTTGCTTATATTTATAATTGACTGCTGGAGGAAGTTATGACTATTGGTACTGACAAGTTAATGTGACTATTCCTAGTCTAGCAAACAAAAAGTTGGACTGCAAAATCCAGAAGTGGGTGTAAGGGGGAGGGTTGCAAAGACATCAGAGAAGTGAAAGGCAAAGAGGGCTTAGAGAAAAAGCAGACAAAAAGTTTTCTGTTTAGCTTCCTACCTCTGAATTGTTTTTTCACTTTTCCTTGTGTTTGTTTCTGGGGTTAATTATTGCAGCTGTGACAAACTGTTTGAATTAGGAAAAATATACTTTATAAACTGTGAAAAGACTACTCTTCTGTGTCTTCACTTTCCCTTTCTTTAGCAGAAGAATAGGGTGTTATTACTTAACACTCTGAACAGGTTACATTCAGAAATAGAAAATTCCAGGGCTGAAGCCAGAATTGCTGTTTCTGAAAAATAGGACCTACTATCCTTACAGGTTATGTGTCAAAAATCCAAATCAGTTGATTAAAACAACAGAATATTAGTAATATCTAGTTCTTCATTTATGTTTCTACTTATGCTGCCATTCTATCTGCTGCCTCCCCACTTCTTACTTCCATGTATAATAAATACATAAGGTACGTTAAGTGCTGTTAGATGTATTATGTGTGATCCCACTTTTTGCTGATTTATAGTTATTTGCCTTTCCCAAAGTCATGGTTGCCCCAGTAGTCCCATAGTCCTATCCTGCCTTTCTCATCTGAAAAAACAAGCAACAAAAAATCCAATCCAAACCAAATGCCTGTAGTGCAAGGAAGTCTTACTTCACATCTAATTTCATAATAAAATTTTTCTCGAGTATAAATACCTAATTTATCTTGTGTCTCTTTCTTCCGGCTTCTTTGGGCCTCTATCAGGTGATTGTCTTTTCCACAGAATAAAAATGAAGAAGCACCCACTTTAATCATGTTGAGACTGTGATGGGAGTTTTGGCACTGTTACTTCTGACAGCAAAGACAGCGAGAGGTGTTCTGCGCATTTCATTTGCCCTGATGCAGATACAATACTGTGGAAGCAAATGCATTTTTAACTATAACAATAGTAATTGAAAACTAAAGAAAACTTATCCTACTGCACTTTTATTTACCAAACTTACTCACAATTTATCAGTTTATATATATTTTCAAGTAACAAGGTTAGTTTGAAATGTGATATGAAAAATTGAGTCTGATATAGCTCTGCATTGGATTTCTCTTACTTATAACATAAAAGTCTTAGACTTTTTCTTACTTATATTTCAGTCTTTCAAATCTACTTAACCTTGAACCACGGAATTATACAAGGGTTGCCCTGAAAGTAATGCCTATTTTATTACGTAACTCACAAAGCCACGGGTGGATGTTGGTGGTATGGCAGTAGAGGTTGAAGCTTCCCAAATGTGTTGCATTACATTTTGTTGCTGTTTGACAGATGGCAGCAGAGGGGCAGTCTGACAAAATGATGTCTTATGTGGCAGCATGGATAAAGCAAAGATGTGTCATTGAATTCTTCTGTGCAAAAAAAAACCAAAAAAAACAAAACAAAACAACAACAACAACAAAAGGCACTCACTGACATTCATCAACACTTACTGGAGACCAAACAGCAGATGTGAGAACAGTGAGGTGGTGGTTGTTGCATTTCAGCAGTGGTCACTTCAGGGGGTCATCTCCACTGGTGCAGATTTTTATGAGAGCGGCATGAAGGTTCTTGTTCACTGCTGGTGAAAATGCATAAATAATGGTGGTGGTTGTGACTATGTTGAAAAACAGTGTTTTGTAACTGAGAATTTGCTCTGTCAAGTAGTATTTTTGTGCCTTTTGTATCTGCTGTACTTTCCATGTAAGTAAATAGGAGGCATTATTTTCAGCTCTACATACAAGAAATGGGGTAAATTCAGATATAATAAAAGTGAATACTGCTCAGTTTTAATGAATGGTTCTTACTTTGCATTTGATTGCAGTTTATTTCAAACTGTAAATAAGCTAATTCTGTTTGTTTTTCTTTCTAAAACCAAATATAGTGAGTCAGATTTTCAAGAGAGCTCAAATCTCAGTCTGTTTGTGGACAGATAAAGTCCTTTAGAAAGGAGGGCAAAGCATTATGCTGAAAATCTGACACTCACTGTTAAACCATACCTTTATTAATCTTTGAAATATAAAATACTCAAACTCCTTTCTTTTTGGAATATAACAGGTAGCTTTCCTCTGTCTTCACAGAATTTATTCTTCTTAGAGGCATTCTTGATCTGCTGATGGAAAATGCTGTGTATAAGGCATCTGTAGCATATTTCAAATTCCTGAGATACTAAGTTCCCCAGAGCTGTATAAAAACGGGGTAGTATGGGTCTTAGAAAACAGATGGGAAATGACACAGGCCTGTCCTTCTGAAACGCTGCAGAATAGGACATGCATAAAGTGTGCCTTAATATTTCTTCCATCTTTGTGCCTACCTGATACTCTGTATCTCTGTTTTTGCTTATTTATTCACTTATTTATTTCACATAGATCCCAAAATGCTTATCATTTATCAGCAGTTCTTTTTTGCAGCTGATCTATAGGGTATATTAATCTAAACCACTGGGTGGCACAAAGAATCTAAAGTATATGCAAGCATGATTCTACCTTTGCTTTCTGTGATTTGTCATAGAATCATAGAATATCCTGACTTGAAAGAGACCCACAAGGATCGTTGAGCCAACTCCATCTCCACCATGCTAATTTTACATGAGTGTAATTCTAATGACTTTGATTACTTTGTTCCTGATTTACTTTTTGTCTGGAAGTCCTGATTTACTTTTAGTCTTAAAATATTATGCCAATAAATGTTGTGCTGCTCTTTGCTTTTATTTGCATAAGTATGTGGTTGTCATG
The DNA here is from genome assembly GCA_028571105.1 of Tragopan temminckii. Classification (NCBI taxonomy): domain Eukaryota; kingdom Metazoa; phylum Chordata; class Aves; order Galliformes; family Phasianidae; genus Tragopan; species Tragopan temminckii. The sequence goes on along the minus strand of JAOWBP010000001.1, from coordinate 84,304,535 downwards.
AGATACAGGGAGTCTGCTTGATGACTAGAAGTGCCAGTGTGTCTGTGCTTTAGGAGGTGAAGGAAGGGAGGCAGGAGGAAGACATGGGAGGTGTTTTTTGTATATCTCTAAACGATCCCTGCTCACTTTGCTTTCTGATTCATATTGATGTTTTATTTAGATGGTTTTGACATATTTTTCCCATAGCTGTTTGCTCTTTTCTTTGGCTTCTTTAATCCTCAGTCATCTACTCTAAGAGTAAACCTTTTCAGCTGTATTCTTATAGGCTGCTTGCACGCTTAAAAGCAGCAATACTTTGTGGTACTTTGTAGCTCCCTAGTACTTTACACAGTATCAATTATATTATCATAACTATTTTAACCTCTGAAATGGAAGCATTTATTTTCTCATTTATGGCATAGGGGAACTGAGCCATGACTTATTTAAACGACCTGCCCAAATCTGACATAAATCCTTATAGTGGACTAGGGATTTATAATGAGGTTCTTTCACCTCACTGATCCCATTGAGTGTTCCAAGCTGTGTTTTCTGTCTTCCATATTCTCATCAGATTAATTTTCTTCTCCTTTCTCTGGTCCTTTTTAATTTCTTTTGTCTGGATTTCAGTATTTCTTTCAAAAGATTGAAAGTATTATTTGTAGAAGAGATTGAAGATATCTCTTTAAATTTTAAATATCTTACAATGCTCTGATAATACAATTGGAGTGCTGGGCTTATAATTTTCATTTTGTGTTTTGTATTTAAAATGAAATGAGATAGAAAGTATCAGAAATAGATAATCATACAGCTTTGTTTGTTATCTCTGAATTTGTTCTATGGTATTATGAGAAACATCTGAATCAGCTAAATAAATGTCTGTTTTGAATTAGGTTTTCCATATTTTATTCCCTTTAGGAAGACATCAATTCTCTTTTCTGAGTGGAATGTATATTTTATGAAGCTTAGTCTCTTGGTGCTCACCTCATTTTGTATTGCAGAAAAATTTTCTCTATAGTAAATTCTTGTGAAAAGCAATTTTGTGATGACATCCTTCTGCTGTATTTCCTTTTGCTTATTTAAAATGGTTTCTGAAAACATTTATGCTATTCTAGTGTGTTGTCTCACTTATATTTGGATACAATAGAAATTTCATAATGGGTATGTTTAAGTTGGATTTCTTTTAATTCACTTAAAAGTCAGAATGTTTAAGAAACCATAATTTGGTTTGTTTCTTTGTCTTCTCAGGCCCTTGTGTAGTTTTTTGACCTTCCTTTTTCTACATCATATACTGTGAAGATTTTGTTTATATTTTTAATTTTCTCTACTAATGAAGTAGTGAAGAAGAGCTTTTCAGACTTTTTCTTGACAATAATATATAGAACAAATCTGATGTTTAAGCTATAAAGCTTAAAGCTTAAAAATCCCTCTGATTTTCGGAACCTTTTTTTTTTTTTTTTTTTAAGATTTACTACTGCTCAGGTAGATCAGAAATCTCCAGTAGCAGGCAATGAAATAGCAAAATAGAGAACAGTCATTTAGAGACCAATGACGAAGGTGTTCAAAATACCTCGGCTAGACTTCTTTCATTGGTTAAAATTCCCACCTTTTTTTTATTGGGACTTCCTTTCTGATTTTCAGATCTGTGGGTTTAAAGTATGTTAGCCCAGCTGCCACCAGGAAAAGCTGCTCAGTTTACGTAATTAAGCCAAAACAGGATCGAAGTTGTTTTATTGATTTACTAATGACATTCAATTAACTGGTAATCAGTGACTTGTACCTTCAGGATCAATATGAATAACAGAACAGATAAACTGTAACACTGGCTGCTTAAAAAGCGTTAATGAACATCCTTCTGAAACCCATCCCAAGGAGCTCTCTTTCTCACACCAAGAACACATATATATTTTGTGTGGCCCTGCGTGGAGCCAGGAGTTGAACTCAGTGACCCTTGTCAGTCCCTTCCAACTGAGGATATTCTATGATTCTGTAATACACATGCACAGATGTGCACACGGAAGACAGCATCTCCAAACTCTGAGCAATGTGGATAAATGGAACACACAAACTTTTTGGGACTGTAGGATATGTGGATGATCCAGATTGGTCTGTACATGTGCTGCTCTCTATAGCCCACCAATGCTTAGGCACTGAAAAAAAGCACTAGAGGAATTTGCCTGTGCACAGCGGAGATGTAGCTCTTACTGATGCCGCCTCAGATACTGGACCTCATCTGAGAGCAGAAGTGTGGTGTTCAGTGAGAAGGCAGTGATGTCTGGTGGAGGTGTCTAAGTTTGGTGATTGTTATGTGTTTGTGTTACTCTTTAATCTGGCTGATGGTCTCCCTCTTCAATGTGATCAGCTTTGGGCAGGCAGTCTCCCAGATGTTTCTGTGTATTTGGTTCATGCATGCTGTTGATCCTCATGTTCCTTCTCTCTTAACAGCAGTTGTCACCCAGTCCATCTTGCCAAGGGTGTACCATAAGAAAACTCCTTCATGCTTGTCTTAAATTAAATTAATCTTATTTAATAGTAGATTTGATAGTGGATTTGTAAGTGATTGGAGGCTACCATACTTTTGAAACTTGATTGGATGACTCCTGTGCTCTCAGAATATGAAATGTTATCGCAAACCACTTTTATAAGTGCTCCAGCAACAGCTACTTTTCCTAGAAATCCAAACTTGTCAATTAAGATATTGTTTAACAGTCATACAGTCTTTGCTTTTATCCAGCAGCCACTTACCAATCAAAGTTTTAATAAAATTTCAGTTAAAAAGCAATGAGTGTTCTCAATTTTAGGGTGCCAATTTAAAAGCAAAACAACAAATAACAAACCAAAACAAACCACAAAAAAAGCAGGTAAACAATAAAATCACAAAAGGTACTGGCACAACTGGCAGTTATGCACCAAATTCTATTGGTAAGTGGTGTAAAACTTCAGAATATACTCTGGACACTGTGTGATTCTTGGCACTGTTTCTGTCAGAAACCGTAGCAAATGGTTTTGAAGCCCTGATGGAAGCATCAATAGAAAAAAATTAAGACCAGTTTTGAAGAAAAAACTAGTTTATTCTGTGATGAATTCAGACTTAGGATTGAAGAAGTTTCAACTGTGGTTTTACACTTATTTTAGGAACATGGATGTTTGTTCAAAAAGTGAGAGGGGCTGTTGGTTGCAAAATATTGAAAAGGAGATGTTTTTGCCAGTCAGTCACTTTGTTTTATAGAATGACTTTTTTTCTGATACAAACACTTGTTCACTTCAATTTGAAAATCCTGTAATAAAAGATTTTGAGAAAGCTCAACAATTAAGAGCTTCCTTGTGTTTCAAAGGACTATCAAAAGTATTTTATTGACTGTTATTTTGTAGAGATTAGTATTTTTTAATTAATTACTATCACTGTCTGAAATAATTTAGTACAAATCCTTCTTTTGTCTTCCATCTTCAGTCCCTGGCTGTGCCTATCTCAGATGTCATCTGGTCTGTTTATGCTTATCCAATTCCTTATGGGCTTATTTTCTATTGTTCTGCTTTTTTTTTGTAAGATGAGTTAAAGGTGGTTTTTTTTTTTTTTTTTTTTTTTTTTTTTTTTTTTTTTTTTTTTTTTTTTTTTTGTAGTTTGCAGCTGGGATTTTATGTGGCATAGAACTCTGTAACAGCATCTGTGCATATTAGCCCACCATATGGGTGGGAGGGAAATAGCTTGATTTAGTGCATACGCATTAAGTAAATGAAGACTTGACTATTGCTGGGCTACAAATCACTAAACACAATGGAGAATGATAGGATGGGGAAGGGGTACAAGAAACCAAAGGGTAAATATGAATCTAAGTGTTATTACACTGTTTCTGCTAGATGCCTCTTCAGGGTTTATCCAAAGCAGTGACTCAGCAAGCACATCTAGTCAGAGAATCATTAAAGGTTAAAGCTTGACCAATAAAAGTGAAATGAGATTGACAGAAACTACAGCTGAGGGCTCAAAGGCTTACTTTTGTTCCATTGAGACAGTGTATCAGCTTCACTGATTCAGCTAAGGGCACCAGTAGTCCCAAAGTAGTTTCACTGATAACATACAGCCTGAAGTCTAAATCTTGCGTGACTTCTTTTTCAAAACTGCCCTTGGCTTTTATTGCTTTTAAAGTCCTTTCAGCTGTTACCACAACAGGTCAGCTTTGTATCAAATATTGGTGACCTAAGAGACTTGTTTAAGGATAAGGTGACTTCTACACAAATTTGGCTTGGAGAGGCAGGTAAGTGTTGAAAGAAATACCTCCCTCACCTCTGGATTTTAGCTAGTTTTGCTTTCTAAAGTGTTAGAGGTATGGAATGATTTTTATTTTTTTTTATCATTATATTTTTTTTATTGTTATAACAGCTGTTGAATGAACACGCATCACTGGAGAAGACAACTACTTTTTATGAAGGTCAGTTAACATAACTTGATGTGAAACTGTTAAACCACTGCTGGTTTGTTAGCAAAGATATGATGGTAGTCATTATCCAAGTATTCTGATATCTCAAACAAGTAACCAGTTGGAGAGCGCATGCAAGCAACATGGCAGGCGAGCTTAGTCAGGCCAGGGTAGTACACAGGGGAGATATTCATTTCTGTAGCTAACATCATATCTCCAAACAGCCAAAATGGTTCTCTGAGCAAAAACATAAAGAAAGAAAAGAAAAGAAAACAAAACAAAAAAAGCCTAAACCAACAAAACAGGTTGTGTTAAATGGAAATAGCTATAATTGTATATAAAAGGTAGACAGTATCGTTATGGGTTGTCCCAGAAAACTACATCCTGTTGACCTTTGGCTGCTAATTCAATGAGCTGTTTTTGAGATATTTGTCTACACATCTGCCAAAACTGAGATGAATTATATCTATCAGTTTTCAGTTTCTGATTGTTTGATATCTAATACTATCCACTGGGGAAAATACATAAATGATTCTTGAATGAAGGATGAGAACCATCAGCCTCTTTCTTCCTAACCAGAATCACACAATTTGATTACAGACAGATACATCCTTGCCTCTCATCTCTATTCAATTTTGAATTGATTTCTGCATAGCAAAAAATGTGTTTTAATTTGAATGAGTTACAACAAAAATTTAAAGTGAATGTCAGGTTTCCAGCAAAAACACTTAAAAAGGATTGTGACTCTTTCTCTGAGTTGCATATTAAAACTACTAGATCCATGTATAGACAATGTTAATAATGATTCAAAGAAAGCTATGCATAGAAACTTAACTGCAAAGTTTTGTTACCATTATGCACGGTATTCTTTATTGGCAGCACTTGGGTAACATCAAGATAATTCTCCAAGAATGTTCCACCAGCTGATCACTTGTGAACAGGTTATGTTTACATGTGTTACATATTCATTGCATTCCAAAATTCATTAACCTATCCACCCCCAATTACTGCCTATCAGACACAGCCTTATTTGGCAATCTTCAATGTCATCTAGTGTCCTTCTAGTATTGTGATGGTCTATTGCTAGTCACAGAATCACAGAATCACA
>JAOWBP010000001.1:84275050-84286810 GCA_028571105.1 Tragopan temminckii | reverse complement strand
AGGACTTTCCTAAAGAAAGATTTTATGCTAAAAAATATAACACAAACTGTAGACAGTTCTTTTCTGTCTTTTAAAGTGTATTTGCATACAAACTCTTATTTTTTGAGAATACAAATTCCAGTAACCCTTGACTTTCACTACTTTTCTGGGAGAGGATGTTTTCTTGTTTTCTTAAGGAATCTTGAGATTCTGAAGGTTGTATGTATCCCTTGATTCCAACACTTGAGGAAATTCTTACAATTGGACTTTGCAGTAGCGTTCTCTGGGTTGGTGCCTTCATCTTCTCAAAAATGGGGAAAATGCTTGGCATTTTCTGAGCATTCAGAAATGTTTCAGTTAAGTCTGAAACTTGAAAAATTGAATTGGTGTAACACAAACAGATGCACTTTTCTGTCCTGCTTTGAACAGACTTTATAGAAGCAAACAATTTGGCCCAAGTGCAGTTAGTTTTGCTTGAGACTTATGTGGTAATTTTTTTGCGGAAGAAACATTCAGCACAGTATCTGTGCAGAAGTAACTCAGAATTGAAAAGAGTTAAATCGTTTTACCGGCTGACCTAAGAGGGCAGAAGACAACCATATCCACTCTCAAAAAGACAATTCCTATTATAACCTCAATGAGCAGATAATATAAAAAAGATTCAGGACAAAACATATAGTGAAGAAGTGGGCTGCCTGTAGCTCCTGAGCCATCATATGGTTCTTGTGAATGAATTGTGTGCCACATAAAGGATGGGCCATGACAAATGGTCAGTTTTGTGTTATAGATATCCATAGTAGAGAGGAACTAAATTTTGTGCAATAACTGTCTGATTCTAATTAGATTTACTTGTCATGATAAGTGAATTTCAGAAACTTAGCCCATTTTTCATTCATGCAATTAAATTTCTAAACCTAGTCCTGGACCTTAAACTGAGTTGTGGTTCTTTCTGTAATAAAACTTAAAAATTGCAGACCCTTCTGTAGCATTTTTTTGCCTCCAAACACCATTGCAAATGTCCAGCTACAGCTACCTTTTATTTTACTTTTTACTTTTTACTTTTAATTATTTTATTTTCATTTTCATTTTTAATTATTTTTTTAGTTATTTTTATTTTTAATTAAAAAAAAGTAACCCAAGAGATGTTGAAAACTGTTGAAAGGACAAGTTATTCGTTGTTGGATATGTAACAAGCTGGAGATATGGATGCTGCACTTTTCACATACTGAAGATAATGAATTCAGAGCTGTGTGCAACTGTGGTGGATCTAAGCTGAGGCTATTGATAAATGGAAAGTCTCATCATAAGCAAAGCAACAGAAAGCACTTTGCTTCCTGAGCAGGCCAGCTGCTCACAAACAAGTGCTCCACAGGGAAAATAATTCAATTCATATAATCATCAATAGCTCAGGAGTGAAAATAAAAGAAGAGAACAAAGAGGTGATGAAAGTTAGAATTTGGAGGGATTGACAGGAGGTTGGGTGGCTTTGTTAACATCCACAAAGCATCGATGTCACTTTTACATTAGTCTTTTGCTTTATTCATACTGTTATTAATTTTTAAAGAGGCATTAATATATTTCATTTGTATCAGTGAAATGCACTGTCATATTCGCTCTGAATGTGGTTTCTATTGTTTTTTGGCTTTAACCTTGATCTGCATGTTCACCACATGTGGGTATGAATTTGGAATTCATTAAGTTATTGTCAAAGGTAGCTGAAAATGGCTCAACAGTCTGTGAAGCACCTTCGCTCATAAGAAATGCTGTTTGTCTGTGCTAGAATATGAGTTTCAGGGAAGGCGTAGAAAAAGAAGGATAAAGGAGGAATCTTGAAGAGCAAAACAGCCCAAGCAAAGTCTATTGAAGAGTCTGACAGCAGAATAGAATAGACGAAACCCTTGAGAGTTCCCACCAAAAATTTGGAAAGGGGGGGGAAGCTGGGACACACAGAAAGAATCTTTTTGGGTTCCTGTGATTTTATTCTACTTCAAAGAATTAAAATCTTTTAATGTTGCCTCTTTATTTATTTATTTATTTATTTATTTTTCAACGTCTTCATGCAAACTAAACACCAGGAAATATTCCTCTGGATACAGTCATTAAGGAAAATAAAATGATTAAATTGGAATGAATACTGCCATACTCAGAAAAATATGGCATTATTGAGTAGCTTACGTTCCTCTTGATGACAATTTACATAGATATTTTTTCTAAATGGTACCAGAAAAGCTAGTGGTGTCATGCTACTACCACCTTCGGCTTCTGCTGCAAGTCTTGAACACATTCTGCCAGCAACTCTGACCAGCTGTCATCAGGTCTAGGGTAGAGCTGAAATCTGACAGCTGGGATGTGTTAAGAAAATAGAGAAGAGTAACAGAAATTGCTGCTTCCTTGTATGTTGTGAAGTCATCAGGAACTGGAATTCTGAAGTGAAACAAGATACCCATTACAGCTTTATGTGCACCATCTTGTCTTCTGATGAGTGATATCTCTTTGTTTGTTCTTCTTAGGATGGATAGCTTCTAGTCTAGGTAAGAATAAAGGCCAATTCACTCCTCTTTAGAGGCTGATGATTCCCGAAATGAAATGTAGAGATTGCAGAACCTGTGGTCCGTAAACATCTCCAGGTTATTCTCCAAGAGTGATTTGACACCAGTTAAAATTCACTACGATAATGAATAATTACATACCTGCTTATTTAATTACTTTTTAAATTATTAATTACCTTCATCCACTTGAGTTGGATACTGCTGTTAGTATACTACATCTTTCTTCTCTCTGAGTGCTCATGATGAACTGGAAAATCATTTGTGTTACAAATGACTGTGCAACAAGTAGGTGAGAAAAAAGACTTCAGCTTACTTGTACTCAGAGATAAGCTGAACGGGTGGTTGGCAAAAGCTGGAACTAAAACTGATTAAGAATGGATCTTCAGAGGAGTTAATGGAAGAAAAAAGACATGGAGACATTGCTCAGAGATGTTATTTCCAGATCTGTACTAAATGTTTATCTTTTTTTTTAATTGAGGCTAAGGAGAGGTGCTAAAGAAGCAAAGATCCCCATTTATTTGACTGCCAGTGCTGCATGTAGTTGGAGATAGGAATAGGCTAACTTGTAGTAACTTGACCTCAAAAGAACAGTGTCTTGTGTCTAAAGAAGGAAGTGACTAGAGATTACAAGCATGGTAAAAGGTGCCGCTGCAGTCAGAACCATTGACATACTTGATTGCTATTGCCCCACTTTTTCTTTTTTACGTGCTTCAGGATAAGTTCCTGCACAGGAAATGGATTTTCCTTTTTCCATTTCATTAGATGTTTTGTAGGGAATAGCATAAAGGGATGCAGAGACATACACCTTACCTTATATATGTGTGTGTGTTCATATGAGATATATTTTATAAAATATAAACATTTTATATTTTATAAATATATGAGATATATTTTATACTTGTCTTCAGCTGTTTAATTATGAATAGCAGAGATTAAGTCTAAAAGCAACATGAATACCCTTCCTCACCTTTTATGCTCTTCAGCATTCTAAAGATCATTGTGCAAAAAAATACTAAACCCTCAAACTAAACAAAACTGTAAAAAGAATAAATGAAAGTAACCGCAAATGTTTTTCCAGAATGCTTTCCCACAAAAACTATAATAAATCCCTTATTCTGATGCACAGCAACAATGAAGGTAGCAAAAAGATTTCCAATTGGAAGAAAATCCAGAAGCTTTAAATAAAAGACGTGCTAAGTGTTACTTTTCAAAACATTTTACGTTTGCTTTACTTACTGACTGATAAACTGCACTTAGAGGCGTGGAACAAAATTAATTAGAATAAAATACCTCTTTCTTTCCAAATTGTGATAAAATGAGTTCATTTGGGAAAAAAAAAAAAACAAAAAACCCTACATATACATATAAGCTAAAATTTCTATTTTGCAACAGCAACAAAAGAAAAAAGAAATACAGAAAAAAGAAAGAATCAGCTAATTTTGGAAAAACTTCTGCATCTCTACTTTAGTTTGGCATCAGAGCAATCTCATGCCAGAGTGGGAGAACTCTGCATTCCACTTCTTTCAATTATCATTTTCAATGTGTACCCTTATAAATGGGTAAACACTGTATCACAAAATTATTTCTCTTTAGTTGGTCTAGTTGGGGCTTTTCCATTTTCTTTAAGTAAGTTTTCTTTAGCTTCCCCCTGAGACAGTAAAATCATTACATTTTTTATATAATTATGACCTCTAAGTTCTGCCTCAAACCTCTTTAAATGATGGCCATACCTCAAAGGGGCTGAGGGAAGATGCCCACCTGTAAGCTATGCTGCTGCATTCAGCTGCCATTCAGAAGCTGACATTTTGACAAATCTGGTCTCTTATAGCCTCATGAATCAGATGGGAAAGTGATTGAGGTGGATAGACTCATTTACACAGACTTCTGCATTTAACTGAGTCGGAACATCAGACCTAAGAGTTTGCTTTTTGGAATAAGTAAGTTAGCTGGTTTGCAGCCAAGAACTGTGACCTTCTGCAGTACATGCATCTATGAATGATTTCTGATGAAATCTAGGTATTAACCCTGAAATTCTGTGTTTGGTATTTGAATTATTTCTCTTGTATTAAAAGCAAGATCTCAGTTAAAGGGATTTATGTACTATTTGGTAGTCTGATCTTGCTTTTACAAGCTGAAGATAGGAATCTTATTCTTGTCTAAGTACTGAGAAGGTGACCCCTTAAAGGGATGTAAAGTGCTTTGTCTCGCACCAAGGTCAATGTTCAGCAATTGTACCTACGCTTGTCTTCTTGATTTCCTGGAAGATTTTTAGAAAGGTAACAGCTCACAAACATAGCTTGAGCTAACTTGACTGTTTGTATTGCTGTGACTGTAGAACAAATCAAGAACAAAATATCTTATTTTTAGTTACTTTTAATGTTGTTGATCAAAGTACGTATTCTAGTGTTTTCTCAATACAGTAAAGAGTTGTTTCACAGATACTGAAACAAATTTGACCGAATTTGCCAAATTAAAGTTCCTCATGAAAGCCATTTGCTACTGTTATGAATTTGCTAGGGATTACAAATGATTATACCTTAGAACCAAGTTAGTAACAAATGTAGTTTTATTCATCTTATCTGTTAACAAAGTAGAGCTTAAATAATATCGTTTATTGGCTTCTTCCATATTTACACTTAACCTTATTTTAATTGCTGAGTTGAACATAATTTACGCTTAAGCATATAAATTCAGGAATTTCTTTAATGATAAACATGAGGGGAGAAATGAGCCTCTACAGTTTAAGCTAAACTAATACCAATAGTGAATCGACTAATATTATACTCATATTCTCTGTGGGACATCATCAGAGTGGCATAAACTTCATATTGTCCAGGTAGTTCTTATTAATAAATGTGTACCATCAAATCAATACTGTACAGTCTGCTATGCATAATTTGGCATGGTTATTTACTGAAATTTCAGAAGCTATAATTTCAGAGTATTGCTAATGAGAAGGAAGGGGAGCAGGCTGGAATCTGTGCACAGCAATCTGTGCAAGTTTCATTTGTCTTTTAGAGTTCCTAAGTGATTTCTTTGGAAGTGCCAAAACCTAGCCACTAGGGTGCAGATATGCAGCACAAACTGCGATGGGGAGTACATGCAAACCTGTCTCATCACTTCAAAAGGCTTATTTATTTATTTATTTATTTATCTATTTATTTATTTATTTTTAATGCTATGAATATTTTGACAGTATTTCAAATTCTCAGTGTTTTCATTTGTTCTCAGAAATAGTAAATTTCAAGATTTCCAGATGTAAGTTAATATTTGAATGGGTTTCTACTGTAAAATATTTTTGTTTACATAGTTTACAGATACACATTAAATATAATAGTATTGAAAAGCTCTTAAAGCATCTGGACTTACAACACAGACATCAAAGGTTGTATGCATTACATGTGGCCTTGTAGTTAAAATTGTGGTGTAATTTTACTTGAAACAGGACAGACGTTTACAACAGCATGAGGAAAAGAATGATGTTGCAACTTCATTGGTAGAAGCAGGGCTGAAAGTTTGCAAAATGATCAGAAATTAGAACAGGAATGCAGTGAATCTCTAATCTACAGGAAGAGTCAGTGTTTCATAATTTCAACTTTTACTTTTGTTTTACTCGTTAACACTGAAACAAAAGGGCTGTAAGGCTTTCTTTATTGGATCATCTTTAAGATGAGGATGTGTTTATTTCCTGGTACTGCAGAAAATAAAATTAAAGAACAATTTTGTGCTTAGACAAACTCACTAACAGAGAGCAAACACAATTTTGTCATTTGTAATTTTATTAGAGGTACTAAAAGCTGTCATTAATGCTCGACAGTACATTTTGTTTTGTAAGAAGAAAAAGAGGGCAATGTTCCTGGTATAAATGATGCATTTAGCATGCACTGTGGATGTGAAATAACATGTCTGGCCTTGAGTTAAGAATACATGTGTTCCTCGTATAGTAATCCTGTTCATCAGACTAATGTTCTTCTTAGCACTACATTATCCAAATTCTTCCACCTTTGTTTTAACTGTGCACTGCACAAGTTGCTATTTGAAGACATTGTTATTCCTTCTCTTTCAAAATATTTGTATTTCTGCAGACCACATTTGCTGCAGAGCTATTTTCAAATCCAGCTGAAGAACACTGAATGCAGAGAAGAGCATGCCTCCTGTTTCGCAGGCAACCTGCCTTGGTTGGACCTCTGTCTGCCATGTAGTCCTGCATTTCCTCCTCACAGGCTTTCTCTGAGGCTTTTTGCTTGTCTTGTTGTGTCTTTAATGACGAAGTGTTTGAAGAGGGAAAAACAGGAGTTTTATAATGTTCTGAAAACCAGTTATACCCTAACACACAAAAACATCCCTTTACATACATTTTAGCTCTGATATCTTCCAGTGTTGCTGACTGGGGGACATAGATTTCTTAGTTTTCTTTTAGCACATTTACTGTTTGTTTCTTGACTTATCTGCTTTAAAAGAATATTTTGTCATTTCCCTTCCTTGACATTTTGAACATTAGTTCGATGATTTTCCTCAAATATAAACCAGATGTAATGGCTGTCCTTTTTTATTTTCTCCTCTTTCTCTACTTTCAGGAAGTCTGCATGCTCCAAATTTTGTTGAAAAGCTAGAGGACCCCCCTTTTTATATAGGTTAGTATTAGTGTCTATTTTTTGCTCTGAAGTGTTCATATTTGAGTAATATCCAGTCAGTTGAGTAATATGTTTTGACAGTGTATAACTCAACATATTTTTGCTGAGATTGTAGTTACATTGTATCTATGCCTTAACAGCTTACTTCATTTTGCATATTTGGACTGTTAGAAATAAGTACCCAGCAGTAAATTCCATTAAAATATTCAGACTTACAGCATAAGTCTTGTATCTGGTGCCAAGAGAAAGATGTTTTGGTATCCAGATGAGAGAAATGCTGTCATTGACTATGCAATTGCTCAATGATGGCACTAATGGAGCTGTTGAGGGTTTAGAATGGGGTGCTGCACTTTCTGCTGCTAGTGATATCTTTTAAGACAACTGTAATAAAAAATGTTTTCTTGTTTTAAGCGTTCTTTTTTTTTTTTTTTTTTTTCTGCTGTGTTGTATAAACATTTTTTTATTTCTGTTCATGCTGGATACAGGTATGTAACACACACAGGTATATATATTCTGGCAAAGAATTTCTGCTCACTAGAAGCTTTGATGGTCACTGAATGTGAAAGCGTATCCTAACTCAGCAGTCTTCTGTTCAACAATATAGCTTTCAAATTTTCCTGTGAACTTTTCCTTATCATGGTTTGAAAGTTATAGTAAGTTTATAATAATTGTACCATATACAAGAATTTACTTGCCAATTTCCATCAATTTTTTCTTATGTTTTATTTTACATATGCTATTGTGCAGTAATTTTTTTTTTTTTTTTTTATTTGATTGCATACCCGTGTTTCCTTATTTTCAAGTTATGTACTGGATAGCATCTTGAGTGTGCCAGAAATACACTAATACCAACACTGAAAATTAATCTATCCGTCTTGGGATAAGTTCAAGAGAGTTTAATATTTTCATCATCACTGCTTCTCCCAGCTGAAACAATGACATCTCAACGATGTTGCAGTTAACCCATTGTGGTGAAACAAACTTGTATTCTAAGCATTTTCTTTCATTCTTTTTGCAGTCGAGCCCAATTTTTACTGTGCTATTGAAAGGCATGCCTTCTTTACAGGAAATGAAAGTCTAGTGTGAGGGCACAGCATAAAATAAATTAAAGATATCCCCCAAAATAAGCTTTTCTAAGTTTTGTGCAAGCAGGAAACAAACAGTATGATAATCTAGACCTATAATAGAAAGTCCTGGGAAAAGTAATGTAAGCGTAAAAAATACACAAAAGTATTGTCAAGGTTAACCTGATCCCTACCTTAATATATAGGTCATTCTGAAAATAAAGCCTCCTAATTATTTCCATGGAAACTACAACAGATAGAAAGAACACAATAACACTATTTGATAGAGAAAAATCTCAGCTACAAAATGTTCTTTTTCAATACAGTCACCACCATTAGCTGTGCATTTCCAGCAGCGATGAACACGAGCCTGCATGCTGCGCTTGTAACAGTCTGGACTAGCAGCGGTGACCTGCTGTCGCAGCTGCTGAAATATACCACCCACCATCTCACTGTATTTACATTCACTGTTTGGTCTCTAGAAGCACTCAGCAAGAGTCAAGTTTGACTTTTTGTTGAGGTACTTGGCTCTGGAGCAGATGCATTCCACACCGAAGCAGGGAATGGCCTGCTAGAGGCAGTGGGTGGGTCTCAGCTGTCTCACAGGGGGAAATGAATCCTTGCCTAGGAGCTGGCAGGGCTCACTGAGATGGCTTTAAACTAGGTATAAGTTGTGCCAGGGGAGATCCAAATTGGACATTAGAAAATGTTTCTCTGAGAGATTGGTCAGGTGCTGGAATGGGTTGCCCAGGGAGGTGGTTGAGTCACCATCCCTGGAGGTGTTCAAGAAACATTAAGATGTTGTACTGAGGGACACGGTTTAGTGGGAAATATTGATGATAGGTGGATGTTTGGACTGGATGATCTTAGAGGCCTTTTTCAATCTTGGTGACTCTATGACTGTGTGAGTCTTTGATGAATGTCAGTGGGTGCCATTTTTTCTTCATGGAGAAATTTAATGTCACACCTTTGCTTCACACATGGCTTCCATGTCTGACGCCTTTGTGTCAGACTGCCTTTCTGCTGCCATCTGTCACACTGCAACAAAGTGTAATGGAATATTGGTGGGAAGATTCAACCCTGTTGCCATACCACCAACATCCACCTCTGATATTATGAGCATAAGAAACATTGGAGAGGAAGAAAGTAGGAGATATGTTCAGAGCAGCCCTCATAAAATATATAATATATTTAATATAGAGAGGTAAAAAAAGTCTTTTATTTTTATTTTTATTTTTATTTTTATTTTTATTTTTATTTTTATTTTTATTTTAAATTAAAACACATAAAAAAGAGAGCAACAAAATGAGATCACTTATAGGGCAGACCTTGTTAACAGCACTGAAGAATAGACATGAAAAATACGCAATTGTACTTTTTCATATGTCATAAATAGATTTCCATCTACAAAACTGGATAGATCTTTTTTTGCCAGCTTAACAATAGTTTTGTTCATGCTTCTTGTATGGCTGATGAATGGCTGTTTATGTTTTTTGAAAGGCCACCACAAATGAATGCTGATTGTTTTTAGATAGACAAAAAAAAAAAAAAAAGTTAAATTTGAGTATGGGAGGTGTCTGGCTGTTAGTTTGTATTGACACCTCTTCAGGGCTTTAGGTGATATCTGTAAAACCAAAGATGCAGGCTGAATTGATTTTCAGGCTTCAATGTCAAGTCCCTTTACATATCTCTGCAGTTTAAGGCAGACTTCCCCACATCGTAGCACCCTGCCAAAGTTATTTGGGTCCATGCAGTGGCCATAAGTACAGTTAGAGATTTTTAGTAGATAATCTTAATAAAACTGACAAGCACAGAAGTTCACTGTTATGATTTATATATAAACTGAAAATATATTCATGAGTAGTCCTGTTTTGGAGCCTTCTGGTATTGTTGTCAGGAGGCCCTTTGCTCATGTCTATTGCAGAAAAAAGGGAGGTAATGACAGTTCAGCTCGTCAGTCACTGGTTTACCTGCAGACACACATCTACTGTAAATAATCAGTTGACATTTTCACTGTTTTTTCTGTGAAAATAATCCATTTCTTATCAATCCATAAATGGTGACGTAAGATGTAATCACTGAAGAACTGTTGGAAAGTTTTTCATTTTATTAGCAGTACAAGTTTTATTGCCTTGAAAGGCTGATGCAACTGGAAATCTAAATACCTTACTGGAAAACTAAATACTTCAGTGTGAACCTGAACATTTAACTATGAATTTTATATTCAGATGCTAAGTGGCTAAAATGTCTAAACATGTGTTCTTGAAAAAGGAATTTTTCTCTGTATTAACTTTCCTGTAAATTCCGGCATAATTTTTCAAATCTCTCTAGTTTGGCTTCTGTGATTTTTTTATTTTTTATTTTTTAATTTAATTCAAGTCTTCTTGCTACAGAAAATAACTTGTTGCTGTAAGTAATAATGTGTTTTTATGCCTTTAGTAGCTTAAAATGAAATAAAAAATGATTTAGATAAGGAATTGAGAGAGCTAAATTATGCTCAAGAACCAAGAAATTTCTGAGAAGATCTGTGTTCCAGAGCTGATACCCTGGATTCTACCAGGCAGTCATCAACTTAACAGACAAAGTGGATCAGAGAAGCTGTTTCAATATAAAATATGTTTATATTGCATATAAAATTCTAGAAAAAGCTCCAAGAGAGAATGTAAGCAAGTTGCATTGTAGTCCCTATGTTTTAATGCTGTTTCTCTTGTCACATGCTGAACAGTAATAATCAGAAGCTCAGATATTACAAAGTCAAACTACAAATTCTTTTTTCTACTAGATGTTTTTCAAATCTAATTATTCAATATTGGAATGCTCTGGTGAAAGAGTTCCTAATTATGTAATGAAATGAAATAGAGCCAGAGCCAAGAGATAAGCCTAGCACAGCACAGGCTGTACCTCCTCAAGTCAACCATAAGGTGGATTCCTAACTCCTTGATGTCTTCTGGTTAGGATCACTACAGATATGTTCTGCTGAAAGAGGATATGTTTTCCATAGAAGGTGGGCCTTGTTCAGACAAAATTTGGATGTCTCCAATGATGAAGTTTTCATAATATTTCTGGACAACTTGTGATAGTATTTGACCTCCCTTGTGGTTGAAAAGCTTTTCTTTATCTTGTCCTTTCACTCTAAAGGACTGACAAGCTCTGAGATGAGTCTAGCTCAATCTTCTTGTATTCACACTAATATAAAAACTGGAAAGAAAAATTTGGCCAGAAAGGAGGGACTCCACCATTGGAATCATACTGTGCTATCTGCTGAGCTGTGTGCTTATTCATATGTTCAGAAACAATGACAGAAAAAGTGAACAGTTTTGAAATAGTTTACAGTTATTACAGAATCACAGAATCGTAAGGGTTGGAAGGGACCTCCAGAGATCATCGAGTCCAACCCCCTGCCAAAGTAGGTTCCTTACACCAGGTCACACAAGTAGGCATCCAGGAGGGTCTTGAGTATCTCCAGAGGAGACTCCACAACCTCCCTGGGCAGCCTGTTCCAGTGCTCCGTCACCCTCACCGTAAAGAAGTTCT
>JAOWBP010000001.1:84247003-84266504 GCA_028571105.1 Tragopan temminckii | reverse complement strand
CTCCCTTTAGGTACTGAAAGGCTGCAGTGAGGTCACCCCGCAGCCTTCTTTTCTCCAGGCTGAACAAGCCCAGGTCCCTCAGCCTGCCTTTGTAGGGGAGGTGCTCCAGTCCCCTGACCATCTTTGTGGCTCTCCTCTGGACCCTCACCAACAGCTCTCTGTCTTTCTTGTACTGTATTTCTCAAGTTTATGATGCTGTAGGAGGTCTTATTGGTGATCCATAGAAAAAAAAAGTGAATATGTCAATTATACTCACTTCAGAGAGTGCAGGCCATGGTTTCTACAATTTCATTTGCTTTCATAATATTTTCAAAAATGTTAGGAAAACAATTTTTACAGGCAGTCTTGTCCTCTAGTGTTTTACTTTGGGTCTCAGCAGTTTGAATTTCAGCCAAATCATCCTCCTTTAAAAAGAATGGTGGGCATATTTTTCTATCAATTTTCTGTGCCGTTAGCTTGTATTTAGTTCAGATCACTTGAGTACTGAGTTGGGGTTGTACATGCTTTGCCAGTCTGAAAACACTGCTGGGGCTTTGTATATAAAATCATGCTCCTCACTTCCAACATGTTGGGTAGGTATCAACAAACAGAGACATATAAAGAACAAACACAAATTTTGAGGGAGGCATGAGATTTAAAACGTATCAATTATACATGCATTTAATTGAGAAGATTATTATAATTTTTACACTGAAGAAATCACTCAGTCTATTTTTCACTGGACTTTTTAAGGAGATAGCTTTCTGTTTCTTCTTTGCTGCTATTTCTCAGTCTTTACTGAGGAGGAGGAAGCATTCTTTTAACTTTACAAGATAAGAGTCACCTCTACCTTACTCTCATTGGGTCTAGGTAATATATATAGATGTTCACTGCCTGCTAAGCACTTTATCACAATAAGTATTTGATAGATGATGGACTATTTGTAGTATTTTTCAGATATTTGTCTTTATTTAAATATTCTTACCCCATCTCTTGAACGTTGTAGGAAGAAGTGAAAGATAAATGTTTCTACAGAAAGATACAACTATGCTATAAACCAAATCACAAAGAAAGTTGCAGCAAGATGTCAATCAATATCTTTGATATAATTTTCTTTAGTTGGTAATCTAGTTGTCACTGCTTTAAGCTGGGCCTACTCTGAGCAAGTGTTTGGATCAGATGACTTTAGAGGTCCTTTGCAGCCTCCAGGTGAGGTCCCACCTAGAGTATCGCATGCAGATGTGGAGTCCTCAGTACAGTAGAGACATAGACCTGTTGAAGTGCATCCAGAAAGGGTCACAGAAATGATCCATGGAATGGAACACCTCTCCTGGAGCTGTTCAGCCTGAAGAAGAGAAGACTGCGAGGTGACCTGATAGCGACCTTTCAGTCTCTGAAGGGGAGCTACAGGAAAGGAGCGGACAGACTCTTTCTTTAGCAGGGTCTGTGGCAATAGAACAAAGGGAAAATGGTTTCAAGTGCGAAGAGGGGAGATTTGGATTAGGTATAAGGAAAAAATCTTTTATAGTGAGGGTGGTGAGGCACTGGAACCTGTTGCCAAGATGAGTCTTACATAATCATAGAATCATAGAATCATTAGAGTTAGAAGGGACCTCTGAAGGCCATCTAGTCCAACTCCCCTGCAGTGAACAAGGACATCCACAGCTCAGCCAGGTTGCCCAGGGCCTGATACAACCTGGCCTTGAGAGTCTGCAGGAATGGGGCATCAACCACAACACTATGTAACCTGTTCCAGTGCCTCACTTCTCTCACTGTAAATCTAATCTAAATCTACTCTCACTGAGCTGTTTTTGTGAAAACTTTACCCTCTGCAGTACCAGGGAGGCTTAAGCTCCTTTCCACCTTCTTTGATGCAGGTGCCTCTTTGAAGCTTAATCTCTCACTGGTGAAGCTCTCACTTTATGTTGTGGTAGAGCACACAAGGCCCAGCTTGTGAGTGGAAAGTAGCCTATGAAAAATAATCTGCATGCACACAAAACAAGAGGATTTTTTTCCTCAGAGAAATTACACTTTCAACTAAAGCTTCCTGCTCCTTCCATAGATATAAAGATATCCCTCACCCTATGCAGGTTAGATTTAGTATCAACTTTCATATGTGTCGTCTATTCCATCTTTTGTCTCTAGGAAACACAGTTTTGTGCAACAATATAGGAAGGAACTAATTTCCGGGCTAGTCCTGGCCTGGCACCAAGAGGCTATTTGATCACTCACAGTCCTGAACTAGTTAATGGCTTCCTTTTTTGTGCACATGAACATCAAAAGAACAAATCATATATGCCTAAAGGCATGTAATGTAGTTTGTTCTATAGGTTGGGATCTAATTACTTTCACTTACCTCCATTTTTAGCTCCATAGACATTTAAGCTTTTTCAAATTTCTGCAATCCTTGCAAGTTTCTCATCCTCTTTTTGGAATACAAATCCAAAGTATCAGTTTGGTGCTAATGGAAAGAATTACCGCTTTTTTTTTTTTTCTTCTACATAGAACTTAATCCACTAGAACTCTGAAGTGCTTCTAATAAATTGGAAAGACATCAATGCCTTCTTACTAGACTACAGTATTCTTTACTGACAAGCTATGACTTAGTAAAGAAGACTCAAAGTAGAGTTAATGAAGGAGATCATTATGTGGTTAAGCAAAATTAATGCTCGCTTAATCTAAGATCAGAAAAAATCTAAATGCATACTTTTGTCATTATAAGTGGTATTTCACTTCTGTAGGTATCTTTGTGTTTATTCTGTTCTGAGATATGTAACAGGTATAAGTTTCCAGAAAATCCTAAGCAGATAGGAATTTCCAATAAAAGGCATTGTACTGAGTATGAGATCTAAATAGCTGGATGAAGGCTCAGAGCTCTGTAACAAGAACAGTATAGAGTAATATAGAACACATAATATTTTGTGATTGATGCTATAATGTACCCATAACTTCCCCTGAGCACCTGTATTTGCTTTATGACAGATATGTCATAAATTTAAAGTAATATTCATCTAATACTTTGGGCTAAATAGAATGTGAGTCTCAAGGAGATAAAGCGATTGAAGAAGCTCAACAGTTTTAGCTAAACACATTTTGTACATTGCCATTGGCTTCTTGCTCACTTTTATATCAACAAATGCATTCAGAATTTTCCCATATAATTATAAACCTACCTTCTAATTGTAATCTTCTTTCAATTCAGGAAGTGACAGTACTTTAAAATAAAAGATTAAAAAGTTCACCTTTGAAGCCTGTAATTTTATCTCATCTTCCATTTGATCTAAAAATATAACAGATCTCCATAAATCATTCTGTTCTTAATAGAATGATTTTTTAAATATGTAAAAATATCTTACAATCAGCCAAATTGTTTCAGGTTTCTTAATTTAGCTTTTTAGACAGTAGCTAAATTCAATCTATTATGTTCTCTACATGATAAGCATGACAACATTTTAATGATATCATGATATCATGATTTTAACAGTTTAATTGAAAAAATGACTTCAATATCTTTAATCTGATTCTTCCATTTTCTTCTCAAATTTTGAAGCAGTTCAAAAGGCAAATATAACCTTTTTCCAAAAAAAGTTCATTCTTCTGTTTTTCCTAGCTGTTGTTCTATCTGATTTCTGACTCATTATTTTTCCTTCCGCTTGTCTTTCAGGTTGCTCACAGAGGCAGTGAAGTTACAATATTTGGATATATTCAAAAACTATCTGGATGTTTTCCTGAACATCTGTTTTTGAATGACCTTGCTGAAACAGAGTGTTGAACCGGATGATCTCCAGAAGTTCCTTCCAACCTCAACCATTCTCCAATTCTGTTATTGTACTAGTGGTCCAGTGTTTGGACTTTGGAGTGGTAAGGACTGCTTGCTCTTCTAGTCTTCAGGCATTGCCAAACCATTTTATCCATCTTATCTGAATAGAATTTTACCATTCTATATATTTCCGAACCTTTCTATATCTGCCCAGATTTACAGCCTTATCTATTGATTCAGCACTTCTTGGTCCTCACAGGTATTTAGTGCAAACTAATGCAGGTTTGCCTCAAGAACTGTTACTGTTAGGTTTATGCAGTTTGGGTGGTATGTAATTTTTTCATTAGAGAAATTCTATTGATTCTTACTCTTCTTTCTGCTTTTGTGTTATCATTCATCTTTACCAGTTTGCAATGTAACTATATAACTAATGTTCACTTGATGAGAATTTTGGGTTTATTAAAAACATCGTTCACAAAACGAATGATTGTAAATGATTGCTCAAAACTTTAATTATGTCTATTTAAATCTAACTTTTATGCTGTCTCCCAGTTTCTGCACTTCTATAATGTTTAATCTTTCTGTATCCAAATTTTTATATTTCTGATTCAGTGTCCAAGACATTCCATAATTTTTCTTTCAAGCCCTGTTCTTGCAGTGTAATCAACAGGTAAGAATAATTGCATAGGTTGCTTTTTATGCTTGTTAATAAATAATGTATTGCTTTTTACTCAAGTGTAGACAAAATGTTCTGTCTTCAAAAAGATTTACTTTTTTGCTATATTGGTTGTAGGTGGCATAGTGTGGATACTTTCACACTACTGAAATCAGTGATTAAATATTAATAGCCAATAAATTAATATTCCACAGTTCAAGTCAGTTTTGTTTATGTGTGTAACTTATAAGTGATCTCTGTGTCTTTCTTTCATGGGTTTTCTTGTTCTTCCTGCTTTCCCTGAACATCCTACTGAAGGGGAAAGTGAGTGGGTGGATAAACGGTTAAGTGCAAGCCAAGTTAACACACCATGCTTGTTAAATTTACTTGTGTTTGACAGCCAGTCATTATCCTCTACGGATTTTCTGCAAGAAGAGTACCCAAGACACTTTTTCAGGACTACACAAGTTAACAGTCATTAGCATTTTTAATTTCAATGTATCTTCTAGGACCTTCAAAAAACTGTATTTATTCAATGCATAATGTCTCTTCTCTGACACCTGTAGCCTCTTCTCTTACTTTCTTTTCCCTTCCTAGTTTTCCTTTGTTTTAATATCAATCTGCTGTGAACATTTCCTGGAAATGACAGCAACAATCTTCTGAGCTGCTTATGACTTTTTGGCTCATCTTTCTGCAGAGCTGTGACACTGAAGGTTTATTTGGTTTTGTATTATGTGCATTATTGCAGGTTCTTGGTCACTTCTCTCAGATTCTTCAATCAGATTCTGGCTGATATTTTGCCCTGGCCATGCAGCTTCCTGCATGCTTTTTTACTAACTTCTATTATTTCCTATTTAGCAGAGGAAGGTAGCTAATTATTGGAGTTTGAAGGTTTGTTTGTTTTTTTTTTTTTTTTTTTTTTTTGTGAGTACTTACATTCAGCCCTAGTTTTTATTCTATTCAGACTCTCTTGGAAGTGCTCTTTCCATCTATTTACTTTATTTTCCTCAATTTTTAGCATGAGTCCTATTTAATCCTCTCAAACAGAGGTTAATTATCTAGATGCTTAAAAATTTTTTGACTGGTTGTTAGCTAGTTTTAAAGTAGTTTTGTTGTACTGCACTTTCAGCTTGGTTGATTTTAGTGCCTGTATGTATTTTTCCTCTATTTCTTGATATTGCAATGAGGTCTTTCATGTTCTTGACATTATGTTTATGACATAAATCCTCTCTGTTGATAGAATAAAAAGGCTGTTGTAAGAAAATTGAGGTATAAACCAAGCCATCATGCTGGCTGATAGTGATAGCTTGCGAACATCATGACAGAGTAGGTAGAGTAATCTTTTCTCCTGTACTGCAATTCAGCAATCAACAATTTAGGAGTAACTGTCCAGGTAGATACTGGTGGACTTAAAATCTATAAATTCACTTAAATCTACTCTGAATTTACGTATTCTTTTGACTTCCATTACATTTGATGATAGTATTTTCTATAGTTGAATTACACACTGCATAAGAACTTGTTTTGTATTAAAATGATGCCAAGCAATTTCAGTGTCTGTCTCTGGGAGGTAGTCACCACCTCTCTTTTCACCTAATCCTACTCATTGTAACTGAGCTTTTTCCTACCCTATTTCTGAATTTTCTGTATTTCCAGAATTGACTGTGGATGTATCCTGTTACAGTGCCTTTGCGTAATGGTTACTGGACCGTTGGTAGAACCCTGAGCAGTCACCACTCTATTCTGCTACCTACCCTTGTTGCTGTGGGACTATGTCCTACCATTTGGGGCGTTGCTTTATGTTTGCCCATCTGCATTATGTTTGCCCTTGGGTCCAAGCTTGCCTTCCCTTAGGAGACAATCTGTTTTTCTACTCTCTGATAGTACATATAATTAAATGTTCTGCACTATATAATGCAATACAATTGTGTGCATTATTTTGTATTTATTAACATTGAATATTTCTTCCTAATCCTCTAGTCATTCAGGAGGACAATAAACCACTCTTTCTAATCAAGAGGAGATGCTTCACTCATTTCAGTGGCAACGGAGAGGCTGTCTCTTATCAATTACTGTTTTTCAGTTGTTGTTTTGCAGTAAGCTGTCAGGAGGCATGTGAGTGTATCTGGATTTCTGAATGAAAAAGGCAGCAGTTTCAGTTTTGAACAAACTTGCCAAATCAGTCCTTTTTCTTAATGCTATGAAGGCTGAATTATCAAGTTTTTGATCAATTTTAATGCGCTCAACTTTGGTTTCTAATCAAACCTTAATGCTACCTATTAAGAAAAAAACAAAGACAAATATGGCTTTTTTGGATTTACATATTTGACATAATTGACAAATATTATCTTCTAATATCACCTGAATTTGTAAAATGATAATAAGATCTGGAGCACAAGAAGAAAAGAAGAAACATATCATGTAATCCAATGAAGATCCTATCTTTATTTGTTTGTGATTTTTTTTTTCCTTCTTACTTGCTCTACATACTTTTTCCTCCTACTTCTTTGGAGAAAAATGGGAGTGACTAGTCTATTCACTCTGTCTAGTGAAAGACTTACAACTCTATGTCAACTGTTCCGTAGTGTCTATTCTACTATTCTTCTTGTTCTTTACATGACAGCTGAAATCTGTCCTCTTTTAAAATGTTTAACTCAGGAAAGCACATTTCCTCTTCCAAAAATTTTAAACATGCAGATACATGACAAAAAATGATAAGAAAAAGAAGAAATAAATAAAAAAAGAAAACTGCTGGATCTCAGATAGAAAACCAAACATTTTCATATTTAGTTTTGTAACAGTATGTAATTATAGTTGTATTAAATGGAGGCATGAATGCTTGTCTGGAAATACTGAGTATCAGAAATTATTCTGTGATAGGTAATCTCTGGAATCACAATCAGAATGAAGACCTGGCACTGTTAGCAAAGTGAGAGAGCCTTTTTTTTTTTTTTTTTTTTTTTTTTTTTTTTTTTTTTTTTTAAGTGGCTTTTTGCTGTCAGCCTGCAAAGTTTCATTTTTAATAGATAGAAACAGGAGGAAATGCAGTCTTTAGGAGAGGAATGATAATACATTCATTCTGGTATTACAATAGAACAAGGATAAGCCCTGGACAGCTTACAGTATGTTGTTCTGACTCTTTAGTTCTATTACTTGAAATTTAGGGAGTTAATAAATCGAAGATAATAGTGAAACATGAGAATATAAAGAGGTAATGAGATAGAATGAGAAAGAGCAAAGAAAAGGAGGAAACAATGAATGCTAATTATCTTATTCAAATCCTACTGTCACTTTCTTTTCTGAAGTAAACCTGTTCAAAGAGGGCTTAATTGCTGTTTACTTTTCATGCTCTCTACACAAAATGGACGTAGTGTGGATAGTTCTTCTAGTACAGGTCTCTAAATTGCACTGCCATTGTTCAGATGAAATGACTTACGAAATTTTATTTGCGTTCTTGTGGTAGGTGGATTTCTCTTCTATCAGTAGTGCTTTAGACTGACTTCCTTATTTTAAGTAACAAATTTATCTGATATCAGGAAGGTGGAGTTTAATTAAAAAAAAAACAAACAAAACAGTAAGTGACTGTAAAACCTGATCTGTTATCTAGATCCGTTATGAACAGTGATAGTCTGGATGGCATTAAAAATCTTATGAATGTATTTATTTTACAAAACCTTTCATTGTATTTTGTAAAATGTTTGATAGTTAAAAGCAATATCTTTTATAGTTAACTTAGTATCAGGAAAAAAAATAGAGTTAATCCTCACAAGTGGTAGCAAAATAATGACAACTTTAAAAAAAATCAAGTGACTGTTCTAATCCTTTTAAAGATAACCTTTTATGCTGTGCTAGGAACTGTCTATGATCTCTTAGTTCCTGTTATGACAGATCAGAAATGACTTTCAAGCACTGTAAAGAAGAGTCTGTCATTACAGAGCGGTATTTTTTTACTGGATGCTGAAGGTGTATGAACATTCATTTGCCATTGTAGCTAGAGGAAAATGTACATGTGTAGTAAATATATCAATCATTATAAAATGTATTATCTTTTATAATTCTTTTTGAATCTAACATGGATTAGCTGAATTTAGACACAGTATTATTTGTGAAGTAGTAATTGTGCTGTTGTAGACTTCTGAATATATCTTTTTTCCTCTTTTTTTTTTTTTTTTTTTTTTTAATTTTATACCTAATTAGCAGGGCTTATTTATATAGTTAATGTCTATACTGATCTTTATAATTCACAGTAAATTAACTTTTTTCATTTTCTCTTGTGACACTTCCACAAGGCCATCTAGAACATGGCTTGTCTTTAACATTGCAGTTGCCATTGTTGAAAAGCACCACCCTCTGCCTCACTGTGCTGTTTCACTGTTTGATCTCCATCACATTCAGCAAATGTCACTGAATATCAATGAATGAAGTCTTTCTCACGTGAAGGAACTCAGAACCTTTGCTTCCTACATACTTCCATTTCAGATGCCATTGTGTTGTCTGTCCCTCTGCTGCCATCTGTCACATAGCAACACAATGCAACAGAACATTGGTGGGAAGGTTCGACCTCTATTGCTATACCACCAACATTCGCCTCTGACATCATATGCGAACATAATAAAATAGGAGGCATTACTTCCAGAGCAACCCTCATCAGATTCCACAAACTCTGACAGCATTTAACTCAATTATATAGCAGGCTTATTAAGGCAATTATTTTTTCTTTCTGGAGCAATTCAGCTTGGAGACACTGTAATTAAAGATGTGCTTGATCAGAATGTAGTTATCTATTAAAACAAACTATTTCAAACATATAACAGTTTGTGTAAAGAGAGAAAAGGATGAAATCATGACCCTTCTGGCTGTAGCCCCAGACACTTCTCTAATTTACAATCAAAAGTATTGCATTCAGTATATATTATTTTGATGATACACTAATAAAAATGGGAATGGCTACTTCTTGATGACAATTAAATACAAAATTAGTTATATCTATTTAAAACTTGAAAGGATATTACAGTGACTGAAAAGTTGTATTACACTGCTGAATTTTGATCACTGTTTAAAATGTGGAAATACTACCTAGTTTTATGATATCACTCATCACTGAATGCTAAGAATAAAATAACCTTGAAGTATGCACATTTCATGGCAAGACATTGGTCTCTGTGAGCCAGATTTGTCATGAGACTTCAAAGCATAAAAACTGAGTTTACAATCTATGTATGATTTTCTTGAAATAGAAGTTTCAGTCTTTCTTTCTCTCTGTTTGCATTCTTACCATCTTACCACCTTCAAATAGTGTTTCTTTTACCTTTATTACATTTTTTTTTCTGTCAAATTTAAGTACTAAGAGATAATTGAGGAGAGTAATGTCACAGTGAAAGACATTTAATGTGTTATATATTGACGTCTCATAAATTTCTTTCACTTGCTTCAATCACTTTTGATTGTTTTTCTTTTCCATCTCTACATTCCATAAAAAAAAATCAGCCCTGACTAAAACTACTGGATCACCTATCTCAGTTGGTGTAATCCTTTTCTAATCTTATTTTCATCAGAAACTCTCGTGCTGTTATCAAAGTGTCACAGGTACTCTTCAAAATAAAAGTGATGTTGTTAATATACAGGTCTTTTCATCAACTACTTAGGGTCAAAATTGATAGCCTGCATAATAGTTTTGTGTCCACGTTTATAAAGAGTTTTCCTACTCAATTCTAGACTGTAGGGCTTAGAAACAGAGTATTTGTGAGGCCAGAGGGATAGTTAGATTATATTTTCTGACCTATGACACTATTCCACAAGTACTCATTTCTGGTGAATAAATGAAATTCAAAGAGAACAAATACATTTTTAAAGATAGGGGATAGCTGTGGGTTTAAAAATGTTGTTTTAGATCTTTTATGAAAAGCAAAATATTTTACATTGACAATTCAAATTTAGTTTTGGATTGTTACAAGTTTACAATTCTGAAGAGCAGAGGGTGTAAAGAGAGTAAAAGACAATTTATGATATAGCATTTTGAAGCACAGACTGTTATATTTTGTTTCATTTAGTTTACTTAATTGACAGATCAAAAGATGACCTGTGTTTGATTACTGCTTTGAATGCATTTTGAGACCATTTTGCCTCTTGTTTATTTGAGAAATCAAAGGAGGCTATTCATAACTTCCCTTTAGGATTTTATGGTGATTAATCGCTCTCAGTGTAGAGAAATTTGTATTTAACAAATTCTTTTTGTTCATTTCATGTATGTGTATGTCAATGTCTATACATTGAAAGTAAATGTAGTAACTCAATATGCTTAGTTTCTGTGACCACTTATGGTGCTATACAATCTTGAAACTTTTCAGAAGTGAAAATGGTCCTTTATTCATTAGGTCCTCACTGGTTTTCGGCCTTCTCAACTTACTATACTTTTTGTCTATATGGAATCATTTCAGCCAGAGAGTTTACTCAGTATCCAGTTCTACTCCCTCTTTGTAATTCCTGTTTTACTGTAGCCTTTATCTTTCCAGAGCAATAAAGCGTCTAACATTTTTTCTCATGACTGCTAATTGTACCTTAGTTTTATCTTAGCCTCAGGAAGCCAATGCATACTTCATTCAATAGTACTCAGATTGATCAAAATATCTGACTGAATTCCAATTCTCATAATGTTCTTTTTTCTCCTTTCCTTACTTGTTTATTACAAGATCAATCTTTTAGACTTAGATTAAACAGATTCCATGTTTAAAAACTTCCCCTTGTTATTCCATAGTTCACAATTGCCTGTTTACTCAGCTAAGATTTACAGCAGTCTGCTCACGGCACATACCCTCACATCCTGTGCTGTACACTGCAAACCGAACGCTGTCCAGATGTTATAAAAGGCAAACAGAATCTCAAGAGAAATCTTGACTATAGCTCCACCAGGTCACTGCATATTACTTGCTGGACATGGAGATGTACATCAAGAACAGAAGAGGGGTTATCTCTGAAGCCACCATGCCTATTCCTTGAGACAGCAGCTTGGAAATAATTATAATGCTAGATGGTAGAGGTTTTTTCTTTGAATCCCGATGACCATCACAAGCATGTTTTGAGACAGCTGTACTGAGCTGTATTGTATTCCAGGCAGGTTTTTCTTTTCAGGTAAGATTGAGTTTACTTTTTTTTTTTTTTTTTTTTGGTTGGTTGGTTGGTTGGTTGGTTGGTTGGTTGGTTGAAAAGACAAATATTGACAAGTCAAATTGTATTTGGAATTGTGAACTTTTCAATTACTACTCTTTCAAGGAAACACAAATTCAGCAAGTGAAATGTTGCGTGCAAAGGATATTTTTGGATACTGTGGGAGTCCCTTGGCAATTAATGCATTGTAACAGTTTCAGCCAAAGCAGAAGTATGAGACAAGATCTCAGGCTGATAATATCAGCCAAGTTGATCACAGAAGAAATGTAATAAATATCAGTCACACTTATTAGATGGAGTTAAAACCAGTGAAATGATGCATCATGTAATAAAGTGCTATGACAGCAAAAGGTGCAGCTGCATACTCTGATCAGCTCTATGTCCCAAGAAAATTGTCATCTCAAAGGTAGATACAGTCAAAAAACTGAACAAAATAATGTTTGAACAAAAAGGATCTATTGACAAATGGAGAGTACAGAAATAGCTTTTATTTGCAGCAGTGTTGCGTAACTCCCAAAATATCTGTAAGAGGGTAACATGTAGAGAAACATTATAAGGTCACATTCATCCTTGAAGGAGAAAGTGTTAACAATTGTGTCAAGGAGAGGTAAGTGAAGTATGCAATGTGATCAGAAGAGAAGATCACTGGCAAGAAAGGATGCTCTATTTATGTAAACATTAAAACAATCAGAAGAGAATAGATGGATCCTGTAATGTGAAAATAACGTTGATGGCACATAAGGGCTGTCTGCGCAGAGGTAACGAAAATAAATTATGACTACTTTGGGTTCTCAAAGACACTATTTCACTGTGAAGCAAGGTTTATTGATAGTAGGAGACAGGAGCATTTTTCCTAACAGTATAAAGCAGAATCTGATTACATTTTTATGAATCATACAGAAGACTTGCAATGAAAATGATCTAAGTTGGTCAAGGGAATACATTTACCGGATACAAATCTCCACGTAGAGAACTTTATAGATGAATACAAAATTTGACAAAATCTGTTATGATCAATTTAATCTAAGTTGTTTTTTATTCCTGTTTTTTTTTTTTCCTGATTTTTTTTTTTTATATTGCTGCAGATATAATTATTTACTAATCTTCAAGATTTTCCCTCTTGAAATAAATCTTGCTTCCTTGTGAGCCTGAATCTCTTTCCATATCACAAATTTCTAAGAATTTGTCTGTGGCATATCCCATTTGGAAGCAGAAAAAAAATGAGTTTGGTTATTTGAGATGAGTTATAGGAAAAATCTGATAAATTCAAAATGATAAAGTTTTATGAGATAGACCAGAAGTAGGGATGGTCCTTTCATAAACACTTGTGATATTTCTGGTGTTTAGAAATTCAAAATTGTCTGCTGTAAATGAGAATGACTGTATATTCAGTGAGACGCTCCACAGCTCATTAGAAGGCTTATGATAAATGAAAACGGAAAAGTAGATAACACGACACACAAGTTACTATGCATGTTACCTCATTTTCATGCTTGAAAACAAAGGAAGTTGGTCAACAAGCAACTATTTCAGAATTTATTTATTTTTTATTGTTGTTACTCGATTGCTTTTAAGAATGATAGTCCAGTGGGTGCATAAAGATCCATAATATGCCTACCTGTTTTTTAATCAATCTAGAAGTCAGGCAGCTCTTACTTGATAGCAATATTTCTGTATGAATACAACACTGTGATCTTGGCAGAAAGTATTAATTTCATGACTATGCACTGTTACATATCTGCATGGTTTTTAGGTTGGATTACTGCCACAAAGAATACTTGGGCCATGGTCAAAGGTTTGCTGAGCCTGTCTTTAAACATTTAGTGTAGATACATCCCTTAACACTTTGCACACATCCAGTCCCTTTAAATCGGTAGACAAATGTATCATCTTGTTGCTTCCAAATACATCCTTTTGAAAGAACTTTGGTGCATTTTATTTAAACAAGATTGTTTTTCAGTTTTCATTCCAGCATGTTTCTCATTGCTCCTAAGGTCTTTGGTACACTTTTGTCCTGGAGTGAGATCTTGCAGTTCTTTCTTTTGTGCTGCAATTCATGAACTCCTGCCCATTCTGAACCAATTGTTTACTTTCCTGAGGGTGTGAGTATTTTAGGAACCTGTGCCTCTTTCCTTGAGATAACTGTGACTAATGTCATGGTGACTGACAGCTGTCTTGACAATATCTTTTATTTAACAGTTGGGGGGAAAAAAAAAAAACAGCTAGAAGAAGGTGAATTTTAAAATAACAATATTTATGTCTCTATCATACTAGAGGTATTATGATCATATGAGTGAACCTGACAGGCTTAGGATTTTGTGCATGGTCCCATGGGTTCCTGTGTCTTCTCTGTCTTTTTCTGCTGACTTCCCTCAGGAAAAATTGTGTAGTTAATAGCTGTGTATGAATTTTCATCTTGAACTTTTTCTGACTTCTATCCTCCAGCATATTAAGCTAGTCTTCAGTCTTCTCAGAAGAGCAGAGAAGACCCATCAAACTATTTTGTCTGGCTGTGTCTCAGAACAATCCTAAAGCACTGTCAGAAAAAAAATCTTGCCTGATAGGGATTTTGCCACCTTGGCAGAATCCCAAAGATCATCCTACTGACTACTTCACTAATAACAGCTCTGAACATATATTATTAATTTTTCATGAGCCTTCCATAAAAGATATATGAAGAATATGCCTAGGTGGAGTGTTTGTGTTTGCAACTGGTATAATTAAGAGGATTAGTAGTAAAATTTAGTGGATTACGAAGTCACAAGCAACTCACAGTTTTACTTGCTAGTCTTATGAAATAAAACAAGAATAAATGTACCAGAAGAATGCAGTAGAAAATGCAATTGCAGAAGAAAATTTTGATTGTTCTCATCTAAAAACTTTTTGTGCCTGCTGCCCAATGTCCAGACCAGTAGGTGTTCACCTCTGCAGTTGCTTCTGTTTTAATCCACAAATGTTGACCTGAAATCCTACTTTATTCATAGCAAATATCCATAAAATTTCGTTTTATTAGAATGATGAGTAATGTTGTCAGTAAGAACTTATCTTTGTATAAATCTTTGTGTATGTGTCCTTAGATGTAGCAAATATTTAGGTCAGGATGACCATCCACGAAACTGCTAAAGTGATTAAGTAGAACACTTAATCACAATGCAATAACTAAACTTGTATTTAAATATAGAATATCTTGAAAAATCAAGGAATCACAGAGTGGCCTGAGTTGAAAAGGACCTTAAAGATCATCTAGTTTCAATCTCCCTGCTGTGGACAGGGTTGACAACCACTAGACCAGGCTGCCCAGAGCCACATTCAGCTTTGCCTTAAAGAGTAGTTAAATAGTATGTCTAGCTAACCTTCAGGTAGGGAGATCAGCCCTATCTTTAGCTGACTATTTGTAGGCTGGAGACTGAATCAGGGTAGTGGCCAAGTGACAAGGATATATAATAGAACAGTGTTGAGAAAATCCTGGGCTATGATATTTTTGTGGAAGACCACCAAGCGCTCAACCTTGCGCAACTTTGCAATAAGTCAGTATCTATCTCTGTCATCTCTGTGTGTGAGATTGGATTATTGCACAACAGGTAATGGATCTGCCTTTTGGACAACAGTAATGCATTCTGCTATGCTGTTTTGTTGTTGTTTTTATTTAGAAATGGAACTAGACACATATATTTTTGATGTTTTATTAAGTATTTCAAGACTTAAACAATAAAAATCTGAAGGGACATTCAGTGAACCTTTATTTTTGGACTGTGCACTGTGACTTAATATAACAGCAAATATAAAACAGCACAGTGATTAATATTGAGATGTTAATCTATTTTTATGTGAAAAATATCTCACTAAGAGTGTAAGCTACAAACTGAGGACTTTGACTGAGTACTGTGAATTGGCTGTAAAATTCTAATTGTCAGTAATCTGTCAACCCTTTCTCAACCCATGTACCATGAGAAGTCATACCCCTCTATAATTAAGATTACAATAGATTTACATTATTAAGATAAATCACAGTAAAATATATTTTTTTTTCTGTGTAGGACTAGGGGAGTTACTGAGGTCACTTTGGACACTTAGATAATCCTAATTATCTAATTTACATATTTACATATTCAAGATTTCAGCCTCTCTCTCAATTTGGAAAGCTGAGTATCTATTTCACCCAAAAGAGTGGTTGAGCCAAAAGCTTCTAACACCAAACAGTTTTGGGGGAATGCAAAAAGCTTTTTATTGAGCTCATATTTTTATAGCATCTTTATTTTAGTCTGAAAGACCAAAAAGTCTCAGGAGGATGGATCCAAGGAGAAAATGGGAAGTTCATGGGGAAATTCTAATGAAAACATAGAACTCTTTATCAAAGATGTTAAGGTTTGCTACATCACAAATATTGTACACAAACCAAGGCTCTTTCCTTTCAAAGCTGAAACTAGAGAAGGATGAAAGTAATCTAGACACAGAGGAGCTGGTACATTTTTAGGATTTAGTGGAAAAAAGTAACAACCTGTTTGTCCTTATCTAGAAGAATAACCTATTTGATTCAAAAGTAAAAGTAACATACAAAATTCTGAGAGACAATGTCAGGCACAGATATATTTGTCTGATATGAAAGATGCAGAGATTTCACTAAAGACTCTAAATAATGTCCTAAGACATTCTAGTCAGAGCACCCAAAAAAACTGAAAATGGTCTTTGTGCTCCAGAAACTTGATTGCTTTTTCTCCAGCTGGTCTGAATAAAAGATATTACAATATACAATAAATGTTATCTGTCTTGTATACCTAGCACTGCTGTAATCAGACTTCAACAATATGGAAAACTTCATGAGATTTGCTTGCAATAGTAGGGAAATTAGAAGGATGGCATGCTACACTGAAGGTGTAATCTGTTTTGAAAATAGTCAGGAACTGTTTTGCAGATAGCTTTTTTTTATGGCAATGAGACATGAAGGTCTGTTTTAAGGTTTATAAAATTTCCTTTAAAATTTTTTAATTTGTATAGCCTTTAATTTTGGTACATCTGCCATTATGTAGTAAAACCAAAACTTCATTTCTGAAGGAGTAGAGAGAGAGCTCTGAAGACAAACAGTGGCATTATAAATCTGATAAATCTGATGAGGTTGCTGTATGTCGGCGCTCAGTTGAGTTGGAGAGCTCTCACAGTTTCTTGTAGCATCAGAATAGTTCTCAGAATAGTTCTACCTTATTGTGTTCAACATGCATCTTATATATCACTCACTTACAAGCAAGAAATTCCTGTCCCTCTAATCAGTTAATTGGCCTAGCTTCTCCCAAACAACAGTGATAAAGGATGAAAGGTTTCTTAAGTGTGATAAGATTAACAATGCATACAAACAGAACCTCCTGTTTACACTTAGATGCAAACAGATACCATTTGCTCTCAGTCTTACACTCCAGACTCCCAGGGTTTCATAGTGATAGGGTGCATCAAGGAGTCTGATAAGATCTTTGGTGACTCGTTCACAATTACATCTTCCCCCACAGCTGTAGAACTCCCTTTCTAGTACTAGAGTTGATGGTAGACAAGAAGAGAAAAGTGTACCATTGTCCTCTGCTGAGACAGCTACGCTGAGGATTCTGATCAGTTTGTCATATTTCAGATTAAAAAGCTAGCCAAAGAGTTGGAAGAGGGTTAATTTTTCTTTACTTCTTTTTGGATGTGTTTGTGTCATTTTTCAGATTCTCTTTTCTTCCAATAAATAGCAAAATATCTGGAAACTGAGTTGCAGGATGCTTAAAACCATCACAGAGTATGAAAAATGGATAAAATCCAATGCATTATTTTGTCTGGGATAAATAGGAAGAACTTGGTGTATTTTGAAACATTTACAGTTGTTCTGTTCAGAAATGATCTGTTTTGTTTTCTTTGCAATAACATGTACATAGTATGTGTTCAACTACTTATTTAGATATCTAGGAGTTAAATATTTTGACTCTTCCTTTGAAATTACCTCTCTTTAAACAACAATAAACATAACTTGTATTAAGAACATAAGAAATCAGAAATAAAGCAAAATTAGAATATCATATATTAAGCTATAACTACTTTTTTCCTTCACCAACAGTTCTAAAATAGTGTCATGACTATATTTGGAGTGAGTGTCACACTTTTTTTCAGCCATCTCTTCACAAAATGGACACTCAGATGCATTAAGCATACCATTGCCAGTTGCTCAAATAAGTGATTCTCCTGCTATATTTAGTGTTGGTGTGGCCTCACCTCGAATATTATGCACAGTTGTGATTTACAAAAAGCATGTTAAGGACCTTGAAACATTCAGAGAACAACAAACCTAGTAAAAGCACTGGAGGGCATGTCCTGTGAGGAGAGGCTTATGGCACTTGATTTGTCCAGTTTGAAGAAGAGGATTCCAAGTGGTTTTCTGCAAATCCCTGCGGAGGGGAAGTGCAGAGGGAGGTGCCAGTCTCTGCCCCAGTCACCAATGACAGAGCATGAAGGAATGATGTAAAGCTGAACCAGGGGAGGTTCAGAATGAAAATTTTTCTTTACAGTATCAGGAAATATTTCTTTACCACGATGGTGGTCAAACACTGGAACAGGTTTTCTAATGAGCTGTTTAATGTCTCATTTCTGTCAGTATTCAAGAAGCATTTATATAATGCCCTCAGTAACACGCTTTACCTTTTGGTTAGTCATGAAGAGGTCCAACAGTAGGAGTAGATGATCTTTGAAGGTCCCTTTCAACTGAACTATTTTATTCTATTCTGAGAAATTTACAGGTGAATCAGAGACATACATTTCTGCAAAGGAGAAAGGAGAGGAAGAGAAGATTGTAAGACAACTGCAGACTAAGATAACTTTGAAGGCAGCCTAGCAATTTTACGGCTCATTGATTAAGGATTAAGTATTACTTTATATGTGATTTAGTAGTACATAGCTTGGATATATACTTGTATATGTCTGATGTTTTGTTGTTGCTAGCATTTGGTTGCTTACATACAAAGTGGTGGTATTTGTGCTTTATTTTTTATATTTTAAATCATGAAGTAAACACAGATATTTTTTGTTTATTACTACGTAGAAATAACTGCAGAATTTTTACCTTGGGTAATTTCTCTTCAGTAAAAAATGGTGACAGTCTCAGAGTGCTGAGGAAGATGAGAAAATAAATTGTTATATATATACATATTTATATACACATTGGTATGTATAAACGATATACCACGTGACAAAACATTTCCAGGTGTTATAAAAGTAATTTTTTCTAGATTGTTTGTCTGCAGGTTTTTAGAATCATGATCAGCCTTCCTGTACTGTAAGGACAACGGATGTGAGAGTCTACAAAGCTGGGTAGCTACAGTGGGAAGAATTGTACTGTAACAACTAGTCAACATATTTTGCATTATTAAAAAAGACCATGTTTAAAAACCTGATTGGTAAGAATTGATATTCAAGCTCAAATATGCATGGAATGTTCTGCAAACAGACAACGCTAATATCTAAACCCAAAGAATGTATTTTAAATATTGTAATCTTATATGACTTTTAGAGGATAGTTTTTCTAAAATACATACTTTTGAGTGTTCCCGTACTTACCAAGGAAAGAAGTCCAAGAAAATCTATCTTCTTGGTAAAGGGACTTAATGTCCCCTTCACCTGTGGAGAAAAAGATGTTTCCTTTCTTATCCTACGTCATAAATTCATGATAGAGAGATATGTAGCTGTACTGTTCAATTATACAATTGATTATCTAGTTGTCCATGTGGCTTATAAGTATTTTTCTGGTTGGAGGCCTGTAATCTGTTTGGAGGCCTGTAACTAGCGGTGTTCCTCAGGGGTCGGTGCTGGGTCTGGTCTTGTTCAACGTCTTAATCAATGACCTTGATGAGCGGATAGTGGCCACCCTCAGCAAGTTTGCTGATGATACGAAGTTGGGAGGATTGGCTGACACGCCTGAAGGCTGTGCT
>JAOWBP010000001.1:84219779-84237444 GCA_028571105.1 Tragopan temminckii | reverse complement strand
GGGTTGGAGATTTATGATCCTTGTGGTCCCTTCCAACCCTGGACATTCTGTGATTCTGTGATTCTGTGATTCTGTGAATTGGAAGGGATATTAGAGATCATCTATTTCCAACCTCCCTGCTGTAGGCAGTGTTGCCTACCACTAGATCAGGCACTTGGTGAGACTCATCCAAGCTGGCCTTGAACACTTTCAGGGACAGGGCATCCACAACCTCTCTGGGCAGCCTGTGCCACTGCCTCACCTCCCTCTGATTGAAAAGTTTCCCACTAACAGCTAATCTAAACCTCCCCTCTTTTAATTATAAACCATTCTCCCTTGTCCTATCACTGTAAGACTGTGTCAAAAGACTGTCTCTCTCCTGCTCATAAGATCTTTCTAAGTATCGAAAGGCTACAGTGAGGTCTTGCCAGAGCCCTCTCTTCTCCAAGCTGAACAAGCCCAGCTCCCTTAACCTGTATTTGTAGTAGGGGTGCTGCAGCCTTCTGATCATCTTTGTAGCCCTCCTCTGGACCCACTCCCACATCTCCATATGCCTCCTGTATTAGCAGTCTGAGGCCTGAACACAGTACTCCAAATGAGGCCTTTCAAGAGCAGATCAAAGGGGAACAATCACCTCCCTCTCTCGGCTGGCCATCCCCCTTTTGATGCAGCCCAGGATAAAACTGGCCTTCTGTGCTGCAAGAAGACACTGTTGGATCATGTCCAGCTTTTCGTCCATCAAGATGCCCAAGTCCTTCTTGGCTGGGCTGCTTTCAGTGAGTGCTTTATCCATTCTGTATACATATCTGGGATTACTATTACCCAAGTGCATCACCTTGGTCTTGGGCTTGTGGTCTTGTTGAACCTCAGTAGAAGGTGATGGAATGACTTATTCTGGTTGGTATTTCCAAACAAGTGAAAGAGAAAAAGGTTACCAGTAGTCAACATGAATTCATTCAGGGGAAATCATGCTTGACCAGTCTTGTAGCCTTCTATGTCATGAGTGGCTAAGTAGATGAGGGATGGGCAGTATATGTTTTCTACTTCAACTTCAGCAAGGGTTTTGACATGGTGCCCCTTCCCTGGAGGTGTTTAAGGCCAGGTTGGATGGGGCCCTGGGTAATCTGATCTAGTACTTGATCTAGCAGTTGGCAACCCTGCCTGTGATAGATGGATTGGAATTTGATAATCCTTAAGGTTCCTTCCAACCCAAGCGATTCTATGATTCTATGAACATCCCTAATGTAAGCTTAGGAAGTGTGGGATAGATGAGTCAGCGGTGAATTCAATTGTGAACTGTCTAAATGGCAGGACTCAGAAGGTTATGGATCAGAGTCCAGTCGTAGGCCTGTGGCTAGTGGCATTCCTCAGGAGTCTGCGCTGGGTCTAGTATTGTTCAACATATTTGTCAGTGACCTGGATGGAAGGATAGAGTCTATCCTCAGCAAGCCTACAGACGATGCAAAGCTGGGAGGAGTGGCTGACACACCAGAAGGTTGTGCTGCCTTTCACTGAGATCTGGACAGGCTGGTGAGTTGGTCAGAAAGGAGCTTCATGAGGTTCAACAAGCTCAAGTGTAGAGTATGAGATCTGGGGAAGAATAATCACAAGCATCAGTAAAGGTTATGGGCTGATCTGCTGAAAAAGAGCTCTGCAAAATAATACCTAGGTGTCCTGGTAGACAATAGGTTGGCCATGAGCCAGCAGAGGTTTCTTGTGGCCGGGAAGACCAATGGTATCCTGGGGTGCATCAAAAAGACCACGGCCAGCAGGTTGAAGAAGGTACTCCTTCCCCTTTACCCTGATGAGGCTACATCTCATATTGCATCCAGTTTTGGGCTCCCTGTTTCAAAAAGACAGGGAACTGCTGGAGACAGTCCAGTGGAGGGACACAAATATGATTGAGGGCATGAAGCAACTCCTTTCTGAAAAAAGGCTGAGAGACCCAGGACTGTTCAATCTGTAGAAGAGAAGGCTGTGAGAGGATCTTACCAATGTTTACACATTTCTAAAGATTGACTGCCAAGTGGATGAGGCCAGGCTCTTCGGTGGTGCCCAGCAACAAGACAAGGGGCACCAGACACAAATAGGAACACAAGAAATTCCATCTGAACGTGAGGAAAAACTTCTTTACTTTGAGGTAACAGAGCACAGAACAGGCTGCCCAGAGAGGTGGTGGAGTCTCTCTGTAGATATTCAAAACCCACCTGGACACTTTCCTATATAACCTGCTTCAGGGAATCTGCTTTAGCAAGGGAGTTAGATTCAGTGATCTCCAGAGCTCCCTTCCAACCCCTGTGAGTCTGTAAATTCTCTGTGATTCTACTATATCTGTAAATTCTTGGTAGATCCTTCTTTTCCACAAGTCTGATTAAATGTTTTTTTCATTCAAATTACTTTATCTTTTTGGTGGTTTTTTATGTAAAGCTGTATTTTAATTTCATGTAATTTAGACAAACACATTTTATTTAGATGCACATGGTTGAAATTATTAGTGCACTTACCAACTTGAAGGATATGCATTCAATTACTGTATAGCGATTAATTGCATTATTGCTAATAAATATATACTATTGTCACTTGTAAAAAGTGTACATAAATTTAATTAAATTATAATTTATGGAAAAATTCCAAGATTGTTTTCTACGCAATTAAAAAGAGAGAACTATTTAATGTTACAAAATTCAGTTCTTATTTTCTTATGTTTTAAAAATGAAGAGAAGGGTAATTGAACTCCAGAAAAAGCTGATCTAATCACTTGTTCCACATCTCTGATTTATCACTGAAGAGAATCTCCTAATTAGCATTTTGACCTTTATGAAGATAATTTAGTGAATCTTCCATTAGTACTAGATCAGACAGGAGTTGTGGATTAAAATGCTAACTTTTTCTGATAGTACAAAACCCAGTTTGGAAAGTTTTTTTACAATTCCTATATTTAATTAATTTGGTGTTTGGTTCAGTTACCCATTTCTGCTAGAATGCAACTTCACAAAATGCACAAAATTTCAGTTTGATTTGTAGGAAGAGTTTTTCAAGTCAGTTTTGCAAGCTCAGCTTGACAAGCATTGTTTCTTGCAAGACTTTTTGAAATTATTATGAAGAGCATTAAGAATTAATGATATGTGACATTATACACATTCATCAGTTTGCACATGTCCTATTGAAGACCTCAGGAGTGTCTTCATGTGTATCACACAAACAGTAGAGGAGGCCAGCTAACATTTTACAGGTGCTTGTTCTCTGTTTTCATGTTCTAAAAAAAACCCACAATATGTGCCCAACCATTCCTTCTAATTAGCAACCTTTATAAAACTAATGGTTGCTGTGCCAGGTTCTCAGAGACTTCAGCTTTAACTGATATTATTAATACTAGAGTAAGCTCTTCAGCTGTAAACCAACAGCACCCTAAAACGCATGCTCTGTTCACTCCTGCTCAGTGAATCATGGAATCATAGAATCACCAAGGTTGGAAAAGACATCCAAGATTATCCAGTCCAACCATACACCTGCCACCAATATTTCCCCACTAAACCATGTCCCTTCATACCACATCTAAATTTTTCTTGAACACCTCCGCAGATGGTGACTCTACCACCTCCCTGGGCAGCTGGTTCCAGTGCCTGACCACTCTTTTGGAGAAGAAATTTTTCCTAACATCCAACCTGAAATATCTTGGAGCTTATGTTTAACTCCTGCTGAATGTAGTGGGTTATCTGTGTATTAGGGTTGTGGAATTAAGACATTCTGACAACACATCTTAGGGTGTGTGTGTGCATATCTCACCACTCTTAAGCTTTAGAGAAGCTCCTGAAAACACAGACCAGTGAGGCTGGCTTCTTCTGACTTCTTTCACAGGTAAGATGACAGAGTCTGTCAAATGAATTAAGAAGACTGAACACATGCACAGACACGGTCTTTTGCAAAAGGCACCATATGACATCTGTAAAGGTAACTACTGGCTCTTCCTGTCAAAGTCCGGATATTGTCAATAAATATTTAACAAAAGGGAATCTAGCGGACACAGAACTGGCTTTACAAAACAACACAAAAAAACTTTGGAAAGATTCCATACAAAATATTAGTAAAGAAAATGTTGCTGTGGAAATGAGTTTGCAAAGTCATGAGACAGCATAAAACTGAATGTGGAATTTGCCTTTCAGTACTCACAACACTAGATATAGGAAGAACTTAACAAAACTAGTGAGACTGACTTGAGACAGATAAAGCAGCTTATGCAGTAGACCGTAAATTTGTAGAACTTCCTGTTGTAGAAAATATTTGAGGGCTGACAACATCAGTAGGTTCAAGGATGTAGGTAAATTCCTGGATAGCAAGTCCAAGAATGCTAATAGAACTAGGCAGCAGCATATTCTCTAACAACCCTAACACAATTATTGCTGCCAGAGGAGTATGAAGAGAATAGAAAACAGGCAGTGACCAGTTCTGCATGCTCTGCATATTCCTAAATGTCATCTGCTAAAGCATTCAACTGCATGCAGTTGAAGGGACAAAATAGATGTCCTTTGCTTCTGAGACAGGAGGATATTTCTTACATTCTAATTTTGTAAGTAGCACTGCTCTGCATTCTTTCATTTCGTGTTCAAGAGTTTGGAGTTTGATTTATCATTTCCTGAGTAACTCTGATTTGCTAAGGGCCATTTTGTAGAGCCTTCCACAAAACACTCATTACTCTGAAGACAGATTTTGGCCTGGCGGAATAGAAGGATATGGCACTGCTCTGTCCTTGGAGACTTTCTTCACTTATAGAAAACCTCCTTGAGTTAAAGGAAAAACACCATTAATGTCAAGACATTTCCAGTGCAATGTCCTTGACTTTGTGCAGTTCTAACTTGTAGTGCTCAGTCAAGAGCAATTTTCTTCTTTCAGTGATGAAACATAATCTGTTGTGTGCCTACTACTTAGGTTTAAAGGTTTGACATATAGAAAATCTGCATATTGACGAAATACACTGTCTTACATTGGAACTGGATAGCTATAAGTAATGTGTCAAGATTTACTCAAGAGGTCTGTAGGCTGTGCAAAGTGTGATTTAGCTGGTGAGAAATGAGGATGAGAAAGTTATGAGTAAAGTGTATAATTGGCCAATTAGTATAGTAGCTGGTGTAGAATTTCTTTGAAAACTGCCTATAGGACTTTTTGACATCTGCAGTCAAATGTCGCATTTAACAACTCATAGCCCCGGCAGACAGACGTACTTTTGGGTAAATCACTCAACTCCTGATGAAAGAGCCACATTCTGATTACTTCTGCACCATGCATCAGGATAATGTTTATTCATTTATTTTAAAATTATACCTCAGGGAAGAAATGCAATGTCTCTGTAAATTGCAGGATTTTGCAAGTACCTGAAGCACAGGAGACTGTGGGAATTGATGTATAAGTTGAGTTCAGAGATTTCTTTTCTATTACCAGATTGTGAGCACTCTATTTCCTAGGCTTAAAGCAACTATACCTACTGCCACCTATCCTTACACATGATAAGATACTAACATAATGACATATTCACTTTTCCCACTGGTCTGATATGCAGCTAAAAATGATATATGTACTCTTTTATGATAACTTTTTACTAATGTTGCATGAAAAGTACCCATAAGATGACTGTAAGAGATTATTCTTTTACATCATTGTCTCAAAGCTTGTTGGGGACACAGATGAACAAGTCCAAGCAAGTCCTGGGCGAGGGTTGTGAAATCCTTTGTCTGAGGGACACAGATGGACAAGGCCAGGGGAAACGAGAGAGAGAGATAAGCTGCAGCTTAATGGACATGAAGCGGTCTTTTGTGTGGGCTTCTCTCAAGGAAGATGGCCATCTCAGGAGGTGCTGCACATGACCCTTACCCAAGCACTCAGGAATGCCACAATGACAGAAGAAGGATAAAAAGGAAACCTACAACCATGAGGTTTAGAGTTTTCTGGCAACAGATTCCTCATTAAGAAGAAGAGGTTTCTGACATGAGAAGCCTCACGACCTGCCTCTCTCCCTCCTGGACTTGCTCTGTGCTCTACCACGATGCTGAAGAACAAAGGTGTCTGCCATCAGATCCCTCACTACGGAATTCCTGCACGCTGATGGACTCTCCTGGGCCTGCTACCTGAGTCCTGCTGCTTCCTCCTGGATTGGCTCTGCGACTTCTTCCTGCTACCTGCTTGCTGCCCAAGGCCGGCCACGCTGCTGCTCTTCCCCACCCCTGCTGCTTTTGCGTCGGACCTTCGAAACGCCGTGCAACGGGACCGCTGCTGGATCCTGGTGGTGACTATCCCCGATTTACGCAATTCTTGCTTCTTTCCTATCTTTTCTATTGCCCTCCTTCCCTTCCCCATCTCCCTGATCAGGATTTATAATAAACTGGTTGGACCAACATCTGAACTGTTGTTTCTTAATCTTATGCCAGGTATACATATACTAAAAGAATCTCATCTCCCTCCTATAAATTGGAGCGAGACAATGACTAAACATGGTCATTGACTAGAACAGTATATTTCACAGAAAATAAAGACCTCATGAAAGTTGGTCTTCCCTTCTTTGAATTAATAGGCTTGTGTTTATGGGGATATCTAAGTTCAGACAGTGATGGTGAATAAACTAGTTAATGTTGTTAAAGGTCTGACATTCTATCAGTTCTTCTCCCAGTCTTCTTTTTTCAACTTTATCAGTTTCCACATATTCTAGTGGAGATGCGATGCTTTTACAGACATAGTTCAGAGAATCTTTGCCTGTTCTTTTCTCCCTCTCATGCTATCTTCACTTTCTCATATTACTCATATGGACAGGGTTACAGAATACAGGCATTGGATCTTTACAATCCAGAAGTAATTGAATATGAACAGTAAAGGAAAATTTCTGCAGTTAGTTCTACACAGTAATTCAGCAGATCAATAAGACAGGAAGAATTAGCAGTACAAT
Source organism: Tragopan temminckii (assembly GCA_028571105.1). NCBI lineage: Eukaryota > Metazoa > Chordata > Aves > Galliformes > Phasianidae > Tragopan > Tragopan temminckii. The sequence goes on along the minus strand of JAOWBP010000001.1, from coordinate 84,230,534 downwards.
CTTAGAATGTTTTTCTCATCAACTTTGGATTTGTCAAAATTGCCGTGAAAGCCTTCTTTTTCAGCAAGAAGGTAAAGAAACCTTGTTTTAAGCTTGAGATTTTGAAAAAACTCATTTTTGCTGTAGAAATGCTACACAGAAGTAATAATGTTTTTTGTATCTGGCTGTGTACATGATTAAGCAGTAAGTCAAAGAGTAACAGTTAATAAAAACACATTTGCTTGTATGTGTACCTCTTATAATAAAAATATTCTAGAATAAATGAACAGAAATTGCTTTTGCAAAATCAATTCAGATTTCTATCTTTGTCAAGAGTTTGTCCCTGAAAGAACAGACTGAGGAATTCTGAGAAGAAGTTCTTCATTATTCTTTCTGAAAAAAATACATAGGGGAAAGTAAGCACTACAAATATATGTTATAATGAATGTAAATTATCTCTTCTAGTGGAATCACAAGCCTGGAAGAAGTACAGCTAATTCTGGGAACAAACTCCAGATGGAGATGGCAAAAATGTGAAGAGAAATGGCACTTGGAGGGAATACCTCCAAAATATAATTAAAGGGGCATAAGAAATCAAACAAGATAAATGAACCAATAACTTACTTGAGGTCATGAGACTTCTTTTCTCTGAGAATTGTGGTTATCTATGCTTTTCAAAATAAAATTATATTGTTCTTGTTTAAGGACTAATATTTATATTTGATATCTGTTGGCACTGAAGTGCAAGTCATGCTTTGTGACAGTATTCCTACATTCTATTCTTCTGTTGACTACGTAATGATAATTGACACACAAAACCTTGCTTTCCCTTCTTCCAGTATCTAAGAAGTAGACATTATACCATTGTATTGCTTCTTTGACACTACCATACAAGTATAATGAATGGTGAAATGAGACTTAAATATTGATTTACCTAGATACTCCCTTTAACCTTGTATTTTTGATCCTCATTGTGTATTTGCTTCTTCTCAGCCACAATTGTTCACTCTGGATCTTGCAGCTACAGTATATGTGAAATTTACAGCTGAGTTAAATAGACAAATGTCTGTAAATACAATCCACTAGAGGCTATTAAACATGAAAATAACACACCTGACTCAAGAAGTGCCTAAATCTCAAAGGTGCCTGAAGACGAAGTTTACTGTGCTAATGTTTGCCCTTGCTTACATCCCTCCTTAAGTGGAGATGACCACAGGATTAGACATTTTATTTTGTACATCAATTCTCATGATTCCTCATACACTTCATTTCAGACTCTAATGAAGACTTATCTGCCCACCACTGTCTAACCCAGAGAGGGGACAGAAAGAAATGGATTTAAGTATCTTGTTCCTCTCACATTATAACCGAAATTACTAAGGTGGTATAAGTAGAGAGAGACCTTGGAAAGATTTTCATGCTCATCCTCCAATATGGTATGAAAAATAGCCTTCAGTTGCATTGTATTTGGTGATGTAATATCTTAGGACAATTAAACTTATATAAAATTCCTTGTTGCAGGTTTCCTATTTGATTGCAAACTATAGGTATTATCTCTCTATGGATGAAAGATCAATAATTAGAGGAGAGTCTTAATTTACTCACTAGCTTAGAAATTCTGTGTCTGAATTACAAAAGTAAGAGGGAAAGAGTGATTTTATTATTTGAATAAGCTTTTAAAAATTCTGTTGATACAGTAATTTAAAGTGTATTTGTCAGTCTAATTAGAAAAATATAATTCTTTCAGGTATAACAGGTAGAATTTACTCTCTGTATGTTCATTTTCAATTACTTTCAAAATGGTAATATTAAAAAGAAAAAACTAACTTAACAGTCATGTCAACAATTTTGAATGTCTCACATGGTTAATTCAGGTGCCTAGCACAGATAACTTGTCCCAGCATGTAATGCATGCAAAATCAAAAGATTGTGTAAAGAATACTAACAACTTTGCTCTTACCTCAGGTCCAAAACGTGCTATCAGCTGACAAAATCAAAGTGGAACTACTAAAGGTGAACTTTGCAGACTAGGAGGTCATGAGGATACTTCAACTCTTCTTCTGATTTTTAGGAATAAATAAAATGAATTGCTAAAAAATATAACCTCTGATTTACCCAAGTTGTGAGATCTTGAACTGGAAGCACTATTACACATTCACAGTAAAGAAGAAAAGTGGATTCTGGTGTTGCTTATTTAGTATGTCCCCTTTTCACCTCCCTAGGAAATGTATATTTTAATAGAAAAAAGACTTATTTCAATCTGTTGAATGTTATTAAAATAAAACCAAACAAAACCAGAAATCAATCCCTTTCTCAGTTTGTGTTATTCAGCTTTTCATTTGCAGCTCACGGTAGTTTTGGAAGGTAGGATCTAAAATCAGCACAAACTTGCTGAATTAGAGCAAATTACTGAATTCTGGAAAAATAAGCAGATATTCAGAAGAAAATGAGGAGATTAAAGTAACAGGTTAGTTGTATAAAGGAAGAAGAGAGAAGCTGTCCAAATAGTTGTTCATGGAGTAACAATCATGGATGAAAATGTTTGGAGAATACACTGATCCAGATATGCTGCATTAGGGTTATAACATGAGAAAACCCTCTTAATGATGAATTTACATTTTCTTATAGCAGTTTCTGCTTTGAAAAAGAAGTAAAAACTTCTGAGTTAAATTATAGAAGAAGAATGTGAAGAAATTCTGCCTTTCAAACTGCTTTACTGTCTTAGTTTCATACCACAGGACATAAAGTGGAAGGAATTTTGAAGGGGGTGGGAGTTCATCTTGCTTCCTTCTGCTGCTTGGAGGGCAAGCTGGACATTGGGTGGGGGGTGGGGAGCTATTGCTTGTGCATCACTTGTTATATACATTTATATATGTATGTAACAGTCATAACTATTGTTCTTTTCCTTTTCTCTCTGTTAGTAAAAAGTTTTATCTCAAACCATGAGTTCTGCATTTTTTTATTTTTTATTTTATTTTATTTTTTCCCCCAGTTCTCTCCTCTGCTCCTCTGTGAAGGGGGAGGGGGGGGGTGTAATTGAATGACTGTGTGGTAGATAGCCACCTGCAGGGAAGGTAAGCATAATTCTCAGGGGAAAAAAGTCTCAAGACCTTAAGTCACATTTTGGTTCATTCATCTTGTTTGGCTCCTTTAAATACATCTTGGAGATATTCTGTCTGAGTGCCCAGCTAGCCCCAAGTAGCAGAAGAGGGGAAGATGAAATCTCAGCTCCTTCAAAATTTCCTCTTCATTATGTCATACAGTGTGGAATATCCCTTGGCCAGTTTAAGTCAGCTGTCCTAATTCTGTGCCCTCCCAGCTTTTTGGGCCTTTCACCATGAATGTCATTGGCTCTGTACAACACTGCTTAGCAGTAACTATAAACATAGGTATGTTATCAATGTTTTTTTTCTCCTAGAACCAACCTAGCATCATACTAGGCACTCTGAAGAAAAATTTATCCCAGCTGAAACTAAGACACTTTCAGAATACAAAACGCAGAAAAAAAAATCCAAACTGTAAAGACTCTCTTTTATTTTGTAATATGAATGTTTCAAAATTATATCATGTTATTGCATTGATTAAGAAACTTTTAATTTGAAAACAAATTTCAAGAACATTTTCAGCTAATTTTTGGAACGCTGACATTGGAAAATTCAACTCCCATTTGGTTTGTCTTTTATCATTACTTAGCCAGTAACATTCATACATTATATCTTTTTTAATATATTTTTGTCACAAAAGAGATTGTATATCTAAATATACATTTAGATAAAAAAATCTGAATTTATCTATAGATTGTAACTTTACTTGGATCAAAAAATACAAGAGATTAACCTGCATTTTATTATACTGAATTTAGAGTGAAGGCAACAAGAAGATGAGAAGGCAAACTTTATTATTTATTTTCTTTTAATTAGCAAGTACCCACTACAGTTGAAACCAAATGTTTCAGATGTCCCACAATTTGTTAGGTGGATACTGAAAGGAAAAAACTCTGAATGTAATAAATTGTTCTTTTCCCATTAAAACATGTGTAGACTTACCAAAAAAAGAGGGACAATATCATTTCAAAGGACATAGAAAGTAAATACTGAGCTCTTTATTTACTGAAGTCTGAAAATATGAGACTTCTGAAGAAGTTAAGGAGTTTATCACTTTTAGATGCTTTATCTGCATCATAAAATAATAATGAAAATAAAAATAACATCATTCTCTATTTGGATTATATGTTTAACCAAACCTACACTGAGAGGCAGAAGGGACAGTACTTCAATCTTTCCCTTAGCTTCATCTTTTTTTTATCTTTTTGAACCGAATATTTTCCTTTTTGACACTTTTTTGAGCAAATAAAGGTTTTCTGTGAGTAAATGGAAAATCAACACTCTGATGGATATTATAGATTATTTAAACAGACTTAATGGGATTTTTTTACATAACAAAAAAGAAAAGAATAATGAGATGAAGATTCTGAAGATACAGTACAGCGTCATTAAACAGAAATAACATTTGATCAGTAAAGTGACATTGCTATGATGGCTATTTGCTCTAAACTAATACACTGAAAACAAACTGGGTATATCATGTTAGTTATTGTCTGCAGCCTTTTAAACTGTTTGGCAAATTCATACCAGAAATTCATGTACTTTCCAACACTTCTGTGTCATAAAATATGTACTTTTTAAAGAGCAAGTACTTAACTAATAAGGTTCACGGTCTTTTGAAGCCAGCCTTTATGATGTTCTTCCTCTGAAGAACAATTTAATTAGATATCAAAATGTCACCTGCAGTGAATAAAATCCCTAAATACTTAGGTTAGAGCAGTGTGCTACCTGCAGAACTAAAAGGCAGTGATACTTCTACCTTGCCCTCTTGCTCTGGATACTAAGTGGTGAAAATCACAACACTTGTTTACCACCAGAAAAAAAATTGCTGTCTAACCTAAGATTTGAGCCACTATCTGATCATGAGAGAATTTCACTGAGTTTTGGATATTGTTTCAAGGTTTTTGATTTAGAATAAAAGATAGGATAATATTCAATGATTAATGCTACTAATTATTATTAATGATTAATAATTATTAATGGAATTTACAAGACTATACTTAATGTATTAGAACGCTAATACAAAAAAATTAGAAGTTACAAAAAAAAAGTACAGAATTTTTCCTCTATTAACACCTTTAACTATGATTAGACTTTTTGAATTTTAGTAAGCAAACAATTGTGAGCTCAACATTAGGGTGTGTTATTGGGGATTGCAAGAACTGATAAAATCCAGTAGCAGTAGCTGTCAGGGATATTGGTGTCAATGCTGTTCAGTACAGTAAAACAGCACAAAAATCTGTTAAAGCAGTAGAAATAGTGAATTAATGTGTTCTCTCTTAGGCATTCAAAAATTTGACCTGAGGGTCAAATTCCACAGAGGGCAGTAGTCCTGCTATACATACCCAGTAGATAAACCATAGGGTCCCACCACAGAACTGTGTAGTACAGAGAAGGCAACAGACTTTTAGGGTCATTGAAAAATGTAAGGCCTTTAGAGAAAAGCCAGTCAGTATTTGGTCAGCTCTTGAGACAGGCTGTCATGGTTTTGGCTGGGATAAAGTTAATTGTCTTTGTAGAGGCTTATACAATGATACGTTTTGGATTTGTGATGAAAACTGTGGTGATAGCGCACCAATGTTTTAGTTGTTGCAAAGCAGTTCTTACAGTGAGCCCAGGACTTTTTTGCTTCTCACACTCCAGCAAGGAGCTGGGGGTGCACAAGGAGCTGGAGGGGACACAGGCAGCACAGCTGCCTCAGACTGGCCCAAGGGATGTCCCACACCATGTGATGTCATGTTCAGCATTAAAACTGTGGGACAAAGGAGGAGAGGGAACATTTAGTGTTATGGTGTTTGTTTCCCCAGGTAGTGAGCCTTGCTTTCCAGGAGGAGGCTGAACACCTACCTGCTGATGGGAAGTAGACAACAAAAACCTTACTTTGTTTTGCTTGTGTGCATGGCTTTCACTTCACCTACTGAACTGCCATGGCTGTGAATTCTTCTGTCTTTCAGTTTCGCTCCCCCCAGATACGTGGGGCTGAGCTTCGCAGAGGGTTACACCATGGCACAGGATCTAGGTCCAAAGTTCTGGGAAGGAGATCTCTGTCTCAATAAAGCCTGAAGATATTTTTTTAATAAAACAAATGGCTTCATAATAAAATAGAATAAGAATATAATTTCAAATGTAAGTTAAGTGTTCTTGCACTTCAAACAAATGCTGATATTTTTAATCTTATTCAAAATTTCTGTGTATTTTAATTATAGATGTAAATTAACAGCCACTAAATATAGAGCCCAACAGAATTTTGGTTGGGCTGTGAGTGCAGAATACATTTCTTTGTTAATTAGAGGACTTAAAAGAAAATATTAACATTTTTTAAAGATACAGAATAATTTCACCCTATTAAAAAGCTCTAGCCTGTTTTAATTGCTTTATTTTCTCTTTTCATACTTTCTGGATAAAAGCTGCATTTCAGACCAAAATCTTTAGCCCAGTTTTCACATTGCTGAAGAGGTGACAGCAAATAACAGCAATACACCAAAAATGTTTAAATTACTGTTCCACATTCTGTGTTAAGATGTGTGCACATTAGTGTGTCTGGTGCTGTGCTTCAAGGTCTCCCTTGTGACAGAAAGAGATGAATGCCTCCCTACCACCAAGACGTAATTCTGTACAACTGTCTTGTATCAGGATAGAGTTGAAAAAGTAAAAGTCCAAAAAAATCATCCTTGAAAGTAGGTAATGAGGAGGTAGGCAATTCGTAGCCTGGAGGCCAGGGAAGGGTAATGTAGAATGTATTTTTTTTTCTCTGATTTTTAATACACTTTGTCCCACCATCTGCATTTTCTATATTGCAGCTAATTCATAGATACACCTCCATTAGATTTCCAGTGACTTTTCTATTCTTGTTTGTATTTTTCTTTGAGCCTAGAAACCTAATTCATGTGGACAGGCTTAGGCAGTGTTCCCAAATCCATTGTGAGTTCCATACCAGCCAGAAATGAGCATGCAAAAGAAAGGACTGAAATCCCCATAGCTTGTCTGCAGTGCTCAATCAATTCAAATGACCTCAACTCTGCCTGCGTTTGTCTGCTCTCAGAAACACGTGAACCATGTTCCCATGCTAATCAATTGCAAACTGTCAGTTATTTCTTTGGCAGTAGGACTGGACTTACAAAGTTAAAATGTGGGTGGAGTATTCAGAGAAATTACATGTCAGAATCCATCTGTAAATAATCATTCAGTCTGTAGGGTGACTTTGCCACCCTTAGGCATGATTAAATAGATCAAGCTCTTCTCTTGCATTTCATGCTGCCTTTTAAATTTTTCCAGCAAATGCTTTGTTTAGAGCTTGTGGCTTGGCACAAAGAACCTTTTTATTCTGCATTTAAAATAATTCAATGCAAACACCTTCTAAGCAAGGAGAAAGTAAATTTTCTTTTTGATAGTTGACTCTTTGCCATGAATTACAAAAGAAGTTAATAATGTCAGAACACATATACAAAATCTTGGAAATAAACCACCCAACCTGCCTGTTCCTTTGGTTTTCCTTCCTCTCCATCACTTTTTTTTTTTTTTTTTTTTCCAAATCCTCTGTCAGTATTTTAATGAGGCTGCATATAGCTAAAGGAAAGCACAGATTAGATCAGATACTGCAGGGAATTTGTAAGATCAAAGCTTACTCTTTCAAAAGTCTAATACTGCAAGGTTGTGCTGAAAAGCAAGGTTCCAGTTAAATAACGGTATTGACTTATCTTTAAGGCACAATATTTCTTATCTGTGTTACATATTTTTAGCATTTTCTTTAGTGAATGTTACATTTATTTCTATTAAAGGATATCAGGGACATATTTTTATAATTTTTGTCTAGGTTTTGTTTATTGACAAAAAGATAACAGTCTCCTGGCTCGCAGTACACACTTTGAAAACATAATGAAATCTGTGTTTCAAGTAGATTAACAAAACTACTCAGTACTTTCAGGAATGAAACAGTAAATCAAGTATTTCAGCACTTTCATTCTCATTAATGTCAATGTTTTTCAAGATGGTTTAATGTGCATGTTCTTAAAAGTAACCTAATATAACCCTGGATTCTTAGACCTAATTTTATATATGCACTAAAAGCATCACAGAAAATCCTTTTGCGTTGTAATAAGTTTTTTTTTTTTTTTTTTTTTTTAATATAGTCTTTTGCAGCAATGTACTTTAAAATAGTTATTTGAAAATTTTGGATTATCCGTCCAGGTCATGTAAAATTAATAAAATGAAATAGAGAAAATTATCAGAGCTACTCAAACTGAAATCCAAATGTTCTTTCATACGGAAAAAGACCATTATAATTTTAACAGAATCTAGTGCAAGTAAAAATGTGAAAGAAATAATTACAAGCTTTATGTACAGAGGACAATTTGAAATAGTAACACTGAAATGTGATTGAAGAGTAAATGTATTCTATCATTCTGTAGTATTTTAAGAAAAGGTAGAGAAAGAATAGTGTTAAAAGTTGTTCGTAAAAGGGGGAGACAGTGAGAAAACACTTCTCACTCTTTAAATTTTTTCAGTGTATTTATAAACTCTTTTCTATCTTTTCTTCACCATGCCTGTGGCAGGGGGGTTGGAACTTGATGATCCTTGGGGTCTCTTCTAACTCAAGCCATTCTATGACTCTTTGATTCTATTTTTATTTTTTTATTTTTTTATTTTTTTATTATTATTATTTTTTTTTTTACTGAAGATAACCTATTAACTAAGTGAAAAGCTTTACTAGAAATACTCAGGACTTTATTTTTTCCAAAAATCTACTGATATTTTTCACCAGTGCAATCATATCAAATCAACAGCACATGCTCCTCTGTTTCCACTTTGTTTTTTGAAACTCTATATTGGATGACTAAGGCAGAATCATTAAGGTATTTTCAGATAGTCCTATCAAATGTTTGGACACTTAATTTTTTTTAACAGAATATCACAGATTATTTTAAAAAAGCTTATAAAGATTTTCCTTGGCTTTACTCATGACCTCCAAATTTTTCACAAGTAAGAAAAGGCAATTATCCTTTCAGTTATCTTTTCCTCCTTCAAGTTGCTTCAAATGCACTGTATAAGCAATCAGTTTCTTTGCCGGCTTTGTAAGGTCATGGTCCATGTTAAGTTGCTGAAGTCACACAACTAAAACAAAATGTAGCTCTGTCAGGGTGTTTGGAAGATCAATGTCATAATACACCCATCTTGACAGAACGAATCCTCTAATCTGTTGTATCAAGAATTCGAGAAATTCAAACTCATAAAAATGGGAATGTATTCCAGTATTGTAAGTCACTAATCACGTACTGATGACCTTTGTCCTTAATGATTATGACAAGAACATGAAAGCAAGGGTAGTCTGAGACAGCTGGGGCTGTTCAGCTGGAGAAGAAAAGGCTGCAAAGTGTTCTGATAACGATCTTTCAGTATCTACAGGGGAGCTACAGAAAAGAAGAGGACAGACTCTTCAGCAGGGTATGTGGCAACAGAACAAGGGGAAATGGTTTCATGCACAAAGAGCGTAGAATGAAGTTAGATATAAGGTAAATATCTTTTACAGTGAGGGTGGTTAGGCACTGGAACTGGTTTCCCAGTGATGTGGTTTATGCCCCATTGCCAGAGACTTTCAAGACAAGACTAGATAAGGCCCTGGGCAACCTGATCTAGATGTGGATGTCCCCGTTCATTGCAGGGGAACTGGACTAAATGGCCTTCAGAGGTCCCTTCTAACTCTAAGGATTCTATGATTGTACGCTTCTATTATTCTATGATCTTCTACTACATCAAATTCCAACCTAGTATGGAAATTGAACTAGCAATCCTCTGGTTACTTTCATGAGACCTTAAGTCCTGTGTAACAACAGAGGGATGGTGGTGATGGTAATCATGAAAGAAGTAAAAAGTTGATTCATAGTAGTAACTGGAAGAATTATGCAAAAGGAACAGGAGAACTTTCTCCATGTATATGTGGGTCTTGACAAAGTAGTAAGGAGTGAAAGGCTCATGATAAATTGAGCTATACAGCTACTACAAAAAGGGTTAAGTGAACATTTGTCTCAGTTCTGCACAGCTGTTTCTCCAGATCATGTTCCTGCTCCTTAATATTCATTGCTAGCAAACACTCACGCAGAGAAGTTTTTGTTCAACATGAATATTTAGGAAATTGCTGTTCTCTATAAGACTATTTAATTCTACAAGCAAAAAGCCCTGCATTCATGAACAATTTCATGGATTTGTTTTTCATCATTTACAATTCTTCTCATTCATAAGTTTCATTTCTCTAGTAAAAAACAATGAAACTATCTTTTTGTCAATCATATGAAAACATTATTATAATAATAAATAATCATGGAAAAATATAACAAAAAAATATAAAAAAAGCAATAGGTTAATCTTTGTCTAGTCTTGTCAAACATTATTTACAATAAACTTATCAGCAAATCCAAGTCTTTTTCTTTTGAAAACAAATAGCTGAAAAAATCCTTAGATATTTACTTTAGTATTGAAATACATGCACAGGGAACATAAAAATTAGTATTTTGGGGTTTTTTTTTTAAGACATCTTACAAACCAAAAACTAAATGGAAAGAATTCAATTAGCCTATTTAGCTCCCTTAAAATCAGGAGACTAAGTTTAAAGAAAAATCTCAAAAGTCAGATATTGATGTTAAATATTCTTTGACAAATTACTTTTTGACAAAATTAT
>JAOWBP010000001.1:84182980-84199541 GCA_028571105.1 Tragopan temminckii | reverse complement strand
AAACTGAACACAGTACTCAAGGTGTGGCCTCACCAGTGCTGAGTACAGAGGGATGATTACCTCCCTGCTCCTGCTGGTCACACTATTTCTAATGCAGGCCAGGACGCCGTTGCCCTCTTGGCCACCTGGGCACACTGTCGGCTCATGTTCAGCTGAGCATCAACCAACACCCCAGGTCCCTTTCCTGGGCAGTCTGATCTAATGGTTGGCAACACTGTCTACAGTGGGGAAGTTGAAACTAGGTAATCTTATGGTCCCCTCCAACCTAAGTCATTCTATCATTCTATGATTGCCAATTGCCTTCAGTAGGTTTTGGGTGGGGTAACTTTGGAATATCTAATTTAGGAGACAAATTAAATATCAGCAGAACCATTTAAAAGTAAGAGATTATGGGTTAAATGCTTAAGTGCAAATTCATGAACATTTCTTAAAAGACATCAAGCTGCAGTAGTATACAAACTCTGACCCAATGAGACAAGACACTTGTTGGTAACATTTAAGTCATTTTGTCATTATAGGCTTTTGGAATCACCAAGAAATCCTGTGATATTTAAAATGATGTTAGCATAAATATTATGTGTATATGGACAAAAACAGAATGTGAAAACATGCTTGTGTGTAAAACAGTTGTTCAAAGAATTAAAAAGAAATGTATTTTCACATCAGAGTTACTTTTCTTGAACACTTCAGTGGCATACATTCCTTTTCACAGAATTCCTATCAAGATTGCTGTCTTTATTTGTAAATTATATACCCTGATTCATAACCAGCAACTATGTTAGAATACTGAATTTATTCTGGTAAAAATTTTAGGCTTTGTTTTTTCAAGAAAATCAATGCTTTTTTTTTCTTTCTTTCTTTAATTTCATCTTAAAAAGCTGAACAGCCTCCTTTTTTTTGAATAGAAACTTCAGACAGATTATAGATGTTACGTGTATTCTGAATCCAGTGTTTAACTGAGTCATTTTTCTGTAGAATAATTACAAAGAGACAGTAGTAAATAATACTTGGTTTGTAAAGATTCTACATTTATAAATTTTAAAGAACTTCAGAAAGTGGCAAATCCTTTTTCTTATCCTCTTTTCAGATAAGAAAATTGAAATAGCATAAAGGGTTGACCTGCTCAAATTCAGCTTGAAAACTGTGACAGAGTTTGAAAGTGAATCTTTACCCCTGAATCTTTACTGAAGCTCAGTCTTTTGTAACAAAAAGAACCAGAAAGAGCTACTTCTCTGCTGAAACTGCACATCTACAAGAGTGCTTGTGGTCTTGATAAAGAAAGGTTAGTGGCAACAGCGGTCTGTGAATACTACCCTTGTTTCAAGCTTACCTGGTGGAAGGAAGGTTGGGTCACTGTAGATGTTTCTTAAGGAAATCTAGGGGGAAGCTCTGAGAAATCGTTTCCGATTTTACATGCTCAAGAATAGCTGTGTTATCTACACTGTTTATATTCATATCTATGTCAAAGAGACACATTTTAAAAGGCCTCCAAATAGGTGTAATACTATATTGGCCCTACTGATTTTTATATAAGAAAAATATATAAATTTATCTATAGAAATTAATTCAAAATCTCTGTGAATATATGCACTGATCAGCTTTACTTGACAGTTTAATAGTTCCTAATTTCACTCACACATATATTTCTCACTTTTTTCTTTCCAGAGAGAGTTTGTACATTAATAGAACTTTTTCATAAACCATAACAATGAAAGAAAATGAATTATTGACCTTCCTTTAGACAATATTCCCATCAAATAAATATTAAAAAAAAAAATTAAGCATTCCACTACAGCCTGTCATGGGTTAATTTTAAATGGCATTTTGTAAGTTTTATTCTGCAAATTTCCTTTTTGTGCATTGCCAAAGTACTGCAATTAGGTAAAAATCTGATGCTGAAAACCAAGTTACCCTTCAGTTAAAAATCAGTGACTCATAAACAGTGTCTGGTTAGTTAATACTTCAGAAGATGAAGTTTAATTAATACAGGATAGTTCAAAACGTTCACCCATGCCTGAATTTTGCAAAAGAGCAGCTGATGAATAGAATATTGGGAAAAATACAAGAAGAAAATGAGGGAGCAGAGTGGTTCAGAGGGTAAAACACTAACTTGCCTCTCTTCTTTGATTCTGTGTTCAATCATCCACTGAAGAAATACTCTAGATCACAAACCCACACTTAATTCAACAGCATGGATGTGAGCTCCATCTTTGCTTTCTTAACTTTTAAGGCTAATCTATCATTTAATAGCTGTCAGCAGGAGAAAGAATTCTGGCAGATCAGCATTGTGGTTGCTATACAATAAGAAAGATTCATGGTCTACAGATAGAAATATTGTCACCTTTACACCTGTCTGGTACATACAGCTTTGAACAATTTTCAGGTGAGTACATTCACAACCTCAGAGCACATATAATCTATGTCCTGGAAAGCTCTCAGTAATATTCTCCACCTTACTTATCTCTGCTTCAGAGAAAAGATTCTGCAATCGGACTCACAAAGACATTAGAAACATTTATTCAGATAACAGTTTTAGCATTTTATTAATACAGATTTTCTGTTAGAGTGTTAGGGCATTAATTGTACTAATATACTCTTAGTTCTGTGGATATGAGATGTTCCCTTTTTCCCATAACAAGATTTTGAATGTAACAGAGTCACAACTACATTTGCAATCTAAGTCTAACTTCTTCCCAGGGGCACGTCCTAGCATTTGTCTGCAATGAATTTCATGGAGCCCATTATTCCAGCCTGTCTGGATCCTCTGCCACTTAAGGCTGCCCTTAAGTGTGTTGATAGGCACCCCTTAATTCGATATTGATTGCAAACCTGATGATAGTGCATGCTGTCACCTTCTCCAGATTGTTTACATCACAAATGTAAACCAGGATAGGTCTCAGGATAGAGTTCTGCAGTACCGCACTTCTCTCTGGCATACAGATAGAATATGACCTATTAACCTCTTCTTGCTGCGCTTGATCATGAAACCTTTTTATTTATTTATTTATTTATTTATTTATTTCCAATCTATGTTGTCGGTCCATACTGTCATGTGTCAGACCAGAATTTTTGTCCAACAGAAATCACGTCTGGAAGGAAACATTTTAATTTCAGGGTATATCCTTTATTCGCTCCCTGCCACAGCCAACATCTGTGGCTTCCAGTACCTCTGCTTGCTATGTCAAACAGACTAAATGTAATGATATTCATGAATATTTTTGTCGAGTGAATAAGACTGATTAGAGTTTCAGGTAGAATGAAGATGTTGCTCTAGTTTTTACAAAGAAGTTAGGAATACTGCTCTGATCTCCTGTATCTTACATAATATTCTTTGGAGGCTACACATTGAAAGAATTGGTGGAATGACTGCATAGAGAAGGGACTCCCTTGCATTATATAAATTAATAGATAAGTCCTGATACTGAGAAAACCATAATAGACTGCAACTTGCATTTTAGGTTTCTGCGCAACAGCTTTGCAGTTTTGCTGGGTCATGGATCACTTTCATGAACACAGGTTCAGGCTTCTTAAATTTCACTCAGCCATGGCAAAATTGTTCAAAGCTCAGACATCACCCCTGAACAGCTAGGGCTTTTTGTTTGATTGTTTGTTTTTGTTTTTCATATGTTTGTTTTCATGCTTATAGATCTTACAGTTCAAACAATTCTGAGGACTTGACCTTTGGTAATTCCTCTTAAACACCTTTTTACAGCATACTCTAATGGAGAAAATAGTAAGTACGTTTATGAGTATTACATGGTAATGTATTTTTAAAAAACTATTCAATCTTGTTAAGTGTGTTCTTGAAAAGGCTTGTGCTATTGCTATTTTGGACCAGGAATTGTTTATGATTTCGCAAGGAAGTGTGGTTAAGGTGTTACTAAGTACCATCGTCTACTGTATTTATGTTGAGGTAACATATAAGTTGAATAAAATGTTGAAACATAGAGAATAGATTTCTATTAAGAAAAGCAAAATGGAAATGCAAAAAGCAGATCTTTCCTTCCAAAAGTGATAGGGGAATTTAAGAGCAAAAATATACTATTCTGCTTATTGTGATAATAGCCCCACTAAAATTGGACTCAGTAAGTGATATACTTAATTACTTGTAAAGATTTCATTTCCGAGAAAAACACTTGATATACATCCCTGAAGACTTCACTCTTCTGCTCTGAGCAAAAACCAGGTTCAGCATGAGGAACGACAGTAAAAATTTCTCATCCCAGTAATATCCTTGTTTGGAGGTATGTTTCAAAAGAAAGACAGAACAGGTCTGTCTTTTTGTCTGTTTAGTACCTGGCAACTCTACTGACACTGTTTACCAGTGTGCTAATTAGGCTGTAGTTTTATCGATGCGGACGTTTAGCTTCTGGCAATTGGATCGAGGTCACAAAACTGACTTCATGTGGTTCTTGAACGCTGAATTAATGGTGTATGTGAACAAGTGTTATTTGTAAGTAGTTATTCTGCTAAAACTGCTCTAACTGAAAATGGCATTAAGATGATTTAATGCTACTGTCTATGTGCTAAGCCATGAGTGTTCAACTTTTTGGCTTGCCCAGGCTGCATTGAGCAAACTGGAACTGTCTTGGGCTGCACATAAAATATATTATTTAGTTAATGTATATAAGTAACAAATATTTTTAATGTATATTTTATTAAAGTGTAAAAAACTGAGAATATTAAAAACATAAAACTAGTGAGATACGTGAATACCAGTGCATCAGTGTCTGGTTCAATGAAAGAAGCTACAGTTCTTAGTGAGTTCTCAGGGTGTTTATCAGAGATTTTTAATGAAATATTATTCTTCCTGTGCTTCATCCTTGACAATAATTGTTCACAAATATACATACTGCCAAAAACCAACAAGAAGAAAAAGCCATGACTGTGGAGTGAGAGATATTTTTCTCTGGTGAGATAAGTCTTATAAAAGTCTGGTAAAAAGACATGACCAACTTTTTCTTTGAGTAGAATGTCTGATTGCAACTCAATACATTCCATTTTAAAATTTGCAGGTAACGTATTTATGTCAACTGAAAAAGGAGTCACAAATATACAAAAAAAGAAAATATGTGTTTTTTTGAAATCTTGAAACCTATTCTCAATTTCCTTTATCAAAATAGAAAGCATGGCTGTATATGTTTTGCTGTTCACTGTGTTTACCCAATGCATCAAGATGTGTGAAACTGTTTTCCATAATTTGAGCTTGCCACAATTTAAGTTTCATTTTGAATGCTATTATGGTTTGAAACCATAGCACAGATGAGTTGATTTTTACCTTGAAGATGCATGTTTAACTCATTTAAATGAGTGTCAAAACTACCAAAAATGCTAAAACGTTGAGCCATTTTTAATCTTCATGTTCTGGCACAAATTTTTCTTTTGATTCCGTAAAGGACTTAATTTCACTTTGCAAATAATAAAATCTTTTTTAGCATTTTAGACCAACTTGGCCACCTTCCTTTAGGAAAGTAAATAATGACCCTATAATCAACATCCATACTCCTAAAGAACTCCTGGAGTTTAATTAGACTTAATTAAATTCACAGCTCTGGTGACAATTTACATGATGTTATCCATTTTTAAAGCTTTTGTACATAAATTTTCTAGATGTACAATGCAGTGATATTTCACAGAATCACAGAATTGCAGGGGTTGAAAGGGACATCCAAGGAGCATTGAGTCCAATCCTAACCAAATTTCATCAAACGTACCTGCAATGAACTGTCTGTCTTCAGCAGGGGGCCACTGTGGTGGCTCTGTATTCCAGTGCCTGTGAAGAGAAACCCCAAAGTGTGAAGCACACTGCTTGTGCTGAAGAAATTATAAAAACCTGCTGTATCAGAGCACATCCCACCACTTTTTTAAAAGCTGTAAAAATAAAAAGAACCTTTTTTTATTATTATTTAATATGCAGATTTGACTATGAAATTTCCATCTTTTACTGAAATTAGTCTATCTTAGTAATTTCACTGATGCTACATTAATGAATGGGAGCATAACAGCTCCTCCAAAATTAAACACGAGTATAACATTCTTTGTTATGAAGCAAATTTGTTAAGTGGTAGTATGTAGTAGTTATGACTGTCTTTACAACTTCTTTACTTTGGCAAGAATAAAAAGAAGTGCCAGATGTCACAATCCTCACACAGAGGAGAGCAGCTCATAAAAAAAAAAAAAAAAAAAAAAAGCCATACCATCTCTCATTTGCGGCCTTAAAACATCCAAGACACACATTTGTAAAAAGAAACCAAAAGAGATTTCCACAATATCATTCAAGTAACTTATTTTACTACTTTGACATTGCATTTTTCTGACATTTCAAAAAATGTATTTCTAAGGTTTTTAATAAACAATGCATGCAATGACATAACTAATAACCATTACTACTAAAGGCAGTACTGAACCTTTCATTTCAGTACTTGCTAACTTTATGAATAATGCAATCATAGTCAGGAGGATTATTATCTGTATGCCTAAGTATGTACAAAAACATCAACAACATCAAGGTCAGAACTTACTGAAGGAGCTTTTTTCTCAGTTATTTTTGGACCACATGCATGTTATGCTAGAGATTGAATTATGTCTGCTGTATTTGCTGATGGCCTCCAAGCCAAATTTTTTTAAACCTAGAAAGCAGGTTTAGGTTAGCCTTGTACACTTAGCTGTGAGAATGTCTGAAATGGTTTTCAATTTATCTGAAAACACCGTCTGTCCCTAATGCAGGGATTAAAGTAACACGCTTTATTGTATGATTTGCAATATTGTGTTTGAAATCTCTGCAGGATCACCCAACCTGCTGAGCATAATTTCAGAATCCAGCAGTACCAATAAAAATAATGTTCTAGCAACTATTGTACCAAAATTACCATTAAAAAGCACGATGAGAATTATCCCCCATGGCACACCTAAAGTGCCTGATCTCTATTCCACTGTATAATTCTATACTGGGATTACTAATGTTTGAAGAATATACCAAAAATAAAATAAATAAATAAATAAACTCTTCCCTGACTCTAGATTTAAGCCTCTGAAATGGACTTTCAGGAAGTGAAAAGAAATTAAACCTCTCTGGTTTGCTTTTGCAAATCATATTACTTCTTTATCTAATAATCCTAATAAACCAATGCAACCATGATAATCTAGACTAACACTTTTGTGTTAAATGGACATTTGAATATTTCTTACTGTGTAATTTCTTGACCTTTTTCCAGGTCTCTTTTAAATGGAGTGTCACTAATTATCTGCATCTTTTTCAACTTATCTCTTCTACAGACTATCAAGTTAGTGAAGTGTTTATTTTTTGTTCATTATACAAGGTATTGATACATGGGATTGGTAGAGAGAAGTATAAGTGTCTGGAGTTCAAATCTGTTCTGGTATTTGACCTTCATAATGCGAACAAGTAGATATAGTTAAAGTTGATGAACTATATCGAATGAAATATTTAGACAAGCTACTAGATCCAGGAAACACTTCATTTTACTTGGATTTTATGACTATTTTTCTGCACTTTTTACACTTATAATTCTCAGAAGTTTTAAGAATTAGGTGTATGTACTGCCATATTTTTGAATTATACAGCTCATCTAACTGAGGACAGAAATACCTGAAGACCTAAGAGGCAGGGAGATTATTTTAAAGAAGTAATGTTCTTCATGTCATTATGATAGCCCACTGAATACTTCATTTCAATTTTCCCTCTCCTTTTTCCTGTTATTGCTGCAGGAACCCATCTAAGCTGGGAGAAAAACTCCTTAACATCGGCTTATCCTGTCCAGTATCTCCAAGATCGATTGTGACAAATTTGCAGATTATCTGAGGGACTTCATCGATATCAGTTCTGAGAGATTTCCACTTGGAAGAACACTTCCAAGCAGGCAGGAGGATAAGATATTTATGCTTTGGGAAATAGACAGTTTAGAAGGTGAATTAAATATTGCAAATCCTTCCTTAATACAAATGATAGTAATGTACCCCTATAACTGCATTTTTCTTGACTACCATTCTTTTTACCGCTTTAGAGAGAATTAAGGAAGACTCTAGGTGTTTGAACTTTAAATTTTGATTCTTGGCATTATTATCTTCTCATAATTCTCCTGAAAATTTGAATTTAGGTGATAATGTTTCAGTATCTAAGTTTCCCTTTTCAGGCAAGTGAGGCCCCAGTTTTGAAGTGGCTGAACACTCCATTTGCCTCAGCATAATGAGTATTGTGGAATGTGCAAATGAGGAGTAATTCAGTCACTCCACTGCTCATTTAATAGCTGTGTGCATTGCCTTGTGTGAGTTACTTTGTCAAGCAGGGAGACAGCTGCAGAGTATGCTGTGAGGGATAGATAATAGTGATACTAGAAACATGGCAAAAATCATCAGAATTCCCAAATTACAAGATTGTTTCCAATGTGCATATGAATGTGTTCTTACACCCTTCTGGAGTGTTGTGTGAGATGCAGTTAGGGTCAGTAGAGACAACGGCTAGGGAGTATGACCACAGCAGGACAGCTTCAGAATTTATTTCCTTCCCTTCTTCTAACTCTGTGAAAAGAAAATAGCCTTACTAATAGCATTAACAAATGGAAAGTGGTAAAATTTACATAAAATCTAGGGCTATCAAAAGTATTATGCAAATATGAATGTACTTACTCAAGTACAGATATATTAGAAAGCAACAAATCCAATTCTATAACTTAGAATAATTTTTGTCCTATGGAGGTGATATGGGAGAACCAGCATGGCTTCATTGAGGACAAATCCTGCTTGACCAAACTAGAGGGCTTTTATGATGGTGTCACTGCATCAGTGGACAAGGGAAGTGCTACAGTTTACATCTATACGGACTTCAGTATGGCCTTTGACATGGTACTCCACAACATCCTTCTCTCCATATTGGAAAGATATGGATTTGATGGGTGAACGTCTCAGAGGACAAAGAACTGGCTGCAGGATCAAGCCTAGAGAGTAGTGGTCAATTGCTCCATGTCTGGATGGAGATCATTGAAGAGTGGTGTCCCCCAGGGGTCAGTGCTGGGACCAATACTCTGATAATCTTCAACAATGACACTGGCAGTGGGGATGAGTGCATCTTCAGCAAGTTTGCTGATAACACCAAGCGGTGGAGTACAGTCAACACACCAGAGGGATGGGATGCTACTTAGAGGGACCTAGAACCTAGGTAGGCTTGAGCAGTGGGTCCAGGAGAATATCAATGAGTTTCAATAAATCCAAGTGCAAGACCTCGCACCTGGGTCAAGGCAACCTTCACTATCAATACAAGCTGGGGGATAAAAGAAAAAAGACGTGGGGGTACTGGTGGATGGGATATAAGCCAGCAAAGTGTCTTCACATCCCTGAAAGCCAACAGTATCCCAGCAGGTCAAGGGAGGTGATCCTACCCTGCTACTCTGTGCTGGTGAGGCCTCACCTGGAGTAATGAGTCCAGATGTGGAGTCCTCAGTACAGAAGAGACATTGACCTGTTGGAGCGCATCCACTGGAGGACCACAAAAATGATCCAAGGGATGGAACAGTTTTGTTATGAGGAAAGGCTGAAAGAGTTCGGGCTGTTCAGCTTGGAGAAGGCTGCAAGGTGACCTGATAGTGGCCTTTCAGTATCTTTAGGGGAGCTACAGGAAATAAGAGGACAGACTCTTTAGCATGTTCTGTGACAACAGAACAAGGGGAAACAGTTTCAAGCACAAAGAGAGTAAATTTAGGTTGGAAATAAGGAAAATGTTTACACTGAGAGTGGTTAGGCACTGGAACATGTTGCCCAGACATGTGGTTGATGTCCCATCCCTGGAGCCTTTCAAGGTCAGGCTGGATCAGGCCCTGGACAAACGGCTTAAGCTGTGGATATCCCTGTTCATTGCAGGGGAGTTGGATTAGATGGCCCTCAGATGTCCCTTCCAACTGTAAGGATTCTATGATTCTACGAGCCTGTGACTGAAAATAGAGACAAGATGTTTGGGTTAATGTATATATATATATCACAATGTGCAGAAACCTAGAGGAACAAGGGTTTTATCTTTTTCTGTCTGTACTTTGATGCAGATTATGCAGCATTTTGTCTTATTTTCATCCTAATTGTATGTTGCTTTGCATAACATGGGTGTATTTGAAATTCTTAAAATGAAAACTCAATTTGATTTCCTGTGTTCAAAAGAAAGAGCTTTGTGCTCAGGTGGGTTGACCCTGGCTGGCAGCAAAACTTACCCAGCTGCTCAATCCCTTGGGGAATGAAGAAGGTAAATATTAAAGCAACACCTTTCCTCCCCACTTTTCCCAGGCTCAGCTTCAGTCCTTCAACCACGACTCCTCAACCTCTTCCCACCCAAGCAATACAGGAGGAGGGGTCAGTCTATAAGAGGTCTTCTCTACCCTACTTCCTCTTCACGCTTTCCCCTGCTCCAGTGTGGGTCAGTCCTGTGGGTTTCAGTTATCCCTGCAGGATTAACATATTCCAGCATGGGGTCATATAGTGGTAGCAGTGAGGTTATCTACTTCACCAAGGATCCCCTCTTTTGACTTCAGTATTCCCACTGCTCTTTCTCACTGTTTTTTGTTCCTTCCCTCTCCCCCTGTGCCATGTTTTTTACTCTCACGTCCCCATACTCTCCCCAGGTGCCCCAGGGTGGCTGTTGGGCCTGGCCCTGCCATGCACTGTGGCCCTTGGAGTGCCTGGAACAGGCTGTGTCTGACACATGGCAGCCCGACCTCTCCTCAAGCTGTAGCCTCCCAAGTGCCAACACCTGGATGGATAGCTGTACACTTTTCCACATTTGTACTTAAATTAGTGTGTTAAATTTATATTCTTAAACTCATATTCGTGGACTAAATATAAGGGTTGGCATAAGGTTCTCTAAAAAATTGAATTTGAAGGGTAATCGAGTTGTTAATCAGAACATGTTCTATTAATATATATATTTTTTTATGATTGCAGTATTTATATGAATGTACAAACATAGAAGAAATAATTCCCAATATTCTATAGGTATTTTGGTTTTAACCCTGAATTTACCAACAAGTTGAATTTTAATATTGCAATTTCTGGGTAAATTTTAATACATAAATGAAATTAATATGTCATAACATTTAGACCAAAATCTTACTATACCAACTTGTACCTGGAGCCCATAATGATAGATCTGTCTCGTGAAGGGAGAGTTGCTTTAAATGGATTGAGCCAGAGAAATATTACTAGCCAAATACAAACCATAAATATACCTACAAGCACTGTTCCAAAAGTAATGCCTCCTATTTAATTATGTTGTCCCAAGACAAGACCCACCTCCACAGAGGTGGATGATGGTGGTATGGAAGCAGAAACTGGACCATCCTGCCAATATCCCGTTCCATTTTGTTGCCATGTGACAGATGGCAGCAGAGGGACAGTCTAACAGAATGCTGTCTGACATGGAAGTGTGGATGAAGCAAAGGTGTGGAACTGAATTTCACACCAGTTCAGAAATGGGGAAAGCATCAGTAGTCACTCACCTAAATCTGCAGTGGAGGGTATGCCATGCAGCTCTCACCGTGTCATCCCTCTGCCTTTGTTGCTCAGCCCTGGACCCAGTCATCCTTCCTCAGTAACTTCATACCTAGCTGTTTTACTGCCTCTCTACACCTTCCAGGTTGCCTGTGCCTGGCTTCATTGTCTAAAAATTCACTTTTGGGGCCTGATTTTTCATAACTAATAGCTCAGCAGAAAAGTAGAGGAATGACAGAATATATTCATTCAAATCCTGAAAACATCCAGACCTTAACTGATTTTTCTGAGACTTCCAGCCTCATCCATGCCGTCTTCTCTCATTCCACACCACGTGATCTCCACACCATTTTATTGCGGAGTTTCTTCCATTATGACTGTTTGTATGCATGATGACTCATCCTTTTTTAGACCACTGAAGTGAATGTCTTCCTGCCTTGCAAACTACAGGTGCTGTTGAATATGCCATTTTAAAAAAAAATACATTAAAAAAAAGATGAATTTAATTGGTAATGTAAGATGCAGCAACACCTATGTGGTTGCATTTCTTGGAGGCATTTTATCTGATATGCAGTCTTAATTCTTTATCACTTTTTCGTCCAGAGGTGACTTTATAATACAAAATCATGCCTAGCTCTTCAGTTATGCAGTAAAATTGCATATTATTCCATCCTTTTGCTGTGTAACTGTGAAATTGATTGTGATTTTAGAATTCCAGATTGGTTGTTTCCCTTGTAAACTCTTTTTTTGGTTTTCAGAAGTCCTATTAATCATTTTCTCCTTGCCAGTGATAAATAAGGGCATATTTAATCTTCGTGTATAAATAATGTGCACTTTTGAATATGCCAAACAAAATGTGATGAATGTTAGTGCTGTTTTTGGTCTTTCTTTAAGATTTCCTTGTAAGGCTAGTAGAAAGGAGAACTACATCTCAGTACCTAGGGAAGTGTTGCTCTTGTAATAGAGCTGATAAAATGAAGAATTTGTGATGCAATATCTCTTGAGAAAATTTTTCAGAAAAGTTCAATACAGACCAGCTAATTTCTGTTTAGCAACTGGCTATTACTGCCTTCTTATTTTGCCTCAGTTAATTGCTGTTATTAATTTTATAATAATGAATAGTGATCACCTTTTCTGTCCTCTCTTCTAACAAAATAATCCCTAAGGGGGGATTATGGAGCCAAAATATTTTTAAAATTTAAAAATGTACTTAAGAAAGTCTGTATGAAAAAGAAAATCACATAAAAATAAAGCACAAAATGGACATCACATTTCTAGCTAAATAAGTGGATTTTACTTTTTCCATTAAGGTGAAATATAAATACATGTACTCAGCACATCTGTGACATACTGCTCATCTACAGACCTTTAGCTATAATAGCTACATGCTTTTTAACAATTCAACCTGTATTGGCTCACTGCACTGTAAGTATAATCTGCTTATCTATGATTCAGATGTCCTTTAGCCACATGATTAATTATCAGTGCACCTGGGCTCCTCAGGGACTGTAGTTTCTTAGATGCTTCTCGGTGTCTGACAAACCCTGCTTTTTCTTCTCAGAAAAATTATAGGTGCTATAGAATCAAGAGAACTGACCGTGGACAGACAAAAGACAAATAAATGACTTATTTTTTTTAAGGTTCAGAGACATCTCCTTATCTCAGTTCAAGAATGTTTATTATTTAATATTATCTACAGATATAACATTATTTTGGAAAACTCTTGAATCGATCAGAGAAAACACAAAATAAGGCGAAGCTGTTCTACAAGAAGTGGTTGCTTGAATCTGTTATCAAACTGTCATAAGTGGGATAGTGCATCCCTCAGAATTACAACCTATAGTTAAAAAAAGTCTCTGTGTATTTCAATAATTGTATCACTGATTTTACTTTGATTTTCTGTGATAGTTTATTGGTCACCAATCATATGGAAGGATGATTGCCAGATACCATTACAGATTAAATGACAGTAAATGAGATAATCTTTTTTTTTTTTTTTTTTTTTAAGTTAGTTTAATTACAAAATCTTTTGCAGGGAGCAGATCTTCAGAGTTGAATGAACTATTTAAATTATACAGCTTTTTAGTTGAAATGCATTAGATATATTAAATTATTCTGTGCTGCATGCAGTTAGGTAATGTCTGAACGAGATGACTACAATTCTGGACAATTTCAAGTGATTAGGAAAATTTACATCATATGAAGTAGAGCTAATGAGAGACTTGAAGGTAGAGTTACATTTCACTTAAGCCATCTGGTTGATTGGCATGCTTTCTTAACATGTACTGTTCTTTTAGTTTATCCAAAAGAAGGTTAAAAAGGTAATTTAGTAGAATCATCAGTAATCAAAAAGATTTCTAATAAGACAGGACACTTGAATTAACCAGACAAAAGAAGGACAAAGTCAGGGGATGAAATTCAAATCTGTATAAATTAAGAGTGGGAAAAAAAAAAAAAAAACATTAACAGAGAAAACAAAAAACAAGAAGAAATTATAAGGACTATTTATAGTTGTAAGTGTTGTTTCTACTAGTCTTTAAATCAGAGTTTTGTGCTTTTCTACAATAAATGCCTGAGCTCATGGTTATTCATTAGCCACTAGAAAATTTGAAGCTATGTTAGATTTGTTCATATAGAATTTACAGTTTATTAAAAATACTCAAAGTATTTTGAAATAGTGGATATAAGAAATGAAGTTATGTAAAAGTAATAACTGGAAGAAGTGGAGAAAAGCATTCTTGTAATATCTAAAATACATTTCCTACCAACAATCCTACACTGTATCTGTCATTCTACATCTCCTCCTATGCTTGACTGAGTTGGTTTCTGGATCTGCTTCATTACCCTCCTGCTGCACACCTCTGTGTAGATACAGCTGGGACTGCGTTCCTTCAGAGTGATAATCAGAAAATTATTCCTTTTGCCCACCCTCACAGACATGTTTGACCTAATATAGCTGTATTTTTTGCTAACATGTCACGTGTATTTTTAGGCATGATAAAAGTGATGTTAATTAAAATTAATTTAGCATATATACAATCACCAAAGTACTTCTGCTAATTTGTATGCCATTTTTGTATCTGTCCTGACAATGACCAAAAAACAGGATACAAAAATGGAATGGATTTTTTATTATTATTATTATTTTTTTTTGATACCACTAAACAAACAAACAAAAAAATTATTAAATTGTAGTTTTGGTAACAACTAAGTTGTTGGAAAAAAAATGGAGTAAAGGATGAATGTAATTCAAATACTGTGTCACTCTAGCAACAATATTGAACATTTTCTGCCCATATGTGTATTTGAGGCACTGTGATCAGCAGATTATTCCAGAGACCATCCTTTAAATGCAATTTCATAACTGTTTAGAAGTATGCAGTGAGTTTATCATAATATGAAGTTGGGCAGAGAGGAACCTTATGAGGCTCCACAAAGCCAAGTGCGGGGTCCTACATCTGGGGAGGATTAACTGTATGCATCAGTACAGGTTAGGAGCTGACCTGCTTGAGAGGAGCTCAGAGGACAAGGACCTGGGAGTCCCAGTGGGCAACAGGTTGACTGTAAGCCAACAGTGTGCCCTCATGGCCAAGAAGGCCAATGGTATCCCTGGGGTGCATTATAAAGATGCGGATGATTAAAAATCAGCAGGCTGTAGGATTTTCTTCTCTCCATTTGCTCTGTCCTGGTGAGGCCACATCTGGAGTAATGTGTTCAGTTCTGAGCTCTCCAGTTCAAGAAATTTGGAGAGTCCAGGGCTACAGAGATGATTAGTGGCCTGGAGCATCTCTCTTGCTAGGAAAGGCTGAAAGACCTGCGACTTTTTAACTTTCAGAAAAGAAGACAGAGAAGAGGATCTTATCAGTGCTCAAAATATCTGATGAGTGGGTGTGAAGTGAATTAGGCCTCGCTCTGGTGGTAAGTGACAGCACAAGGGCCAATGGGGACAAACTGGAACTTAAAAAGTTCCATCTGAACATAAGGTGACAGAGAGGTGGTAAAGTCTCTTTCTGTGGAGATATTCAAAACCCATCTGGACATTTTGTTGTGCAGACTACTCTAGGGAACCTGCTTTAGCAAGGTGGTTGATGATAGATGATCTCCAGACCTCCAACCCCTATGATTCCATGTGATACTGTGTATGATTCTCCAAATGGTCAGAAATTTCTAAAAGAAATTACAATTCCTAACTAGAGAAATGGTTTCAAACTACATATTTTTTGTAAATACAATGCTTGGAGAGTACATATTTCCTTACTTTTGAAACTTCGGTGGTTTGCATTTTTTTGTTATTAGAAGAATGCTTTTATTTGGAGTTTTGATGTTAGTATTATTGTTCCATTAATAACAGCAAGTAACAGATATACAGATAAATGAACCCTAACGGAAGACATAAAGCTTAAAACTGGCATTTGAACATTCAAAGAAAAGTGCTCAGTGATGTCTGTCGACAATCTTTACTGTTTTCAAGTGCATAAAAGCTCACGTTTGGAAAAGATGAGCACAAAGAAAATAAATATATATGCATATATTTAAGCTGAATCATCATTCTGATGTAAATTAATTACAGCTCTGTGGAAGTACCACAGTAGAATTTAATTTAAAAATTTGCTTTCTATTTATTTTTATTTCGAACTTCCTTGAAGATCATTTTTAGATATTAAGATTTTTGGACTAAAAAAGCTGTTGATTGTGTTGTATCAGTTATTAACTTTTCCAGTGCTTCTCATCAGTTACATCATCTAATATTCACCTAAATTAATAAAGCTCTATAAAGATATTGCTATTTGTTCAACTCTGGTCTGTACACTTTGTAGGAAAGAAAATGAAATTTACATGTTAAAAAGTAAACATGCATACTGCGTGCTTGAATAAAACACCCATAAGATCTTGATAATACAGTTTTTGTCATGTCATGAAAAACTGTGGGTCTGTCATTTAGTGTGTTTTTAAAGATCCTCTGGCAACAAGCCTATGTTGCACTTGTAAGGCATGCATTTGATATTATCAATTTGAAAGTTTTCCTTTCAAAATAATCTAAATCTCAACCTATATCTCTTCTGATAGGTTTGTA
>JAOWBP010000001.1:84153967-84182880 GCA_028571105.1 Tragopan temminckii | reverse complement strand
CTGAGGAGAAACAAACTAATTTACTAAATATAGTATTGGAATGCAAGATAACACACTATAATACAATATAATTAGAACTGTAGCTAATTAATCAAATGTAATGAGAGAGGGTGTCCGAAAGGTGGATAGGCCTCACCATAATGCTGAGTTGAGATGTGCAGTCTGGTTGAGCAGCAGGGAGATGAAGAAGAGCCGACGAAGAAGAGCGGGCGAAGAAAAGCACATCAGGTGACCTTGCCAGGAGTTATATCTCCTCTCTGACTGCAAAGCCTCCTGGGGAATGTAGTTCTTCTTCTCTTCTGGACAGGTACCCGGAACTTGAGTATTAACACTTTAAGTCTCAGTGCACTACATGATGTTATGATGTGGAATGCCGATAACCAAAAATCATAAAACCATGACAAAGTACTAGAGGGAATGGCCTCCATTTGTGCCAGAGGAGGTTCAGGTTGGATATCAGGAAAAATTTATTCTCTAAAAGAATGATCAGATTCTTGAATAGCTGCCCAAGGAGGTGGTTGAGTCATCATGCCTGGAGGTGTTCAAGAAGTATTTAAATATTTTACTAAGGTGTAGTGGGAAAATAGTGATGGTAGGTGGACCATTGAACTAAATGATCTTGGACGTCTTTTCCAACTTTGGTGATTCTATGATTTTCAAATCACATCAGGGCCATGCTAATTATTTTATGATTTTTAAAGCAAAGGATGAGTATAGTGTGTTCTTTCAGAGTAAATATTTTATTACGCATTTTGTACAAAAAACAATAAAAGATATTGCCAGTAATATCCTGAAGCCTATTGCTGTCACTAGATGTTAGTAATCCAAATTGTTGCTGCCACTAATTTGAGCATCTCATGGATATCCTCTTGAGGAAGCGAAGTCTGAGACCCTGCTCCTGCTCCTTTTCCTTGAGATACCTGGTGAATGTGGCAGAACTTGTTGTTGCTGTTGTTGGGGTGATTCTATCTTTCTTTAGAGACAAAAGAAACCCCAAGAAATACAAACAAAAAACACAACAAAAAAGCTACAAAAAATGTCAACAAAATATATCGTATATCAACTTCCTTTGGAAGCAAAACATGAGAAGAAATACTGGCCTTTAGGACAGACCTATAATGTTCATTCTAAGAGTTATATGAGGAAAAAAAAAAAAAAAAAAAGGCATTTGAAAACCCAGATTTGCCTTTTTGTCTTCAGTATTCTGGGTCATTTAACAGTAGTATAAACATAAATGAGGAATGAAAGATATTTTCATTCTCAGGAGTGGAGTGAGTCTCAAATTGTACGTATTGCTGCCCAGTCTCTTTAGGACAGATAAATAATCTGCAATTAAAATATTTCACAAACAATATATCTCAGGAAACAATTACACCTGTCAATAAAAATACAAAAGAACCAGGCAAAATAGAAAGATGTAATGAATAATGACTTTGGGAAAGACATTACCTCCCCACCACTGTCTTCATAGGGATGCACAGTTACATTTGCTGGATTGGATTCACTGTTCCTTAATTATTTGTCATGGTTCTTCTGCACTGTTGAGTCAGATCCTGACTTTATGTAAGCTCAAAAATGCTATTCACTTCTATTATAAAGCATGGGGTTGGAATTCCAAGCCTAGTGATATATAGTGCTGGTTGTTGATTCAGCAAAAGTCACCATTCACACAGTCTCTTCATGACACAGCTGTGTCAGTTGCTGTCTCTCCTCAAATGACACATATGAATCTCCTCACAGGGGATGCGAGATAGGAAATTATCCATTACCTTTCATGGTAAAGCCAGAGGAAAATCTGTGGGCCACAACAGGAAGTAAAGAACAATATATAAGGAAACAGTGACAACTGTATTTGGATGGGTGAGAAATGACACTGAGGATTACAAAAAGCCTCAGCAACTATGAAATGTCAATATTTTCCTGCAACACGCAGATGCTGCGGGAGGTGTCAGTCAAGGTATCTGAAAATCTTATCAGGGTTAGATCTTGACCATTGCCAAAGCTGGATTTCTTAGCATAATCTATATTACAGGATAGCATTTGAAATTCTATGAAATACAATGCAGTAATACCTGGCAAGGTATTCTAGTTGGCACCCAGTAGCTTCTGTGGGCATGGGAGAATTCTGCTTTATTTTTCTGTGAAGCCAGGAAGAGTGAATCAAATCTGTTAGGTTTATATTTAGGCTTTAAATTCATATTTAAGTTGTCAGATGCCCTACCCAAGATTAAAAATCTCTTTGAGCTAGGTTTTAAATGCCCATCATCTGTTTTTTGGCACTGATGATCCAGCATTTTCTTATGTTTCTTTTTTCTCATTGTTTGCACTGTGCCCTGGAGCTTGCAGAAATATGAGATTTTTTTTTTCTATAGGAATCACAGTAAAATATTTAAGAAGCTTCCCAAAGAAACCTGTGCTATTTTAGAACCATTTCCCATTACATTATTTCTTCAGGGTTTGGAATTTTTCTTAGGAAGACATTTTATGACTGTTACTCATTATGTTTCTGAACTAGATGAAACCTAAAAGCTATGCATTTTTTAAAGCTCTTTTAGTCTTGTTGATAATGCAGGGCATATATATGTGCTATGAAAATAATGACTATTCATAGTTTGTGCTAAAAACTGACTATGCTCACAAAGACATTTAACTGAAGAACAACTGACTCTCCCTTTAGAGACAATCAAAAGAAGAAACATCTGGACATTTGTTTAAGATACTAAGACAAACAGTTCTGGGTATACAAGATTTAAGTTTTGTTTTTGCTTATCTCTTTCTGCAGCTGGTAGATTTCCTCAGTGAATCCTGTGATAGGACACAGCTAAGGCAGTGCTAAGAAGTAAGTAAGGTGATGGCTCTCTATTCCATTTGTTATTCGCCTCCAATAACCTCTGTATCACATTTTCTGAAACTCTCGGTTTTGGGAGCGTGTGCAAGCATCCCAAAATTGTCCTTGCCAACCTTCAAGGACACATTAAGGTAAATTAAATGATATTACTCTAAATGATTATTTCAAAATCAGTTCCTCTTAAATGTATACACAAATTGATATATCATAACATTGCTTAAAATTCTGTTGAAAAGTAATCAGCATTCCCACCATTAAACTTTACATTTTGAATCCTGTTATTTCTTTAGTTATGTTTTGATTCTTCTGGAGTGTCTTGTTTGAAATATATATTTATACACTTTCTAAACACTATACTTTCTTCAATCTGAATGGTTCATTCTGTAATCATTACTCATACAGACTCCAGTGGCCCCTAAAGTACATTTTTTTTTTTTTTCCCCCATTAAATACATGTTGCTTTCTTTATACCTATATGAGGAAAATGAGATAGATACTTTTTTTACATCTCAGTCTGGTTAATGAAATATGTAAAATGTACTTCATTTCAATTGTGGTTCTACTTCTATCATTACCCTACACATTATGACTCATAGAAAACATTTATAGGGTAGCAAGGTTTTGTCTTGGGGTCTAACTTAGGTAGCAATGTTACAAATTTTGTAAGGTGTCACTTTGTTCTTCAATACATCATGTAATGCAACTGTCCATTTTTGAATACTGCAGCTTTGAATATTGTGTACACCACAGGAAAATGACTCTCTAACAACAGACATCTGAAAAATTCAAACTCAGTTTTATAATGTCAAACAATTTAATTTTGAACTAATTCATAACACAATTCCAGTTAAGTTTCTGATTTTTTTTTTTTTTGCCTTTTTCACATTTTTTAAACTTAAATAAAAGTACAAAAATAGTTTTTAAAAATATCCTCTTAAGGTATATCTTGTCTCTGCTCTCTTGTTTTAGGCATTAGTTGAAACATTAAAAGAAAAGATCTTTGAAGAATCTGGCATTTTAATGATTTCTGTGCATAGTCTGCAAAAGCAAAGATAGAAATAAATAGGAACTGTGGAATTTTTACCAGTAAACTTTCTACTTAAGAGGGTGTGTCCATCTTCTAAAGAGCTTTCTTGAAACTGCTTTGGCACATTTGACATTCATCCCAAATGCTGTGGATTGTTTTTTTTGTTCTGTTTTTTTTTTTTTTTGTGTGTGTGTGAGTGTTGTGTTTTTTTTTTTTTTTTTTTTTTTTTTTTTTTGGTTGGCTTTTGTATTTTTTGGTTGTTCTTTTTAAATATATATATTGGTCTGTGTCAGCAATCCAACAACCAAGCCCAGTTTCCATATCTGAATATATCTATAATCTTTAACAAGCAAGATCTGCTGAAGACTGAGAGAGAGCAAGAGAGAAAAAACTATGTCTTAGAGGAAAAAAAAAAACAAAACTACTTACCATTTTCACATTGAATAAAGCTGTCAAGAATGTAGTCCTCTTGTCTGATTTTCTCCCTCCTCAGCTGAAATGTCTCTAAAATTTATTCCAGAAACTAACCTTTTTTTCAGAAGGAGCTAGTTAGATTCATAATATAAGCAAGTTCACAGATGATAATGGTGTACTTTTAATAAGATATCCTTTTCATCCTGACCAAATATTCCCTTGATAAAGTGAATTGTTGAGTTTAGAAGAAAGGACGAATTTGGCTAATGTTGTTTTCTTACCCAGGTTGTTTACTGTCTGGATCATCTGTTGCCCTCTGTGTGACTTAAAATTCTCTTAAACATTCAGTGTTTATATGTATCTGTTGTCCAACAGATGTCTCTGATGCAAAGGTTCCCCTTGAGTACGGTATTTGTTTGTGTGTACGCTCATTCCCAATTGCAGAAGTATACTTGAACTGAAATATGAAGCAAATTAAAATTATCTCCACCTGTGCATACAAAAAACCCAAAACGTTATACTTGTTCTCTATGACACATTCAAGTAAGCCGAAAGACACAAGTGAAGATGAGCAAAATAAAAAGATTATTTTTCTGGTCAGTGTTTCATCTTTAAGGTGTAATAAATTAAATGTTTTTTTCTCAATTGTAATGTCATTCACATTTTTTACGAGAAAAATAGTGAAATCAGTGGATGGAAGGACCAACACTTTGAGCATAAGGGATCAGTCTTGTGAGTAGATAGTAAAGAATCTTTAATTCTTTACTTTTATAAGTCCCAAACAGTAAGATGTACCATCTTGAAATCTCATTAAGAGATTTAATTTTAAGTTTCTTCAGCATTCACCAGCCTACAGAAAGAAATTAATTATTTGAGAGATTTTTTCACATCCAAGTTAAAAGGAAATAACATATCTTTTTTTTTTTTTCACACTAAATAAAAGAAATGAAGAACCAAAACTAATTCACTATATCATAATTGATTTATGAGGTTCTAATTTCATGTAAGCACGAAACACAAAAAGGTGAAAAAGCGACATAGTTTTCCAACTGTTATTCATCCATTTTAACTAATTGGCCATGAAGTTGTTGATAGTTGAGCTTTGAAGTGAAACAAACCCAGCACACAGGTTCATATTATTTTAATGAACAGTGATGTGGAATGAATCATAGCCTTGTCAACAGCATAGTTGTGAATTATATCCCGCTCATAACTGAAAGATGTGACAAACTTGCTGGGTTTGTAGTCTGAGGTTGTTTGTAAAGGCTGGTAGAAATTTGTAGGTTTGATATTTTTATGTATGAACTGTAAAATGGAGAATCTACAAGTGCTCATTAATAATGCATAGTGGATATAGTTTCAGCATTGCATTCATGCTCTCTTGAGTTTATGTAAACACAGAGCAAGACTTAGCTCATTTTTCTCCAATAGTTATAACAATCAGTTATTTCTCTTATACATGTTCTTCCTAAGAGGATTTTCTTGAACATATGGAATCATGATAGAAGTAACTAAATGACAAATGTAGTATAGTGTTGTCTTATTTGAAGATTTTTAAAAAATAATTAGCTAGGAAGCTTTCTAATGGATTTTCAGGAATAATCAGTATTAATGCAAAGCTACTACTTTATCATTGTTACTGATGTTACCTGTTACGAGCTAAAATTTAGAAGAAAAGTTCAGAGAGACTTG
The DNA here is from genome assembly GCA_028571105.1 of Tragopan temminckii. Classification (NCBI taxonomy): domain Eukaryota; kingdom Metazoa; phylum Chordata; class Aves; order Galliformes; family Phasianidae; genus Tragopan; species Tragopan temminckii. The sequence goes on along the minus strand of JAOWBP010000001.1, from coordinate 84,176,899 downwards.
ATTGACTCATTTTTCTAAGAGGTTTGTTTGGCTTTTTGATCAGTTTGTTTAATGCATTAGTGCCCTCAGATTTTACAATATCAATCTCTCCTCCAAACTGTTATTTCTGAAAATATTTCTGTTTGTATTTATTTTGTAATCCTTTGTAAAATAACGTAGATTTAGAAAAACTTTTGAAAGTAGAAATAACAAGAGCTCTTCTCCTGTCTATTCACAAGAAAGGAATGCATACTTAGTTAACCTACTGACACTTAGGAAAAACAAACACCATTGCCCTCTCCAACTTCCACCACTCTTATTCTCATTCTTCCCCTTTTCCTCCCCATTGTATATGTAGTTCTGTTTCATTCTTAGAAAAGTAAATTATGGTAGATATCGAGCACACTAACCTTTGAATAAGATATTAGGAACGAACAGCTTATTGGAACATATTTTGTTACAAGTGGATTTTTATAACTGCTCAGAATTGATATATTTTAATTTCTTAGGCTTTCACACCCTCTTAAAATGATTATTTTGAAGCAGTCACTGTTACATTAGCCATGACCTACTTTCTATTAAGATGAGTACTTTGGATATAAATATCTGGTGCCTATTTCACAAGCCTTATTCACATAGAATAATGGACGTTATCTAGATGCTTTCAGTTAAACCTTTCCTTTTTGCTTCACTCTGCCTAGGTGATTAAATGATTTATTTTATTATTTTTTTCCAGGGAGACAAGTGAGTAGAGTGAGAGGCTTTGTTATAGAATTCATAGTGTCTTTCAGTGAGATAATTTATTGCTAAATTTCTTTACTGTTTTTCTTGGCCAGATGACTAAATATCTGCATTATTGCTATCTAATAAAAGTAAAAAATGTCAGCAATGTGCTGCATGTAGTGTGAATGATAAGTAAAAAATAAAAGCATATTCACTGCTAACAGCTGGTTGGGAAACACACTGGGGAAGTTGCAGTTGCTTTAACTCAGAACGGGTTACAGAAATATTGACATTTGAAACAAGGCCTGTGTGTCATATCCACATGTACTTTGAGATGCAGAGGTGTACAGGTCAAAATGTAAGATCAAAATGATGAAGAAGTGTACAACCACTAACAATTTTGTAGAGAGTTTCCACCTTGTTTTTCCAAATGCTGCTCAAATATGTAGTATACTTGTAGTCTTAAGAATGTGTTGATCTGTTCAGATATGAACAGCTGAGAACAGTACTTAGATATGTGAAATTTACACATAGATCAGGTCTAATAAAAATCAAACAGTCTTTCTTTCAAGTGATGGTAAGCAATTATTTATATTTCTTAGTTTTCTGGTTTTCCTTTCTGCTCACCATTGCTTTAATAAAACTCCTAATGGGCTGGCTTCTCTTTTTGGAGACTTTCCTGGCTACTTTTGTTCACGCTCTAGCACAACTTCCATCAAACTATTTCTGGAAGTGCATTTCTACTTCTTCAGTATGCCTTATATCGACTACAGATTCTCCTCTTCTTCCTAATTAATACTTTCATATACCATCTCCTCTCACACTCAGTTCCTGGACACTTTTGCTGGGCTTGGAGCATAGCCACAGTTCAAGCCTAAGCAAGTAAGGCAGTATGCATGCATAATAGAGGAAACTCCAGCATGACCTGTGGCATATTGAATAATACCTTTGGACCAGAAGTTCCTCTAGGAGTATGATTGCTTCAACAGTAGACTGACTTTCTTTAAAGAAAAAAGAAAAAAGAAAAAAGAAAAAAAGATCGAATAGTGGTAAATAACAACTTTAATTTTATTGTGATTTTAGTCAGGTGAATGTTGAATTTGTTTCATTAACTTTTCCTAGTTCTCCCAACTTCAATCAGTGATGATTTAAAGGCACTGAGTCACCTCAGAAGAAGAAAAAATACCACCAAAACAATAGCCCAATAGATGATCTATCAGAATAAAGAGATGAAATGAACTCTTCAAAAGAGTATGCCTTTGGTGTATTTGGGATTGGAAAAAAAAAAAAAAGAAAGAAAAATATTTTTTTTTAATACCTTTTGATATTCTAACCTGTAAATGAGAAATTTTACTTTATCTTAATTGATGATGACTGTGATGTTTTTATTTGTTTGTATGAAATAAGAAATGGATTTGCAAAGTTACCTTGGAACCTAACATCTATCAGTACTTGTGGCAGTGAACATACTAGGCAAAAATCATAAGAAAATTTACTCCTTCAAGCACTTGCACAAAATGTTATAGAGAATTTACTATCAACTATGAAGATTTTTGGCAGGTAGTTAAGCGCTTCTTCTTTCACTGTGTCCTAGTAGTAGATAGTACTTTATCCTTTAGTTGCAATGTTCATATCCAAACTCACTGAATTTGAATCCTGATGACTTAAGGTCTGTTTTTATGCACTTTCTAGTGAAGAAAATTAAAACAAAGGGCAGAAATATTTCCTGTAGTTCTTACAGTTCTCTGATCTTAAAAAGCACTATATGCATTCTGTATTTTCTCCTCCTCTTTTGGAAATCTATGATTTTTAAAATTAAAGAGTAATTCGCTGCAGCAATGGACAGTAGTTCTCCTTGTTGATGCCATGGTAATAATGAGACTGCATAGGCTTAGCTCAGAGCATACCATGAATGTAGCAAATTTCTAGTCTCTCTATTTTGGGCAGGTAGAGGTAAGAACACCTCAGAAGGATATTCAAAACCTGGAGCGTTAGAAATGTCTGAGAGTCTTGACTCAGGGAAATTGATGAAATTAATTTTAACAGAACTTCTACTTCCCATTCTCTCATTCCTTTGTACAGTGCTATCTTGAAAAAAAAAAAGAATATAAGTGAGTGGTGGATCACATGCATCAATCTAATACTGAAGATCTGAAGTAATTTTTACAGCCCTTATAGCATAAATCTTGGATTTGTGAAAAATATTTTGTCGTGAAATACTTCTTCCTGGAGCTTAACTAGGCCTACTTAATGTAGTAGCCTTTCATGACAGAGAAAGATGTACACTTTAAGATAGGAGAAAGAAGCTCTACAGAAAGCATTCCAGTAGGAGAATACTTCAGCAAATAATTTCTCTTATAACTGAATTGAAAATACTTTTTTCATCCACGGGACTGTCTGCTAAGAAAGGATGAGTGATTTACTAAAAAACCAGAGTTTTTGTATAGCAACAGTACAGAGAAGTTATGGGTACAATCTTAGTCTAATAATGTGGAGCTTAAGTAGCTATTGATTTCAACTTAAAGATCAAGAACCACATGAGAGAAAGAATTTATTTTTGGTCAAAGTGTGGCTTTTGTACCAGTAAAATTGGAAAGAAGTAGGGAAAAGAACTCTCCTTCATCATGATAGACAGTAATTGGTTGCAGTGATAGGAACATGTGGGTACCATTTGAACTCTTTTATATTGACAAAGCTCTTAATAGTTACTATAAGGCCTTTTTAATAGTGTCTTGATCTTGAATTAACTGTAATTTTAATTCTTATTAAATGCTTACAGAGAAAAAAATAGAAAGATGTTAAAAAAAAATGAAAAACATGAGCAAAACTCATGTTAAACAACATAATCTTCTAATAGTGAATTCACTTTCAGTACTTGGGATTTCAAATAATCTCGACTACAATATATTTTTCCTGTCTTCCCTATTTTTAATTTTATTTTTATTTTCCCTATTTTTTTATTTTATCCTTATTTTCATTTTTGTTGTCGTGATATAAATGTCAGAAGTATGGAATCTGGAATTTATATAAAATAAAATAAATGCAGCAGTATTTTATCTTTAACTAGTTGCTTCACATAATTAGAGTGTGCTTGGGCTAAAAAAAAAAGTATGTGGATATGAAATAGTTCAACTCTGGAAATATTTAGTTAGTTTTATTCACAGTTATATTACATCATGAGAACTGGTCTTCTCTGAATAGCATTGACACTAAATAATTTAGCTCATAACAAGCAAAGGGGCAGTGTATTTTTCTAAGAAGTCTAAGGCTGCACAGTAACTGATGCAAATTACGTAGGACTTAACATTTGCCCAAATATAAGGATCTTTGTAAACAATGTTACAGAGAACCCGTTCTTCAGAATAGGGGCTTTCCTTTTGCCAATTAAAATAATCCTTTTGACAGAACTAGTGCAAGATTTTGGACCTTATAAACAAACTTTTTGAAAAAGAATTTTATGTGAAGAGCTGGAAATATTTTCTTCTTAAAATTAGCAAATGCATTATATTTTCATGTAAAAAAGGCAGGAGAAAAACTTAATGTTTTGGCTTTTGTTTCAGATAGATAATGTCATGCAAATAGGATATAAAACAAAGATATTCATTGTTTGTTTAAAGTTAAGGCAAATCAAAAGTAAACAGACCATTGTATAACACTGGCTTTCTATAAGAAGAGACAATAAGCAACCTTGTAGTTATATGAAGAACTCAGGACAGATAGCTGGATTTGTCCCTTACAAACATTTCACCGTTGCATCATCAAAAAGTCAGTCAATATATTCATTTTTATAATGACCATCAGACCATCTTCCACCTGATTTAAAATCTAATCTTCAACAAATTACTGCAATTTTTTTTATTAGTTTCAATTCATATTTGAATTAACGTTGTCAGTAACTACCCAAAGCTCCCCTTTAATCTTAGTCCTGTTTTCATCATTCAAGATCATAAGGACTTTTCTCATGCCACAGTAGCATTTCTTCTTTCATTTCCAGTTGTTTCATTGTGCCTAGGCAATGTGCCTGGGTATTTGCCGGCTAAAGCACTACCAAGAGTTACTGTACAGCTTGCTTACTGTTTAATGCTGAACTATCCTCACAATTTAAAAAAAAAAAAAAAAAAAAAAATCTTTTTTTTAAAGCCAGAATTTTCTGCATTGCAAATTGTGTCTATTGAATTTCATCCTTTCGCTGTTTAACTCAAAGAAGAGTCTGGTACCATCTTCTCCATATCCTCCCACTGGGTAGCTGAAAAGATATTTGATGAAAATTTACCAATGCCTGAAGCAAAGGATATTTTCAGGGAATGGCTTTGAGCAATTTGAAGAACTGCTTTGGGGAATACACTTAGCAATAAAATATATGTAGAAGTAATCTTACCTTTTCTTAAATGTATTTTCCCCTAATGTTTGGAGAAATGTATTTGAATGTTTTATTTAAATAATTTGCTCTCTGCATTTCTGTAGGATTGCTGCTTTTACAATAGGAAGAGAGCATATGTTAACAATTTGCAGCTGCTGAGTGTTCATGCTCATCCTAACCACAGCTTCCACATTGAAACAAAACCAAAGTTTTAAGAATCAAAATGTGAATGACAAGTACTCCTCTTGATATCTGTATCACAACTGAAACTGTTTGGAGTACTTAGCTTTGAAACAGATTGAAATGCTAACTTATTTCATGTAATTTGTTGTTGTATTTCTATAACAGCGCATAGTTTCCCAGTTTCATCACAGTGAACTCTACACAAGAGCATACAGAAACTCTGTTCCCTAGGTCAAGTGTGAAATCAGTGGTTCTGTGAAGTGTAAAACTTCACTATGAGGAATATATATCTACATAAAATACCATAAATGAAAAGATAATCCATGAGCAGCCAACATTGTGTTACTTCAGTCAATTTTTTAAGTGCTGTGACTGAAGCTCACATGTTGCTCTCTCTTTTTTTCCCAAGTAAGCAAAGAAATTTGTCTTGAAGCTTTCCTGGGGTCATTTATAAATTTAGATTAGATTTGCTGGTAGATGGTAGAATTTATTCAAATTTAGAAACCAAGTTAGGCTGAGTTTTGCCATGTTAGCATATAAAAATAACAAAAAAAAAATCAGTTATGAAGAAATGATAGACTTATTTCCTTTACCATTCACCTTATGGAGAAACTTGTATAAGTACAAAATGAGTATAACATTCTAGCAGATCAAACTAGGTTTGCATTGCTTAATTTTGCTCAAGAAAAATTTCAGTTACAGATGAATATATTTCAAAGAGGAAAGTTTATTTGCATGCACTAGTCTTGTTCAGGCCCATAACATTAGCACTGTCTTTATATTTTCTATACTGTAATCACTAATTTTGTCAATGTTAGTTTCCACAAAAAATTGATTATTTTTTTATTTTTTTCACAAATACAGATGTTAGAATCACACCATGTACTCATAACATGCAGTCATTTAAAATTTGATAGACACTATAGTGTCACATTATCCAACTTTCTAGATTACAGTAAGACAGGTATTATTTCTTTTTATTATATTTATTTTCCGTGTATTTTTGCATTTTAATATCCATTTCCCTGTCAGTTTCTTTCTTAAATTGTTATATGGCCCTTATCAAAGGAATATGTATGAATATATATAATGCATGTATATAAGTATTCAAATGCTCAAGAATATCCTCCTAGTTTTGCACTTACTTCAATGAGAACATAGCTGAGGACACTTGAGAATAAATAATCTGATAGTGCAAGCATTATTTATCTGACTGTACAAAATACAATTTCCTCCAACTAGAAAATGAGGCACTTCTGGTCTGGCTAGGTAGACAATGTCAAGTGAAATTTCATTTTGTTTCAGGATTTATGTCATCACTATCCAAAATTTAAATGGTATATAATCTTGAGGGTGATGACATTTTCCTATGGCACGAGAAGTATCATTTTTGAAAGAAATGACCAGGTACATCTCCTTTAAGGTATATTTCTTTGAACTAGTAAAATTGGTTGAATTATCTGTAGCAATTTTATTATCTTCCTCTTCTTTAAGTTCAGGTTAATAACTTTTTATGTGTTAGTCATGACATGACTTGAGACTAACAGGGGAAAGTTATATACTTCAGAAGGACTATCAGATGACTGATGTCTATGTCTTCTGTTTGCCTGAAAGTGCTAATGATGATTGAGCAATGTTGCTGTGCTGAGTTTTGTATGTGAACTTCTGAATGCTCAGCATCTAGCTGGTTTGGCATTCTTAGTATAAATATGTACTTATCAAATTAATATAAAGTTGATTGAGGAAAATACTAGGCAGCCCGGCTTTTTATGAGTTTCACTGATAAAACTGATAGGGCAATTTACCATTTCCATTTCTGCAAATTGTTTGGCTTAGTACAAGATATTTTGATTAAGAAACCAGATGATAGAAAATCAATAGAACAGTTCATATTGATTAAACACTGCTTTCTTATTGATGTCTGAGGTCTTCAAGGATCAGTTCTTGGACTTTTACTATTTAACGTTGTTATCAATGGCTTGGAGGGAAACAAAACCATTATTGATTGAATTTATAGCTTATGCATTCACACACACACATAAAGGAATGACAAAAAGTAGTATTCACAACGGAAATGTGGGTTACTTAGTAAACATATAATAAATATACAGTTTGCAATTCAATGCAGTCGACTCACTTTTCAGCCTATTTATGTGTGAGTAGAAGCCATGATTCCATGCTGACAAGTTCTGCCTTGAAGAGCAGTTGCTCTTAAAAAGATGTGAGAAGTCACACCAAACATGAACACTCAGTACAATTTCAGAGCAAAAGAAGGAAATGTTAGATATAAACATGAGAATACTGAGTAGAAATGAATCATGCTGCTTCTTCATTTCTTTGCGTGGCTGTGGCTTTCCATCCCTCAGTTCAGAGAGGGCATTGATGAATTGGAGAGGATTAAAGGAAAGCCAAGAGAATTATTAAAGGACTACGAGGGACTGAGAGAGCTCAAATTATAAATTTAACAAAGGAAAGGTTAAGAGCTGTATCTATTGCACTCATATCTCTTTCCAGCCGGATGCCCATCACAGTACACCTTTTTGCTTGCAAGCATTCCTTGCTCTGCGAAGGGATGTCCTGCTAACACTTTATCCTTTCAAAAATACTTTGTAAAGGTATTGGTGTTACTTTCCAGACGTGGCACATCATAGCTGAGTTTTCCTTGGCTCTAGGTTCATCACTGACCACCTAAGATACACACTTCCCAGGAACTCATAGTTGCTGTTCTCATAGATTTCCAATAACAAAAATATGTTGCCAATAGGCTTGCGGAGGTTTGTAGCACAGTTGTTTTTCTTTAGATGCCACACAGAATGTCAGTTATTAGCAAAACAATAGAAATCAGTAATTTTTCTGTTTCTTGCCTTTCTCAAAGTTTGCTGGGATTTGCCCAGTGTGTCTAGAACTTCTTTCACACACAGGTCATCTCTTCCAAATCATACTATCTTTCTGTTCATGTCTTGTTTGTGTGTGGGGTCTTTATGCTTACTCACATCATTATATGTAAATACAGCAGAGCTTTCTACCTCTTCTTGCATGTCTTCTGCTTTTACAGTGATTGAAACTGCTACAGTGAGGGAATACATACCCTGTTCGTACTTTTAAAATTTTGATGCACACATATTTTAATTTCCTCTAGCAAAACTGGGCAGGATAATGGAGCTATGGCAGGATTGCAGAGAAGTACAAGAGTTTGGTCATCCTGCAGGTCTGTTGGTTGTTTTTAGCAGGTGCTGGTCTGCTTCTAAGCAGATCTTTGGTGGCTTTTCCTTAATGTCATCTAAATACTGAGAAAATTTTGTAAATTCAGTCATTTGCTGTTGTCAAGCAGGCTGTCCTTTAGACAACATGTGTGAGGATGAGATGTCTTCACAGTGAGAAACCTACATTTATAAAAGATCACTTTCTGAAAAGGATTGACTTCTCTCAGTTAAGAGATAGAAAATCATATTGCACTGAGTCTGCCTGGGATGGAATTAGCTTTCCCCAGAGACTCTTGCAGTGCTATGTGTAGCACATGTAGCATTGATAAGACAGCATTTGATACTGGTACAGCATCAAATCTCTCTCCAGCTCCTCCAAAGCTAGTAAAGAAGGGCAAGAAATGTGGAGGAGACACTGAGGGCTGCTAAGCAAAACCAACCAAAGGGATACACCATACTGTATGGAGTCACACTAAGCAATAAAAGTAGGGAAGAGGGAAGGGGAAGGAGAAGGAGAAGAAGATGATGGTCTCACCTTTTAAATACAGCTGTCCTCCTAAGCAATCACTATGTACACTGAGGGCCTGCTTCCCAGGACATGGGAAACAAACACTGCTTGTGGATGGGAAGCAGAGAATGATTTTTTCTCTCTTTGCTTCTGCTTTGTCTTTGCTTGTGTGTTTTCTTTCTTCTTCTGCCTTTAATTAAATTTATCTGAACTCATGAGCCTTTTTGTTTGTTTTTTCTTTTTTTTTCCATCATATTTTTCTCCCCACTCTTCCTTTGAGGAGAGGGAGTAAGGGAACAGTGTGGCAGAGTTTAGCTAATTTGACTACTGCTATGAAACTGTCCCTTCTGGGAGAAATTAAAATTTCTTGAGAAGATGCTTGAATCTAGCAGTAAAGGGCATAGTGAGTTACAGTATCTAGAAGGCCTGGATAGGTATATTAAGATTAGAAACAATTTACATTTTAAGATATTGGAACAATGTATATTTCAGCTCAGCCACAGAAATTAATTCGAGGAAGTATAACGTCTGCTGTAATGGAAGCAGTCAGAGGCTGTAATCGTAATGATTCCCCTTCTGCTCTTAAGAGTTCATGAATCTATTAGATAAATGAAAGAAATATTGGAATTTTCTGTCATATTTCCTGTTCCATCAATAATGTCAAATACAATTTACCTGCAATTGATGTTTTACTAACCCTAGTGTCAGCAGAAAAGAACCACCAGTTACCTACCCACTGCTTTCTTTCTCTCTTCAATTTACATTCATAATCCTTGTGATCTGTAAAGACAAGCATATAGTTTTGCAAAGATAATTAGATTTAATCACTTACATATAATCAATATCAACTTAATCTTTTTGAAATCACCCATTTTGCACTTAAACAGTATTTTAAATATTATTAAATAATTTGTATTTGTTTTCAGCCTATTTCTTATATTTGTATGTTGCAAAGGATTTTATTCAGTAAATAAAGTAGGCAAAAATGCAACAGTTCGATGTGTTAAGTTATGCAATATGCCAATTGTAGTGAAGAGTCTTTTTACTCCAAAGCTCTTTTACAGGTTCATAATGTTCTGTGGTGTTAGTCTGGATGTAATACAGTGTCAGTGGTTTATGGGCTGGTTCGGCTCGGTTCTGTGACTAGTGGGGCGGAAGGATTTTGCAAAATCTGCGCCTCCAGAAAAGGGAAACAGGGGACCCCAAAATAATTAAAAACAGTGGCACAATCTGAGGAGAGACAAACTAATTTACTAAATATAGTATTGGAATGCAAGATAACACACTATAATACAATATAATTAGAACTGAAGCTAATTAATCAAATATAACGAGAGAAAGAATGTCCGAAAGGTGGATAGGCCTCACCATAACACTGAGGTGAGATGTGCAGTCTGGTTGAGCAGCAGGGAGACGAAGAAGAGCCGACGAAGAAGAGCAGATGAAGAAGAGCGGATGAAGAAGAACGGACAAAGAAGAGAGCATCAGGTGACCTTGCCAGGAGTTATATCTCCTCTCTGACTGCAAAGCCCCTTGAGGAATGTAGTTCTTCTTCTCTTCTGGGCAGGTACTCGGAACTTGAGTATTAACACTTTAAGTCCCAGTGCACTACATGATACGATGTGGAATACCAATAACCAAAAATCATGAAACCATGACATACAGATAAGATACATTCCTTCATACAATTAAGAAGTGAAAACAAGAATCTCTGATTTTGTTTATCTGCTTTTATTTAGTCAAACACTTTAAAGAATGTATAGATTTTTGTGGTTTCTTATTTCTACTGTGGAGGAAAATCGTCCTCACTATTTTCAGTATGTACTTCATAACTCCATTTCAACCTTAGGGTAGGAATGTCTTATTTTGGATCCTCAAATGATCTTACTGCAAGCCCATAATGGCCTTCAGATGTGTATTCTAGGATCTCACTGACCTTACTGTTTGAAAAACAGCACTAAGTCTAACTTTACAGATCCCACATATCTCAGTTTTATTTGTCACAAACATGGTAAACAGATAATTCTTCTTCTCTTCACAGCATCTTTTTTTGTCCAGGAAGATTGTTATCTCCCTCTTCACCTCCTCTTTAATTAGACTAACCAATCTTTGTTTTTCTTTTTTGGTCAAATTTTAAGTGTCCCAAAGTGAACATGTTAATGAGCAGAGCAGAAGGATTACACTCTGTCTATATATCCTATAAGAGAATCACCTCTGTTTAAATTCTCATGCAAAATATATTAAAAACTACACAACACTTCCACTTGCTTTTGTGAATGATAAAAGTTACTAGAAAACATTATCTGTAATCAAATAAGCTACTACCAAACCATTATTTTGTTAAAAAAACCTCTCATATTTCCAACTGAAAACAGCAAGAGAAACTCAATTTTACTGTACTTTACATCAAAATAGATTTTGGTGTCTCAAGGCATATATTGTCTTGCACAATGTTCTTGCAAACCGTTACTGTAATACCATGATTTTAGTCCTTTGTATACTTACAGGGATTCATTATAGATCTATTAAAAAAGAATGTCTCACTCCTTGTTGAAATTGCTCTTTTATTCTCTTCTGATTAGAACAATTTCAGCTATTCTACATCTTCATGATCTCAAATAAAATACAAGATATACAGAACTGAGTATCTTTCATATCATGGAAAAATGTTTCAATTTTTTATTTTTCTTGTGTTACTCCCAGCATTTTATGCATAGTTGATGACATGAGTCATTACTATATTATAATATGAAATAAAAGGTTAGATTAAATGCTATATTTCTCTCTTAAAATTAAAGAAATCTATAATTTAATACTCATCTAAACATCTCACATTCTCAGAGCTTCTTCTTCTTTTTCAATAATGAAAGACTTTGACACACTGAAAGGAATGAAGTTTGACATCCTGTGATTTTGACATCATAGCACAGTAATGTTGAAAAATACTATAAAATTAGAAAATATATAGAAGTATAAAGTGACAACTTTTAAAATAAAAACTTTCCTTTTACAGAAATTGCTCCAAATATGTAGCAAATGTTTCCAATGGCATTTTTCAAGGCAGTGCTCATCTCTGCCCAGTTTTCAAATTTCCAGCTTTTGTATAGTGGTCTTATTTAAAAGAAAATTGTCACCTCTCAAAATGAAGAAGCAAGCAAACCAAACCTGATAAGCTCTTGCTTCTGAAACCACTCCTTCATTTGGAGGTTTTCATGAGTGTTAAGGGCAACCAAGTTCATGTCTCTAAGCCTCTGAAGCTGGTACTTGCCCAAATCACTGAATTTCTTGTGCTGGGCTGCAAGACCTCCTCACATACATGTCAGAAACAATAACAGCAGGAGAGAGAATCATCCTTTGCCCAAATCTTTGTTTTATATTGTGCTGAAGCTTTCTTTTTCCAAAAGCAATAAACACTCATCTACATCTTTGATACGGGATCTATGAACTGAAGAGATGCTGCAATGGCCCTCTAGAAATAAATGCTGCTTGAAAAAACAAGTGCAAATCTGGAGTCTACTAAAGAAATGTCAGACAAAGCAAGAGATCTGACAAATTTACCTCCTGCCTTACAAAGCTTTTAGGTCTATTTGTCTTGAGAATGACTGACAATAGCTCCTTTGCTAATTTAAAACTTCTCTGTTCCATATGTCAACAGCAAGTGATCACAGTTATTCAACAGGTATTTCTTTCACTGGTCTGTGCCTATGGAAAACCATATTTTGGGGATAGAAATCATGAAAGTGTTTAGAGATATTAAAAGAATTCCTTTGACAAAGTGCTCAAATAATGTTGCACCTGCTGAAGCATTTTAGAAAAAAGTAAGAGCATATATTCAAAATAGATTTTATAAATTTATAGAGACATGAAGTTATTTAATTTTATTGATAATAATAATATAAATGGAATGTATAGTAAAGCCTAAGCATTAAAAAATACCAGTGAAAACCTTAGTTTATTTAGTTAAAATAGATCCAGGGGATATTTTCTTTTCATGCGTTTTAAAGTTTTCATGAGGGATAAAGTAATGCAAAACAGTGATAAACAGTGCCTTAGTCTCATTGCTGCCAATGAAACCAAGATATTAAAAGTTTGTTTTGTAAATGTATTACAGAAAATACCTGGAAGTTAGCAACATGCTTATGTAATTAAATAAAAAAAAAAAATTCCTACCACTTTTAATTTTGTTTCACATAATAAAATAATCCACCCTTTTCTAATTTTCTATCCACTTACGGGGTACACCTTAATTTAGGCCTGTGCTTTAGTTGCTCTTGCTTTTCAAGTCTTAGTGGGAATTATTTTAGTCAGCTATTAAAAATGATTAAATCACAGAATCTTAGCAGACTGAAACCTTTTAAATTAGAGAGAAGAACAAAGCTGACACTGTTAAACAGATAATCTGTGAGCTGTGTGACATTCCTTTATTTATGGACTTTGTTGCTCACAGTATGACTGTACAATACCAAAGGGGTTTTCTCTATAGGCTAAATTTCAAAGATTTATGTTTCAGTGCCGGAATAAAACTATTTCTTCTCTTCAGGTACACATTCCTGAGAAAGATTAATAAAGTTAGAGAAAAGATTTTCTTCATAAGAGATCACACTCTAGGCATCCCGTGTATGGATCACAGCATTGAGCATTAGAGGAATGGCAAGGAAAAGAAATCCTGTCTCTGGAAGTCAGTGTATGAGCTGTTGTGAAAGAAATCCTGTCTCTGGAAGTCAGTGTATGAGCTGTTGTGGTCCAGAGTCTCAGGAGTATAAACAAATGTGCCTAGCTTTGCTGGAGCTGGTGGCACTGTGCCAGTTTAGGCCAGCTGTGGATCTGATGCAGTAGCATTGTAATAGTGCAGCTCTGGTTCCTGTGCTTATGATAACCCTAAAGAATCATCCACAGTAAATATTCCGTTTATCTCCCCATGTAGCTATCAGTGGTATACTCTGCAGCTCTATGACAATTGCTTAGGGTATTTTAATGCACTCATCTATGAACATGTATATTTAGCGTTATCTTTCCGTATGTCATAGCTTATTTGATACATCAAGTAACAAAACCTTGATAAAAGTAAATCAGAAACTCTGTGATAGAAGTGCCCAGAAAATACATTGTGTATAAGAGTCGATGCATCTAATGTTATAACACTAACCTGAGAATGTACTTTAATATTTCAGCTTTTTATGTTCTACTGCGATTTGATAGCCTTCTGCATTTTTTTCCACTGATACTGTACTCTTTTGCACGTGTATGCACTTGAAGAAAAAAAATACGCCCTGGAAATTCTTCCATTTTAGGCTTAGCTCAAGAAGCAGCAAATATTTATTTGCATTTCAGTGGTTGGCTTTACTTTACCAGAAACCATGTCAATGAATAAGCGTCCTAACTGTTTGAAACTTCTTAAAAAATGATACTACTTTTTTCCCCAAAAAATACATATCTGTGTAATTAAAGGTTATTAATATAATTTGAGATATTTAGGAAAAATACCCAGACGTGAGCTTCTGATCCTGCTTTTTTTCATTAGCTCTCAAGTCTCAGACCACATGGAGACCTTGACTGTTTTTGATGAAAGCTTCAGAAATACCTAAAATTGTGCTGTTAGTGTGTTCTAAGCTACACCTTAGAATTGTCAGGGTTGAATCGGCAACCATAAACCAAATACTACTTTGTCCATATCTATGAGAACTGACCTGGTCAGCAATCTCTCTCCTCACAGTTGCTGGAGGTGGCTCACCTAAGCCACCAGAAACCAGGACAAGAGTGAGTGCAGAAGGACAGTTTCTCTCTGAAAATTGTATTTGCCTGATTTCAAAATGTGTGTTATGCCTGTAAGGGTTCATCTATTTTCTATAGACATTGTAATTATTTTACAGAAACATGTCAGCATTGTTAAAAATGGACAATATTAATACTATCTGCCATTATTATTATAATTGATACACTTAAGGCACAGGAATGTTGCTGAGTTCCAACTGAAGCTGATATGATTCAATTTGTTCTTCTAGATAGAAACTTAATCCCAGTTTGCACTGTGTGTGAGAATGTGTGTGTCTGTGTTGTATGTGGCCATTTTTCCCATTCCTGTTTTTGCTTCTGGAAATACTTTAACACAGAAAGGACAAAGAAAGAACGGAAGCCTAACTTTACTGCAAACTGCTACGGGAGTTCTGAGTGAGGCTGAACTGTTTTATCTGATGAAAACTTGATGTAAAATAAAGAAAAAATACCAGGAATAACACGGAGTCATATCCCTTCCTGTGCACTTTTTATTTTATTTATTATTATCTTGAAGAACTTTAAATACATTCTTCACTGAGTTTCTGCTTGTCAAGAATAATTCTGTTCTTATTTTTCTTCCTTTGGCTTTGTAGCTGCTGAGTCCTTGTTTTCCAAGTGGTTTTCATTAATGGCTGATTTTAAAAAGGACAAGATTCTGTACAAACAAGAACACTTTTTAATGAATCTCTGGTATTTAGTTGCATGGGGGTAGTGCTCAGGGGGCAATTATATATTCAGTTGCTCTAGATGTCCTCAGTTTAAATAGGTGGCTCATTTTACACTAACCTTACAGCATTTCAATTTTGGTGGCAGCAATGTCTAACTAAAAGAAGTAATAAGCTGCAGGGGATGTTAATTTCTTAAATGACTTCAACTGTATATAGAAGTGAGCTTTTGATAACGTCCTAATGGTCCAATGAGGAAGCTAAGAAGAGATCACAAAATAAATCGAGTGATACTCTCTTGAAATGCATACAGTCTACAACTAACAATATTCACAGTTTTCCTCACAATTTTTTCACTTAATATGTTGACTAGGTCAGTTGCATCTGTACTGACTGAAGATGGGATAGTACAGAGATGATGTACGGTCCTAGCCCTTGTTTTGAATGTGTTTCAGAACTTGACAATAAATTTTTGGGTTCGCATGTTGTCATTTATGCCTTTATATTTAAAAAAAGTATTATTTATTCTTGCTTTCACATTCCTTGTAGTTCTTTATTTTATTATATTGATATGTTCATTGCGCATTTATTACTTATTATTATTATTTTATTCCTAATGCTGAATATTATTTTACTGCATTTAGGAATTTATTGTTTTCAGTCTAACTGTTCTGCTGATGTCTTTATCCTTATCAGTCAATGAGAAACAGGCATGGGGGAAGCTGAAATGATATTTGGTTTGTGCAATCTGCCTGCCCCAGTACACAAGCCATCTTCAGGACCAGCTCAGACTGTTTTAAGGCAGCTCAGATAGGTTTACATGGTTGGATACACAGTCTCATACACAGTCTCACAGTACTGTCATTGACTGTATTTGCTGCATGGTCAACTTGTTTGATCTTGAAAGACCTCAAGACATTTCTCCCCCTGTAATGTTCTAGCTTCCAGCATGAGTGTGACGACTTGACACCTAAAGCAAATTTGTCCATTAGGGAAATAGTCAGATCTGTCATTCTGCTTAGGTGGAAACCGCATCAAAATAGCTAATAAAACGTTAGCAATAGACCAAGTAAGACTAACTTTCTCTTTTTTGTCAAACAAAAGCATCTACTCAAATGCAAGCATGTTCTTTGCCTAAATGCTGACATTTTTGGAGTTTTTCTCAACAAGTACTTTCGTCTTTTATTATTTTTGCTCAACTGCTTGTTTGAACCGAAATTAAATATTTATACAGAGATTTGTGCAGAACTCATTGCAAACGCCGGTAGGCCAAAGGTCTTCCAGAGGTATGTTAGCAGGATGTAGACAGGCATTGCACTGTCTTTCTGCAGCAGGGTGAAATTCAGGCACATATAGCAAAGCTTAGGAGAAGAGTCTGTTTAAATAAAAGCAGCTTGATTGCAGGTCCACTGTTAGTCTATCAGGGAAGCCACAGGAGAACAACCTATCCCTGCAAGGTAGGAAGAGAATGGAAAGACCACCATATAAATATATATGATTATCTGATGCTATTATCCAAGCCCTTCTGTGGTGCACTCCATAGGTTCCAGGACAACTTACACACTCTGAATGTATTTTATGGATTTTTACAACTGTTATCAGTGTTCCTTTTGGAATTGTACTCATGCATCTGACCATTAAAATTGATTCCTGAAGTCGATGTTGATAAATACCTAAGTTCATAAAAGTGAATTAATACTTTACCAAAAATAATTCTTCAATGTTTCTCAGTGTTCACGAACAAAAACTGATATAATTTGCTCCTTAATACAGTTGATTATATCCAGCTTAAGAACAATTTCATTTTAGTTTATGATTTTTCCTTAAAGAATTTCACAGGGAGGATGATGAATAGTCACATGGAAGAATTTAGATAGAGAACTCACCTCAAATGAATTTAGCAGAACAGGTAAGCACAGTCATAGGGTGGCAAGATTTTTCTTCAGTATTTGGGTAGAACTTGTTTAAAAAATCACTGGTCAAATTAATGACCACTGAAGAAAAGACACAGTAACACTAAGTTAGCTAAGAAGATAGATGTTATATCTAAGCTTATCTAACACAGACTGTTTCATTTGTGATGTCTGGCTTATGTCATGGTTCTGCCCTGGCTAAATTTCCCATCTAATAAAATTAAAGTGTTTGAATGTCAGAGAGGTTGAACATTCAGATACACAGCATTCATTTTGGACTACAGATTGAATATACTTTTTTTTTATTTTTATTTTTTTAATATAAGGCCATCTAATTTCAGTAATTACTGAACTGCATTACTGTTTGATCACGTGTTAGTTTATTGTATATATTATTGTCTGGGTACCAAAGAGATCAGTCATGTATTTGTTGCCTGTTTTAGTGAACAAATTAAAGAGTGAATGAATGATTGCCATGAATATGTGTGTATTTATTTATTTATTTATTTGTTTGTTTATTTATTTATTTTCCTTACTACTGCTTTTCCTAGGTAAAAATCGATTAAATCTGGCAGAGGTATTATCACAAATGTTGTTCAAAGTCTTTCTAAATACTAGATTTAGCATTTCAAGTGTCTACCAAAACCTATTTCCATACATGCACTTATATATGTGCATATGTGTATGTGGATGATGTGCCAGACTATTTCATAAACCGAGCGATTTCAAAAGGTCAGAAACACTTCAGTGCAATCGCACAGAACTAGCGTACCCCAGGATGACAGCAAAATTCTTCACAGCACTGTTCAAATGTTATATCAAGTCACACAAGGCATACACAGGACTGTAACACCTCCTGGTTAATGTGTCAAGACTTGTGTCAAGACACACCATGTTATTTCTAAAAGCAACAAACTTATTACAAAGGAGACAGATATCACTGCACTGCAGTAGGATTGATTCTTTGCGAGTGCTCTTCCAGTGATCTCTGTGATTTATTGTGGCACCAAATTGTGCTCAGCATTGGAAATATCCGTTGTTCTGCTCTACTCAACAGCATTTTTGACATCAAAACACTTTTGTTGTGAGACACCAGATATCTCTGCAGCTGGCTGAAAGGGAAAACGGAGATTTTGGCATGAAGGAAATTGTGAGAAACAGTTTGAGATTTTGAAGTGCAGATGGCATTTGGGAAATTTATCAGTGGGGAGGGAAGACAACTCTAACACAATTGACATTAGTAAAGCTGAAATAGAAATATTTGAGTCAAAGTAGAATATTTTTTCTTTTCAGTCAAGTTGCAAAACACTGGTACATTCACCAATACCTTAAAAATGAGCAGTTCAACAGTTCTACAAAATGAAGCATAAATAATTAGTGATTATATCAATTTTTATAACATGGAAATTCCGATTCTGTAAAGTAACCTTGTGAAAAGTATCTCATGATTTTCATAACACAATTTTCTTCAGTGCCTCTGAAATATTATAAGAATATGTCCCATTTCTTTGCCTGTATTCGCTAAAGTGGCTTTCCTGGATTAAGTTGCAATGCTTCTTTCTCCTACATAGTGTTTATCCCGTCACATATGCAGTATGACAGGACAGCTGCAGGTAGATTTTTTTTTTAAATTGAACAGTGCCACCTTCTAGTTGTCTCCATTCATTTAAATGACTGGTGGCTGTATGTCCAGGAACAAGTTGTCCTCATATCAATTCAGCTCACTGCTGCATGTCATACCTCCAACAGTTAATGCAAGTACATCCAACCTGCAGCCTTCAGGCTGCATGCAGCCCACCCCAATCCATCCTGTGGCTGCCCCTGCCCTGCACCATGGCAGTGGCTCTGCCCAACCTGGCCATGGGTGTCTACCCACTCGTCTCTCACAACAACCATACATCAGTGTGATTGGCATTGTCAGGGCTGAAACCATGGCATGGGGAGGGCTCAGTGCAGTGCTGACTCAAGTGATAGCAAATAATAATGTGCAGTTTGATACTCTGAGTATACATAGTCCTGTGAAGAGTGACAAATAAGCAGCTGTGCTTTCAGTTGTGATAAAGGAATTTGAGAAGGAATTTGAGTTTTAAGATTCAGAATTAAATCATCAATTTTCTGACATATTTGCGATTCCATTTTCAGTCAACATAAATAAACTTCCTGCAAATTTTCAAATAAAATATATAGGGTTGGAATCAGATATTCAATGTCTCTTTATCAGACTTTTACAACCCCTCTCTTACCATAAATAAATAGCCCTTTCTTCACAGTCATACCTTATTCGTATCATCGCTTTCTGATAGTACACACATTTGTGAACAACACTTCTCATTGTTTTGTAATCCCCCCCCTTTTTTTTTATGTTTAAGTAAAAAATATTGAGGATTAAAGTAAGTTTTGTCACTTATACGCAGTAACTTTATTTTATTTTATGAAGTCTGCTCCAATTTTATTATCTTGGCCCATGATGCCAGAGGCAGATGGTGGTGGTATGGCAGTAGAGGTTAAACCTTTACACCAATATTCCATTATATTTTGTTGTGTGCAACAAATGGCAACAGAGGGGCAGTCTAACAGAATGGTGTCTGAAGTAGAAGTGCATATGAAGCAAAGATGTGTCACCAAATTTCTACATGTAGAAAAAATTGCACACTGACATTCATTGATATTTGCTGAATGTTTATGGACACCAAACATTGAATGTAAGCACAGTGAGGCAGTGGGTGATGTATTTCAGCAGTGGTGACAGTGAAGGTCGGTCACCTCCACTGGTGCAGAATTTTATGAGCTCGGCATGCAGGCTTTTGTTCATCACTGGCAAAAATGCATATCTAATGGTAATGACTGTGTTTCCATGGAAATAAATAGGAGGCATTACTTTCCATGCAACCTTCGTATATGTTTCCTAAGACAATTCCTCTTCACTCAATGCTGCCCAGGCAAGCCAAAAGGTTAATAAATAAGAGTGGAAATAAAGGTTTTGGTATTGGATGGAGCTTTTATAAGACTATTCTGCAGTCCCAAGGTGAGCTTAATACCTTGACAGGATATCCATTTTTATATGTTGTTAGGTGCAATATCTGCTTTGTACCTTTACATGCAGTTGATTCAGATAGGTCTGTGTGCTGTTGATATAGAACCATTTGAGTTGGGAAAGACCTCTAAGGTCATCAAGTGCAGCTGTTAACCTAGCACTGACCGATCTATCTCTAAACCAGACATGTCCAATCCAGGTCCCTGGACAGCTAGTAATGCAGCCCCCCAACTTTGCACACGTTATGTGATTTTATGCATGTGTAGCTCAAGCGCAGACTGAATAGGCAACAGCAGAATGCTGTGGAGATGAAAGTAAAGTGGTGGGCTAACTCCACCTCTTGTGTCTATCACAATCAACTGAACTAAAACCCATGTGTAATTGCATGTTATACGAGCTTGTGCCACTTGGTGAGTAAAACATGGTGACTGGTGATAATAGTATTTCAGTCTACATACACGTGTATGTCCCTGTGAAAACATGTCTTTTTTCTTATTAAGCTGACAATTAAGTTTTCTTATTTAATTATTAAACCTGGGCTTATTCTAATAACCTGTGTTATTTCTAACACTTTTTAACTTTATAAGTTAACACTTAGGAGAATGTATCCTTATGTAATACTTATGCAGTACTGACAAATATTGTAATTTTCAACATCTTTAAGGTGAAAATCTACTTATCTGTGCTATGTTTCAAACCATAACAGCATTCATAATGAAACTTAAATTATAGTAAGCTCAAGTTATGGCAAATAGTTTTATACATTTGGCTAAACGCAGTCCTATGGAGATCAGAAAATATGCAGCCTTGCTTTCTGTTTTGATAAACAAATTTGAGAATAAGTTTTAAGATTTCAAAAAAAAAATTCATATTATGTGTACATTTGTGACTTCATTTTCACTCAACATAAATACATTACCTGTGAACTTTCAAGTGGGATGAACTCAAAGAAAATAATGACCATGTCTCTTTATCAGTGTGTTATTCCTCTCAGTAAATGTCTTAGTAATGCAACTTATAGATTTCTTTTAGAATTCTGATTCTCAGAAATAATCAGTATTCCAGAACAATAAGGAGTGTGTATATTTGTGGTGCTATAATTTGCATTTCTTTTCTCATAACAATGCTCACTTAGGAAAATGGTCAAGATACTAGTCACAAAGAGATACTTTACATAATCACATTTTTATCACTGCAATCAGTCAACATATTGAAAACCATCTTGACAGAATGTTTAAACGATCTGATTATTTAACGTGGGAGTACTTTGAGCAGGAAGAGAGAAGAGCGTTTTGACTGTTCAGTCTCACTTCTTTAGTCTTTTGCTGTAAGTGATCTCAGTGAAGTACCATCTTGCAATTCAATGAGACATAGGTAATCACATAAAGGGGGTTATTTTTGCTATTTTCTATTTGCTTGCCTCAGTGAAAATGTCACCTTGACTTTAATTATGTTTGCATCCCTTCGCAAGTTTTCTTCTTAAAAAATCTTGATGGGAGAGATTAGATGCTCTCTTCAGTCATGGAGAAGACAGGTGATATTTATTGTTCTATTGTTTCATTTTCTTAATTTATTTATTTTTTTTAATTTCAGAGAAAGATTTTTTTAATTGTAATATTGTGTCCTTCATACATAAAAACCAAGTTTAGATATAGTCTACTTTCATGCCTGTGACAGGCTGAAGGGGTACGGTGAGAGCAAAGCTTGCACTAGTAGCTGAAAGAGCGGCAGTGTTTGGCATAAATAATGCTCAAAAAAATACACAATTTCTAGCATTTGCTTCTTCTCATTTTTTAATTTAGCAATCAAGAAAACCAGCCTCATGTTTAGATTGCCTTTTACTCTGCTTCATTCTAGTGTTTCTCATAAAGACTAATGGTATACTTGGCTTCCAATAAGCCCTCTCCTGAAGGGGACAGAGAGGAAGCAGCAAATAAGCTGGTGACAACAGCAGCTGGCTGGGTGATGAATAGGAGTTTCCTGTCTTCTGTTAAGAGCATTGGCAGGCATTCATTCTAATCCAGTTTTCAAAAATGCTATGAATAACACTTCATAGCTTCCTACAGATGTCTGGAGACAACCTTTCACACAAACACTCAGACACATGCATGTAGAGTGAAATAGCCAAGGATTCACTGTAACTTAATTCGCACAGCTCTTGGCAGACATACACTAAACACTATGAGAAAACTACAATCAAAAGTGCTCACAAGGTGGACTGCTGCTCTCTTTGCTGGTAAACAAAAATTGCATACTGAAAAATGAAAAAAATACAATATTTTCACGTGTTCATAGAACCCACAATGTAATTTGATGATTTCAATTTAACAGGAGTGCTTTGAGGAGTTCTCCTAACTCAAGCACAACCATTCGTTCCAGCTGCTTAAAGACAGTACTCACTATTGACTGTTTGTTGTGAATAACAGGTTATTCCTCTCTTATTCATAAATGGATCTGTTACTGAGGTGCTAGAGAGAGGAGACCTCAGACCCTGACAGACATACTAGTCAAAGAAGCTCCTGATTCACTAATATTGTACAAAAAAACAACATCTGTTAGTGGAATGAGGAAAAAATCATACTTTGCTTG
>JAOWBP010000001.1:84129346-84148884 GCA_028571105.1 Tragopan temminckii | reverse complement strand
TTTTTTTTTTTTTTTTTTTTTTTTTTTTTTTTTTTTTTTTTTTTTTTTTTTTACGTAGTCTTATATGTAGTTCATTATACATATATTTCACGGGCTGTTTTTAATTGTCATTACTGGTGTAGTCTTGTACAGACATGGGATCTTCAGTCCTGTTGTTGGTTGGTTTTTTTTTTTTTTTTTTTGCATATCTGAGGATATGACATCTGGAAATCAAATAGTCAACCCTAACTTTTGATGTATTTTGGTAGTTAACTGCCATTAAATTCTAATATTATTAAATGTGTAGGCATGTTTGTCATCATTTGTGAAAAAACAATAGCAGCAGCTACTAACACAGAAATATTAGAAAAAAATAAAATTGATGTGGTAAATATCTTTCTCATTTTAAAGAGCAGCACAATGTAGTACATATTATATTATTGTTTTTAAAATTGTTATATTTTAATATATGTTTTTAAATTGGTAAATATTTATTCTCTCTTCTGTAACCTTTAAAAGATCATCCTCTGTTTCCTCATGGTTTATTCAGCCCTACAAACCAATGTCTAAAATAGTGACACTGGCAATAGTACTCTACATTGTCTGACAAGGAGAAATAAGTATAAAGACTAGTAAATTTCTGTCAGGAAGCTTTTCCCCTACTTGATGGAACAATTTTTCGTATTTTAAGTCACAGAAATTTTGCTCCATCATTCTTTCTTTTTTTTTTTTTAAAGTATCCTTGTTGTTCTGTGAGTGTAAAATAGACCAGAACAAAAGAACAAAGGCATTTTCATGATTCTCTCTAATTCTCTCTGTTCAATATTTATGATTCCTTCTTTGCTTATAGCAAGGGTGTAGATAAGCACAGAATGAGATGTAAACTGTAATCAGGTTACATGTAATTTATAACATTCACTAGCTCTTACTAAAAAATAATGCTAACTGTAAATGACACGATGTAAAGTCATATTCTCTCTTGCCTACAGCATAAAACAACTAAAAGTTACTGTAAAGCTATAAAATACAGCATACTAAAATAAAAAGGAACTCAATACTTTCAATATCTGTGGAACTCTCTATACATCCTAGCCCCTGGTCTCTTCCAAAATTCATTTTCTACTACACCTGTTCAGTTTAACTGTTGAGGAGATCTGGTACTGGGAGAGAGAAGAATGCCAGATGGGGAAACTTTGGAAGCAGTTTTTTCCCTTGATCTCTGATCACCTGGCCCCCATATTCACTTGAAGGATGACATCTTCCCATCTAGTGAATTCGAGAGCAATGTCTACAACAAGGGGAAACATAACTCACACAAAGAGGTGTAGTCCTTTCACACACTTATTTGACTCTGATGTAATTGAAGCCTAAAACTTCCCGTCAGTCTGCACATGGGTGTATTTTTTCACATTAACTGATGTGCAGATACTGTTGCATCCTGGATATCAGCCCAGATAAAACTGGCAGGGCTTTTTCAATTCATAGTTTTAGCATAGACATTCACTTGAGTAATGCTTGAAGTAATAAGCAACATTTTTTGAATTTCCTTTTCTAGATTTATTGACTTTCAATCTAAAGCTACTCTTTAATTGAGAGACACCTGCTGAAGCAGTCATCTCTCTTCTCTAATGTGTGTTTTTCTAGTACACAAATGGAATTTTTTGAGAAAACCTATGAGCAATTTATCAGTATTGCTCTCTTCTGCTCTGAGGATAGAAGCAATGTCTATTTTCTCTTCAGGAAACAGAAATAAGAGAGCAGAAATCTCTGTTGTATTATGCGTACAAGAAGACAAAATCCAAAGATTGTTCTTTGGGGAATTTTTTATAGGTATAAATGAAGATGGTACCTGCTGACATTAGGTAGGAGGAACTTACTGTAACATTTGTGTAGGTCTGTGAAAATAAAACAGTGGAGCTCCAAACTTCTCTTCCAATATGTTATATTTAAAAATATATTGTTTAGGGGATGTAGTTTTTACCTCAGTTCTCTTCTGTAGTTCAGGTTTCCTGCAACAAGATCAGATTCAACCCTACAGATATTTTACCTTAGAGGATCTAGTGAAAGGGCTAGAATCTGCAATGTGCACTCCGCTATCTCACTGACTTTGACTCTTTATTTCTGTATTTTTAATCAGGCTGATTTACTTTAGCATCATGTTTTCAAGTATTTCTTGAATGTCTAGGAAGCAATAAAAATAATCTATGGTACTGTGTTCTGTCTTCTTCATCTTAAAGGCACTTCTTGCCATTATCAATCACTGTGAACTCTGTTGACCCACTGAAATTTATTAGAAATTTAAAATATGAAATTTATTTTCTTTGTGATACATTGCAATGACAATAACCTCTGACAAACCATTCCAGAAATTAAGGACTCTTTGGCATGTCTCATTTTTGTTTTTAAAACTGATTCTAGCTGTGCTCAAATTAAGCTAAAACAATCCATAAAGAGGAGAGTAAGAGATCTTCTTGGATTAATATTTTGCCTAGCATTTAAAGTATCTCGTGTTCAGCCTGTAAGTATAATGTAGTGAAGAATACCAGGAACCAAAGCAAAGATATTCTCACATTCTGAAATTATTACAATGTTGAATAATTTGAAAAAAAAAAAAAAAAAGATCCAGTCCTACTGTCGTCTTGATTTCATTTAATTACTCTAACAAAATACCAAAATAAATAGCATCTAATACAAAATCAGTGCATTCTGTAATAGGATAGAAGTATACTCTTCTCCAAATCACTTTTGTATGGTGTGAAGAGCTTACCCTTTTGCCCGATCAAAATCTGGCAATGTTCAGTCAGAGACTTTTGCTGGTATTTACTGCAGGTGTTTTGCTGGTGAGAGTCCAGGCCACAATGCAAGGATTTGTGAGGCTACAGTTCTGGACAATTATTATCTCAGTGAATATAATTTTGAAATCTCTGTATTAAGTCCTGCATAATGTGTGATAACACATCCTTCAGGTTTGCTTTTGAAATTTTAGGGAGTGTTGCACCTTTCAATTGCTTTGCTGAAAGTCTTTTTGGGTAAAACAGACTTGACAACAGCCCCTGAATGTCACCAGAAGACCTAATATGTTTGCAGATAGTTTTATAGGGCATACAGCTTGAGCTGCTGTGTTTTGGTTGTCAGGTTGCTTTCTCCCTTATGTAGTAAAAGTTAGAACTGAGACCTTGTGATCTGAAGTGAAGAATATATTCAAAGTGATTGGTGTAAATAGAGATGCATCCTGCAGGCTGAAGTACAGTGCCAAGAGAAAGTGGAGTCCTTGAAAGTGCAATACATCCAAGTGTATTAAGTTGCTCAGATCTGCCAGATAACCCTTTCCTGTTTGGAGGAGCCAAGCATTTCAATCAAAGATCCTCTTAATTCTGACAACAGGGATATCCAGCGTAGCCTGTCTTTGTATAGTGCGACTTGGAAGCTGGAATTAAATTATACAGAGATTCATGAGATGGCCTGAAAGGGATATGTGAGAGGGCATATTTCCAGGTGCTCCTGTTGTCAGTGAATATATCTGTGGGCAGATATAAGTTTACACATATGTATATATATATAAACACGTTATACTTTAATGAATACATGTCTACATGTATGTTATCTATACACGTGTCTATGCATCAGTTAGAAAATTGGAGATTACTGATATGACAGTGGGCTGTCACCTTCCTTATCCTCCCTTTCTCACTGTTAATGCTTTATGCTCTTTGTCTCTTCTCCAGAAGAAAAGGGGATGATCCTATCTACTTTTGACACAGTGCATCTTATTTGTGTGACAAAAGCTTGCTCTGGTTTCACTAGGAATCTTTCCTGCTTATTCTGCAGGATCATTCTGGCTCCATCAGTTATCTGAATTATTTTAGTTTTACCAGACATCTCTCTTGCTGGCTATAAATCCTTAGCTCCTACTTTGCATATTTTACTATTTAAAAATATTTTTTCTACACCCTGGTTGTGCAATTATATCACAAATCTCCATTTTCCCCTCTGTGTCTATGCGTTGGTTACATATTTATATTTATCAGGGTTACAAATTTCTATTAGTATTCCTGCAGTGTTATGAAATTTTTATTATTAGTCACAGATCACCCTGCTTTAGTGTGCTTATGTCTGGGTTCAAGACAACCATGTTTATTATACCTTACCGTGTTTCCTACTTTATGGCTGCAACAGGTTTCTGCTTTGGCTAAATTTTCCTAAAAGAAACTGTACATTATATAGAATTTAAGGTTCCGTATTAGAGATGCAGTAAGCCTTGCAGGATTTGCATGGACAAGATGTTTGTGACTAGTTATAAATGTCAATGAACCAGACTTTGTTTATTTTGTCTTAATTTAACTTTTACTTTGCAGTACTGTGAGAACAAATATAATGGTTCTATGTCAGCAGGCAAGAATCATAAATGAAACCAGTCACACATGAGTGATATTTACTTCTGTAGCTCCAGGGGGTTGGTCTGAATACAGAAGAAGATATAGACAGTGTATGTTCTGATAAGCAAATTCAGTTCAAGGACTTGAAAAGAAACACAGCACAAGTTACTGCACATCCAAAGAAACAAGAAGAAAAATGTCTTTTTTGCAAGCTCAATTTAAAATTAAATAGTTAAAGAAAATTTTAGTTTGGATGTAAATACCTGGAATGCAAGCAGAACTTGGGGAATTATTATGATTCCTTGCTCCTTGCTGTTTAATGGTCAGAACCAAAATATTCTTAAATACTTCTATATTTAACACAGCACTGCCAAAATAAGCATACATGCCCAGAAGTAGTATTTTCAGTGATAGATTAGGTATTTACAGTTCACATAGAGTTAGCAAAGGAAGTCATATGCCCAAGAATGTGACAAACCATGCTAACATAGAAGCAAATGCCAACAAACCTACAAGGAAGAGACAGGCTGCCTCGCTTCACACCCTCAATTAGAGCTACAGTTTCTCTTGTCTGTGAAAGTGATGTTCAGAGTCTGACCCTGTTTCCCAACCTGAGATGCCTAAAGAAGTGCTGGTGCAGCTAGCCCTTGCCTTTTGTGAGGAGCCTGGACTAGAGCACTCAACAAAAACCAGAGAAGAAAACACAGGCTTATGGCTTTGTTCTGCTTCACAGTGCTCTTGGACAATGGCTTAACCAATAGTTAATGACTGGGGTGGTGAAAACAGGACGAAATCGATCAATGCAGCCAGGTGTGCTGGGATCTAGTCCAACAATCTAAATAATTTATGAGCTAAAGAGCAGTTTGTATCTTCAGTTTGATTAAACTAAGGCTGAGAGACAAGACTTAGTATAGCTTCTGTTCTTTTCTTGATTGCTGAAGTTCAGTGGAGGTTTTAGCCTACTTGGAAACATAGGAAAAGTGAATAACAAACCTAATGATCTGCAGTTCCTAATGCCAAAAGCTTTACAGTAAAAATGAAGCAAAACAAATAAATATAAGTAATTTAACATATGACTGGTGCTTTGGCATCAGCACATTTTAGCCTCAATCCTACTTTGAGTATTGAAGAGGTCTTACAGCCACTATAGGATGCTGCTGTGACTAAGACACATGTGAGATGGCACATTTGAAATTAAGCACAATGACCCACAAGTGTTGCTTCAGGGCTCCCAGGGTAAAGTTTGGTCTCCTTCAGTCACTGACAAATGTGGGATAGAGACATGACTGTCTTTGCTCTCTTGGCAAATCACCCTGAAACAGCATCAAATCTGCTTCAGCTTGTTTCTGTTTGTATGCCAGTACATACTTCACCTTGACAAAAATTCACTCAGTTTTGGTGTGGATGAATTACAAGTTTCTCTGTTATTAACACAAGATGTAAAACACCCTGAGTTTCAGTGGAGGGGCAGGAGGTAAGAAAGTAGGAGCCTAAGTTCTCTACATTTTTTCCACATACATTAATAAACTTCTGCTGTGAATAACTTTTTTAGGGGAGAATGATTGAAAAGAATAATACAGAGCTCATTACTGCAAGAAATACTACTCTGAGACAGCTTGTGAACTAAAGCTAGTACTATGTCACCATACTTAACTTACAGTGTTTTCCACAATGGCAACATAATTTTTAAATTCCAAAGAAAAATTCAATATCTTTTCCCTGATGTGTCTTTTCTTCATTCAAATTCCACACTGAGGAAACTTGGTAGTTGTTTTGAAAGCCTCATAGTTTAGCTAAAGGCTCAGGAGAGAAAGTTCAGCAACTCTGTTCAGCTCAGATAAGCACTATCAAGTCTAACTTCTTACATAAACCTGATTAAGATGTTTCAGGCGTTTGGAAATCTCCACTGCGCCTTCACCACTTTCTGTTTCATTTTTCCTTGTGACATCTGAGCTAGCTTCTAGTACAGTCCAGCCCTCCCTCCTTCCTTTCTCCTGACCAGTCATTGTATACAGTCCCAGCAATTCTCAGTCATTTCTTGCCTGTGACACTGTTTTCTAAAGAACCTTTCTTTGTAGAAAAGTTTTAGTTTCTCATGGGCTAGAACATCTTCTGCACTCATCTAAGTGTTCACCTTCAGATTTGTTTAGTCTGAAGATTCCCTGAACTTGAATGCATCAAACTTTATTGCTTAACACTGCATGGAATATAACAATCCTAGACTACATATGAGTCTGGTATTTTCCTCCTTTGAGAGTACAGTTTGGGCAACATCTCTCAAAATCAGAAAAGAGGTTAAAATTAGTACTTCCAAAATGTACTGACTGCCAGTTTTTCCTATGGATTTGTTTGTGGTTACTGATGAATTTGTAACTTGAGAAGACATGTTTGAATATTTCACAGTTGTATCTGTTCTACCCAACATACATAATTTTCTGCTAAAAAGTGTTTGCTATTTTACAATTTCTTGATTAATTTACTGAGTAATGCTTAATCCTAGAACCATCTGCACTACTACCATTTTTCCAGCTCACTCCTGTCTGTTTCTTCCCTTACCGAACATAAGGAGGAGTGACATGTAAAAGAAAGCTACAATCAGCTCAGTCCCTTAGCAAACATCTCAGCTTTCCAAAATTCTGGTATAGAACTCATGAGCCAAGTCATGTTACAGACGGACTGCGTGTCAATATCTTGCATATGCATACCACAGCTAGAGTGCTGCCCTGCAGCTTTGTCATTCCTAGTACAGCAATGCTTTCAGTGAAGAGCCCTCACATACAGTCAAGCAACATGCTTAGTTGCTCTCTTTCTCTCTCTCTCTCTCACATTTCCCTTCTCTCTCTCTCTGGGATCTCTTATGAAAGATAAAAATACCAGCTGTTTCTAGCACATGGGGTCATATATCAAAAGAAGGTGTGCTGCCACAATGTGATATACATATACACACACCACAAGGGAGAAAAGGGACATAAGTTAATGAATCAGCCAGATTTTCTCTGGACATTTTTTCTGTTATTAATCACTTACAATTCTTTCTAATATATATGAAACTTTCATGTTTGCTGCCAGAAAAAAAGATGCTATACTTTAAAAAGGCAAAAATATCCATGAATTTAAGGCCAGTATTGTATTGCATTTCTAAATAAAAAAAGCAATGACAACAACAACAATAACAACAACAACAATAATAACAATGATAATAAAAACAGTATCAGAATTCGGGTTTCATATTTGAAGACAAGATTGAGTGCCAAAATTAGTTCTTTGTAGTGGTACATGGGTCAAATAAGAAGATAAATAACAGAATCTGCCAGTAATAACTTCAAAAATCAGACTATGCGTGAAAAAAGAGGTATCAGTGTATGAAAAATATACCTGTCAAATATGCTGTTATATGTGAGTTTGACACCAGCCTTGCATAAAAGCATTTTTGACTGATGGTGCTACTTAGGAATATGGAAAAAAGGAATTAAACTTTCAGTACTTCTTCATTATTTGTCATACTCTTGTCTGAGTGTTTATGTCTTTTGCTTTATGTTTCCTTTATTTGTAGATTAAAAAAAAAATAAAAAAAAAAACCTTCAAACAACTCAATTTTTCGCATTCTTATTCATAGAAATTAGTAACTCATCAGATAGTTAATGCATTTACTTTAGATAGTATTTATCAAGAAATTAAATACAGGATGTACAATCAGGAAAAAGAAGATATAGATTTAAGATAAACATTTCAAAGAAAAGTTGTCAATTTTATTTTCACAGCTAAGAAAATGCAAATATAAGCATAGAGTTTCTCATGTTAAGATACTTAAAAGTCTGCAAAACATCTTGATGAATTTTTATTTGAACATTCAGATATCTTTAAATTAGAATTCTCAGTTGCAGACCCTAAATGAAGCAATTACATCTATAACTCTCGTGTGTTAATGTGTACATGAAATACTATGGAAAAAGACAAGGAAATCTGGCTTTGAAATGTAAACTAGGGTTAGTGTTGTTTAACCCAAGCAGGCAGCCCAGCACCACGCACTCCCCAGTTAGGATCAGGAAGAGAATCAGAAAGGCAAAAGTGTGAGAACTAGTGGATTGAGTGAGTTAAAGACAATTTACCCAGTAAAGCAAAAACTGTGCATTCAAGCAAAGCAAAACATAATATCCATTCTCTACTTCCCATTAGCAGGTAGATGCTCAGCCACTCCCAAGGAAGAAGGGCTCATCACATGTAATAGTGGAAAAGACACTCAGAATGTCCCCCCATTCCTCATTCTTTACCCCTGCTCTTATTGCTCAGCATTACACTGTGGTGTTGTATTGTATCCCTTTGGCCAGTCTGGGTCAGCTGAGCTGTCTGTGTCTCCTCCCAGCTCCTGGTGCACCCCCAGCTCCTTGTTGGCAATGTGAGAAGCTGAAAAGTCCTTGGCTTTCTGCAAGCAGTGCTCTGCAACAACTAGAACATCAGTGTGTTATCACTGCTATTTTTATCAAAAACCCAAAGCACAATACCATACCAGATACTAGGAAGGAAATTAATTATATTCTATCCATAAACATGACAATTCATAAGAAAGATATATTTTGATTTAACTATATTCACTTTTGCTTAACTTCTCATTTCCTTTGGTCTGCATGGTGAGATGAAAAATGATCATTTTGTCTAACTTACCAGTTCCACCAGACCTTACCTACTGGTGTGAAGGTATTCTGGATGTCAAGAAGAACATCAGTACTAATGTTAAATCCCTATAAGCAGATGCCTGTGCAAAACAATATCTTTTTTCTTCCCCCTGAAATAAAAAATTAATCACTAACAGTGAAGACCCTTTTTTTTTTTTTTTTTTTTTTTTTTTTTGGCAAATTTCATCAACTGACTTCAATTTCTGCTGGAATGGTAATATACATGCAGAATATAGCAGTGTTCGCATCAAAGTCTCTTAGCCATTTTACACCTAATGATTTTATTTTTATTGTGTAAAAATGACCCTGGTCAAAAAAGATTTGTCATCTTACAGTTAAATGAATTAAGGTTCTGAGAATGGAGATACATAACTAAATAGCAATATCAGTAACACTGCTAGTCTTGGAAGTGAGTCTATTTTTTTCAGTCTTGTAAGAAAAGGATTAAATGAGTTACAATGTAAAAACATTACAATAAATCTGCTTGGAATTAAACCAAAGTTTTCTCTCAATTCTGGTAGTATGACTATGCTGAAAGGTTTTTATTGTTGTTGTTGTTTGTTTTTTGTTTTGTTTTGTATGAGCATTCTTCTATTTGTTTCAATTACTCCAGACAGAATAAGAAGATCGCTAAACTGGATTGCAGTAACCTTGAGATGTACTGATTCAAAACAACCCCCCCCTTTTTTTTTTTTTTTTTTTTTTTTTTTTTTTTGCAAGAGTGTAATTTTTAACCAGAAGAGCCAAGTGATCTCTCTTTCACTCAAGAACTAAGAAACTAATTAAATTAGGTAAGAAGTACATGACAGTAAGAGAATAAAATGCCTACAAGGAAAGGAGGGAAGATTCATATTTCTTGCTTCTGAATACTTCATGTAGACATTCGAATTAGCCATATAGTTTTTCTACATTTGTTTCTCTAGCCAGTACCGATTGTATTTTGGGGAACCTAATTTAAAGTAGGAGACTAAAAGTTTATATACTGTCTGACTAATGTGGACTCTAGACCTGAAGAATGAATTCTTGGGACAAACTTGAAGAAAAAGGCTTACTCCCCAGCCTACTGAAATCTATGACTACAACATGGCTTCATCTGGGATAGAGTTAATTTTCTTCCTAGTAGCTGGTACGATACAGTGTCTTGGATTTAGGATGAGAACAATGCTGGTATCACACCAGTGCTTTAGTTGTCGCTATGAAGCACCTACACTAAGTCAAGGACTTTTCTATCTGTGCTACCCTACCAGTGAGGAGGCCAGAAACTTGTTAATTAGATTAGAGGGAAAACTGGAGTAGTTGGTAGAATAGCAGAAGTCATAAGGCTTCTTTACAAAGTGACATTCAGCACCTTGCTGCTTTATATCAATGGTACCATTTTTTGATGTTTTGGCTCCAATTGCACTTGAGAGTGGCTGGGATTCACCAAGACCAGAAAGCCAAAAGAAGAATCATCTATGGTGAGAACGGTGGTTTATGATCTGTTCTTCAAAGGCAGACTGCATCATGTAAGATCTAGGCTTAAAAACCATGATTTGCATCTGGCTACGTAATAAAAATAACTTCTATGACACTGTCTCGCTCCAGTTTATAGGAGGGAGAGGAGGTTTTTTGATATATGTACACCCGGCATGTGATTAAGTAACAACGGTTCAAATGTTGGTTTGACCAGTTTGTTATAAATCCTAATCAGGGAGATGGGGAAGGGAAGGACGGCAACTATTATGAATTAGAGTGACAGGGAAGGGAAGGAGGGCAACTATTATGAATTAGGATGTTGGGGAAGGGAATGAGGGCAATAGAAAAGATAGGAAATAAGCAAGAATTGCGTGAAGCGGGGATAGTCACCACTGGGATATAGCAGCGGTCCTGTTGCTCACCATCCCGATGGTTCGAGGCAAAAGAACATTGGGAGAGCAGCAGCAGTGTGGCCGGTCTTGGGCATTAAGCAGGTAGGAGGAAGAAGCCGCAGGGTAAGTCCGGGAGGAAGCAGCAGGACTCAGGTAGCAGGCCCAGGAGTGTTCATTAGCATGCAGGCATTCCATAGTGAGGAATCTGATGGCAGACACCTTTGTTCTTCTTCTTCAGCATGCAGGCATCACATCATGAGGAATCTGCTGCCCCTGGCCTTGTCCATCTGTGTCTCCCAGACAAAGGATTTCTCAACCCTTGCCCAGGACTTGCTTGGACTCATTCATTTGTGTCCCCAGCAAGCTTTGAGACAATGATGTAAAAGAATAGTTTCTTACAGATCTTTGGTAGTAATGTACGCAGGTACATTGTTTTTAATATAAAATTGAAAACAGATAGTTCATCTTCTCCCTGCTGTGCTGTACGGAATTGCCTTTTTTGATTTACTAATGGTGTACATTAATTCAAAAGCTATCTTTGGTATTAGAGACTGGAATGAAGCAGTGCACCAGCTGAGACACATCATTGTATGTACACATATACACATATTTGAAATCCAGAATCTTAATAATGAGGAAGCATTAGAACTGAAGATGATGATTATATAACTTAGTACTGTGCCATGAGAAAAATAATGCTCTTAAAGGCATTTATTCTGATGCCAAACTATAATCAGATGATGACTGTTTATTACAAATTATACCTGATTATTCACTGTGAAGAAAGTGCTTAAACAGAAGGGGCTTACAGATATGAACAACTAGAATTTGTCTCAAAGTGAGAAGTTTAGCCTTTAATTAGCCCTAATTCACATTTATGAATAACTCTGATATCAACTGCTGGAAAGTCTTTGAACTGAACAACAGGAGTTCTTTCTCATTCCTTGTTCAAGTTGAAAAGAAAATGCTGTTGGCTATACAGATCTGACATTTACTGTATGTATTAGTGCCATGGAAATGTCACAGTAGGTCTGCATCCAGGCTTTTTTAAGGTATATGTGCATAGGCTCAGCAGTTTCCTTCATGAAGATCCTTTCCAGGGGACAAGAATAGTCTGCTCTGATGGGCAGGAAACACAGCAGGCATGGCAACAGGCTGGCTTGGCTCACCGGGAACCTCCTGACTAAGTTCAAACACAAAAAGGAAGCATAAAGAGAATGAAAAAGAGAATAAGCTAACCAGAAAAAAAATATAGAAATACTGCCTGTGAGTGTGGTTATGGGATTTGGAAACCACAGCTCATCTAAGCATGACACTGATTGGTCGATGAAATGCATGGCAACAAAAAAGTTTCCTACAGGTATGCTGGCAAAAAATGTCTAGGTGTACTGAAGAATAAAGACAAGAAAAAGTTTAAGGTTTTTGGTTTCTTTTAATCCCTTGCTCTAGCATACTCTTAGAAAAGTCAGGCAGATAAGAACTGTATGAATGGATTACAAGTTAGATGGAAAAATAAGCTATGAAGCTGTGTTTGAAGTCTCACTGGTAGCCTCCTACAACCTAAATAACTCAATGATTTTAAGCACATCACTTCTTATTCTCACTCCCACTGAATGAATCTCCTGACGATGTTTTGTTCTTTTACATAAATCTGGTAAACATAGCATAGGAGAAATAACTGAAATGGATTTATACTTGAAATGTTTCAAGACCAGGATTTTTAGTGTCTGGAAGAGAATACTGGTTTCTCCTTGATCTGAAGCAACTTTTCATCAACTGACTTTGAAATCAGTAGTTTACAGGCAATTCTTAAAGCTTTATTGGCCTATAAATGGGATCAGAATAATTTATAAGGAGACAAGAGACCCAAATTTTTGTCAAGAGCTGCTTTTGCATCTTAAACTATTGGTCATTTCATAAAAGGCATTAGTAAAGAAAAGCTTTCCTGAAGCAAGGACTTGAAAATCTCAAATATGTCTCAAGTAATTGCCCATCAGTGCACAAATGTAAATTGTTCCTTTGGACTTATCTGTGTCTTAATCATTTTCTTCTGCAAGTTCTGGATTGCTGCTTGTTATTTCCCTCCATTCTATTTCAAAGAGTCAACTCTCCCCTGAATTTATGTAGGTGCAATAGTTTTGCTTTAAGTTCTAGATCTGCTGCAGAAGCCAAATGCATCATGAAATCAGAATAATCCAAGGATCTACATAATCCTAAATCTTAAAATACCTTATTTTAGAGTTCATTATGTAGTTACAATGTAGTATCATGTAGTTACAATTGTTGATCTTAAATTCAATCTTCAATGAATGAATGCATTAACTAATTATATATTATATTTGAAGGTACCGGGGGATTTTTTCCCCAAGATGGTTCACCACACTGACCCAGAAATTACAGCACTGCAAGTCAGAGAAAATAGCATTTCTAATACTGTTTTGTCTGTTCTACATAATAACCATTATTGAGAATGTAAAATATGAGTGATAAGCTAAACTCATATTATTAATTTTGAAAACAGAGGAATTTGCTAAACCTCATAAAGTTTAAGAGTTGTCATATCAAACTATATTTTAGTCAGCTATCAGTAGTAGAAAGCTAATCTTTTCAAGGAAAAATATTTTTTTTATGATGTATGGGACACATCATGGTTCTGAAATCTGTGTCAGCATGCTTTACCCTTGAAGATTTTGCAGAGGTGTCTTTGATAGGAAAACACTGAGTAGATTTAACTTTGCTTTTGAAACAAAACATTGAGTGTTTCTGATATAAATGAATATATTAGTACTTTTGCTCCCCTGTAATGTAAGAAAAGATGCAGCCATATAGCAAAGCTGTTTTATTAAAAGAACTGATTGCATAACAGTACACTACATGATAATAGACTTCTTTGCCTTTATGCTTGAATAAACACAAATTAGATGATAACACTTTATTTTAATGATACACTGATTAATACTGAATTACAATAAAACCTTCTTGAAAGTGCATGTGACATTTCCATTAATAGCAATTGAATTTGTTATTATTACTGTTATTATAATGAATACCAAATCAAATTACTAGTGATAGAATACTTAAATTATATTACTTGCTGCTTCAGGAAAAATATAATTTTAGCTCTTGAAACTTACCCTATTCCCGTACCCAGAATCATTATTGTATGAATTATTATGCTTAAATAAAAAGTAACATTAAAAACAGAATGTTGTACAATCACAATATCATTTAATGCTTAATTTTCATGTAATCATAGAATGACTTGGCTTGGAAAGGACCCTAAAAATTATCTAGTTCCAACCCCTCTACTGTGGGCAGGGCTGCGACCCAGCAGATCAGGCTGCCTAGGACCCCATCTAACCTGGCATTGAGTGCCTCCACAAATGGGTCACCCACAATTTTTCTGAACAATCTGTTCCAGCAGCTCCCCACCCTCTAACTGAAAATGTTTCACCTAACATCTAATCTTAATTTCCCTTCAAATGTAAAACCATTCACCCCTGTCCTATCACTATCTGTCTATAATAAGTCAATTTGGATCACTGGGCAAAGTAGAGGGGTCTGGTCCATGCTCAGTTTTTTGTCCACCAGAACCCCCAAGCCTTTCTGTTCAGGTCTGCTCTCAAGAGTTCTTAATCCACTGTGTAATCATACTTGGGATTGCCCCAGTCCAGGTGCAGCACCCCACGCTTGGCCTTGTTGAATTTTGTTATGTTCACACTGGCTCAATTTTTGAGCTTGTCCAGGTCAATATGCTGAGCTACCCAGGAAACAAACCTGGGTTTCAAGAATAGACATCTTGCATGATACCGCAAAAACAGTGGAACAATTAATTTTTAATTGATTTTTAAGAGGTCACAATTTTATCAACACAATTTCATCTCAGTAATTAGTGAATTAAGATAATTATGATGAATTTTAGCAAAATATAGCTTGAATGGTGAAATACTAGACAATAAGCAGTATCTGTTTCAAAGACTTCTATAGATATGCGTTTAGTTCTTAGAAATAGCTCAAATTAAAAACCTCTTTGGGTTATTGTCATAATGTGCAGTTTTAGTAATGATCTCTTCAGTGTTCCTTGGAAATATTCTGGATGTCCTTGTCATGATTCAGAAGTTTGCTCATTATTCTTTCTGTTTCCTTTTCATTGGTGGTAGTAGGACACTATTTCCATATTCCAGTGCAGATTTAACTCAAGCAGTTTTAGATATTTAGGATATGATTTAATCCCATCCCGTAACTCCTTATACAGATTACATAGAAATAGGGTATTTTTTAAGTGTTTTTTACAGTGGAAACCTAATGGTGATGGTGCTGCAACATGTTAACATGCCTATTCTACAATGTTTGTGTGAAGTTACTGGGTCAAGAAACTTTGGGTTGCTGTAGTCCTTACAGGACAGTAAGAAGCAGCTTTATACCAAAGCTCAGGTTTTGAGAACTGTCTTGACAAACTCACTGACTCTCTGTGTAAACTGATATTCTGCAAACTGGAACTTCTTCCTCTTATCTTTTAAAATTAAGGTTTATGTATATCCCCTTAAGCCTTAGAAAAATGCTCTCTTAAAGATCCACAATATGAGGATCATATATGAGGATTGTGCTCAGAGGCTCTTTATGGGAACTTTCTGGAGCATTTTATTCAGATGGCATTTATCCACTTATTTGGATGTGAAACTCAGACTAAATAAACTGGTGAAAGACTTTCATTCATTCAGATGCAAAAGAATTTCAGAAGCCTGTTTCAAGGATTAGACAGTAGGGAACACACAGCAGTTTGCCCCTTGCCCAAAATGGAACACTTATTTTCTAAGGCTCTCAGTAGGGACAAGTTTTGATTTGAAAAAAACTGCAAAAAAAAGTCTCTGCAGCCAAAGCATATCAGACATTAATTGCACTAACTGCAATCATTTCAGATTCTATGAAGCTGTGGGGAAATGTGTTCATCACACCATTGTACAATCTACAGAGATTTTATTTGGAAGGAATCCCATCGAGGTAGTATGTTGTTTTCCTTCTTTAATAGCTGCACTAGTCAGAGAAAAGTGATGTCTGTTCAGCACTATTCATCAGAAGGAGGTAAGTTTGATCTGAAGGGTCAGAGTTCTCCAAGGAAGTTAGAGAATTTATCATACATCTAGTTAAACTTCCTACCAGAAGAGAAGTTTTGTCTTTAGCTTACTGACACAATGCTTTTCAATTTGCTAAACATATAAACCATTTGTTGCTTGCCATTGAGAAGCTAAATTGAAAGCTATTATAGAGAAAATAAAACAGAATTCTCAAACAAAAAAATAAACTTTTTTAGAATAAAATGCATCCATACATTCCTAAATCTAATAATAAGAAAGCACATCATATTAATTTGCAGTAGAAACAACAACATACTGTTTATCCCTCATCCTCCAAAGAGGGGACTGTTGCATATTTATAGCATACTTTCAGATTACAATTAGCAGTTGATCAGCGACTGAACGTGAGTTTGCAAGATTATGAAGTGATTCTAATGGAGATTAAATGCACATAGGAAAATCACTTACTATGAGCATATGATTTTAAAATAAACTTTTAAGATTAATATATCTGCCTTGCTGCATCTATCCCTCTTTGCTTGACCCATTTCACTGTTTTCCTATAGGTAAAAGAATAATCATGGTCTTGACCAGCTTTATGTCAGCTTTTGCAGTTCAACAACAAAAGGTATTTAAGAAGTCTTGGAAATTGCTGATAATTGTGAAGAACACAAAAGACCATTTCCAGTCATGGATGATTTTATGATATACTTTTTTTATCCACCATGTTGTCTATATTGAAAAAAAAAAAAAATATTATTGTTGTTGTTTGCTTTTCCCAATTAAACACAAAGTAAACTGAATTTAACTGCAAAAAGAAAGTTTATAGAAAAAAATGTTTGCAGAAGAAAAGCTTATAGAACAAGAAAACCTAAAAAGCATATTACTTGCTATGTTATAAAAAAGTTCATGGCAATAAAAAAATCTAATTTTTAGTTGTTATATATCTATTGCTAATATTGACACTAAAGAACTTCAAGCAAATCAGGTACAATTTGTGATTTCAGCAATAAAATATTTCTGTATGAGAAATGTGACATTTTCTCTTTACTGGTACTTGATATGAGAAAAAAAAACAATCCACAGTACGGCTCAGCTGAAAATATAGCGTTTAGGGACTCACGTGATTTCAAATAATTCAAAGCACTACAATACTTCCAGAATTATATCTTCTGACTCTTCCTTAAATTTATGCATTGAAAGGATATATGCTAGTAATAACACATACAATATTCATTTCTTTTCCTAATGCATGCAGTATTTCCTGGGTTCACCTCAAAAAATCTTTGATAATAGTAGATGTATTTCTTTCTCCATGAAAAGGAGTTACATGGAAAGCAGGTAATAGAATTTCTCAGCAGAATAAAAAATCTGCATATGGAAAAAAATGACATCGAAGCTAGAGATTTATTAAACAATGAAGCCAAATCTGGATTGTTATTATTGTATACATCTGGTGATCTTGATTGCTATTTTAAACAGTGTTTCTCTGCGCTATCATTCAGAAATTTCAGTCTGTGAATTAAAAGCACCATGATAAGACATTACAATGCTTAGTAAAAGCTATGTAGTCACTTTCAGACTTCTCTAATGTGGACTCTGAAACCAGTTAGTTAAGACATGCTGCATATGCATTGTGTACTACATATTAGTTCATTTTCTTCAAATGTTTTCACATTAAAAATATTAAAACATTAACAATATTTCCTTAGATCTACAAATATTAAGCAAAAGAAACAAAAGACAATTATTTAATAAAAATTCTACAAAGTATAGCATAGAGAATTCTCCAAGTAAACCATCAATACAAATAAGAAAAAGAAAGTAAATCTCTGAATGAGCAGAAGGCAAGAATAGAAATAAATTGAGATTTCTTTGCAAACCTCATAACAAAAATGAAAGGAAATATGTCAACATTGCAAATCACCTACTTCTGTGAAGATCTTCTATAATTCTGACATTCCTGATAGTTGCTTGTTGAACTTTCAATATTTTCTGTAATTTTATCAAAATATATTCCTCTATTTCAACGCTGCAGGAAAGTTTGCCCTGATAATGTAAAGCAAACTGCTTTGGCTGTGATGCTTGTTCCAGCTGTTCAAAAAATTGTTAAAGGGAAGGTTTTCTTTTTCTGGTGTTTTATGACTCTTTTACTATACATTTGACAACTGATGTTCTCTCTGTTCTTCTCCTTAACTTGTCCTCCTAAATCTGATTTTTAGACTTCTAATAATTTTTACTATTCTTCTCTTAACCCTGCTCACTTAGATTACATCCTTCTCAAACTATGGCAAATTCTGCATGGCAGAGGAGATGCCAGCATTGAGAAGAGTGGAAAAGCATGTCAAATGTTTCATGGACGATAACCACTTCACATAATCCAAAATATTAATTCCTTTATAATAATTAAGTAATTGTTGATTTGTGTTGGTTTTGTGATCCATTAAGTGCCTGGGCTCTTTTCAGTACTGATGATGTCTAGTCGTTTGTTTCTCATCTTGTGTTTATGATAGTAGAGGACTTTTGCTGAGTGCATAGCTTGTCATTTCTCCTTATTGAACTGTTGTGGTTGTTTGTTTTTTTTTTGTTTGTTTCTTTTTGTATTTCAAATTGTGTCTTCAATTAGCTGTGATCATTTCACATTCTAAACCAGGCCTCTGGCATGCTTGTGAATACTCACAGACTGGTATCAATTGCAAATTTCATGATCACATTCTCTTCTCACTTTCTTGTTTACCAAAATTAAAAAAAATATATATTGATGTTTAGAACAAAACTCAGTGTAGAATATCATTACCCCAGATTTCAGTTTGACAGGGAAAATAATTACTCTTTAATCATTTTTCATTCCTTTAGTCATTCTCTCTTGACCATTTTTCCTTAGCAAGTCACCTCAGACAACGTTAGACAATTTTAGTAATGTCAAGCTACTCTTAAATTATCCCCAACCACTGAAACCAGTTTCCCTGTTGCAGAAGAAATAAAGTTATCTTCATAAGCCTAGATCATTATAAATCTATACAGGTCTGTATTGATCTTTTTGTTATTTTCTAGATAGTTATAAAGCTCTTACTTGGTTTGTTCCAACATTCTTCTGGAAATAAAAACGAAGCTCAATAGACAATATTTTCCTTTTTCTTCCTTTTCCCTCCCACTTAGATAGTGTGGAGTATCTTTATGCTTTTTTACTCTTCTGGATTTCCTCATTACCTATTATCTCTCACAGACAAGTGCAAACAGTTCTGAGATTATAGCAGCCAATTCTCAGACTGTGATATAGTGAATTTCATCAAGGACTGCCAGCTTAAAAACATCTTATGCACTCTTTATTACATCCTATGCCTGTTGAAAGAAAAAATCTTAGTCTTTGTCACTGCAATATTGTTTAAGTATCTGATAATAATGAACCCTGAAGAAAAAAAAGGATTATCTCTGCAGCTATGTCAACGGTTTACGGGCTGGTTCGGCCCGGTTCCGTGACTTGTGGGGCGGAGGGATCCACGGATCCACACCTCCGGAAAAGGGAAACAGGGGACCCCAAATAATTGAAAACAGCGGCAACAATCTGAGGTGGAACAAATGAATTTA
>JAOWBP010000001.1:84069943-84115231 GCA_028571105.1 Tragopan temminckii | reverse complement strand
AATTCTGATTATATTGTATTATAGTGTGTTATCTTGCATTCCGATACTATATTTAGTAAATTAGTTTGTTTCTCCTCGGATCGTTGCCGCTGCTTTTAATTATTTTGGGGTCCCTTTTTCCCTTTTCTGGAGATGCAGATTTTGCAACATCCCTCTGCCCTGCTAGTCACGGAACCAGACCGAAGCAGCCCTTAAACCACTGACAGGAATGCAGCAGCATACAGTCAAGTTGGTAGCTGCAGTGCATTGAAGGTAAATTTCTGGTGAAAGTGTTGGAGGAGCAGTGGAGTTCCATGAGGGACTCGTGGAAAAACTCAAATGGAGGAAGGTTTACAGAATGTGAAAAAGGAGTCTGGTTACTTGGGAGGAATGCAGGAACACAGTCAGGGCATGGAGGGATGCAACAAAGAAATTTGAGTCCCATCCAGAATTCAATCTGGCAAAGGAGATCAAGGACAATAGGAAGGGTTTCTTTAAGTACACAAATAGCGAAAGGAAGATCAGGGAAAATATGAGCCTGCTGCTGAATGAGGTGGGTACTCTGGTAACAGAAGATACTGAGAAGGCGGATTTACTGAACGTCTTCTTTGCTTCGATCCTTATTGCTTAGAAAGGTCTCAGGAATTCTAGATCCTGGTGGTAAAAGAGGGAGACTGGTGAAAGGAAAACTTCTCCTTACTCTAGGAAGATCCGTTTAGAGATTACTTAGACAAACTTAACACACACAAATCCATGGGAAGAACCTACAAGTGCTGAGGGAGTTAGTAAAAGTGATTGCCAATTGCTCATTACCATCTTTGAAAGTTCATGAAGAAAGGGAGAGGTGCCCAAGGACTGGAGGAAAGCCAGCGTCACTCTAGTCTTCAAAAAGGGCAAGAAAGATGACTTGGGGAACTATGGGCCAGTCAGCCCCAACTCCATTCCTGAGAAGGGTGGAACAACTTATTCCAGATGTCATTTCCAAGCAGGTGGAAGAAAAGAAGGTTGCCAGAAGTAGTCCACATTGATTCACTAAGGAGAAATCACGCCTGACCAATCGGATAGCTATCTATGATGTCAAGACTGACTGGGTAGATAAGGAGAGAGCAGTAGATGTTTTCTACCTTGACTTCAGCAATGATTTTGGTACTGTTTCCCATAACATTCTCATTAACAAACTTAGGAAATGTGGGATAAATTAATGGACAGTGAAGTGGACTGGGAACTGGCTGACTGGCAGAGCTCTGGGTGCTGCAGGGTCTAGTTAGAGGCCTGTAGCTAGTGGTATTCCTCAGGGGTCAGCACCGGGTCCAGTGTTGTTCAACATCTTCAACAACGACCTGGAAGAAGAGATAGAGTGCACCGTCATCAAGTTTGCTGATTATACAAAGCTGGGAGGAGTGGCTAACACACCAGAAGGCTAAACAGAAGGTTAGTGGCTGACCTGTTGAAATGAAACCTGGGAGATCTTGTGGACAGTAGGTTGGCCATAAGTCAGTGTCTGAACCCTTCTTTCTTTCTTGGTTCAAAACTCGCTTTCTGAGGCATTTCTTGCAATAAAACTCTGACTTATCTAAGAGGTGAGAGGTGTGCGTTGCCATGTGGCAGTCAGCATTATTCAGTAGAGGGTTCTGCATTTGAAAGCATTTCTCTGTAGAATGTTTATGGTGGAAGATCTGGCCAGTGACCAAATA
Organism: Tragopan temminckii; assembly: GCA_028571105.1. NCBI lineage: Eukaryota > Metazoa > Chordata > Aves > Galliformes > Phasianidae > Tragopan > Tragopan temminckii. The sequence continues at coordinate 84,113,558 of JAOWBP010000001.1, read as the reverse complement.
ACTCCAGCTTGGTATAGGAGACTGGGGGATGATACCATTGTAACCTGTGAAGGCAAGATACAAGTGAGCACTTCCCTGCTCCCTCTTATGTGCTGTCAAGGCCTGGAAGATGGAAACACAAGGAGTTCCCTCTGAGATCCAGAAGCTAGGAGCTGTCACACCAAAAGGAGCTGACTAGAACACTTTGGACTTATTTATAAGTTTGTGCTGTCATTGAAAAAAGTCATCGTCATAATCAACTGAACAATAAGCCTCAATGACCCATCAGTACCGAAGATCAACATCTGAACTATGAACGCTGGACCTGCGGTGGTGACTATTTCTTGCTTCCTACAAAGACTCCTTGCTTTTATTTCATATCTTTTCTGTTTCCCATCTTCCCTTACCCATCTCCCTAAACAACTAGGATTTGTAATTAACTGGTGAAGCTAACATTTGACCCACTGTGTTTTGATCTCACCATTGGGAATACATATACTAAAAGAACCTCCTATCCCTCCTATAAATTGGAGCAAGACAGCCAGCAGTGTGGTACTGTGACCAAAACGTCCAATAATATCCCGATATGCATTAAAAAGACCATGGCAAGCAGGTCTAGGGAGATTCTCCTCTCCCTCCACTCTGCTCTGGTGAGCCCACATCCAGGGTACTATGTCCAGTTCTGGGCTCTTCAGTCCAAAAAAAGACAGGAAATTACTGGAGAAAGATCAGAGGTGGTCTACAAAGATTTTTAGGGGACTAGTGTGTATCTTAGGAGACTTAAGACTGTTCAGCTTGGACAAGAGAAGACTGAGAGGGGATCTTATCAAATAGCTATAAATATCTAAAGGCAGGTGTCAAGAGGATGAGGCCAGGCTCTTTTTAGTGATACCCAGTGAGAGGACAAAGGACAATGGGAGCAAGCTGAAACATGGTAAGTTCCATCTGAACATGAGATAAAATTTCTTTACTTTGAGGGTGACAGAACACTGGAACAGCCTGCCCAGAGAAGTTGTGGAGTCTCCTTTTCTGGAGGTATAAAAAATCCACCTGGGTGCTTTCCTGTGCAGTCTACTGTAGGGAACCCATTTAAGCAGGGAGGTGGATGAGATGATATCCAGATATCCTTTTCAACCCCCGCGATTCTGTGAAATAGCAATAAACTTTCTCTTTTGATCTTTTGATTTATTATTTTTTTCAACTTTATGGTAATCTTCAATATTTTGTTTCAGTTTCTATTAGGTACTGTTTTTAAGAAAAACATATCTGTTTTAAGATAGCTGATTTTTGTGTTTTCTGCTTCCTGTGTACTTTAGCAGTAGCACTGCCAGTCTGCACATCATGGTTTTCACATCAGGTTCTTATCAAAGAAAGTTTACTGAAATGTGAACATGCTCGTATAGTTGCAATATCATGCTGCTCCCTCATCTTGAACTCAAATCTAGATCTTCTCATGCATATTGATCAGCAGATCTCGACATACAGACTTTGAATCTTTGAAAGAAACAGGAGATCCTTGATTCTGCAGCAATTCTAACAGCTCAAAGATTCACAGACTGTCTATCCTGCCTTTCTTCATAGTTCCTAGAATATACAATCTAGTTTTAGAAAAAAATATTTAACAAACAATAGGCTGACTAATCTAAATGTTTTTCCACTGTTTCAAAAAAGAGGACTAGAAGACAGAATTCCCAGTGAGAATTGGAAATCTAGTTACATTTTATTTCAACATACGGAAGCAAATACTACCTAAGAATCTAACTCAAACTTTCTGAATAAAATTCTATGAAATTATAGACCCGTTCATCAGTTTGTACATGAAAAAAATATAAAATAAGTAGTGAAAAAGTAGAATAATAAAACAGTTACACTGAGGGCTGTTAGCCTGAAATTGCTGTTCTTGTCACTTTTTATCTATCTCAAACGGTACAGTTAATCTCTGACCCCACAAAGTGGTCCATCTGGCTGGAAGGCATTGTGCCCTTGCAGAGCCCCGCTAAAGTCAATGGGGTTCACGTGCTTGGAGCAGCTTGCAGAGCAGGGCTAATTCTATAAATTAGTAACTAGGTTCCTTTACACAAGCATCAAGTTCCCCTCAAGTAGTCCAAGCAGCTCAATTATTGCATTATAATTAAATGATCTTTTTCCAGCTGTAACAATTTGCACAGATCTCAGTGAGGCACTCTCTGCACAGATTTCAGGAACACAACACAGAGAGCTTCTCCAAAATGTTTACCGTATGCATAAAGCATATGGCACGGTTATGCAATTGTGTTATGTACCAGGAACCTTGCAAATTTTCAGATATCAAGAAATAGAGGAGGGAGAAACTTAAGCATTACAAGCTTTGCAGCATATTAGTGCTGTCCTCACAGAAAAGGAACAGTGATATTAGTAGCAATGAATGTCAACAATAGCCATGTAATATGGAAGATGAAGTAACCTGGGGCAACTGATACAGCGATTACTATTTTTTCCCGAGTTAAAGAAATGTGATCTCTAGATATTTTTTTTACTATCCATTTCTCAGCTTAGTGCTTTATGTTATGTTTCACCATCTGAAGACTATTACAATCTTATTTACTGTATTAAAATAATTGTTGCACTGTAAAAAAACTCACATAATTAAATGTACTATTAAAAATTACCATTATTACCATTATTTGTTCTACTAAAAATGCTTAGCGGACTCAAGAGAATTTGGGATAACACCATTTGTTCACATTTAGAAAGAATAGATGGTCAGGGATTCATCTACATTAATGCTCGTAGATGCTTCTTGTGAGCTGTGATTCTGATTGTGTTGCAACCCAGAAGCCTCAGGGTGGTTCAGTGTGGATGGACAGAATTTCGATCTGAGGGTTTCCACCTCAAATGATGTTTTCCTTCACATTCACCTGTATGTCAATGAAACATATATAATTCATGGTCTTTCACATTCTTTATTTTTTCCTCTCTTCACAAAACAGTGTCACTCCATCAGTATAATAACAACTGTTCTTTTTCTCAAAGACATCAAGTAGGCAAATCTATTTTTCATTACAAGGGAAGGAACTGCTTCACCAACCAATGCAGACAGGAGAGGCATAGTTTTGCATCTCATGAGAAAAAAAAAAAAAAAACTATGGTACTCAGAAAATCAGTTAACCAGTACCTCTGTCCCATGCTAAATACTGAAAGATCTACAAAACTTCTCCACGTGCTCCATGTGTGACATAAGTAGTTTCATGCAGTTTGTTGATAATTTGAAGGAAGATAAGAAAGGACAAAAATGAAGAAATAATCCAGCTTTTATTATCACTGTGTTAAGACACAGAGCTTTTTTACACTCAAAATTAAATTTATGCTAAATGCATGGTATTTTCTGACAGTACTGAGGTATTCAGGTGATAAAATGAAGACTGTATGAAGGTAAAACTTGCAACATGTAGTGATTGATAAAATGGTGGATAGTATTTAGGACAGACAAATGTAGTCTTTCACAAAGATGAACGAAATCAATCAATCAATCAAACAAACAAAAAAATACAACCAATCAACAGTAATAAAATCCAGTCAACAAAGAACATCCTAGTTATATATATATGTATGCTATAATGACTATATAAGAAAAGAAAAAGAAGGTAATTCTTTGGAAATACTGGATCCACAGAAATTTTTGAAATCAAATATCAATGCTGCTGCAAACGTGCCATGTAAAGCTATTATTCCACTGAAGACATTTGGAATGTTCTGGGATCTTGAATTTCCGTGCGTAGTTCTGCTCTTCATGTCCCCAGAAAGTGTGGTAGAACCTTGAATATCAAAACATATTAGAGTTGACAAAAGACATTCTCCCTTGTAGCTGTAATTACTGCAGTAGTTCCCAAGGGAGAGCCCTATTGGAGGCAACAGGAACGTGTGGTCTAACCTTAATCTACGCATTTGTAGAATCTTTGTGGCAGCAATGTGGAACAAAACACTTTATTCAGAGCTTTTAAAGGTATCTTAGCTGTTAGTAATTTCACCAAGGCTCTCACTAGAACATCAGTCAGAGGATCCATGAACAGAGAGTTTAATATACTTTCAGATCCAGGGACACAGCTTAAATCTCTTCCACAACCACAATTGTGATTCTTGTCTATTAATATGCAATCAGAAGTTGCCGTTTGCATCTAAAATGACTTTTAAAATGAATACTTTTTTCTAGTAGAATTTAGAATGAATCACCTCTTGAAATTATTTTCCTGAGGGTATTTCTGAAAATTATAAAGTCTGCTAGCACTCTTAGACATTGACTAAAAGCAATTTGCTGCTATTTAGGCACAAGTTGCAAATTATAGTTCTTTGATCAGTCAAGAAAATGCTTTTTTTCAGTCACCAAATTCTTACAGACAAGAAGTATAACAAGGCTAAAAATGTTATGTTCTAGTTTTTCAGTATACCATCTCTGTTTCTTGGCTGCAAATATATAAATAAATAATCCCTCCACTTTTCTGCATGTTTACTGTCATAGAACTTTTTTTTAGATTTAGGAGATAGTATCCAATATTGGTATTCTGGTCTCCACCTAATTGCAATCAGTAGAAGTGGTTTTGGCACTGCAATTTAAACTATTCTATCTTAAACTTTTTTCTGATAACTTCTGCTAAGAAAAGTCTTATTATTTCTTGCTCTTTACATTTGAGAATTCTGTTCTGTTGCTTTTGGAAGCTGGTAATTACATGTTTTAGTAGTTTCCAGAATATGTCATTGTAATCCCATCTTGTTCTGCTCAAGTACTCATTTTGATTAGAAAGTTTTTGCCAGATTTAAACCACAGTGCTGAAATTATCTGAACTTCACAAAAGGCTAGACTTGTGTCCTCACTGTTGTTTACTATAACAGAATTTTAAAATGTAGTAGTTTTGAGTCATCCTTGTAAGAAAAGAGGAATTGAAGGTTACCAAAACTTTGAAAGATGTATAATATCTTTAACATAATTGATATCAACATACATCTTTGAATGAAGCATAATGTCAAATATCTTAGAAACAGAAATAGTGTTTTGTACGCCTAATGCTCAGGAAAAAACAACAACAAAAAATCCACCAAAAAAAAAAAAAAACCCACACAAAAAAACAACCAACAGTATTTTTTATAATATACTGAGTCCCTGAAGAGAATCAAGGAAGCTGAAGTAAAAGACACTGTAGAATCAACTAATGACATGCTGCTTCTTGAATCAATATTGTCTTAGTATACCAGTACAAAGTTAGAAGAATTGCACTGCTGGGATAGCACAGGCAATAGGGATGAAATTAATTGCTAATTTGAACAGAGCAAATTACAAAATGCAGACTGACTTTAACAGAGGCAAGATTTCAGCCAAAACTTAAGATTCAGTATATCTTTTCTAATTAAATTTATTGCACTTTGTAGCACCTTTGTCTTGTAACTTAGTTTGCACAGTTAGAATCTGTCTGTCCCTGCACAAAATTTCAGTAGTAACATGGGGACACATTCTAAAGTAAATCCACTAGGTTTAAATCACATGTATTACAGAGAGCTCCATTAACTGTAGAGAAATTACTGCAGCTATGCCTCAACTAAAGAAAGCAGGCATATTTTCTGACAAGTGTAGTGTAATGTATTTCCCTTTTTCTTTTCCCCGTTTCAGACAGAAGCATGCATGCATGTACACACAGAAACATTTTAAGACAGTCGAGAAAAGATGTATGAATAACTGAAGGAATTGCTTACTGATCAACCTAATTATATTAAATGGCTTATAAGACACCTATGACTTCTATGTGTAAAAATATGTATACTGTAAACAGGAAAACATGCTTTGTTCTAAAGTATTTAATCCTCACTCTATTCGTAAAAAATGAATATTTATACCTGCTAAACACCAAACAAAAGGAATACTTGTAACAAAACATTAAAATGTGACTTCTAATTACATGTTTTTGTGTTGGTGTTTTTTTAAATAAACAAACAGATATTTCATTTCTTCACCAAATACAAAATGCACTTAATTTCCCTTCTCCCATGTTAGCACATATATTCTGTGATGATATTATTGTACAATTTCTGCCTGTGAAGTACTGATATAAATTCAGCATTCAACATTCTATTTGTGAGAAAGTCAGCTATTATATCATGAATCCGTATAGTTGCTTTTCAACATTAGCAGCAATAATGAATGCTCCAGAAATGTCACTACATTCATTTGTAACAATCTTCTGTGGTAGACATTTTCCATAATTAATAAAAGCATTTGCAGTTTCAATATATTTCTCAGTGTTTAATCCTGTATATGCAGGGTCATTGCTTACTGTATAGATGCTTGCACATCATGCAAGAGGAGGGGAAATTTTTTCCTCATGCCTTGGAACAAGTAGAAAAAGAATAATTTCCTCAATGAATATGCGCAAACAGCTATAATTATGTTATAAAATATTTTTAGATTAATGGTAGCCAAATACAAGCCCACTCCTTTTTATATTACCAAATCTCTAGAAGTAAGGTTTTAATTTTGCAGTAGATTTACAAGACAAATATTTCTAACTCACTACCTTTCTTTCAGAAATTCTGTCGATGTTCAGTGGATAGATCTTATTTTAGGTGAAAGTCATGAAATAACCTCCATGTTGTGGCATTACCACAGCCACCATATCAAGGAAAAAATGGAACCCAGCTGTTTACACTAAGTATTCAGAATGCCTATTAACAAGAAAATCAAGGGGCATACTTACATATGAGCCAAATGTTTGAGTGTTGCTTTGTATCCATTTCTAAGGATTTTAGTGCATGCTAGTGATGCATAAGTTATGTTCTGGCTTTCCTGTGCCAGACAAAAATATTTAAGTTTGGATTGTTGGATACTAACCATGGTGGCATAACATGTTTTCTTCAGAATATATCTTTTGATTGCAACATCATGAAAATATGAAATATTTAAAATAAAAGGAAAAGAGTTAAGAAAAGTCTATTTCACAGTGTGTTGGGTTTTTTCTTTCAACTACTTCTTCATATTTGTGTTTCTCTGCTTACTGATTTATTTATTTATTTATTTATTCTGAGAGCAAAATGAAAGTATGAAATGAACTTTTTGCCCACAGCTAGATCTCTATCCATGGAATTTCAAATGGGATGAATTCTTCCTCTAGATTTCATGGAACTTTCACCACTGAGTTATTATTATGATTAGGGTTAGAATCTGAAAACGCAGAGGTGTTAAAAATACAAACAAAGCAAACCAAAATGCAATCATGCAGAAATCAAGAATGATCAAAGTATCAATGCCCCCAAATATCCTTTATGCCTACTTTCCACCTTTGCATCTTCCTCCAGAACCACACTACTTTTCAGTTTGCTTCAGTGAATACTGCATAAAGCAGATATCATCAGTATGTCATTTAGAAAGTTATCAAAGGAAAACAAATGCTCTAACACTACTGTTCATTTTGAGATTGTCTATATTAAGAAAATCTTCCCAAGATTATATACAAAACAATTAATTCTGTGACAATACATAAATGATACACACTAGCTAAAGTTAGGATATGTTGTTAGACTCCTCATATCAGGAAACAGTATTAAAATTCATGAATTACTTATTAGATAGGTAATATAAAGATTCTGTACAGTAGGCATAACAAAGAATCTGTATTTTAATATATACAACTACATCAGTTTTCTGTTTTAACTTGTTGCCATATGATAATATTTTCTTAGCCACTGGTAGTTGGGGATAAGTTGCTGTTTCCACTGTAAATGTTTCCATTATAAATCCTATTTTACAAGTGAATTAACTATACCATGCCACTTTAATAAGTGTCAGATTGAAACTGTGGGCACTTCTCATTTCAGTTACACAGCATGTAACTCATGTTTCCATTTGCTTTGAATAATAAGGCTACATAATCCAGAGATCCATTGGAGTATACAAGTGTGGTAGTTTCCCATCCAGATAATTATGTGCAACTCAAATTACATTCCATTAGCATGCTGGCTAGCTGATCATGGAGAATGGGGTGTACTCAGCCAGAAAGGGTAGGAGCAGTCCAAATGAACAACTTTAATATATGGAAAGACAAAGGAGATTCAGAGCACAGTGAGTGATATAGTGTGAAACCTCAACTTTTCTCCTTTAGTATTTGTTTTATTTCCACAGTACTTTAGGGGTGAGTGCAACTCCAGTTCAAATGTATTATTTCAAATATATAGTATATTGAACTTGTCAGGAGATGAGAGATGAGATCTTCGAGTGGTGATACAGCCTAAGCCAGGAAATGGATGGGAATCCTCAAAGCAGTGCATCTTTGCTCAATCTTGATTCTGAGGTGTTTCTTAAAGCAGCTAACTTAGAAGGTGATCAGCTTGCATGGTTTGCACACAGTACATTTCTGCATTACAAAGGTCACTGATGCACATAAACATTATGGCAATTATTGTGGTGTCTTTATGTGTTCAGTTAATTGGAAGTAAGAGAGGAAAAGAGAAACTGAAAAACAGTATTACAGGACAATTCTTGAAATGAAAACATTTGGGAGGAAGCGTGGATGAAATTTTTGTATAAGATTGTTCTGAAATACTAGTAAAACCATATCCTGCACTGGAGAAAGCCTATAGATACTAACTTGCAATGCCCTTTGTTTGGCATATTCCTATGCAGCTATATAAATGATAATATGAATAGTATTACACATTCAAGAAAAATGCAAAAACCTAGGTCTGGCTTATTGTCATGGTTTTATGATTTTTGGTCATTGGTATTCCACATCATAAAATCATGTAGTGCTCTGGGAGTTAAAGTGTTAATGCTCCAGTTTCGTGTGCCTGTCCCAGAAGAGAAGAAGAACTACATTCCCCAGAAGACTGTTCGCTGTTCTGTTATCATTCCTGCTCAGGGGGAACACATATAAGGCCTTGGCAGGTCACCTCTTGTCCCTCTTATTAATTGTCAGGATCTCTCGCTGCTGGTCGTCCTGATCACATGCGATTAGTGTAAGTCCTTCAGCTTTTTCGGACACTCTTTCTCTCATTTTATTTATTAGCTCCAATTCTAATGATACTGTATTATATTGTATTATAGTGTGTTATCTTGCATTCCAATTCCATATTTAGTAAATTAGTTTGTTTCTCCTCAGACCATTGCCACTGTTTTTAATTATTCAGGGTCCCCTGTTTCCTCTTTCTGGAGGCGTGGATTCGCGAATCCCTCTGTCCCACTAGTCACGGAACTGATCTGAACCAGTCCATAAACTGCTGACACTTATGAATCAACCTGTTATTATTAAATGGCTGTATCTTGGAATTAAAAAAAAAAAAAATCAAAACACATTGTTTACTTTGAGTAAACAAATGTACTAAGTAACTAATTGGAGAGAAATCCTGGAGTCTACTGAAAATTGAAACTTCTATTCAAAATATCTTGCAAAGATATTCCACATCATCTACCAAAAGACAGGGAGGTAAGAAAAGAAGCTAGAGAAGCTCATGGGCAGCTAAATCAGATAATGATGTGTCAAGGATCTTTCCCTTTCTGTTCAGTGTAGCAACATTCTGTTCTGCCATATGATGTACTACTGTTCATGGGTTAGTGAATTTAGACAGTCTAATTTAACTTTCCTTAGCGTTTGTTTTCTTTGTTTTCTACTTGAAATTGTAGTAGTATTTACGGATCCCAAAACTGGGCACAGGCCCCGCTGTTGTGAAACATGTATACATGTTGTATATCCACAAAAATCTAATTCTAGTGACATTTTAAGTTTTCTTCTTATATAGCTTGTAAACTTACAAAACCTTGAGTAAACTAGAAGATACTGTAGTACAATTATTGTTCCAGATAGGTTCATCCTAATAAAATAAAAAAACTATTTTCTTTTTAAAATATTATTGTCTTCATTTTACTCTGAACAATAAAGTGCTGTTTTCTTTTTTTCATGCAAGGAATCAAGGCTCCCTATGAACAGGTTGTGTTCCTTGCTGGGCCTCTGAGTACTGCCAGAATGTAAAAGAGGAAAGAGCCATTTGCCTTCATTCACTTTTCCCATGTATCTTCCCTTTCTTATTCAAGGTTAGTTTCATCTTGTATAATTTTAGCTGCCTAAATTAAATTGTATATACAGTTTAAAAAGTTCAGTGTTGAAGAAATTGAAAAATCCTGACCTACAATGATAAAGATTCTGTGTACAAGAGCCATGAAAACAACCTACTTGACTTCACACTTTCCAGATCTCATGCAGTTTCTGTTCATGTCTGAGTAAGCAGACAGACTTCCTTTCTGTGTATAACATACATGGAATTACTCCAGAGATTTCAGATTCCTTTAATCTTTATAGAATAGGTTTTTTATGGTATTGAAGGTGGTAATATTTCTGCACAACTTCACAATTAATGGTCCAGCACTTTCTACTGTGTGGCAAGGATGTCAGATAAAAGGAAGCTTTCTAGAAGTTTGAGATTCTATAAAGTCATCGGTTTCCCAAAGGATGAAGTTCTGCTTCAGACAGTTCAAGAGATGAGCATTATTTTGAATCAACTTGTAAAATTTCTAAAGACTGTGTGTCTGATCTGTCCTGATTCAACCTTTTCGCAATCTGTAAGTCAAATATTAAATGTATCTCTCATCTGAGAAACTGAGGTAACCTGGGAGAATTCATTACTGTCTAGATATTTGGAAACTCTAAATCTTCCAATTTCAGTGATAAATTAAGTTGCAGAGGGACTAACACTTCAATTTATCAAAAATCTTATTCACACAGTAATCTCCAAACAGTTACAATTGGATCTAGATTCAATAACATACCTCATTTTAAAGCAATTGTAGGGCAAAGGTCAAAGACAATAGAAAATAAATACTGTTCTTTTAAAGCCTTGAAAGGCTTGGTCTAGTCGTTTGTTTATATCCTCAAATCCTCTGGAGGTGATCTTGTTGTAAAGTTTAAAATGCTAAGTATAGTCAAGCATGTCTCTGTGCAGTTGCATGATTATACTACAGATTTCTTGCTAGAATTAGAAAGATGTGAATGCAAAAGCAAAATGATATCACAGCTATTTTTTACTATTGGCCAAAAGCAGTAACTAATGAATATTATAATCTATTATGATAAACTCTGAAATGTCCATGTTAGGTTTCATGAGAAAGGTAGATAACTATTTGAGTCAAGTAGAGTGATTTAGCTATCCTACTAAATTTCTGTTCAAAGAAGATTACAACTGAAACTATCCAAAGTGAATGAAAGAGGGACAATGTTTCAAAATACAACAACTAAAACTGACAAAGGCAATAATGCCTCCATCAGCAGGGGAGACCATCCTTAGATATCTACTTTCACTTAGGTTAGAATGGCATCAAAAGAGATTTAAACTTCTTCCATCTCCTAGAGATGGATGCTGATGGCTTGGACAAGTGTCAGAATCACAGACTCAGGGAAGGGACCTCTGGAGATCATCAAACCTAATCCCCAGTAATCCAGGTTCCCTAGAGTAATTTACACAGGGAAGTGTCCAGGTGGATTTTTAATATCTCCAGAGAAGGAGACTCAAAAACCTCTGTGGGCAGCTTTTTCCTGTGCTCTGTCACCTCAAAGTAAAGAATTTTTTCCTCATATTCAGATGGAACTTCAGATGTTCCATTTTGTGCCATTGCCCCTTGTCCTATTACTGGGCACCACTGAAAAGAGCCTGGCCCTATCCTCTTGATACCTACTTTTTAGGTATTTATAAGCATTGATAAGACCCTTTCTCTTCCAGCCTTTCCTCATAAATGAGATGCTTCAGGACCCTAATCATTTCTGTGCCTCTCCACTGGACTCTCCCTAGAAGTTCCCTGTCTTTTTGAATCAGGAAGCCCAGAACTGAACACAATACTCCAGATGTGGCGGCACCAGGAAAGAAGAGGGAGAAGATAACATCACCCAACCTGATGGCCTTGCTTTTTTTTAATGCACTCCAGCATACCATTGGCCCTCTCAGCCACAAGAACACACTGATGGCTATCTTTCCAGAGAAGAAATTTGAAGGAGCAGGAAAAGCCTGTCCATTTTGTGTCATAGTAATATTGTTGAAACAACAAAAATACACAGCAGGAGGAAGATGAAGACAGTAAGAGGTTCTGAGATACTTTTGCCTTTTTCTTTTCTCTGTCCGTTAGATGAAACTAGTAGAAAAGATTTCTGGAGGTGTAGCCAATACACCTTTCATTGTATAACTCATATTCCTAAATATTTTATGCCTTTGAGAAAAAAATAAATGATTTGTTTTGAAATGTTATTATAGTGTCAGGAAAAAGATAAAGGCAGTTTCTAATTCACTACTGTTCAAGAAATACGAGATGTAAGGTAAATTCCATTCATATCACCTATGGGCCAGTTACTAACCAGCTTTAAAATCCTATGTCCTTGTCACAAACTGCAGCTTCAATTTATGTTTGAGTTGCAAAAAAAAAACAAAAAAAAAAACCAAAAAAAACCCGACGACAAATAAACCACAACAATCTCAAAATCAGTTTTACTGTGCTTCTGATCTTTATACTGGTTCTAAACAACTGCCATTCAGGCACTTCAGTGACCAATAGATCATCCACCTCTGGGGCTGCAGCCACCTGCCTTTCTCTTCTGTTATCCCCTTAGCTCTGTACCTCACCTATTCACTCCTCATAATCCAGTTCATCTAAAGGACTAACCTGACAAAACATATAACAGTACATACATATATACATATATATATATACACATACACATGTATGTATGTAAATATACATATATTTGCAAAATTATTTTTAAACCTGAAAGAACTTTTTAATATAAAGGTTGAATTTCTGAGCTATAATTATATTTGTGAGGCTACAGAGTTTTATTTCTGTAATGGCTGTATATTTTTGTTGGTATTCTCATGCAGTTTCTCTTTCATTTTTCCAAAATTCATATATGCATGAAGTAGATACATACCCACCCATGTATATAACTTTGTGTGTATTGCCATTTCTTACTAGCTAGAGTTTTTGCAAGGAGTGTATAACCCAGGCGCATGGTGGGCTCTTGAACAGCTTCACTTCTCTGAGAGCAACATCACACTCCTGGTGAAGACCTCTGAGGATGATGATTGTCATATCATCCCTCCTGTTTTTCCAAGGAAGACAGAAGTTTCAGAGTCAAGATCCAGAGGGTCAATGAAAGAGTAAGAAGAACACAAGAGAAAGAGAGTAGATGTTAGTATGTTTAAATGTATAACACTTTTAAAGGCACTAGTGATTAGGTTTTTTTTTTTTTTTTTTGTATTAATTTGAATTTTGAATTTTAGTATTGTTGTAAGTTATTTAATTGTTTCACTATTAGGCTGTAAAAACATTAAATGGACTAAAATAAATTCAAAGCTCTACATATATAATTTGTTTTCTTTTGGCCATAACCTTGATTATTTGCATCATAATGCAGTAATTTGTCTTCATTTAACAATTCTTTTAGCACTAGAAAGTCTGTAGCATTTACTTTTACAACTTTAATCTTACAAATTCCTTTGTGAAAAATCTCCATCATTTAATTTTTGGTTAAAAATTAAATTAATCTATTCTTTTGTTCCTTTCTTTTTTATTATCAAATAACATTCTAAAAAACCATAATGGAGGGGGGATGAGGTACAGAGCAGGGCTATGAGTCAAAGATCTGGCAGCACTAAACGGATTATCAGGCAATGGTTTTGTGTAACGCTCAGAGAGTCCAACTGTTGACAAAGTTTGGAGATGCTGTCAGATTATCCCAATCACGATGTAACCAGACTTGCGTTCATGCTAGAAAAATCTGCGGATCCATTAGTTACAAATAGTTTTTTTTTCTCTTCAAGAATATTTAGCAATCCTAACAAACTTGGTCTGTGCTGTTCTACTGAACTGCTCCAATCCTAATAAACACCTAAATTGTTACAGAGAGTTTTGGGTTGACCTTGGCTGAACAGCCACACAGTCTCCCACTTTTCTGCTCTATTGCCAAAACACTAGTATGTTACCAATACTGTTTAGCCATAAATCCAAAATGCAGTGCTCTTGTGATGCTACACAGAAAATTAACTCCATCCCAGACTGATCCAGTAGATATTTCTAGTTTTAAAAACAAAATGTACTCTATTTTACTTACAAGTGCCAGTGACACTGTGAAAGCCTGAGATAGCTGATATATTTCCCAGTTCAGACCACTGATCTTTCAGTTCAAGTAATCTTCTGTTAGCATGTAAATTCATGGTAATTTCAAATATTAACTTTAAAATTATCATTGCTTTTCTGTAGTAAGACAAATGTTTGAACATCTAAGAATTACTACTATGAAACCTATTTGGAGAAGTCTGTACCCCTTTCAATTCTGTAATGAAGTTAGTAGCTTTATAGTGATCATGGTTTCTGGTAACGCAATTTCTCCAAATACTTGGAACTGTCTTGCAAGCTAAGGTTACTAACTTTTATTATGTTTTGTTTAGAACTTTAGTTCTATTGCACTTTTGCCAGTGGACTATATAGCACTTACTTACACTTCAGGCTGATGTTCTGTTCTTTACAAGATCTATGAAACTGATGTATCTCTGGCACATTTGAATTGCAGATAAGAATTTATATAACGTGCACATCAAGAAATATGGACAGATTTCGGGAATGGTATTCAAGCAAATCCAAGTCTGTTTGAAATATTCATATTGCAATTACATTTATTTAGTTATACACAACTTAGCAACTTAACATAACTCCTTTTTTTTTTTTTTTTTTCTTTTATTTTCTTTTTTTTGGTTAAACAGTCTTACACACAGAGCAATTTTCAGTGCCTTATTAGAAGGACACACTGTGTATACATTCTGTATCAACTAGTATAATACTAATGTATGGAAGCAGTATTTGAAAGTTTCACCAGGTTTCATCCCCAGACACTTCACCAGAACTCCCCTGCTTGTGTCCTATTTCCAGAATGACCACAAGATTTTTCTATTCAGTTTTTTATCCAAAGTCCACAGAATTTGTTGAAATTCAATTTTGAAAGCCTCAAAAGCCACCACACAATTCATATTTCTATACCTAGTTATGGAGATGAATTGAACATGTAACATAAAATTGAAATAGCATTTCCTTAGTCACCAACCTCAGTTGCTCTAAGGCATAACACCAAAACACTTACAATTATATCATAAACTAAATAACTATATAAGAACTGCCCTAATAAATGGCTATGAACATACGGAATTACAACATCTGACAGATATATTAAGCCACGTCCACTGCCAAATATCTTTAAATGAGACCATTAAATCTAAAAGAAAATACAACATTTTTTAGAGAGCAAAGATAAAGACTTAAAAAACAGTGAAGTCCCTCTGAACACTTGAGAATGTATAAGAATGGATGCATATGTCAAGTGTACAAACTGTCTTGTGGATGCTGTAATTAGGAAGTCCATCAGTGAAGTGAAGAAAAATTAAACCATAAAACCATAGAAATCTGAATGTGTTAACTTCCGGCCTTTCTAACTATTTAATGACAGGGGGCAAATTAAAACCTTACCCTTGAACATCAGTCAAATTCATGATCAGTGGACATGAAAAGTATTCAAAGAGCTATGGGATGGTTCACCTCACAATGACAAGAAGAGCACATAGGCAGGGATTCTGCAGCTCAGAAACCTCTGTGTTTTATTAGGTACTTTTACGTTGGTGACAGTTGACTGTATAATTGAATATATACCTTTAGTGGGAAATCAATTGCCCTTTATGATCTGTCTTCCTGCTCTCCTCATGAAGTTTAAAGTAGAACACATTGATCCAGTTGGTGGAAAGTGTTACAGTACAGACTCTCACTGTAAGTCCATGGCTGAAAACATAGCAGTGTGGCATTAATCTTCCAGTGATTCCTAGAAAGTGCATCTCATGAATGCAAGGATGCCTATAACAAAGGAAAAAACCTATACAAATGGAAATTTAAGGAAATTTACAAATTTAAGGAAAAATCAGGGTTCTTGTTAATGGTACTGAATATGTTGACAGAAAGATTAACAGAGATGTTGAGATATCAGAGGCTGAGGAGCCTAAGAACTGCATAACATGTAGAGTTGTATGAAATCGTATCATTGATAATCGAAGAGTGATATCACCCCTTTACAGCAGTTTTGATATTTATGGACACATATTTGTGTATTGCAGCAAGGTAGCTTGTGACTAACAACTAATATAACATCAGTTGACAACACAAGCATTCAAAATACATTACTTTATCAGGAGCCTGGGGGTGATAATGAGATGAGGCAGGTATAGGAATGTACAATTAAAGTGAGTGGATTCATGAAATGATAGTGATGCACAGGTTATTGGTAAAGAGGACATTGCTCTAAAATGGTTTTGATAATATACCAGTGATATTGTCATACTAATGATTTTTAATTCAAATAAATATACATATATGCTTCTTCTAATGGATCAATATTTTTGTTCAGTGAAAATTCCAGAATCATACAACATAAACATGAACATTTCTAGTTTATTATAATAAACTATTTGTTACCAAGTAACTACAGTTTGAGGACTGCTCATGAGAAAATGGAGTTGAAACTGGGTCTTTTGAAACTGCAAGCATAAGAAGACAGCTGGAGTTTTGAAAAGCTAAGCAAAGGATGAGGCCCCCAGAATGTAAATACAGATTTCTAGAAGTTTATTGATAACTAAAGCTCACTACTGAGCTTCATACAATTTTAAAGTTCAGGTGCATAGAGTAGCCTGTGATTAACACCATATATAGAGATGTCTTTAGAGTACATATACAAGATCAAAAAGAAAATACACTGCTTAGATGACGTATATCAGGCCTAGGTATGCAGAGAAGAACACTTTGGTATACCAGTCCTTTTTCATTATCTACACTTGTGTTGTTTTGGAGTGTTGGGTTTATTTATTTATATTTTTTTTGTCATTTAGGGGAAATATCCTTCCACTGTTTCTGTTTGATCCAGTGCTGATTGCATTTGTTCTGGCATACTACCCTTGAAGCTTAGTTATAATATGAATGCACAATATGATCCAGGATCAGCTTAATTCTTATTCACCTTTTTTTAAATACGTATATAAACAAACATTAAAACCATATATAATCATTTCACATTTTTACACATATCCATACATATATATGGCCAGCATGACACAGTTTTCCAAACTAGAGTAGAAGGGAAAGGACAGAAGCTGTCAGAGTCATTAGTTATATTCTACTGGCCACATGAGATTCCAGTGAAATTATTTATTGCCTTTCTCTCCATTTTTTTTCTTTTCCCCATATCTGTTTTTCCCCTCTCACTTCTTCCCAATAATTCTAATAATAATGTAGTATCTAAGTCAAATCAGTTTGAATGACCTGGAGAAGTTTCAAAATTAAGCTGTAGTACATTTCACTCTTGTAATTTTCCCCAGCTGACCAGCAAAAGGCTGAATCTTTTCCCTTATCCTAAAAATCTACTGTACCAGCCTTACATCTTCCATTCATCATTTTTCCAAGTGGGGTTCAGACCCATTAGACAAGGGTGTCCATGGATCTGTTCTGAGAAGATGCGCAGCTTGGCCTGGGAATAGTAAATGGGGGGACTGAGGCTGCAAAAGATTGGTTTTCTGGTGTTTGAACTTCTGAGGTATCGGAAGGATATTGTTTATTGATGAAACACATCATTTAAGCAATGAGAAGTACTTTTTCTGGTGAAAAGGGCTAGGCAGGGCAGTAAAAAGACTGTTATTTATTTAGAAATGTTTAGTACGAGAAGCCTTGCAAGTGGGATAGATCCAACAGTTATTAACAGTCGAGAAAGTCAATAGCTGGGCTATACAACCTTACCAGAAGACATGCCAACTTAAGAAGGCAGGTAAGGTGACTAACTCAAAATAGCAGAGGGAAGATGCAGTGTACGAGGATCTAAAAAATCTGGCATGCTTAGTCTTTGAGTAGTGTCAATATGGAGAATATGGAGGTATATTATTGCAAAAGTCTATATACAGTGGCAGAAGGATTTGGTCATTTGCGTGTTATCAAGGTAATCTAGTAAAAAAATTCACAAAGAAATACAGACACAATTGCCTTGTAGATTCTGTGCTCAGGAAGAAATGCAAAGGAAAATAACCAAATGCTAATAATAGGCTATGAGCCTTGCTCAGCAAGTTCCTAGAGTCAATTAGTAAGATTTCCATTAAATTTGGATAGAATTTAATTAAACTGCGCAACAAGAGCAACCAGCTG
Organism: Tragopan temminckii; assembly: GCA_028571105.1. Taxonomy (NCBI): domain Eukaryota; kingdom Metazoa; phylum Chordata; class Aves; order Galliformes; family Phasianidae; genus Tragopan; species Tragopan temminckii. The sequence continues at coordinate 84,095,368 of JAOWBP010000001.1, read as the reverse complement.
TCTCTTAGAATTAATAGATCATTTTTACTCATTCTTCTGAAGTGCATCAAGTGTTATCCTCAAATGCATATGTAGCTATTGTAATGCAGTCTGAGTTACGTAGCTCTGTATGAGTATTACCATTTCATGCATGGCTCATAAATTACATGAGTCTATTGATAGCTCCATCTACAGTACTTAATGTTTTGCACTGGACGTTAATTAACGTATTCATTCAAAATGTTTAATTGTTTAAATGTAAATTATGTTTTGTGCATTATAACCATTGTAATTCTTTTACTCCATCTGTTCTTCTTAGAGTTTACATACTGCAAGAAATATGCTGACTTCTTACTTTTCCCATAACATCCTATCCACGGTAGTAAAATGATTCTTCATTGGATAACTGTGGTTTGATAAAAGCACAATACATAATAATTAAAAGGTTTTACTGTGTTTTTCTCACTAGGCTGGGGCACAGAATATTGTGTTTCTTTGCTAAATATCTTTTGATGCAGTTAACTTAGATTACAGAACTAAAATTTAGAGATGATTTTACAAATTCTTAGTTGCATTTTGTCATTCACACCTCAAGTTGTAGTGTGGAGAAGTCTAACTTTATTGGTGAGTTTTATCACATTTAAGACTGGAGTGGAAAGTGAAAAAGGGAAGATACCTCTGAATGGAGCTGGGTGAGTTAGTTCTTGTTTTAAAGATGACAGTCTATTTGGAAAACATAAATCAACAAACAAGGTATTTATCTTCTTTCTTGATTTGTTTATATTAACTAAGTATTTTAACCTTTGATTTTGAAATGGTAGCTTTGTGTCAAATATTAGTTCTGAAACACCTCTTCAGAGTGATTCAAGAAATGAATTTAAAAAAAAGAACTATTTACAGAGGCATAAGCCAGGAATTTAATGATAGCTCCCAACTTTTGATAATTTGTGTAACAGTTCTTATCTCTAGGAAAGTTGAATGGCTCTGTATTCAACTCTGTATTCAAGATGATTGAATAGAGAATATTTTCAAAAATCACCCCCCGTTGAGATTTATAAAACAAATTAAACATTGAGTGCTTTCTGCTTAAGAGTGCCAGGTAAAATGAAATATTCAGTTTGAGGCTCATATATTTCACACTGCAGTAGTGTTTATGTTTTGAGTCATATCACAATATATTTATTTATTGTTGCACAAAATACACTTTATTAGGTTGGAATTTTCAAAAATATTCAGCATTACCTTTGATTACTTGTAAAAGGTCATTTACATAAGTACTGTTTAATTTTAATGTGACCCTCAACTATTATACCATAGCCTGTTTACATCAATGACAACAGATATTAGTATTTTACCTGCTATTAGTAATTACTGTGTTAAAGCAAATAAATTATGTTGAAAAGGTCATATTCATCCTTTTTTTTCCTTTCTCTACTTTTTTTTTTTTTTTCTTTTTTATTCCTCTGTGTGTTTTATTACATCAGTGAAGTTTCTATTAAAATACCAGACACTGAATATCATACACAAATACTTAGTTCCATCTGGGCACCTCTTCAGTATTCCGACTCAACACATTTCCAAACCACCTGACAGAGGATACACTGTCATAAAGTATAACTATCAAAGACCCACAGATAGAGCAATTCTTGTCTGCACAACAATCAGTTTTGAATGTGTGTTTCACTAATTCCTCCGTATAAAATGATTTGAAAATGCTTTGAAGAACCTATTGATAGAAACAGACTTAAATATTTGCTTGACTTTACTTTGAAATATTCACTGTCGGATTATTTTAAATGTATATGCATGTAAAATCCAAGAAAATTAGTTTCAGACTTTTTTCCAGAAAGACAGAAAGTCTAGCCTCTCTTTCAGTTCTTGTTGAAGAGAATAATTACATGGATGTAGTTCAGTGTTCTAGCAATAAGTTATGGCAGTGAAGGAAGATATATCTTATGTATCTGTAAAGACCATGAAAAGGCAGGGAGATTTAGTCAGAGGGATGGTGAACAGAGACCTAATTCTAGTTTCTAAGCACAACAAAATATTTAATGATTTTTTTTTTTATTGTAAATATACAGCATATTTTTTTTCTTTAAGGAAAGAATAAAGGTAAAAGCAAAGTTTCATTTTGCAAAAGATGCAACTTCATATCGGCACCACTGCTCATGCTGAGCTATGAGTTGACCCTTGGCAGCACAGAGGTGCTCTGATTTCACTTACCTGTCTTAGTTCTGGCAAGAAGGTGGCTATTTTGTAGTCCAGCTGCAGAGTACACTAATGAAGCAAGAGGCAAGAATACTATTGAGCCTTAAGCTCAGAATCACCAGTGAAAATCTTGTGCCAATCTGCAGGGGATATAAAGTTGATCTTTAGATACAGACAGTGTTTTATTATAGCTCTAACATTACAAGACAGACTTTTCTTGCTGCTCTTTCCAAACTGACCTACCAGACATACAGAATGTGCTTTTCATCAGTCTTTCTGAGCTCACCTTAACCTTTCTAACAAGCAGTTTTTCTGCTGCCTGAAAATATGAATTAGCAAGACATCCACCTGCACAAAGCTGGAACATGGCCTGAAGGTGTTATAAATTTAATAATAGCTTCTTTTAAATCACCCCATCACCTCTACCTGATGTGATCCCATAGGTCATCTCTTTCAATTTCCCCACCTCACTCCACAGACGTACTCCATCATGTCAATCTACAGAAAGAGGCAGTAAACAAAACTTTGCTCTAAATTTAGACTTAGAGGTTCTCTGTGCCAGAGACAGATGTCTACAATACTACAATATATGACCAAGTAATATTTTTTTGGCTGGCCTTGACCTGAGTAACTTGATTCAATTAAGGATAGGTACTAGCAGTGATTTCTGGGCTTTGATTAGGCTCTGGTTTAGGATTTTTTTTTTAAATTATTATTATTATTTTTGTGTGTGTTTGTTTTTGTTTTCTTCTGTTTTGTTTTCCTTTAGGAACTAATGTGGTTTAAATCTGCTGCTTGAAATTTCATAGGTTTTAACTGTCTAGCATTTGAGCTTGGCCAAACTACTGAGCAATTATTACTAAGTAGTTAATTCCAGCACTTGGAGTTTGAATTCATAAAGCTTCCAAGTTGATAGCTAATTGCAAGCAGGATGACTGTACATATTGGTGCTTAGAAAGCATTATCGCTGTTGGTATATGGTTTATGTCAACAAAGGCTGAAGAGATAGGCAATGTAGTTTTAAAATACTTGCGCAAGAAAAGGTCTGTTTAGATTCTTATGTTAATTCTGTTTGTGAAATTTGTGAAGCAAATGTATTTATGGGGAGAGAAAGATTTTGAAGTACTTTTGCTAAAATCTTAACTTTGAAATAATTCAGGCGTAAATTGCACTAGAGAGCAGATTGCCAGTACTAACCTTATTATAAATATCAGAATTATACCTCTGTTCATTATTTTAATGAGACCATATACAATTTATGCTTAAAACCCTTTTACATAACTGAGAAAAAATATAAAGAAAAAAAGACTATACCCCCATGCAAAAACGTAGTCACCATTTACATTCTTACTCCTGCACAGTAATTATAGGTGCATTTTTTGATATAAATAAAGATCAGTAGAAGTCATAAAAATTCATACAGTCTTTGAAGTGTTTGATATATCATTCCAGTGTGGGTAACTGATCCACCAGGAAGACAGAGGAAAATAAATCACAACATGATAGGAAAGCACACCAGTTGAAAAAAAAATGCTGATTTGAAGCTTGTTTAGTAGGAATCTTCCCAGTATCTCTCTCTGTAATTCGAAGACCAATGTTGCAGTACACCTGAATGTCCCTTTGACTGCTACTCAGTATGAGTCTAATAACAAAATATGATAGAGTTCATACAAGAAAAACGGAAGTACTATTCAGGCTTGTTACACTTCCTTCTGTACTTATCACTTCAAAACAATCTGCACTCAACAGTCTGATGCTGTGGGAGATAAAAATGCCTTGTTCATTAATTCCTAAACAAATTTTTTATTGTCCTATATTTTTATCCAGTTGAAGAGCAGTCCACACTTTTTGAGTTAAAATTAATTAGTTTTTAACAAGCAGAACTTGGGTTGTGATACAGCAATAATATAATGCAGCAATGTTATGGCACTGTTGTAACACAGAACAAGGATTATTGGGATGCATAGCTGGTGAATAAAAATAAATTCATTCCTGGATTACAGATAGCTAGATATGTTTTACATATATATATATAAATCAATATATTCCACCCTGAAGCATGAGAAGAAATTGGGTTGAGTTAAGGGAAATCAATTGCGAAACTAAGCAAAGTTTGGTAGTATTCTGAAGCAGCAGTGGACATCCCCAGTTAGTACTCCTAAGTTGATTAAATAGTTATCAACTACTTACTGAAAAAGTAGCTTTGTTTTAAAAATAGTAAGATCGTAAGTATTTTCACAATATTAAATAACTTCATGCAAATAACTCTCTTTTCTTCTCTCACAGTAAGGGAACATGTTTCTTTTCTATATTTTCAAGTGTTGGAAATATTGCATTGTAGATTCAGAGCTTTTATTTTAATAGACTGTACAAGTCAACATTCTGCATACTACAAGAGCTTATTCTGTCAGGCTATTTTTGGGATGAAACTAATGAAAACCAGGGAAATATAATGAAAAGAAAAGAAAGTCCAGCTTTCACTTCGAAAATTTTAATATTCCAAAACAATATGCTATGTTTACCAAAAATACTGAGTGACAAAGAAACCAGGTTTGTTTCCTTCAGAAATAGCCACTTTCAAGTCCAACACTCCGGATGGTAAGGTATTGTATTATATCAATTAAAGAGAGGCTTTCTTCAGATAAATAAAGCTATCATTACAGCATTTAGAATGAAAAAAATAAGAATTTTCTGATAAAAAAAAAATCTTTCAATAAATATTACTTTCTCAACATGCTGTTATTATAAAAGAAAAAAAGATTTTTTGTATTACATTTTAATCTAAGAAATTTAATGATATAGGCATGACATTTCACATCTACAATGTGTCTGTTTGTTACACAAATTTGCCATGATAAAAATTGCATGAATCGAAAAACAGGGATCTCTTGTATATGACTTGGATGATATGGACATACCAGACAATTTAATTCTATGACGACTGAAGTTTCAGGCAAATTCTTCATATAGCATTTTAAAATATGCAACAAAAAAAAAATCAGCACCTTTAACAGAAAACTTGAATTCTACATAAGATGGACGAGAATTGTAATGAGTAGGCATCAGAAAACTAATAGGTCAGCATATTAAGACATTAGGTTACTTAATAAGAGCTGTCTTTCTTAATCCTCCTTTTCCTATTAGAAATTGTAATTGCCAAAATGGAATTCATTTTTTGATTTTATGGCTATGTTATATCCCTGTTAACTCACTCTGCTCTGATGTGAAACCATGTTCTCTGCAGTTCTCAGTAGTTTCAAACCACAGCTCTGGGGTCTTCTATCATTTTAATATACCTTTTTTGTTTTGTTTTGTTTTGTTTTGCTTTGTTTTGTTTTAAAATGAATTTTACATGTACTGATCTTGGATGGAGAGTCAGCTTCTGCTTTATTCAAAAAGAATTCTGCCCACACCAAGGCCCACAGAACTGACTTATTCTGTGATTCAGGATTTGAATGTATGCTCAGAATGTTTTACTAAGTACATATGGAAAAAAGTATAAAGTAATAAAGTGTGGATTTTTTTTTTTTTTCCAGTGGATAAAATAATATTCAAAATGATCCCTTCTCCTATGTGAAGGTGAGTGCTTTCTTGAAGACATGTAATGCATTGAATGTTAAGTTAAAGTGAAGAAGGGAGAAGTAATAGAGTTCCATCTCAAATAGTTTCCTTTCGACTAAGGAATGAAGTGACATCAGGCTCTGTCTTGAAAATGTGTGGGTGAACAACACATTCTATTCACTTCTGATGTTCTGAGCTGTGGCAGAGTGCTCTAGTCTACGATTGACTGTTGAACTGTGCCAACATACATAAACAAATAAACTTAATGACTTTGGATATCCATCATTTCTCTGGACAATTTTCCTGCTTAAACATCCTGATATAATGCATGTTTTAAATGTAGAGCATCTCATAATATACATTGTTTAATTGGAAGAATCCAGGGTAAATGAAACAGTGATACTTCCCTAATTCTTTCCCGTGGAGTCTGCACTAACCATTGCCTACTCTATTGTCAGATAGGTTTTAAAGCTGAGTAGAAAGAAAGAAGCTAAGGTCTTTTGAGTGGTTATTGGAACTTTGTGGCTTGAGTAAAAGTTGTCTTCTCTGCAGTGAAGACATGAATATCTACGGAGAGAAACTGAAGACAGTAGGATGAAGTTTCTGATGGTCCAGGCATGTAGAGTATATTGATTTTATTGGATGCTTTGTGTGTAAAAGATCTGATACTGGGAAATAACAAGAACTTACAACTCAGTGTGAAGCCAATAAGGGTTATGAATGCTCAGTTGGCATTTCAATCTACTCATTTCAACTTTTTAGCAGTGTGAGATAGATATGTGATTCTGAAAGTCTGTACACTAATGTGACTTCATTGATTTCAAAGCAAACTGCTCTGCGGAAGACTAATAGAATTTGTCTGTTTTTTAGTTTCACTCTCTAGACAGCACAGTATTTGGCAAAACTAATCCAACATGTTTGCCTTTTTGATCATTTTGTTCTGCCATTTCTGGTTTTCAGTCAACACTAGAAACATTAGAACTATGCTTTTCTATGTCTTTTTGATGCTTAAACTGTTTCATATCCACCCAAATACACAAACAGTCAGAGCACACATTAAGAAAATGACTTTCTTTCAACCAGTGTTCAGTTGCCAGTTTACCTGAACTGACTGACTCCACTGAATGTTAAGGAAATATTTCCTCTTCTAACTTTAGAGGGGTTGCCCCTCAAAATATAATATTTTTTGTTGGTAGTATCCAATTCAAGTCTCCTTAGAGACATCTCTTGTACTTGCCTAGCATAGCACCGGTAAAGTACTCCAGTACCTAAAAGTTTTTGTAGTACTGGGTCTTTGTTACATGCCAGTATAGTGGTTGTGGACTCTCCTTCTGTGGAGATATTCAAGATCCATTTGGATGCCTACCTGGGTGACCTATTGTAGGATACCTGCTTTAGCTGGGGGGTTGGACTCAGTGATGTCTAGAGGTCCCTTCCACCCCTACAATTCTGTGATTCTGTGATTCTTTGAATGTAATTGACATATACTGAAATGGCTGGCAATAGCACTTATAACTATGCCACAATGACTGGAATATTAACATAATTATGCTATTTCTAGTGACACTAACTACTTCAAAAAAGATATATATATGAAACCTTTGTTTTTATTTGTTTGCTTATTTACTTTCATTATTATACAAATTAATGAAAAAAGCATGCATATTTGTAGCCTTTATGTTATCCTTAGATATGTTCAGGAGACTGCAATTTAAAAGTAGGTTTTGAAGTTATTTACCTCCAAAGGGTAGTGGAATCACTACCAATACAAGCTGTGTACTACCAATACAAGCAGGGGGTCACCACCAGTAAAAGCTGGGGGATAAAAGGATTGAGTACAGTCCTGCTGAAAAAGACCTGGGGGTACTGGTGGATGGGAATTTGGTCATGAGCAAGCAATGTGCCCTCATAGTCCACAAAGCCAACAGTATCCTGGCGTGCATCAAAAGAAGCATGGCCAGAAGGTTGAGAGAGGTGATCCTGCCCCTTTGCTCTGCACTGGTCAGGCCTCACCTGGAGTACTGTGTTCAGATGGGGAGTCCTCAGCACAGGAGAGACACAGACCTGTTGGGGTACATCCAGAGGAGGGCCACAAAAACGATCCAAGGGACGGAACTCCTCTCCTATGAGGACAGGCTGAGAGATTTGGGGCTGTTCAGCCTGGAAAAGAGAAGACTGCGAGGTGACCTGATAGTGGCGTTTCAGTATTTAAAGGGGAGCTACAGGAAAGAAGGGGATAGACTCTTCAGCAGGGTCTATGGAGATAGAACAAGGGGAAATAGTTTCATGCACAAGGTGGGTAGATTTAGGTTAGATGTAAGGAAAATATCTTTTACAGTGAAAATAGTCAGGCACTGGAACAGGTTGCCCAGACATGTGGTTGATGTCCCATTCCTGGAGACTTTCAAGGCAAGACAATGTGATTGAGCTGTGGATGTCCCTGTTCATTGCAGGGGAGTTGGACTAGATGTTGGGTCAAAACCGCATTGGAAAAATGATAACATATTCCCAGTACAAGGCATAAAATTCTAGTCCTACAGATTTTCCCCGCCATTTTTCAGTGTACAAGCATAGGCACTGCATATAAAATCATTCAGTATCATTATCTTCATTCTTTACCAAGGTTAAAATAAAATGGCAATGTTATTTAGTATAATTGAAAATGGAGATAATTGCAGTTTAAAAGAAAAATAGTAATAGAAGATGTCTTTCTACACTTTATAATTTGGTCAGCTCAAAATTTTTCTGTCTATCTGATTCAGCTGACAGAGTAGGCATCTGTTCAGAGCACTGCTAGATGAAGACTCCACTGTTTTTGAAAAAGACTTTTAATCTAGAGAAATCCTAGTCTCATTAAGGTCCAAATCCATTCAGGTGATCAAGTAGATTCAATCACATCTTCACCACATTTATTGTTATTTATTTATAAAGGCAATTTACTTAGTATTTCTTGAGAGTGTACCTTTATCCTTTTCTGATTTGGAGATGCTGGTGTCACTGTGGACGGCTCTAACAGTTCTTAACTGTGTTGGCAGACAATAATTAGCTACCTTCCTGGCAAAGTCACCATAGTCTTTAACTCTGAAGCAAAATACATATTCTCACCAGAGTAGGAAATACCAAACTCTCATAGCAAATATTTTTAAATATAAGTTTTTTAAAAAATAACATTTACCATAGTTTGCTATAAGCTGTAAAAAGATGCAACTGGACTTAGAAGATGTGGCTTATTGCTGAATAATTTGAAATTCAGTATAAGTAGTCATTCTGAAGAGGAAAGAGAAGTAAGAAGATGTTTCTGCAAAGTCATTCTCATACCTCATCAGTATGAAAGATATCTAAGTGATCTCAATATTGTGGTCTACACCATGGATTAAATGTCACATACTAAGATTTTATTGACTCATTTTCTGCCAACTCTGCTTAAAGGGATGACTTTCCAGACAAGATTGAAAGGATGGTTACTCGCAGGTTTTACAGTCTCTTGGGAATCTAACCATGGCATTTATCCTTCATAAAAAGTACTTAAATAAAGTAATAGCCACAGGCATGTTGTCTTTGTGTGCAAAATCTGATTTTTACTGTTGCATTCTTGCCGGAATTCACCCTATTCTTAGAAGAAATTGTCAAATCCAAAGATATATTTTCTCTTTTACACTGTTTTTCCATTTTTCACTATAAATTTATCCCCTGTGACTTTACACTATTAAAAGAAAATTATTGTTCAAGACTTACTTTAGCTCTTATTAATGGCAGCTCCAACATCGCAATGTTTCTACTTCAGAATACCCAAAGCAGATTAGAACTTATTTCAGTTATTTTATTGTTCAAACACATGTGAGTCTCCCCAGCCTTCAGCTATCTCCTTACATGTTACCCAACATGCATGTGAGGTCTTGACCTTCTGAGGTATATTCAATGCACTCAGACTCTGGCCTCCATAGAGTTGAGAGGTTAAATATCTCTTAGAAGGTTAAATGCTGAAACACTTTTGAGGATATGGACATTAAGCAGAAAATTATCTTATAAATTACTTAAATGGTGCATACTTTTTGCGATCTTCCTCATGTATACAGAAAGGAAGCTTTAAATAATCTTCTGAGGAGACTCCGGCACAGTATAAGGAATAACCAGCTACATTGTCTTCACATGAGTGTTTAACATAAAATAGTCTTCTTTTGATGTAGAAAAAAGATTCCCAAGCACACTCATACTCTATGGGCAAAGGTAAGTTTCTCTAAGATTTAAGACAAAGTACCTAAACTTGTTGACAGTCATTCCCTAGAGGAGTTCTCTACTAATCATGTAGTGAATCTAGATATAATTCACACTATTAATAGTTCCCATTGTTCTGCTTTCACATTTTTAAGAATAATATTAAATTACTGAATATCTTTTGATGAATTTCAGAAAGGAAAATGTACATGGATAGATTACTTTGAATAAAATACTGTAGTTAATAATGTGTTTGTAGGTCTAGTTTGTCACATTAGTTATCTTGTAACAATCAGTCAAGTGTTAGGAACAGAAACATAAAATTGGAATTGATTATATTATCATTGCTTAGCAACTGTTGAACCAGGTAGTCTTGCTACTGGTACACATGGAGAAGCAGATGATAGATCTGTGAATGTAAGAAGTATACTTTAAAATGTCTTAACCCCTATAGCACATAATTTGCTGACTAGTGAATACTGCTTTTCTTTTGAATGTTGTGTCCTTCCCTGAAGTCAAAATCTCAAAGACATTTATTAGCTTGGACTAGCACCACTAGTTATGTTCACAGGGCTTTAGTTTGTCTCAAAGAGAGACCAAGCTTGCATTTCATGGATGAAGCATACTAATGTCTGCTTTGCAAAACTCAGACAGAATCACTGGTTCCATGACATCTGTGAACTTTAAGGGCAACATTTGCAAATATATATGTGGAAAAGGAAGCTGAGGAACTTAGATTTTGCAAATCAATCTCCGTGATGACTGAAAGGGAAGTTAATAGCTTTTAGTTCCAGCAATTGGCTATGTCTATTTTTCTTTGTAAGGAAAACCATTGCACTATATTTTTCATATAAAAAGTAAAGAATTGAAGAAGGTTTGACATCATATCTCAAGGTATTCTAATACAATGAAAAAGATCTAAATGTCACCAGATGATGACTGCAATTTAAAATGGGAATAATTATTAATGGGTAGTTCACTTTTTAACTATTACATATTGGTCATACAAAGTCAGCACTGAAATGGTTAAAAGCATTTTATTTTGAGAGTGGAATGTTTCATAGGTATCAGTGAAGGTGACTCAGTTGAAGAGTAGTTACCTGCTAATTTTATCTTGGACTACCACATCTGAAAGAACAGAAGGCCTGAAGCTGAAGGCTTACAAAGACCAAACCAGAGACTAGAGTGCAGTACTGAAATATGAATTCTAAAACCTGAAAATATGAATCTTTTTTTTTTATCATATTTTGCTTTTGCTTTATGAACGAACACAATAATATTTTGTCTTCAATGTGTCCATTTCTTGTCTTCTTGCTTGCTTGACTTTCTCCCAAACCTCTACTCCACAAAAATATGTCATAAGACTAGCATCAAATATGCCTTAACTTTGAGAATGTTCAGATCTCTTTTTCAACTGTTACATGAAAAAGTTTTATGTCACAATGGGTGCTTCGTGCCCAAACTGAAGGAAAAAAGATAGTGGCTTCAGAGAAATTCTTAAAAAAAATACAATCATCGTTACTGAATTGCAAAGGGAGGGATGGCCAGGGATCTAGGCATAGAGAGATTTTGGAAAGTGTTGTAACAAAGAAGTGATTAGAGAGAGAGACATTTTCTTTGCACCTCTTTTTATCCAGTGTTCTTCGGAGACCTTAGGAGGCAGCATCACAGAATCACTGAGGTAGAAAGGAATGCCTTGAGAGCATCTAGTCCTACCTCCTTGCTCAAGCAGAGCCAGCCAAGCAGGTTGTCCAGGACTTTGTCTGGTTGGTTAAACAAGGTACATAAACTGATTACAGATCTTTGGGAATTTTTCTGAACATCTTTCTGATTCTGAGTTTATGATTACCTGTTCCTCCCGAAATCAGTCTAAAGCAGACAGGTTGCATTGATTTACCAGTTAATTTCATTTTACATATTAAAATTAAAGCAGATTCTTTTGTAGATAAAATATATACCTACGTGTATGGTACATATATATGCAGTTATAATTAGCTATAATTGCAATCAAACCATATCTCCTTCCAGTCCCGAAAGAAGAGAAAATGATTCAGCAGGATCTGACTTGGCTGAGGATGGGGCAAATTATATTCAATTACCTGCTTTATCACAGTCTGACTGCATGATTTTACACAGATCATCTGGAGCCTCAGTGTAAATTTCTCTCAAAGGCTGCAGTAGGATAACAAGCTGCAATCTCAAGGATGTTCGAAGTAAACAACAGTACCCAAAGTCTCATTTGTGTGTAATTGGTTATATACGAGCCATAAGGTATGCAACTGCCACAGTACAACTCTGCCTGAGGAAAATAATCCTTATTTAGACGCAAACTATAGTGACTTGCCTCTTAGACATTATTTATATAGTAATAAATCTTCCAGATGATCTTTCAGGGACCTCTGCCGTATCTCTGTTTTTGTATATACGTACATACACATTTTTTAACATTAAAGCATGATGATAGTGACTTTCACCCTGTTTCCATCACATTTGTTCTTTTCCAGTTTATTCATAATTCTCTACTTTCTATTTTAAAGTGATTGTTTTCCAGTTTCCCCCAGTTTTCTATTGCCTTTCCATTTCTCCTGATTTTCCTTCATTTATTTTTTTTTTTTTTTTTTTTTTTTTGCCAGCCTCAAGGTTTTACAAATTACAATTGATGATGCATTTTCTTCCTCACCAATTAAGCTCCAGCTGCTGTTTGTAAAAGAAAAAATGACAAGTTAGTCACTTTCTTATCTATATTGAACTGTGGGCAAAAGACTGAACTTAGTGCATGGAGGAACTGACTAATCAACTTTCCTTTACAGCCAGATTCAGAATAACTCAGAAAAATGAATCATTCTGAAAGCTGATACATTGCATTGTACCTTGGAAAGTCATTTCAGGCTCTGGCAAATCAGCTCAGGCATCAGCAATTTAAGATGAAGTTGTACCCAACTCTGCCCAGCAGCAGATTAACATTTGTAGCAGCATTCATGGGTGGTATGCCATCATGCTTTACCACTCCCACTCATTAGCTGGCCATGTGGATTTGTGAAATTCATGTATTTGGAAGAGAACAACTAGAATGTGAATACACTATTCTTTCTTCATTGCAGGTGGCCTTTTTTTCTTTTTTTTTTTTTTTTCTTTTTTTTTTTCACATATTTTTTTCTTCAAACTGTGATTCAACCTGGGATGGCTGAAACTCCTGGTGAAAGGTTGAGACAAACACAATTTCTGTGTGCTTGCTCACAGTTATGTCTTAGGCATGATTTACGCCTTCTAGTTAATCAAGATCTGTGTTGAACACAGACAGCAGATGGACAGTTAATGATCTGGGAGGAGGGAATGCGGAAGAACAACATAAGAAGTGAAGTGTAAAGTTATAAAGGATATTTCATAATTTCAATGATATTCTCAGTCCTCTACAAGCTTGAGAACATCTATATACATCTCTGACATCTAAAGCAGTGATTTCTTTTTTCTTTTTCAACAAAATAATCCTCTTCAAACTAGTATTCCATTCTTGAATTATTTACTTTTGTCTTCAATTTATAAGTTAAATTTTCAAGATCTTCCTTCACTTTTTAAAACTTGAATACAACCCTGGAGACAGAGAAAATTAACACAAACATGCACAGAGTTTGATAAGACAGTATATAATCACAGAATCATGGAATCACAGAATGGCCAGGGTTGGAAGGGACCTCAAGGATCAAGAATCTCCAACCCCCCTACCACGTGCAGGGCCACCAACCTCCACATTTAATACTAGACCAGGTTGCCCAGGGCCCCATCCAATCTGGGCTTGATCACCTCCAGGGCTGGGGCATCCACAACCTGTCAGGGCAGTCTGTTCCAGTACCTCACCACTTTCATAGTAAAGAACTTCCTCCTGACATCCAACCTAAATTTTTCCTCCCTCAACTTAAAACCATTTCCCCTTGTCCTGCTATTTTCCCTTGTCCTTCTGACAATTCCCTTTCTTCAGTTATGACCTTGTGTTTTCTGAAGATAAATACCTTTATTGGTGTGCACTGTTTACTATTGTTTACTATTGATTTATTTATAGAGCAGTTCTATTCCAAATGCATGTTCTTCCTTATGAAAGAAACAGATCCAGCTTATGCTGGAAGTTTCACCTGCTGAGATTTCTTTCAGCTACCTCTTCTTTAGATTAAGGATTCTTAAGGGAACGAACACATGAACATTTGTAATGATAAATATAAATTAATACACAAGATGAACTATAGGGAATTAGAACCTGTAATGACTTACTAAAAACTTTAACATTTTCTATTTTCCACTGCCCATTTTAAATTGTAAGCATTTAAGATCCAGTAAGTCAGTTTGACTTTCTTTTGTTTAAAATAATTTAAAAAAGCTATCTTTCAGGTATGCAAATACTGTAAACAATAACATTGGGTATCTGCCACAGCTTATCAGAGAAAATTGCCATTGCTCATGTTGTGAGCTTGTTGTGAGGCTTAGAATAGTCTATAAATATCTAAGGTCTATAAATATATAAGGTGTGGGGGGCAGAGTGGCGAGGCCGGACTCTTTTCAGAGGTATGTGGAGACAGGACAAGGGGTAACGGCCGAAAACTGGAGCATAGGAAGTTCTGCACAAATGTGCGCAAGAACTTCTTTACGGTGAGGGTGACGGAGCACTGGAACAGGCTGCCCAGGGAGGTTGTGGAGTCTCCTTCTCTGGAGATATTGAAGACCCGCCTGAATGCCTACTTGTGCGACCTGATGTAGGGAACCTGCTTTGGCGGGGGGGGTTGGACTCGATGATCTCTGAGGTCCCTTCCAACCCCTACAGTTCTGTGATTCTGGAATAGATCACCACAGGCTGTCCTCAGAATCTACAGTTCTTCTGTGTAGCAGAAGTTATTATCCTGTATATGAACTGTGAAAAAACTCATTAACACATGAACAGCAACAAAGGACTTTGTCAGTTGCTTTTTTTATTGTTACATTTCAATACCACTGAGGAAGCCACCTGATACTTGCTAAATTTAAAAAGAAAAAAAAAATTAGGTATCTGAATATTAAACGCGATCAGTGGACATTAACAGAACTAAATTAAGGAGGAACTGTGCACAAATGTACAAACAAAATGTAAGTCTGCAAACACCATTTTAAGACAGTTCAGTTTCTTTGGAAACTGTTAGATTTCATAACATAGAAAATTGTTTTTAATTTCTGAGTCTGATATAAATTCTTAAATTCTTAGTTGTCTATGTACTTGAGGTATTAATGTTATTATCCATAAAATCTGAGTTCTCAGAAGAATAAAGTAGAACACCTTTCTTCCTTCAGGAATTCAGTAATCATCAGAAAAACTTTCCCGCTGTTCTCAGAATATTACAAATTTCCTTATCACAGCCATCCCTGCCCCCCTTATTAATTTTCTTGTTTCCTTAATTGTTTTCTTATTGTGGAAAAATCCCACAATCATGAGCAAGGTTGGTGCCTTCTTCACATTTTCTGACTAGAACTTGCAGGAAGTAGTGGAATAGGTAAAGGAGAAAACCACAAAGGAAGGCCAGAGGAAATCATCTCTATCTTGAACACCACAGTAACAGAGATTTCATGTCTCAGAATAAACTCAGTAGGTTTTTTTCTGAAATCCAGTCTTGCCAGAGAACATAGATGAACTGAGATTATACTCAGCATTATGATCAATAACCTCTTGAAAAATGAATTAGATGAATTACTTGCATTTAAAAGCCTACAGTTCCTACCTTCATATTTGTCAAACAGTAGAAGAATATATTCACAGAATCACTACTCTTCTTCTCCTCAGTGCTATCTGAACACATGCTATTTTTCCCTTTCTCAGTTAAGTAGCCATCACAGAAACAGACATTTCAACTGAAAATCTCCTCCCCCCCCTCATTTTATTTTATTTTATTTTTAACTGATATAATCTTTTAGTACATAAATTGTAAATGTAAATCTTATGTTTGGTAATTTCATTTCAGATTACTGTATTCTGTTGTGCACTTCCCATGCTTGTTCCCAGTAACTGCCCTTTCTCTGGGACATTTTTTTCTCAGTTCATTGTCTAAAAAAAATAACTCTCCTTTCCTTTAATTCTGACTGTGCTAATGCCAGACAGCATGAAGACAACTCTTAGCTGATTGCATCCATATCCAGCCATTCAGATCTGTAACAGAGTTGGCAGATTATGAAAGATTGTAGCCTCTCTTATTGATTGAGAAAATATGTACTAACAAGATAGACCAATGTCAAAATGAAGAAATACATTTAAGAAGAAAAGCACAGACAACATGATCTGGGTAGAATGAGATCTGTACATTAATACCTCACATTTTCAATGTTTTCAGATTAGTTAAGCAAAATCAAAAGTCTACCAAGAGAGTTCTCATGATTTGTCATTATTATTTACCATAAAATGTAGAGTTAACTGTTCCTTGGTAGGACACAAGAGACCACAAAACTTACTTGTTGGCCTTGCATATAACAGGAATTTAACACGGTTCTTCAGAAAGTGAATGAAAGCATGGATACAGTTCACTTGTCACATGAACATTCCACAAATCTTTTGCATACATATAGCTATAGAAAGTAACATCAGTGCAGAACTGTATTGAGTGTAGTATTAACACAATTTATATTTCAAAGGAAGAACACTCTTCATGATGTCAACAGTCCAAGAAATTTGAACTCATCTTGAATTTTTTCTATTTCTATGGATTTCTGGGAATCAGTTTACTTAGCTGGAGTGATCAAAATAATCATAGTATGCATTCTTTCACTATTCATACGTAAATCATTGTAGCCTTAATGCAAGTTCTGTGGTGTTGTGGCTTTGTGATTTTTGTTGTTGGTATTCCACATCAGAACATCATGTAAAACAGTGGGAATTAAAGAGTTAATGTTCTGCTTCCATGGGCTACCTTTTTTTTAGCATTTTGGGTTCTTGGATGGGAGGGGAGGAGTGGCATTCCTGGAGGACCTGGCGCACAGAGGAAAAATAGTTGGTGTTCCTGGCAGGACACCAGCTGCTCTTCCTCTCACTGACTCACCAGCTCTAGGTTTGCCACTGGGAAAAGCATGTGGTTCCTCTGCATTCTATTAGCATAAGACCTCGTATTTGGACACTCTTTTCTCTCTCATTTTGTTTGATTTGTTGTATTTAGTAAATTACCGTTCCTCCTCAGATTATCGCCATTGTTGTTTGCTTTTTCTTTAAGACCCATCTGCTATCTCTCTACACTTCTCCCTCTCCCCCTCTCCCAGAGCGCACGGCCTGCAAGTGCCTTGCCTCATTAGTCGCAGGGGCCAGGGCCGGTTGGGCCAAGCCGAAAAAGATGGGCTAGGTTTTTTGTCCCTCCCTGTCACGGACTCAGATCTAGAGATAACTCCGTGATGTGGTACATCAGCAAGAATACATAGTGCCATATGCCAGAAAGCTTAGAATGAAATTTAAGTGCATTAATAAAATGGACAGACGGTACAGCACTATAGTGCTGCCACAGTAACCCCATGCAGTGCTATGGGCTTGGGGATGAGTGGCTGGATGACTGTGAAGAGGAAAAGGACCTGGGGTGTTGGTTGATGCTCAGCTGAACATGAGCCAACAGTGTGCCCAGGTGGCCAAGAGGGCAACGGCATCCTGGCCTGCATTAGAAATAGTGCGGCCAGCAGGAGCAGGGAGGTAATCATCCCTCTGTACTCAGCACTGGTGAGGCCACACCTCGAGTACTGTGTTCAGTTTTGGACCCCTCACTACAAGAAAGACACTGAGGCCCCGGAGCATGTCCAGAGAAGGGCAATGAAACTGGTAAGGGGTCTGGAGCACAAGTCTTATGAGGAATGGCTGAGGGAGCTGGGATTGTTTAGTCTGGAGAAGAGGAGGCTCAGAGGAGACATTATTGCACTCTACAACTTCCTGAAGGGAGGCTGTGATGAGGAGGGGTTTGGCCTTTTTTCCAAGGCAACAAACAGGACCTGAGGAAATGGCCACAAGTTGTACCAGAGGAGGTTTAGATTAGACATAAGGAAGAACTTTTTCTCTCAGAGAGTGGTCAGGTGCTGGAATGGCCTGCCCAGGGGGCTGGTGGAGTCGACGTCCCTGGCAGCATTTAAGAGGCATCAGGATGAGGAGCTACAAGATATGGTTTAGTGGCTTCAAATAGCAATGGTAATGGGAGGATGGTTGGACTAGATGATCTTGCAGGACGTTTCCAACCTTGTGATTCTAGGATTCTATACAATGAGCCAGTTAATTACAAATCTCAACTAGAATCAGCTAATGATAAACATATCATAAAAGAGTTACAGAATGAAAGCCAGAACAAATAATTACACCATAAAAGGTCAGTAATAATATTAAGAATGAATATTAACCATGAGATAATGAAGAAAACTAAAATGAACTTGAGAGACAACAAATGGATTCATGATTTCAATGAACAGTACTTGAAGATCTGTTTCTGGTCACAAAATAATACTAAAGGCAAAACACTAGTTTTATGTGATTATATCATTAGTTGTTGAGAAGACTAAGGCTTGTGAATTGGTCTAAAAGTTGTTTTGTAGTGATTTAGGGAGAAGCCTCAAATTTAAAATTGTTGAAAACATACCACTGTTTTCTAGAATGTGAAATGTGCATTTTCCATTAACTTCACAAAACATATAGATCAGTAGACTGTAGACACTCCCATTTCTTTTTTACCTAACAAGTCCCTTAGATCTTCTGCAAACCATCCTCTTAGGTTTGAAGTGTATTCTAAATTATTCAAGGTTCTTTACTTGCTTAGCCTATTCATTTTTGAGCATTGGGATTTCTCACAAGATTAGTGTGTTACTCCACCCTTGGGCATACTATGAATGCCCCATAGCATGTGATGTTCACTAAACTATGCCCTAGAAAATTTTTAATTAATATAAGTGACTAGGGACTAGGTTTTTTGTTTTCTTAGTGCATCAAGAGAAACAAATACATACTATTTATCTTATCTCAGAAAATATTGTTTAATTGTTTAATTTCTTCTTAAAATTAAGGAGTTCTGCATTAAAAACAAAAGAAAACAAAATAAGTCTCTAGAAAGATATACTCACTAAAATCTGTGTTAAAAAAAAAAATCTCCTATTGAGATCAGTGTACGTGGATCAAATAAGGTAAACATTACTTTTCCATGCTGTATTTGAGAGACTGCCAGGGAAAATAACAAAACCTTATGATTCTATTTTTTTTAGAATCCTTTCCTAAGTGTTGTATCTCCTGCAGTTATTTCACTAGGTCATCCTCCAATCCTTCTATCTCCTCTGTTTCCTTCCATTAATAATTGAACTTTTTGATCTGTTTTAAAATGAATTCTACAGCACAAACATGGTGATGATCTTGCATTCGTTACAGAGTAGAATGTCCTAGGACTTCTATGGCTGGTGGATTTTTTAAGATTTTAGAATTCTGACTGGAATTTGAATAATTTTAAAATAAATAAACAAACCAAACCAACAAATACTTCATAAATATAAAACAAGGACACAAAAAAAAAAAAACCATCATCAAGGCAGACTGAGTCTGGGAGGGGAAGATCTTCTGTTCTGCCTTATGCTCAATGCTAAATACAGGCTCAGACGGCCTCTAGAGGAGAAGGAGAGGGACTGATAGTCCACAGGTCCGGGTTCAAACCTGTCTACAATTTCTTGTACAAGGTCTGTAAATAGATAGTGGGTGCCTTATCCTTCTTTTCATATTGTGTTGTGCACTGTGCATGGTGTATTTAAAAAGACAAAGAGAAAGGGAAGGAAGGAAAAAAGGGAAGAAGAATGCCTCATTTAGCACTGCAAGATATTTACGTGTCTATGAGGAAAATATGCATCTAGACAAGCGAAAAGAAGGGACTGTGAGAGAGAATGTCCACCATTTGAGGGTTTTCTTATGCTGAGGAATTCAAAGATGGTTGGTTGAGTGAGATTTATTATATTTCAGTCTCTCATGTCCCAAAAATTTGGAGTCTACCACAAAATGCTTTAAGAATGGTCCCTTGTCTTGTGCTTTTACAATGGCGGTATCTTACTAACATCAGTGGACAAGATATACAGAGATCAAATAAGTTAACTTTTCCATGCTGGCAATTTGTAGATTGCCACAGACAAAAATCTGGTCAAATTCACAGTGCTCAGATGCAAACACATACTTAAAAAACAATTTCAGGCAAAAAAAAAAAAAAGCCTAGAACATTAACTAGAAGTCTAAATCTGATAACAGCTTGACCATTTTCACATTCATTTCATCTGTATCTATTTGTGTATAATTCAGCAAACCACTAAAGGAAAAGCCCTCACTAGTGTGCCTTGGGGGTATAAAGAAAAGTAGTGATTTTATCCTCACTATTAAATGCTCTCTAAATGACACTAACTACTTTGAAGCTAAGCATCAGATTAAACAAGGGTGGTGATTGAAGGGGACAAAAGCTAAACAACTCAACCTCTCAACACATTATAAACATCTAGATGGAACTTAGTTCAGTATTTACAAATAATCTTTGATTTCTCTAACAGAAGTGTTCCCTACCGACATTTGTAAGGGTCTTATTTTTTTACATCATAAAACATATTACCTGAATAATTCAATAAATAAATCAATCAATAGGTATATAGTAAGATACACAGAGAAATCAGCAACTTGGAAATTAAGCTTCTACATCTGCCACAGAATTGTTAGAAATTTCACTAGAACCCAAATTCCTCACCCCCTCATGATAGAAATGCAATTTCTGCTATTTCAAACTGTTTCTAAATATTCTGTGGAAAACAAAGTGCATGTGATGACAACATTTGTAAGCTATGTCATAAGATCACCTTATAAGCCCAATTTTTGACAATATTTATACGTAACCCTCTGTCTGGCAATTTATTCCTAACTTAACATATTATTTATATAGCACCAGTAGCCTGCTGGATTTATTATTGGCATGCAAGAAGACATATGGGTAGATTCTTCTCTCATTTGTACTGGAATAAATCAGAACAAAAAATGCTGAGGTTACTTGAGTTCCACTTGTTTAAAGGACTAAAAATGCCCTAAACCAAGCCCAAACTTATGTTTTCTACCTAAATGAGATTGTGCTAGGCAGTTTTTAACACTGTTGTCCAATCCCATCTTTTTATCCAGTCTCATTAGGGAGTCATTTAAACCTTTTAAGTATCATCAAGGATTTATACCATTGTCTTGCCATCTTTGATGCTGCCAGTATCCAAATGTCTCCCTTGAAGCCATACTTATTTTATCAGAGCAGTGCCAAACTATATTAATTACGTCATTTTTTTGAATTTAGGAACAATATTTAAAAATCTTGAAATATTTATGGCAGTTTGGATGTAGTTGCACTTGTTCTTTAGAAGCTCAAGGACATTTTGGAAACCAAGAAGCTGACATTGTTAGAGCATTTGGGAGCTTATTGCAGATTAATGCATCTGGGGTGCACTAAAGAGAGCATGGCCAGCAAGTCGAGGGAGATAATCTTTCCCCTCTACTCAGTCCTGGTGAGAACACATCTGTAGTATTATCTCTATTTCTCAGCTCAGTTACACAAGAATTTCATAGAAAGAGTCCAGTGGAGAGCAACAAAGATGCCTGAAGCACCTCCCGCACAAGGAAAGGCTGAGAGACTTGGGACTCTCCCATGTAGAGAAGACTGAAAGGAGATCTTATAAGTGCTTTTAAATATCTAAAGGACAGGAGTCAAGTTGATGGGGGTGGACTCTTTTCTGTGACATGCAGCAATAGAACAAAGGGGAATAAGCAGAATCTGAAGCACAGGAAGTTCCATAAAAACACATGAAAAAATTCCTTCTCTATTAGTGGTGGAGCACTGGAACAGGCTGCCCAGAGAGACTGTGGAGTCTCACTCTCTGGAGATATTCAAAATCCAACTGGATGCCTACCTGTGTGACCTGCTTTAGGGAATGTGAGTTGGCAGGGGGATTGGACTTAATGTTCTCTAGAGGCCCCTTCCATCCACTACTATCCTGTGATTCTGCAATAATGTACCAGTACACCATAGGTGTTCACTTATGCTTTTGATACACAGGAACAAGTTGGTGGCTTTCATGAGCTTAAGTTCAGAAAAGGTTAATGAAAATTTGTAAACATTTATGAAACCGTATGTGTGTGTAAACTCAACTTATCAATCCCTTCACTGAAACTGTGATGTCTCATGCTGCATTTTTTTTTTGTGCCTGTGTGTTGCTGTGATAGTAAACATTATACTTGGTCAACAGTGAAACTTGCAGTGTTGGATCATAGAAAATGAATGTGAACAGAAGATCACCACATCTCCCCAGTGAACTCTAATCAGGCTATTCACTTCTGATTTATTTTACCCCTTGCTTTTTTTATTTATATTTCCAAAATGTACCAAACCATAGAATGGATCCATGAAAATCTTACAGACCTCACAACATCGCACTTTGCTCTTGTGCATTACGGTAACAGAATCTGGTCTCAGAGGTTTATAACATTTTACAGGCAACACATTCCTTACAGTGACCAGAAAGTATAAACTATTTTTTCAGTAATTCTTTTTGAAGAAAGAAAAGAAAAAAATAGCTCATTTTTTTTTTCCTTTCTACTTCATGCCTGCTTCAAAAATGGAGGTAAAATCCAAACAAATCCTGATCCATTTTATCTGCTGCTCTTGTGCTTCTTGAAAGGAGGAAAAGAAAGGATAATGTTAATACTATTAAATATTTCAAGATGACCTAATTCAAAATTTTCACTGCCTGCATATCTGTGAATTAAATACACTTGTACTCATTATCTTTATAGCTATATATATGTATGTTAAGGTGGAATGAACTCCTCCTTGGAACGTCTATCTTGTTTCTTTTGCATGTGCTGACTGAATAGCAGAAGCGATCAATGAGTATATTTAAGAATGAAGAGAGGGTACAGAAAAGGGTACTGCCATTTTCTCAGACCTGAGAGTTTTGATGTGGTTCTGCAGTGAATCTTCGCACAGGGAACACCAAGTTTTAGCTTTGGTGACAGTAAGAACTGGAATAAAATGAAAGTAACTTTATGATTAGAGAATCCAAAATCCTACACATCCTTAATTAACTTATGAAAATGAACATAGAAATGAGAAACGTTAAAAAAAATGTACCTGTTTAGAGGGTGGTTGTCTTATATAACTGCCACATTTTTGCATAGCTACGTCTAGAATTTATGCAAGTTATCTCAAGATATATTTTACATATTCATGTGATTTGCATATGCTCACCTTCATTGAAAGGATAGATTAAATACTGGAGAATGTGTCAGCCTATTTGACAGCTCTGGTGAATGAGCCCTACATACTAGCTAGTGTTCATTGTCCCTTCCACCATTTCTCATTTTGGTAGCAGTGAAAACGGGGATAACAAAGGGACAGTGGACCTGAAAACAGGGAATCTGAATATATATTTTTTTATTATTTCTGTTCCATTTGCATCAATTGTAGATGCTACTTCATCCCACTTCCTTTCCTGTCCTTGCCAAGAGCCATCACCATGTTCTCCACATTTTAGTTATAATGCCAAACTAACTAGCCAACTGAGTCAAAATCATACTAATGCGCATGATAGAATGGATTTCTAAGTATCTGAAATATGCAGAGTATCCCTTCTTCTCACTATGAAGAAAGTATTACCATAGTATTACATCTTACACCCCTTGATGAAAATGAATTAAGTGTTGTTTGTGTGAAAGTGAGCATGAGCTGCTACTCTTTGAATTCTGGTTTCGAAAACACCATCATCTATACTATAGTTGACTGGCCTTTCACATGGTCTAGAGTTGTACAATCAATGAAAGTACAGATGTTATAGTTATGAGATATACTAGATAGCTTGGCTATGCAGTTATTATACCAAAACAGAATAGATAGAAGGCTTACCCATATCCTGGGCTCACTATAAAACTCCAGCAGAGAGGATCTCCAGAAGAGATCCTTCCCCACTGGTAGCCAGCTCTTAAATTGGTCTAGGAGAGGTGGAGCCAGGCTCTGCCCCTTCTGGCAGCACAGGTGAATTGCCTTCACCTGTGCTCCCATGGCTGACTCATTGCTTGCCTCAGGTGATCAATCAGAGGTTCAGGCCATGACTCAGCATTTCCCATACATTCCACCCCTTCACAGCATGAACCAATGATCAAGTTGACTAAAGGGTAAGCTTTTCCTAATACAGAGATCCGCTGTATTGCGATGCTTATACAATTTCTATCGCGACGTATGTTGGTACAATTCAAGATGAGTGACGATCGGTGAATGCTCATATTCTTTTATGGGCTAGTGCTCGATGATGTTACTGCAGGCATGCAGTCATGAGGTACGGGTCCGTCCTATGTTCCATCAGTCCCATATAGACCATCACTGGGTGTTGTACGTGATCTGACATTAACACTGGAATGCTTCAATGGCATTTCGTTCCTTCCGGTAATCCTGAAGGCTCACAGACTCACGGAGAGTAATACAGATGTTTCAGGGGTACCAGGAGGGGAACATCTGCTCTCCAGGGCAAGATGCAGGCCGTATTTCTATCCTGGGTCAACACTTCGGCTTGTACTGGGGCATGTCCCAGCTGCTTGTACCACACCTTCTGACCAGATGTCTGCAGTTCCATAATAATATCAGGCACCAAAGGGGGTGTCCTGATCTGCCACAGGGACATGATACGGGTCCCTTTAGCAATGAAGATTGGAGTGTTGACCACAATATCAGTAGGCCATGTACCTATTACTGGAGGGACTACTGAGCCTCCCACCTCCAATAATCTCCCCCAAGGTGCAAGTAGGCCACACCACTTTGGTCCTACCTGCACCTTCCAAGGCCATTTTATTCTATGGGTACCTGGATCTAAATTCTCAGGGGCAGGGAGCAGAAGATTATTTTCATTACCAATTTGGGGTCTTACCTGATGATCAGTGCCCGTAATTTGGATCCTAAGCGGGGTAGCCCATGTTGTCTGCAGCATTCTCAGGGCATTGGGTCTGCCGTCTCGGGTCTTTCATTCAGGTCCTGCAAGGTTTCATACAGTCTTCTCGTCCACCCCTGCAGGGACTGGGAGTCTGTCTTCAGGGCAGCGTTAAGAATACCATTATGACATTCAATGAGGCCTGCCCCTATTGGATTATATGGCAGGTGAAACCGCCATTTGATGTTATTTTCTTCTGCCCAGCGTTGTATCGTTGCACCAGTAAAATGAGTCCCTTGATTACTCTCGATGACTTGAGGTGTCCCGTAGGCAGACATCAGTTTAGTGAATGCCTTGATGGTATATGCCTGGTTTGCTTTCGGTACCGGATAGGCCTGCAGTAGCCCACTTGCAGTGTCGATGCAGGTCAGGGCATATCTCACCCCCTCAGACCAAGGAAGGGGCCCTTGCTGGACCCATCTGTGTACCAGGCATCTTCAGGGATAGGATATTTTCCCTCCTGAACGGGACTCTTCTCTG
>JAOWBP010000001.1:84050226-84064478 GCA_028571105.1 Tragopan temminckii | reverse complement strand
CCTTCCCTTCCCTTCCCTTCCCTTCCCTTCCCTTCCCCTCCCTCCTTTTCTCTCTCTCTCTCTCTTTTTTTTTTTTTTTATTTTAAATCCCTTTTATTTGAGACTGTACAATGGAAGGTGTAGTGGAGTCAACTGGACCTTTCTAGGGACTTTAGCAGAAACAATGGGTTGTACCAACTACAGGGCGCTGCATGACTTGGGGGAAGGTCATTTCATTTCTCTTGGTCACTTACCCCTACCCTTCACATTGACCGCAATTTCTCACCTATTAAAACTGTAGGCCAGCAGAGAACTAACACTCACCATGTACATTTTAAATGCTTAGCAGAGTGAAGTTGTGCTAAGACAGAACCTTAAAATTCAAATGTAATGAGTAGTAACAATATGTAATAAAAACAGTAGTTTTTAATGTCCTACACTATCTATGTTGTGTAATGTGTTAATATAGTTTTTGGATACTGAAAGCAAAATATTTTTGCATTTCTTGTGAGATTTACTTAAAAATTAGATCAATAATTTCTTAGAATTTTGTATCCTAATATTTGGAATTAAGAACTCACATATAAAAGTCAGACTTTGAAGGCAGAGAGTTAATACACATTAATTCATGTGAAAGAAGCTTCCTACCAATTCTGTATTTGGAAGTATTCTTCTGATTTTAATAGCAGTTTAATAAAAAGCAAGATTGAATTGGAGCAAACCTAATTGTTTTTGGATTTTCTGATGAAAAACAGGATAGTGTAAGATATGGAGAAATAACTGTATGATGAGGCAATATAAAGACTGCCCATTTGTGATTCTTCATATAACTCTACTTAGTATGAGATCTGAAGTTTGTTAATTAAAGACTTTTCTTTTTCCACTAGATGGCTGCTTCTGAAAGACTAGCCTCTTAGCATAAAATTAATTAACCTTCAGAAGACAGTCTGAGGTACTTCAATGACCCCACTGCTGCCAAAAAAGTAAATCATATTACTGGATGTTTCACAAATCTTTTAAAGGCCTTCTATGACGTGTGGTGAAAGAGTATAAAATATTAGGTACCCTTTTATTTTACAGCATATGCTAGAGGAACACAGAAGGTGATTATTTTTGCACCATATAACAGAATAGTGTTCTTTCTCACATTTGAAGAAGCATGAGGACATTATGAAGAAAAATATAGAGGGTACCATATCAGTTTCACTATCCTTGATTTTTTGTATATAATGTTCTACTCTTCCCCTCTTCCTAAAAACAAGTATTATGCAAATACTAAACATCAGGACTGATTGGCTCAGGCATGTTTTCCTTCATGTATGAAAACCATCTTAACTTTTGTACAGATTTCAAATCACTTGAAAATAACTTATTTGTATCGTACTTCTAGATACAAAGAAAGTAAAGGATGCATTCTAATCTGTGACCAAAGATGATAGGCAGGAAAAGATTTAATTTCTAATCCTCTTTCCTTTTGAACGAACATCACAAATAACCTCACACAAATGCCATTTTGGAATCTGTTTTGCCTTAGAGAACTGCAGTGAATTAATTTAGGACTTAAGTGTCTTCTTTAACAATAGAAAACTTTATGGCTAGTAACATGAAGTTACTCGGTGGTCTGGCTTATTTGCATCAGATTTTTATTGCATACTTAGGAGTACTATGAGGAATCGTAAGTGTGTGTATGAGTGCACTGAATTCATAAAAGTATTGAACTAAGAATCATGCTCTGACTTTCCCTGAGTCCTCTGTACCTCAATCCTGTATGAATTTGGATAGACTATTTTTACTCTGCAATTTTAATTTACTCATCTGTAAGCTGAGAATCTACTTCTTGTCTTTACAAAAGTCTAAGATTTAAAGGTAGTTTGTTATGACACTAAGTATGTGACACATAGAAAACCACACACTTAGCATCAAAGAAATGATGTTTCTTTATGCATTGCAACTAACATTGCCATACTCCACTTCAATGTCTGTTGCTGCTAGACATCTGCCAGCTTTCCAAAATGTTACCACTGAAGCTCAGAAGCAAGAGAAGTGGAAAGTGGAGAATGACTCAGTTTGATCAAGTCTTGTTTGTCAAAGTTATACACTTTTGCCTAGTGTAAATTGAAATGAACAACTCTCAGTAGCTGCTTCATTCAATATTCAAAAATTACTCTTCTATTCTAACATTCCTGCTGAACAGAAGGAAACCCACTTACTTATTCTGTCCTGAGTAAAATTTATTTCTGATGGAAACGACTTTGATAAAACGGAGTTGGTTGCAATTAATTCTGTTATCAGGATCCCTTTCCTTCCTAAATCATTCTTCAATTTCTTCACCACAAAGATTGGGAATTATACAAACATTTTTCAAGGATTCAAGGCCGAGAACTGATATTGTGGCTCAGAGATGAGACAAAATTACTACATTTTAAGGGATAACTATGAGAATGTCTGAGTAACAGGGCCATGCAAGTTAAACATACAGAGTAGGATCACAGTGATGAAGATAGTGTACCTCAAAATTCAAAGTGAAAGAACAGTGAGATTGATAGGTTTAAAACTGTAAAGTGAACATGCAGAAAAGTGTCAAGGGCAGAGGAGCTGGAAGGTATCTCCATCCTGCCTAATGGATGCCTGTCTGCTCAGCAAAGGCCCTTCAGATATCTCACTGAGATGTTGAACCACCACTGCTTCTTTGCTTTGCAGCTTCTTAAATTCTGGTGGTCTTCTGTGTCTGCATTGGTCAGTAAAGAATTACTTTATACTTTATTTATTTTTATGTGTGTATATATATACAAATACGTATATATGCATGATGCATGATATATGTATATATGAATATGTATGTATTGAGCCACAGCATCAGAGGTTCATGGTATGGCAGAAGAGGTTGAACCCTCCTGCCAGTATTCCATTGCATTTTATTGTTGTGTGACAGATTACAGCAGGGGGACAGTCTGACAGAATGACGTCTGACATGGAAGTGTGTATGAAGCAAAGATATGTCACTGAATTCCTTCATGAGGAAATATTGCACACATTGACATTCATCAATTCTTGCTGAATAAACATTCATGGAGACTAAACAGTGGATGTGAACACAGTGAGTGTGGGTAATGTATTTCTGCAGTGACAACTGCAAGCTACATTCTAGACGGCCATGCACAGGTGTCACACCATGAAATGAAGGGCATATCGATCAGCTCATCCATGGAAAATTGACTACTGGTGTTGACTTAGTTGAAAAATATTGTTTTGCAGCTGTGAATTTGCTCTATCAGCTAGTGTTACTGTGTTCTTTGTAGCTGTTTTTGTTTCCACGGGTAGAAATAGGAAGCATTACTTTCAGAGCAACCTGTGGGTGTGTATACACATTTGTACACATATATGTATACACATATCTATCCTACTTGTAAAGACTCTTCTTGCTCAGCTAAAAGATGACCAAATATAGTGACATCAAAAGAGAAAGTAATAACAGTTCAAAATGGTTTTAGAAAGAAAATAGAAAGAAAATGCAAAGCTAAGAGGTCATACAGTCTCTTTTTTAAAAAATGCTATGGAATAAGACAAAAATATCAACATTAAATCACATCTATACACATAGTTAAGTGCTATGCTCTTCAATAACTCTGGAGAGAGCTGTTGAAACTCTGGGATGATTTAAAATAATGGTAATTAATAATTCTCCATCTATTTTCAGTCATTTTACACTTCAGAATTTCAGTATGAAGGGTTGACTTTTTTGATGTGTGATGCTGGGCATTTTAAGTCACTAATTAGGATGCAAACCTGTGTGCTACCTATTGCTAAAATGTACTCAATCTGCATACAAAAAAAAAAAAAAAAAAAAAAAAAAAAAGAGAGAGAGAGTCAAACAAACAAGAATGCTGCTTCTGGAATTTAAAGTACCTGAGAGATAAACCTGATTCTAAGCCAAGAGAACTTCTCATGGTAGAAAAAAAGGACAATAAAATTTTCTTATTTCAAAGGCTGGATATGGTGAAACAAATGTCAATTCTTACCATAGTACCTAGTCAGTATAATCATTTCTGCATTCCAGATTGAAAATAATGTTTGATAGATCTTGCTTCATTATACAAATCACATAATAATAATAATAATAATAATAATAATAATAACAACTGGGGATTTATAATGTTGTGTTACATGATAACCTGACACTATGGACTTCAGACATGCAGGGTGATGGTAAAGAACAGAATAAAGAAGCACTGCAGGATGTGGAAGATGAAAACCAGTGAGACACAAAGGCCAACAAGAGAACCCATCTCTGACCACCCTTCCCCCTCCCCACGAAAACCCTCAGTGTCACTGTGAGAACTGCCAAATCTGACTTTTACATTGGGAATTTAGGTTCCTGCCCTGTTGGGTTTCTTTATTTTATTTTATTTTATTTTTTACTTAGTTTGAAAGTTATTTAGTTGCATTTTGAGATTCTCATGTCAACACCTCAGTCAGCAGCCACTGAAAGCCAGAAGAGTTTGTGGTACTCGATGCATCTCATTTGTATTCTCTTAAAAATTATTCAAATCCTAAATTTCTGCTTCTGTGCTTCATAACAATAACATCAGTGGACAACAGATGCCTAAATATAGTCAGGACATAAAAGAGTTTTCTTTACTGTTTTTCAGTGAATTAAAACAAAATTGGTGAATCTATGCTGCATAAAAATATTCCCAGATTTTTCTGATGTCTTTCAAACTAGGTATTCTGATCATCACCGTGTCTTCTAAA
Source organism: Tragopan temminckii (assembly GCA_028571105.1). Lineage (NCBI taxonomy): Eukaryota > Metazoa > Chordata > Aves > Galliformes > Phasianidae > Tragopan > Tragopan temminckii. The sequence goes on along the minus strand of JAOWBP010000001.1, from coordinate 84,059,747 downwards.
CCACACATGGACAGTAGTTCACTTGCAGATGTTGAATGTGCTGAATTTCTTGTCATTGTTTTAAGAATCTTCAGTTAGACAGAAATATTTTTTTTGTAGAATACTACATTATTTTAAGGTATTTGAAGTCATGCCTCTCAGTTTAATTTTCTTCCTCCAGGGATTGAATGTAAGATGAACATGACATAGTGACATGCTACATGTACAAATTTGTACAAGCATAGCTATTAATAGAATATGAGACCTGTAAAAACAAGCTGTCTGAAGTAGGAAGTGTCAGAGCTAATTTTTTTCTCTATGACCTCCATTCATTGTTTTGCACAGCATGATTATTGTAATATAACGTCTGATTACATAATCATATAATATGTTTGAGTTTCCTCATCAAATCTATGCAAGTTACTTGAGAAATGAACTGACTGAAGTGTGTTAAGTATATTCATCCTGCTGTAATGCTGTAACAATGTTTGTATTGGGCTTACATGGAAAGGTTTTGGTAATAGATAGCTGCAGAGGGATCGTATGTAAGCAGGGCCCAGCCCTGCCCCATCTGAGAGCAGAGCAGGTCTAACAGAGACCCGTCACTGCCAGAACTGAGCTGTGAGTAATGCTGGGTGTGCTCTGGGAGAGCGAAGTAAAGGAAGGGAGAAAAATTGGTGTGCAACAGCAGCAGGGAGTGAGTTGTAAGAAAATAAAATCTTTCCTGTCCTAGTCAGTATATGCATTATATTTAGTGATTTCCAAAGGGTTCCATCGAACAATTCCTCCCTTGCCTGGTCCCAAAATCAGTGACCTTGAATTTTTCAGGTTTCCCTTCTCCTAGGTGCAGCACAACTGTCCTCTTAATTTTTATAAAAGCTAGCAGCTCTCAGGATGGTTATGTGCTATCTATTGATCTTGATATTGAAGTTGAGCTATTACCACTCACTGAAAAGTAAAACTATACAGATGACAGGTGGATCTCACTGTTTTCTCAGTTTTCTCTATACTGCTTGTTTTACGTTGTTAAGTACAGGAACAGGCAAAAGTAATGTAGATAGAAACATGAGATTGATATGTGTGATATCTTACTGGATGTTGCAAAACCATTGTGCAACTGAACATCACAATGTTTCTGACTGCTGTGCTATCAGAAAAGGAGAAGAGAGTGGAGTAGATATAATAGCAAACAAACAAAACAAAACAAAACAAAATATTTATGGAAGAAAGGAACTACATTGATAGAGGAAATAGGCTATACTTTAGGTATATATACTAAAATCTGATTAGCTATTCTTTACTAGGTCTTCTGTCACTGGTTGTTTGACTTGACGACCTCAGAAACCTTATTGACATTTATGAATATTAACCTTACTTATGGGGCATAATTGATTAGACTTGGGTTTCTTCAACCCAGAAACAAAAGCCTTTTGAAATACTATTTTGGATTTTTTTTTCTTCAGTACTTTTGAAAACATATAAAGTATTAATTGAAGCATGCAGTGAATGAAATGAGAGAAAAAGAAGTACTGTTAATGAAGTGTGTAATCTGACGGACCCAGTTTATAGATCAATACAACACACTAATAATTCACGGTAAAACAAGGATAATTTCATATCAAAATAAATACTGTAATGCATATTTGATTAACATATGCACCAACAAAGCTAAAATGACTCCAGCTGTTCTGCACATTTTGTTTTGTTTAATCTTTTCCATCTGCTTAGTTTGTCTACTTTAACACATTGTATCTTTAAATCCAGATAGCTTTGGCATACATACAGACTGGATAGTTACCATACCAGGATTGCTGATTCCTCAGTATGTCAAAAAGTTGCAATTATCTCTGTGACTTTTTCCAAACTATTAAAATTATTGGTGAAACACCACAGAGCAACTGTTTGGGCCCTGCATATTTTTGCTACTGCTTGTACGTTTTCCCATTTATTCAGTTTATTCCTTGTATATGGTGTCCATAAATGTGGCTATTTTTGTTGTGCCAGGTTCATGGCTGTTTCAGTTGTTATTCAAAAAGTGTTCTTTTTTGGTGACAATATAATTACAGACTCAAAACCATTGTTATCAACACTTATCTATTGGAAATGTTGAATGCCACAGTGAGATAAAAGACTCATAATTCAATATGATCAAAGTGCTTTAAACAACTGCAAACAGTGGTGAAACTATAAAATATTGATCAGCTCTTTCAAGTAATTCTGAAATAGCCCACTTAAAACTTTAAAGGTATATGCAGGTTTCATATTTTAATTGTCTAAACTTACTAAAACTCTTTTTATGTTAATAACTGAATAGATTCAATAATGTTTACAAATAAAGTGATCCTAATATTTTTGGTACTTTATTAATAAATCATTCAAGACTACTAAGAGATTTGAAGGAGCTTTAGGTTAATTGGATAGTAATTATTTGTTCTGAAAATATATTTTCTTCTTAATATCATGAAGATTAAAAGAAAATATTTTGAAAAAATACAGCTTTTCTAATTCTTCATTACCATGATACTAATAAGCTTTATATAATACTTTTCATGTTAAAAACACAATACGAAAGTTAAGTAATTAATCCTTCCCAAACTACCTGTGAACTACGTGAAAAAGCATTTTCATTATTTTTTGATAATGGCACAGATATGAATTGACATAATTTCCCCAAGGCAATGCAAATGGGAAGGGACCACATCAGCATTATGAACTGAAGCTCCTTGTATTGCAAGATTACACTTTCTTTCCATGATAAACTAATATGTGCATCTATAAAGCAATGACTCTCATACTGTCCTCCTCCTCCTCTTCAAGTTCTAAAGACCCATCCATTACAAAGGAATGTTTTCATCTATAGCAACATTTTCCTGAAAATTGTGATGATTCTGCTCAAGATTTTTTCATTTCATGAGTCATATTAACAATTTTTATTTTATTATCTATCAGTGTGTCTCACTGTTGGGGTTCTGACTGATAAAGTCTATTCTCTTCATAGTGACAGATTAGTTGTTATATTTTAGATATGTGATGAAAACAATTTTAATAGCACACTGAAGTTTTAGTTGTTGCTGAGCAGTGCTTTCACAGAGTGAAGGTCTTTTCTGCTGCTCATGCTGCCCTGTCAGCAAGGAGCTGGAGGTGCACCAGGAACAGGGAGGGGACAGAGCCAGCACAACTGACTCAGACTTCCAAATGGAAGTCCCATACCTCATGAATCTGTGCTCAGCAATAAAAACTAGGGGGAAAGATGAAAGTAGAGAGTAAGTTTGGAATGATTCATTTTTCTAGAAAATCATTATGTGTGATGAAACCCTGCTTTCCTGAAAATGGCTGAATATCTGTCTGCAAGTGGGAAGCAGAGAATGAATTACTGACTTTGCTTTGCTTGCACACCCAGGTATTTATGCACCTGGATACACAGTGTTGACATTGTTTCACATGTGTGTGAAACCAGTTTGGAACACTTTTTACCCTCCTGAACAGATACACTGGACATTAGAAGGCATTAAACCCTGTATGTTTAGTCTTCATTGTGCCATCACATAGGATCACAGTGACTGAAAACCAGTTTACTGAAAATTTAGTGGACGACTGACACCTCTTTCTTCCCCTGCCCATCTGGAATTGGTATCAACCCATTCTATTCATATATTTTATATCCTGTCTGTCATCATAGTTTCTCACAACTTTATATTCTTGACTTGCTGTAAACAATACTGTCTTAGTTATGGGAATGACTAAAAGGTGGAAGAAGCTGATGGAGAAATCACTAATTGATATTTGTCACTTTGAGATATTCATACAGCAAGTGCAGTCAAACATTCCAATGCATGGAATGGGCCCTCATTTACTGACTAATACTAAAACAGATAGAACGAATATCCTTTCTTATGAGTAGCTTCAGAACTTCAGAATATCTTTCATGTAGTTGTATGCTGAGTACATGAAAGACATTCATTCTAGTTTAAAGGATGATACTGACAAGAAAAAAAAGAAACATTATTTAGCTCTACAGATACTAGAAACTGCAAACAGTGGAAGAAGTTTGCACCGATAATCATGGTGTATCAAATGAAAGGTTTCCATAGAGATCTGCGGGGAATTTCTTTCCTTAACTTCTTCATGTCATGGTTGAAAACAATGGTTTGCACTGTTTTGCAAGGTACTCTTTGTCCCTAGGTAGATATGGCAATTGTATATTCTGACAGTAAGTACATCAGATTCTAATATTCAATGTCTTCAAATGCTTTGGAAGACTGATAAAAATTTGTGATTCACACTTTAAATCTATCTCCAAATATGCAAGATTAAGATCGTATATTTATGTATGAGAAATTTTCTTGCATTCACTTGCTGCAGGATTCTTTCATTTTATGTAAAATATTTTGTTACTATTGGATACAGTTAGATAGAACTGATAATTTAGAAGATAGACTTTTATTCAATATATTTAAATATCATTTTTATAATGACTAGGACAGTATTTTGTGTTACTGAAATGAAATGTGTTAGGTACCTGAACATTACTTTTTGGTGGGAGTAATTTCCATCACACTTAAAATTTAAGTTTAATTCAATTCACTGATGCATAATTTCTCTTGAGAATGATGTCATTAAGTATTTAAAGGGTATTGCTGTAGCCTGATAATATATCTTCTATGACACCATGTCTTTCATGCCACAACTGCATAAAACAGGAGTGATTTATTTTTTTTTTACCTATAATCATGCAAACCTGCTATCTAGTAAACTAAAAAAGCACTGAACAGTATAAACCCAAAGTTTTGAGATAAAATGATAACTTTTGTGTAGTAACTGCTCTTTGCTATTACAAGGCCAAGTCAAAGTTTACCGTAGAAAAGATGAAAGAGAACTGACTACATATTACAAACTGGTATCTATGGAAAGTCCTGTCACATCAGCACTGCCAACACCCTTTCATTAGCACAGAAAAAAAATAGGAACAGATATGTCGCAAAATTTCCTTTGTAATCATTTGTAATTTAAGTATGGATGTGCGTCATTCTAAGTCTAGGTATTATTAATGTATAGAAGACTGAGAAAGATAAGGATGTCCTGGAAAGAACTGATCTCACATAACAGCAATACATCTCAGTTTTCATCAGAAACAACAAAATTTGAATTGTTTTCATTTTAAGATAAACAGATCTTTTGTATACACATGCTTTGGAGTCAGAATGGCCTTGGATATAGAACATAATTATCCTCCTATGTTTTAATTTGTGTTTGTGCACAGCAAGGTGGAACCTAATGTGTGAACAAGATACACAGAATTCAGTTACCATTTAGGTGATCCACTACTGAGGGCCATGAAGTTGATCAAAGTGCTGGAGTTGGGATTGTTTAGCTTGGAGAAGACTCTAGGGAGACCTTGTTGTGGCCTTCCAATATTTGAACGGAGCTTACAGAGGTGGAGATCAAATTTTACATGATCTAATAGCAAGAGAACAAGGGGAAATGGCTTTAAGCTTAAAGAGGGGAGATTTAGGTTAGATGATTGAAAGAGATTTTTTACTTAGAGAATGTTGAGGCACTGAAACAGGTTTCCATTAAAGGCTTTGGATGTCCCATCTCTGGAGGTATTCAAGGCCAAGTTGGATGAGTCCTGGGAAGTCTGATCTGGTGGATGGCAATACTGCTCATGGCAGAGGGGTTGGAACTAGATGATTTTGAGGTCCCCTCCAACCAAAACCATTCAATGATTCTATGATTTTATGATTAAAATAAGAAGTTGATGGTATATCCAACATAACATTATATATCAACTTCGGAAAATGATTTTGACATTCTCTACTATAAAGCTCCTAGAACTAACTAATTCTAACTTTAATGTCAGAAAAGAAAACTTTTAGTATTAAAAACTGTGAAACAATATCGTTTGACTAATTTCCTGTTGAAAACCATACATATGTTAGAAAGAATGTTGGACTAATGCAAAATTAATAATATAACCAAGAAAAGTCATAGACTACGTTTGGGTCTCCATGTCCCAGATACCCATTGTACATAAGGGAATTCTTTTCCCAGTTGAACTTCAAACTGAAACAGTGGACAGGATGATGTATGAATGTATTTTTTATTCTTCTCTTAAAGTTAACTGTAATAGTTATGTTTTATTTTTTAATTGTTTGCAAAATCAAACTCTTACAAAGTGTTACATTATAAGCCCTAATATTTCTGACACAATAGTGGATCCTCATGTACCAATATACAAATAGTGTAAAGCTTTTTTCTGCTAATTATGCATCTAATGCAAAGGACAAAGATTGTGACAGCTTTTAAACATTTGTCTCATGAGAGAAGTGCATCATTCTAGAAATCACTGAGACATTAATCACTTCAAAAAGAATGGAGAAGATGTGGAACACTAACTTCTTCATGCACAAATATAGGTCTCTGAATAAAGAGTTTAAATAGTATTACAGCTTTCAGTGCTCCACTGTATAAAAGGGTAGTTTTGTCTCCATCTGAAAGCAGACTTTCAATTGGTGTGCCTTAATAACTTTGAAGAGACCTGTAGCTAGTCAGAATTTGAGATGTATCTGTGTAGACTGTCTCCTAATATACAACACAAATTCTGTCAGACTAAATATGGAAATGCTTGTTATTTTTATTTTCTTTTAAGTAGACCCATCTAAAAATGACAAATTCAGACACAAGAAAACAACAACAATAAAATCAGAACTCCAGACACAGCTCTGCTTTCTCCCTTTGTCTTTGAATACGGTCACTAGTATACCCTTGTTCTGAATTAACCCGTGTTTCTGTAAATTATTACAAGCAGGTTTCACACTGCTTTACTCCCTTAATAGAACATAACGCTAACAGAAAGCAGTCTCTCTGGGGTAATGTAGCATCCAATCAGTATACCCAAGTTTTTATATCCATGATATAACAAAAGAAAATGGTGTATATGATTATTTTACGGGGTAAATGCCCATTCATATATATTAATTTGTGATTAAGACTTGAGTAATGTGTGTTTAAATACGTATATAGATCTGGGTAAGATTTCTTTTACTAACTCTAAGATAAGGTCCTCTCCTGTAACAGAGCACTTAGCACTGAAGGAGAAACATTTAAAACAGATTACAACAAGATCGGTTAAGCATAAATTGGTATCTGTATATTCACTGATTTATTCCTGTAATGGTTAAGATTTGTTGTCTCCAGCAGTAATAACTATGAACTACTTTGTTTAGACAGTAGAGAAGAACAAGCTGTATTCTTACCATTCTTTCTTGCTTAGAAGCACAATATGATTTTCTTGCAGCATTTTGAGTAATCCCAAGCAAAAATTACATTAATTTAATCTGGATCACTTCACATTTAGAAGATAAGAAAACCGTTGGTTTTCGTTTCCCAAGTTTCATGTTCATCTAATATTTATGTAATTTTCATAAACATAGTAATAAACATTATCTTATAATGATCAAAGAAATGCAAATTCTTATGTTAATATGAGAAAAGACTATTAAAACATAATTACAATTTATTATGAAGCATGCAACATTACATTTTTACCAGCTCATGTATCCATAGCTCTTGCATACTTGTATGTAATTTTTCCTAGCAAAGTAGGTTAGCATGCTAATATTAATACTATTTATCTTGAAAAAAAAATCAACTTCTGCTTTGTATAGTATCTGTGATTTGATGTAGCACAGTCAAATCATATTACTCCAAATACATTATGAATGAAATTTCACTAGTTACTTATATAAAGTCCTTTTTATCATTTACTAATATACAGTTGTATCTGGAGAATTACAGCTCTGTATTCATGTATGTGACTATGTGCTCGAATCACATACAAGTTTCTGACTGTAAATTTCTGAAATATGAGTTGCTATAGATAGAATGCTGAATCTTACCTTGCTCTTAGACTGTCAACCTCTGTTGTTTGTGAACATGGGCACTAATGCTATTGCTGGGCCATCTCTGAACATGCCATGGGAGACTGACTGTGGGGCTCTGGAAGTAAGAGTCAAGGAAATGAAGATCTCCTTATTCCATCAGTGAAATAACATGCCATCCAATTAAGTGACTGCATACCATAGATAAATATCTCTTTGTATGGTGGCTGCCATAGGGAGATCTTTGACTGAAACAAGAATTTTCCCTGTAGCACAGTCTGGTAGCATTCATTCAGACATGTTGATCAATCATATGATTGTATATATATTTACATAGTAGGGCAGCTTTTCAAATATGTGTGAAGGCATGCTTCTGAGTAAATAACTAGATATAGAGATTGGAATAGTCTCAGACAGGTAGCTCTCTATAGTTGAGGTAATGCTGTTATGTAAGTACAGAATTATTCTCAAGCAGAGCTGTCAGCAGTTTTGAGTTCATAAACTCTATTGGTATAGAAAAAAAAACATGAGTGGTACATGAGATGGCATATGTGCTAAGTTATCCGACTCAGCTGTAACATCTAGCATGCTAACTATGTGTAATTGTCACCAGAACTGGGCATTATGACATGACTGAGCAAAATATTTGAGCTTCACACAATGTCTCTGTTGAAACATTATTGTCAGACAACTACAGTTATCTTCAGTAGAATTCATTTGTCTGTGGAGGAGAAAAATCTGAAGCTGAGTACACTGAGTATGCTCAATTTCTAACTCACTATATTTGACATCCTTAAGACCTCCCTTATCTCTGTGTTTGAGAAGGGAGAATAGTGCTTTGTGTCTTGACCTCCAGCTTTCACTGCTTTTGCTACCTCAGCTGACTAGCAAGATGAAATCTGGTTAAAGCAAAGAGTTTTCTCTAATGGAAGATGCAATTATTTCCACTCCATTCTTGTCTTGAATCATTTTGTCAACCATCACCTAAATTCAAAGCCAGTTTGTACAGAGAGTGTGGTGGCATATTGATCCTCCCAATTTTCTGTGAGTACTGATTAAAGTCTTTGCAGTCCATTACATAAAATACTTTAATATTAATAGATATGACACTCCTACATGGGAGAAATAAAGAATATATGTACATGCATTTTGTTTTCCTGTCCTCACAGAGAAGCTCACTTCACACTGCTAAGTCTCATCAGGCCACAGCCAGCTGCTGGACATACTTGTTTGAAGCCTTTCAGGATAAGCAAAATCAAATGAACAATCAGATAATCAAATGAGAATCAAAAGCTCTAGAAGGCAAGACAAATGAGGAATGGCTGAAGTCCCCTTGTTTGTTCAGTCCAGAGCAGAGGAGCTGAGCGGAGGCCTCATAGCAGCTGCAGCTCCTCATGAGTGGAGCAGAAGAGTAGCACCAACTCTGCTTTCTGGTGACAGCAACAGAGCCAGAGGGAATGGCACATTTCAAAGAATATTTGGACAACACTCTGAGAAATAAGGTATCAATTTTGAGTGGTCGTGTGAGGACTGAGGAGTTGGATTCCATCATCCTTATGGGTCTCATCCAAATCAAGATATTCTTTTTTTCTCTCCTCTCCTCTCCTCTCCTCTCCTCTCCTCTCCTCTCCTCTCCTCTCCTCTCCTCTCCTCTCCTCTCCT
>JAOWBP010000001.1:84014987-84032947 GCA_028571105.1 Tragopan temminckii | reverse complement strand
TCTCCTCTCTTCTCCTCTCCTCTCCTCTCCTCTTGTATGTGCATGGTGGTATGAACAGTTCTTTTTATATCCTGTTAGTCTGAAAGAAAAAGAACTGATGTCCTCCCAGGAAATAATTCTAGGTTTTGCAAGATTCAGTAAGTTGTACAAGTTTTTGAAACCAAATATTTCCAGAGAACATGAAGGAAATACTCAGAAACAGAGCAGGCAACTCTGAGCACTTCACTGGAAGGAGACAGATAAATGTTACTATGAAGCTGTTTATCTTCCTGCTAATATATTTCAGCTATTCAATAAGACAGTTGATTACCACCTGCAGGTACTCCCTTTTGTGACAGATGTGAGTGCTAATACTCTGTAGGTTACATAGTATTCATTAATGCAAAACGGTAAAAAGTCTAGCAGATAAAAAAGAATTCATCCTCAAGGAGTTCATTTGAGATAGTACCACCAGGCTAGCAGGAAGCTTGTAGATATTCCCACACACTTGGAACTCTTTAAACTCTCTGATTATGTTACTTTAATTAGTGGTAGAGAAACACAATAAAAATTAAAAATAAAAAGGAGGGAGGGGAAAGCTCAATACATCAATTAAAATCTTGATTTTTGATCAGACACAATGAAAAGACAGAAAGCGATCACACACACAAGAATACAATGAAATCTTTCATAAATGTATAAAGGAACAGTTGAAGATTTATTTATTTAGATTTTAAATCAAATGAAGAAGAAAACCAACTGGAGATGTCTTTAGAAGTCAGACTTGCTGAGATTAGAAATGATACATTTCTAACAAAAGAAGCAGCACTGAATAAACCATACCTGCTTTGTAATCTTACTTGGGTTACAGAGTTTGATTCCGCACATCAGTAAGGCGTTTGGTTTTTTGGACACTCTCTCTCGTTGTATTTGATTTATTAGCTTCAGTTGTATTATATTCTATTATATTGTGTTATCTTGCATTCCTGTATCTTATTTAGAAAATTAGTTTTCCTCCTCAGATTGTTGCCACTGTTTTGTTTTTAGGCCCATAACTACCCTACCCTTACCCCTTTTCACTTTCCTCCTTTCCCAGGGCATGTGTCCATCGGTACTCCTGCCCATTAGTCAGAGAAACTGCCTGTAAGCCATTTGCAATATCACGATGAAATATTCATGGTTGAAACACTACACTGTCACAGATGTCTTGTCAAAGCATCATTATTACATAAAACTGAAGTATACTCACTAGTGTGTCTAAACATGTTGTAAATCCACAGACACGGGTGTTTACTGTCCAACAGATTAATAATAATAAATCTCTCTTCTTCGAAGATGGCTAATTCCTATTCACATATCTGTTGTGCTAACCAAAAAAGTGCTTTCATTATATTTCTTCTTGAGCCAGTTCCTTTCTATGTCTTCCTGAGATGAAGAAATGGAATACATTTTATTATAGAATCAGCTGAACTGCCTCAAATTGCTCTTGGTAAAAATGCACCCTATGCTGTAGAATTCACAATTTATTGTCACCATTCAGCAGTTTATCAATTCCAGATGGACAGTGACCACTTTCATAAGCTGCAGATCCTGTTTCCGTGCCAGGGATTCCACAGTGTTTTGTGCACTGCAAGCATTGGTCAGTGAGTGGCTTGGGAATATTTGCATGACCAAATATGTTAAACTTTGTGATGCAATTTCTAGCATGAATTTGGTTTGTTTAACTGTGTGGTAAACTGTATGCAGCAGTAGCAGAAACTTCTGTCAAATCTCTGAAGTATACTGCACCGTGATATACATCTTGGCATATATTTTATTTTCTTTCTAAGTCAAACATCTTATAGATAATGAAATGTAGCCTTTGAAGTATAGATCAAAATATATTGCGTATATAGTAAATAATTCACAATGCAAAGTATAATGAATCAAAATATTTACAATATATTTCAAAGGAAAATCATCATCTTCATTCAACAGGAAAATATCTTACCTGTCTCTTAAATCTGGGCACAATGATAATTATACTTTCAATCCGAAAGTTCTTCATTTCCTTCTTCATTTCCTTATTTATTTATTTATTTATTTATTTAGTTTAACAATCTGTTATTTAAGAAAATTTCTATAATTTATTTAAGCAAACAAAAAGGTAAAGAAAAACTGTTCAAAAATCTGTCTTGTCAGAAAGGAGAATCATTTCAGATAACAAATCCATTGCACTTGCTGACATTAGAAGTGACTTTTAGCTGGATCAACCCAAACATAAGGCTTGAAAAATTTTCTATACAATACCCTGAACCTCTCTCTCATGTAAAATAATTTCTATCTAACATGTATAAAATCAGTCACAGATGAAAGTGCTACGTGTATACATACTTATCCTTTTTTTTCTTCTTCTTCTTTTCTTCTCAGAGAGTTCTTTATAGACATAATCTTTAGCATTAGCCTTTATTTCCATTGGATCACCTTTTAACCCATCCATCTGCTCCACTGCTTGGTAGATGACCCTCTGCTGCGCATCATTACAGTTCTTCCCTTAGGCTACTTAATGCAACTGCTTAAAGTGACTGACCCCAGGCTGTCTACTACTTCTGACCCAATCTCTTACATCAGTGACATCCCACGCTTTGCCTCCTGTCCTCATTCTCCAAGTGCAGATTTAAATGCACTTCCAGAATTGCTGTTACCTCAATGTGTTTACATAACCACTAGCATGAATAGACTAGAATTTTTGCAAACTTTGTTATACCATCTGAAGTGAATTAAACAAGCAATAAATCCAAGGCCTTTTACTTAATTCTAGATTCCTTTCTTACATAAAAAGCCATATAAAAATAGTGATAGCTGTTAAAAACTATGAAATAAGAAAAAAAAAAAAAGGAAAAAAAAATGTATTCAGGCAACAAAATGCTGCGTATATCCCTTTCTTTATTATTATTTATATAGTAAGTTTTCAGATGAAAATGATCTGCAAACAAGTGAGAATCACCTAATATTTTGCGACTCACATGCAAGAAAGGACCATTTGCAAAACAATTTCAGCTACTTTATATACTTCTAAGTAAATTTTAGTAACTTAAAGTTAATAGATATTGCCATTTTAACTGCTTCATCATTTCTCAGTCTGTCTCAATATTCTTAGATTTTTTGTCAAAGAGAATATTTAAAGTTTTCTGTATCTCATGTTGTTTCTTTCTCATCAGTATTGTCAGAATCAAGAGGAAATTTCTGACAAGAAGAGAAAAACTGCATATTATTCAGGTCTTACGTGAAGGCTTGTAACAAGAACTTATATAGAAAAACATGTCTGTCATTTCATTTATTTTAGAAATAATAACACTAAGAACAGAAATACACTTCACGTTTGAAACAGAAACAGAATCTGATTGAAAAGGAATCTACTTTCAATGTAACTAGAGGAAACAAACAGATGATCTAATTTTAGCTATTGAGAGTGAAACTGATGGTCAAAGATTATCATTAGGTTAACCAGAGACTAGTCTAAGGCATGGTCAGTGGGGAAAGGTACCCCTCTAGTTGAGCAATATAAAGTCAGTAGAATGAATCACCCCTTACAGATACTCTCTAAACTACAGAAGAAGTGTAGATGACTTTTCTAGACCAAACTCGTGTGATGTTGGATGAAGTGAAATTATCATGACAAAAACTATAATTCACTCATATAATATGAAAGCTCTCTTATGGGCTTGCTCACCATCTTACTCTATAAGTTTACACTGATGAAAATTGAAAGTGTGTACCGATGTTATTTCCAGGAAAACTGCAATTTAGTTCCTTGGAGAATTAAGATATTTTGGAAATTTGTTATTCTATAGGCACTTCTTTAGGACTGCTATGGTTTTTTTTTTTTTTTTTTTTAATGAATGTACTTGCTAATTGCAAATTACATCATGCTTATCAGCAGAAATCCTGCAGGTTTCAAGTGTACTTCACCTTCACAGAAGAAAGTATTGAAAGTCCTCAGATGTTTATACAAAACACATTTGAAAGAATACATATTTAGCTGTCAGCTATCATTAGATGTGTACATTATGCTGATTATTTAAGACATATTTCTACTCTTTCTGTTAGTGTCAAACACATTGTCCAACCTGATAAATACATCAGTATATCATTTATTTCACTCATTAGGTTTGTCTTTTCTTAAGGGCTTTTGAAACAGAAGCAGGAGATATTGTTTTGCGGTACTTTCTCAAATTTAGCATGAATTCTAAAAGTACAATGGATTTAGTTGGGGTTACTTAATCAAGTATGTGTTGTGAATGGGCCAGAATGAATGTAAATATACAATTTCTACTTTCCTTCATTATATAGGTTGAAGCCCATCTGTGTACACCTGAAAAGTAGTCTTGGATTATTCCCCCTTGCAACTGTAAATGTAGCTGAAAATACTACCAGGACAACTTTCTTGTCTGACTAACAATAAACATCCAAATAGTTTTGAAAACTTTTTAGAATATGAAATAATAAAATGGATGTTGAATTACTTCCACAAAATATTAACTAATCCTATATTTTCACTGATGAAGAAACATGTTTCTCAGAGATCACGTATAAGTGCCATTTGTAACAAGAGACACAGTTCAATGCTGTCTGAGATAAGATAAAGATACACAAATTCAACAACAGTGAAACTAAACAAAACAAAAACAAACGAAATAAAAAATTGACATTAAAAGATCTCTATAAACGTAACAGCCAAAAGTCGTGTTTATTTCTTTGTACTTCTCTTTTTCTTCTGCTTGGAGCTCTGATACTTCTTTATTCTGATAGGCATCATCAAACTGATATTACTGCTAGAAGTCATGTGATCTTTTGGGGTCTTGTCTTTTTTTTTTCCCAAGTCCATTCATCCATTTGAGTATACTTGTAAAAGATTAATAGTCAGTCAATGTAAGTAACTGCTGTGCTGTATCAGAGCCAGAATGTATATTCATTTGCTGGATTAAAACCAAAATAGTTGTCTAGCCTTGTTCTTAATAGTACCAAAGAGGACAGTTCCATAAGATCTTTCATAAAATATGACATCTTATTTGGAGACTAATTTATTTTCTGCAAGAATAAGAGAAAATTAATACCTCCTTCTTTTAGCTCCTTATTAAGCATTGCCATAAAAAATGCAAAATATGTATTTTCATTTGCAAAATTAGAAATTTTATGGATTTACAGAGTAATTTTAAACTACCGAGATTAGTAAAAAAATGATTAGAATTCATTTTTAGTAGAATCAACATTACTGATTTCTATAGAATATTCTATGTAAAAAACCCCTCTACTCTGAGTTATGTGCATTACTCTGAAGTTATATGTATTACTATGAAAGTAATTTCTCCTATTTATTTCCATCAAAACTACAACAGATGCAAAGAGCACAATAACGCTATTTGATAGAGCAAATTCTCAGTTATGAAATACTATTTTTCAACATAGTCATAACCATTAATTGATATGTATGGATGAGCTGATCAAGACTGGGAGAAAAACTCACTGAGAACAGCCCTGCAGAGAAGGTCTTCGAGGTTCTAGTGGACAAAAAGCTGGACATGAGTCAGTAGTGTACACGTGCAGCCCAAAAGATCAATGGTATTCTGGGCTGCATCAAAAAAGAAGGGGCCAGCAGAAAGAGGGAGGGGATTATCACTCTCTACTCTGCCCTCACGGGGTCCCATCTGGAGTTCTGTGTCAAGGTCTAGCATCCCCAGAACAATAAAGATGTGGAACTGTTGGAGAAGGTCCAGAGGAGGGCCACAGAAATGATTAGAGAGCTGAAGCACCTTTGAAGAAAGCTTGAGGGACTTGGGCTTGTTTAGCTTGGAGAAGGGAATGCTCTGGGGAAACATCATTGCAGCCTTCCTGGTCTTGAACTGTGGTTATAAGCAGGAGTGGACTGACTTTTTACATGGGCAAATAGTGATAGGACAAGGGGGAACTGCTTTAAACTAGAAGAGGTTTTATAATTCTATGAGATACTTTTCATTTCATGGTATAACAGCATGGTTGTCTGGAACACGGCTTATATTTCACATCACTGTTTTCACTGGTAAAGCACACCACCCACCATCTCACTGTCTCACATCCATTGTTTGGTCTCCAGAAATGTTCAACAAGTGTTGATGAATGTCAGTGGGTGCAATTTTTCTACATGGAAGAAATTGATGACATCCTTTTCTTCATATGCAATTCCATGACAGACTCCATTTTGTCGGACTGCCACTCTGCTGCCTTATGTCGTATGGCAACAAAATGTGTTGAGTGTACGTGGGAAGTTTCAAACTCTACTGCCATACCACCAACTTCTGTCTCTGATGTTGTGGGCAAACATAATAAAGTAGGGGACATTACTTTTGGTGAAGCATTTGAATACAAATAATAGCTCAGTTCTTGCACTCCAGGAGCTAAACTGTGCACTGAAAGTAGAACAAAAATATTTCTTTTCGTTGGCGACTGCAGAAACACCAGCATCTTAAAGTAGTTCATCCAGCGTTTACTATGGATGGATTCAGCATTTGAACACAACAGATCTGAATTCTGTTCTCCTTAGATTTTAAAATAATAAATGATAACAGTTACGTATAGTTACAATTTTGAGATGATCTGGTCTGGTTTATATCCAAAGGTAACTTGAAGGTATTACAGTGTTTTTCTTTCTTTCTTTCTTTCTTTCTTTCTTTCTTTATTTATTTATTTATTTATTTATTTATTTTTATTTTTATTACACTGTTAAAAAATCAATTATTGACCAAATATATAGGATGTATCTTTTGGCATATTTTAGCATAATTTTCCATTTGTTTATTTTTGTACAACTTTTCCTGAAGGTTATCAACTTATATATAGATTCATATAGTAAATACTAATAGACATGATAAAGGTTTGGTAAGAAAGAAATCCGTGTGTTAAATATAGCACGTGATTAACGGGTCAGGGCATTGCCCCTCATTTTTTTCCCGTTAGGTAATTATTTTCTGCAAAATACGCTTGTATTCATTTTTTCACATCTTGAATATATTAGCATTCTTTTGCTTGGTTTTTTTTTTTTTTTTTTTTTTTTTTTTTTTTTTTTTTTTCCCCAAGCTACCCACTGTATTCCTAATGCTGCATTCAGTTCCAAAACTTTCCCTCTTGTGGCACAGACCAGTGGGAATGTTGTTAACTTTGATTCTTCATAGACCAACACAGCTTGAATTTTTTCCTGATATTTGGGGTTTAAGACAGTTCACTGCAAGATTTTTATCCTGGCGGTAGAGAAGGATTCCTTTAGTGTGTATGGATATATATTCACATACATGTACGTTCAGATATTTGTAGGTATTCCATAAATAGAAAAGAAGATTTTGGTATGTTTTAAAAAGTCTGTGGAACTGTCATACAGCATATTGACTTTATTTGGTTGACTTATTGACTTATTGACTTATTGTAGGAATAACCCGCAGCATTTTTTTTCTAGTAAAATCTAGTTCTTTTCAGACCCTTTTACATTACATTTTAAAAATATCCCGATGCCATGAAATAAATCAGCAGAAGGCACTGCTTTGGGATGCAACCTACTGAACAAATGCAATACTTAACAATACTAGAAATATATATAGATATATATTTTCATGTAATCTTTACAAGGTTTTGTTGAAAAGCAATCACTTCTTACATCAGAATATATACGTAGTGTGAAGAATGAACAGTGATATACAATCTGTAGTAAAATGTCCATAACTTCTTTATAAACTCATTCTGAATATTATAAATCTTACAACAAACTATTTTCTTATAAATGCAGATTTCAGTTCTTTACCCTTAAATTATCTTCAAACCTTACTGATGTTAGAGAATTTTCTCCTGTAAGTGGGTCACAAATCCTTGTAAGATGAAAAGTTTCAATGCCTTTCTATTTGTCTGCTTGCAGTTCTTTTTTTTTCTCCTATCTAAAAGCGCTCTTCAAGTTTTCTGTCATCAATAACATTCTTACTAGTATTGTAATTGATTTCCTGCTTTTTTTTTCTCTGTGCATTTCAGGCACATCCCATTAAAGCTGAAGCTTTGATGAACTTTTCCTTATTTGAAACTCCTTTGAGACTTACTTATTTTTGTATAAAAATAATACCAATATAATTACATGGATATAGTTAACACACTAGAAATTCTTCAAATTGGCACACGTTCTGCTATATGTATAAAGTAGTAGAGATATTTTTTTTTACGCACTGATATGTGATAAGTGTTATACATGACCCTCTATCACTGGTTTTACAGGGAGATAAATATTTCTGCAGAAAATCATACCTTCAGTCAAAGTAGCTTAACAGAGAGCTGTCTAAGAATAGATAGCCATATACTTTGGCTCTGAACCTGAAATAAAAAAGGGATCAGGTTCTACATTTGATTACACAAAGGGCTATACTGCTAAAAATGAAATGATTAGCATAATGGGCAAAAGTGTGGGCCAGAATGGGCCCAGGCTTCTTCCACTATGAAATGTAGCCTTTACATAACAGTAAGAGAGAGGTTTAATTTTTTATCTCTAAAGTACTAGATGACAAGGTTTAGCATTTTATTGAAGTATAGATGAACAGAGATAACACCACAGTATAATCACGCTGCATATTGAGTAATGAATTCATTCCTCTTTAAGAGGAGACAGAAATTCCTGATTTGTTATATGGGAGGTGTGGAAGCAGAAACCAGGATTCCACTGAAATCCACCACAGAACACTCTCTCCCAAGGGGTAAAATTCTATCCTATTTGTTTTTATTCAGTAAGGCTGCAGAAAAACTTAATAATCAACTGATACTTGGTTTTAGATACTATCTATACAATGAAAAAATATTTTTGCTGCATTTTTTGTGTGTATATATATATATTTATGATGTTAGCATATTTTATTTAAAAAACACGTTTCATTCTCACAATATTAGGAGTATAAATTTTAATTATATTTACCTTTCAAATTTCTTAGAAAATAAGATTATAATGCTAAGTAATTTTTTGATTTGTCACAGAAAAATAATTTGTTTAAAACACAGTCTCTAAAGCAAGAAAACAGTGCTAGGAAGAATTACTTTTGGATATATTTACATAAAATAATACTAAAAATTATTTTGCACTCTATTAGAGTATTCCAAGTTACTTTGTTTCAGGGCTTTTAAAAATGTATGAACATTAAAGAAGATATAAAGTTTTAAATAATATCAATTGACATTCTGAAGTATATTGAAGCTTTACATTATATCCCTCCTCTATGCTTTAGTGTCATGACTAGCTAAGAGAGCAGATAAATATTACAAGACATATTCATATAGAACAATTCGTATCAGCAACTTAATAATAAAGGAATAATTGTCTTACCCAATGGATTTAATTGCAATTCATTAACATTATTCATGGTTGGTAAAGAACAGTGAAATGCTTTCCTTTTTTTCTTTCCTTCCAGTGATTTTATTTTGCTAGGTTTCACGCATTTTTGCATACCATTAGGAACCAATTAAAATAAAGAAAACCTCAATATATTAGGATTCAAATCAGTTAAATTAAAAGCCTAATCCCCTACAATTCTCACAAATTCCAGAGACACAGTGCAGAGAAATTTTGGAACACAGACATTTAGTGGAAAACCATATATAGAAGTGGCACATCAATGAAACTATGATTTCATTATAAAAGGCCTTCTTCTCAGAAAATCACTAGAGGGTCTCAACAGAAGTTGAATTAGAGTTTGTAAAACTGGTCCCTGAGCAATCTGAAGACAGAGTTTTAATGTTCTTAGTTTAGTCAAGGCAATTATATACCTATCAAATCTTATGGTGTTTGCATTCTAGTGTTTTTGTTTTGTTGTTTGTTTTTTTTTTTTACTCCCCTACAGCATGGAATTAAAAGGAAACCAATAAGCTTCCAGCATCTCTCTTACATATGTAAAATCTGTTTCGTTGTATTTTTGTGGTAATGTAAAAAAACAGCAAACATTCATCAACTTCTTTTATCACATCATCAAGTGAAATAGCTTCAATAATAAATGCATTTAATGCGGGAATCAATAAAGTCAGTAATGAAATAAAAGTCACTCCCTACACCCAGATAGCACTATTATGGTAGAGCACCTCATAATGAGGAACGTGTATGCTTGAAATTACAGTTATCTGCAATTTTTTAAAATTGTGAGAATTGTTCCAGTTCCTTTATATATTAGCAATGTTTTAAATTGAGATACGTATCATTTCTTTTGCCTTCTTACCTTAGAGTGGCATATGTATAAAAGCATTTGGATGTTTCAGAAGAAAAATAGGCTGAGAGTCCATGGAACTTTCTGTTGTTAGTCAGTTAATAAAAAGATTTTTATTTTCTTCAGATTCAATTGTTACAGTGAAAGGTTTATTGACTAAACATGTAGTCCTTTTCAAAGCCAACTGAAATGCAAACTAGTCAGTAAGGGGTCATAATTCATGTTACATTTTGGTGTTTTTACACCATGTATAGTTTGCAGAATAACCCAAGATCCAAGGGTTCATCTATCACCTGTTTAATTGTCTGTAACAAACATTCAGGAAGAAGGAGAAAGATAGTGTAGGGAAGGACTGTATTATCACCATAAATTGCAATCAAGTTGTTTTTCTGTTATCTCTATGTAGTATGATGTCATCAGTTCCTGTCTACAGGTCCATATAAGGAATAGACAGGAAACAGAGATCCTTGAACGTTAGAAAAACAATTTTGCCAACATGCATACTCGTACAATTTTTATATTTGGTATTTCTAAGTATAGATTTTACAAGGATTCTTTCTTCTTGACAGAAAAGAAATGTACCATTTGGATATTGACTTTTTGCTAAGAACAATAATTTACAATACTTCTGTTCTTTAGTTTTCTCAAGGGGACTAACAGAAAGACATTTTTGTGTGAAGCCTCTGGAACTTAGAAACACACAAGGAACTCCAGAGAGTTTTCAATTAGTTTTCATCATAGCTCTATCTCTGGAATACTATGTGCAAATAAAAAGCACTGGAAATGACCTACAGAACCTTGCCTTTTTTTTTTTTTTTTTTTTTTTTTTTTTTTTTTTTTATGTGTGTGTGATAAGAATGTAAAATGTTTGGTAGCATAGGAAGCTTGGAGGTCATTTAAATATATGTTTTACAAAGTAGAAAAAAATCGGAAAAGTTTACATCTATAATAATGATTATTTACAAGTACATTTTGTCTACAGAATATTATATGAGTGTATTTAAATAAAATAGAAAAGCTTCCAGGGTCCGGTACTGCAACTGACAATTTATCTCAACTCTCTCAATTACAGAGTTTTCATTGAATTACACAATTGAAAAAACCTTTTATGTAATAAAATACACTCAGGTTTTCCTGACGATGAGAAGAGAGGAATGAGGAATGTTGAACCCAGCTGGCTGGACATGAAAGAATGCATTCAACATTTCTATAATAGAGAAATGTTTGGTTGGAAGTGATTCATGAGATCATGTTGTCCTTCACAATATATCAACAATCTCATATACAAATATTTATCTATCTTCCACTGAGTATATGAAGTACTCTAAAAATTGAAGTACTTGTAATAGTCAGTGATATTAAGTGCATAGGTGATTAAAACAGGTTTCCTACCTGTATTCTTACTCTATTCTCGCTTTTATTTTTATTTTTTTTTTACATTTACGCATCTGCTCAGTTAGTTACTGCAATCCATTCTGCAAATACTCCTAGTCTGGTTTGGAAAATTTAAGCTGCAGCATCAAATGTAGCAGCAAAATTTACCTATCATCATCTTTTTTTGATTTCACAATTAGTCCTGTTCTCTTATTAGCATAATGTCTTATATAATATATCTAATATATTATCTAATATAATTTTCATCTTGCAAATAGAACACATGCTAGTCATTTAATTATTTCCTTTCCTGATTGAAACACAGAAGTTCTTTTGTTGGATCATAGAATAATAGAATCATAGAATGGCCTGGGTTGAAAGGGACCTCAAGGATCACCAAGCTCCAAGCCCCCTGCCTCAGGTAGGTCTACCAACCTCCATATCTACGTCTGATATGTTTAACTGTTTAGACACATGTAATGTATTACTAATCTCGACTAACTAGAGACTTGTAGATTGCAGAGGGCACAATGTACTAAGAATGAATTTATTCCATTTAAAGTTCCGTTTCAAAGTACAGTTTAAAGTCTTCAAACAGATATACCTCTTTTTTAGTCTAATAGATGGTCATTGATTTTCAATCTAATATTTCATTCACATTCAACACTACCCATAGTTAAATACCCTCTTCTTCTGCCAGTATGCAATTAATTTGAATTAGGTCCTTTGTATTGGGTGACTAATTTGATATGAATATTTATTTATAGTACGTGATCGCCCTGTTATCCAGGAAGATTACCAACCTGTCTACAGTCCACCCATTACTACCATCATATTGAAGACCCTTCAAAGACAGGCTAAATGGATGCCTCTGGTTGTAGCAGTTATTTATTGGGAGTCTTTTTAAGTGACATAGATCAAAAAGAAACAAACATAATGGGTATGATTTTTATATCCCTATTATATTTCACACACTAAGAACGCATCAACTTTGTAATATGTGACTGGAAGTAGAGTAAGATTTCTGTGAAGGTAATTGGCCTGCTCTAGTCTGTAATTTTGTATCATCTACCATAGGTATTAGTACTGGATAACCTCTAAGCAAGATGCTGTATGGTCTGTACATGTAACCTCACCTGGTAGGGAGTGCAGTTATTTGGATGAACTGCACTCCCCATGTACTTTTACAGGTAGCTTATTGCAAGAAGATAACCCGAGAAGCCTGCAATGTCTAAGAATTGGAATAACATCACTATAAGAAGACACATAGACCCGGTTTCAACAAAATATAAATCCTAGCTTTCCACTGGAGCAGATAATGAATTGTTGTTTAAACAGAGTTGAAAACAGAGTTGAGGTAGCTGTTGAAGGTAAAGTTATGCAGGTTGAACTTTCCCTTTCAATACTAGCTATGAAACTGATAAAAAGTGTGAAATCTCCATGCTCCAATATTGTTTGTTAGTAAGTAATCTAGCAATTGATCAATCTGTTATTTTAATTATTATTTTATTTGTACAAATCTTTTAGTAAACAAGAAAAAAAATAAAAGAAACAAAAAGCCCAGACATTTAATTCAATCTAGATTTTTTTTTAATTTTTTTATTTTATTATTATTACTTTTTATCAAAGCATATCATTTGTCCTGATTTGGAGCTCTTTATTCTGTGATGAAATGTAGACATGCCCATCTTGAGATTTCTATTTTATAGTCAGTGTCAAAATTAGTTGAATACATAATGATTTAAAAGTATTAGCAACAGACTTTTCTGTGAAAAGGTGATAAGATCATCTACCAATTCATTTTTACCAGCTACACTCTCAGGATTAAGCAGGTTTATGTTCATGCTTTTTATCATCATCTTCATTGGCCTACGTGAGTTTACATAATGATGACTGGTAAAATGAAGACACCTGCTTCTGTAAGGCCTTTTCTAAACTCTATGTATGCTTAATGTTGCAATCTGTGCAGTTCCAGAAGCAAAAATCTTTTTCATATTAAGGTACTACATTTAAACATAATACACTGTGTGTGGAAGGAAGAAAATATTCAGTAGTTTTTTCTTCAGTGACTAGAGTTACAGTGAACTGACAAGCTGAAGCCACATATTAGAGAGTTAAGGCTTTCAAAACGCTTAAAACTGAGTACTACCATTCTAAACTGAATGCTGATTAATTTTATGAGTTATATAGAATATTTCCGTTAGGAAGTGCAGTCAAAGGCAAGCTGATAATGGCTTCAAAACTTTCAAATTCAAAGTGAGAAAAGTTTCTTAAATTTTTCATAGGTTGAGGAACTTAAGTGAATAACAAAACGTGTTAGTGGTACAAATACAAGATTTTAACATGGTCCTCATCTAAATATCACATTCCACACACTTTTTCAACCTTTTCGCTTCCCTCAGCTACAATCAATAGGGTATATGTCTTAAAATTGAATGAGAGTCATCTGACGTTCTAACATCAGTCATTTAAGTTAAATTAGGTTAGGTTTTCTCCTGTAAGCAGAGCTAACAGATATCCATTCAATGATTTTCTTTAAATTGCTTAAATGTTTTTTTAAAAATTTCTTTCTTCAGCTGCTAAATTCTTTTGAATGTAGTTTCATAAGTGGTCGCTATATATACATATTTTTCATGTACTCTTCTCATTTTATAAACATTCTTGCTTATTATATTCTCTCCTCCTAGTTGCTTTCACTCACACTGCTGATCAATGCATTTAAATTGATAACTTTTTAGGTTGGAAATTTATTCCTCTATCTCCTATTTTTCAATTTTTCTCTCTTTTTTTTTTTTTTTTTTTTTTTTTTAATATTCCATCAAATGGGATAGAAAACCTCATTTAGAAAACAACCAACCAAGAAATAAATCAAGAAACCAACAAAAAGAATTATGTAAGTCTGTCTTCTAAGCAAACACTTATATACGAGGACATTTTAGGCTCTTCTGTTTTTGAAGTACCACCTGGACATTGTCACATAGAAGGGCCTGGGCAGTGCAAACAGTATTACTTGTCTCTTTCTCATAAGTTCTCTTTGATTTCTCCTCTACGTTACCAAACATTGCTATATATTTGTTTCTTGGTTACTGTTTAAAAAAGGAAGGACCATTTTGCTGTTAGATCCACTTTTTGTTCCATACAGAAAAGACTCAGTAATCTGGATTAAAATATTTTAGACTAAAAAATACATAGCCTGCAAGTGAAATGAAATTTTGGCTGATAATTTTTAAACATTGAGCACTATTTTCTACTTCTCTTTTCTCCCAAAAATGCACTGCAAACTTTTAGCTGTGCAGCTTGAGAGAACATTGAGGTAAGTGTAGATTGAATAACATTTCATGTAATTAAAGTCTGTCTGGTCTGCAAGGCAAAGATAGCAAATAAGAATATCTGTTTATTTATTTATTTTTTTAAGTATAGACACTGATGTGTGCTCGTAGTTTTCAAATTTGATTAATATAATGTAACTGATGGAAATGAAGAAAAAAAAAGGATAACTGACAACCTCACATAGCCAAGTTAATGACAGCAAAATTACGGAGTCAGATGTCTGCTTTATGTTCACCACTGAAAGCAATTATAAGCATTGTTTCCATACACTGATTGTTCACTTTTATTGATAGGCATGCCTATCTTTAAAGAAGATGTATCCTTCTTGGTGAATACCTGTCTACTTCTGACACAGAGTACATTTACAGATTTTATTCAATTATTCTTTTCCTATACATTGCACCGTTGAAGTTAAGTAAATGAAAAATCATTTTTACAACACATAGACTGAAAGTACCCCTATGAAAGGAAGAAAAAACAAAACTTTCTGTCTTTTTAAGTAAGCAAAGTAAGCACTGAAAATTAAACAGTAAAAATCTGTAGGAAAATGAAGAATTATCAGTGACAAATATTAATAAATATGGTCTAAAATATTTAACTGTCAGAGGTAATAATTTATATCATAGAGATGTAGACATTTTCCTGATAGATCTGAGAGGCATGTTAATGAAAGACAATGAAGACAAATGGCTCCATTCTAATACCATTGAGGAGACAGCCGCCTCATGAAATGCATCTCTGCCAGTGCCCATCAATCTAGCCATAATGGCTGCTTAGGTAAGACACAGAAAAAGTACTCTGGTGAATCTTTAAAAGGCTATTTCTGTCTTTCGTGGAGTTGTTTAACTTTGTTTTTATTTTATGAGTTTGCCTGGGTTTTAATACCCACAGGAGCATGCAGACTTTTGTAAAATCACCTGAAAATTGTCATTGTTAGAGAAACATAAGAAGCATCTTTACTGGCTCACCTACTTGAGGTTGTCCTACTTCAAACTATGTACAGTTTAATTGTTTTTGAATCAGTTGTATCAATTTATTACTAAAGATGTGCATGTTAAGAATCTGGTTAGTTAGAAAGATTAATATGTAAATTTACTCTGTACACACCACAACAAAATTGCTGAGCAGTTTGGGAATCTAGTATTTGTGTGTTTGTGAGCAAACACAAAGGAACATTTTTATCCGTGTGCTCAAAGATCTTGTAGTATGATTATTTTATTTGTATGATGAAAGTAAGAATTATAAAAAGTATTGTTGTTGTACTCTGTTCATTACAGTATTAGATGGCAATGTAATACAAAATTTGGCTGACTGCATTTTCTTAACGTGATTATTTTCACACTCACTAAACATACAGCAGCTTAAAGAGAACATAAACAATGTTCATCAAGCCATACTCTTCAGTTTCTAAATAAGAACGAACACCATCTATTATTAAAGATTCTATTGTTGATATATTGGATGTTGGAGAAGGTGCTGAAGTTACAAACAACACTTTAAAGTTAAGAAATAAATGCTGTTGAGGCAAATTAACATTAATTTTAATATTAAGATATTCATGTTCTCATTGCTGTGAAGGGTCTATCATTTGGAAAAGTTTAAAACTCAATGGCTATATTTAAAAAAAAAGGAAGACATTTTGTTAGTTACTTTATGTCATGTAACGCTTATTGACACAAACAGTTTAAATCCTCAAACTGATAAAAATGATGTTGGATATATTGCTTGAACCACATTAGGTTCGTATGGATACACTTTTCAGGTCCTTCCAGGTCCCTCTGGATGGCATCCCTTCCTTCTGTTGTGTCAACTGCACCACTCAGTTAGGTTTCATCAGTGAACTATCAGATCATTCATTTGATTCCAGTCCATGTTATTGATTAAGATGCTGAAAAGCACTGAACCCAAGACGAACCCCTCAAGGACACTACTTGTCATGGGCCTTCACCTGGACACAGAGCCTTTGACCGCAACCCTCTAGCTGTGACCACCCAACTAAAACTTATTCCACCAAATAGTTCAGTCTTCATATTTAGCAATCCAAATTCAAGTGAAGATAAAAATGTCCTGAGCTGTACTATACTACAGTAAACTTACTATAGTCATCATAAAGCCAGAAAAAACTAGCCATTTTAATTTACATAGAGAGGTTAAGTGCTTGCAGAGGCCTCCTTTTTGTCTGTAAGAGGGACTGTCAGTAAGTCTGTCCATTCTTGATAGAGGATATAAAACTGTTTGTAAGGAAAAACCTTTGATATTCTATTGTTAAGGCCAACGTAAAAAAAGCTGAATTTACTATCCTATTTATTTTTCTTCCAAAAGGCCAACAGAAAGACTATCAGCAATTGGTTATGGATATTGGAAGGCTGGGAGTATTGCCATCAATCTAGACAGAATTAACATACAAGATAGACCTGGATTTGCGACACTTGATTCTACGCCAAGTTCAGAGTTTGAATCTGAAAAGTCCCATGTAATTACATGTGATCTAATGGCTGCAATTACATTTGATCTAATGGCTGCTTTGAAACAGCCTTAAGACATATAATCATTGAGCCTCAACAACTCCTCATTTTTCCAAAGAACTTTCTCTACTTTACCTGCCTTTTTGTCCTAAGCACAGTACAAAGGTCTACTAGTATATATTTTAGTGTCATCTGAATTAGTATAGTGAATGCATTTTCTGCTTTATTGTGTGAGTTGTGTTGTATGACTTCCTCCTTTTCACTGCAGTTGACTGTCATTACAGTTTGAGAGGTCTATGTGTCCTTAGAAAAACAAAGAGATGATGTCTGTGGTGATGTTGTTCTCGTAAAAAGAGAGACAGTAGAAATTATGAGTGGTAATATGAAAAAAAAAAACCAACAGTTAATGACTTCTCTTGCCAGATAAATGAGGTTTTCTTGAGGGAAATGAAAGAAAGACAGAAGGAAAGGCACTATTCTAGGAATCTTAGAGCATCACCAACATCTTCACAGAATCACAGAATTGTAGGGGTTGGAAGGGACCTCCAGAGATCATTGAGTCCAACCCCCCTGCCAAAGCAGG
>JAOWBP010000001.1:83972788-83996333 GCA_028571105.1 Tragopan temminckii | reverse complement strand
AAGGAAGGAAGGAAGGAAGGAAGGAAGGAAGGAAGGAAGGAAGGAAGGAAGGAAGGAAGGAAGGAAGGAAGGAGAAAAAGATGGTGAGTGATGTCCTCCTAGTCTTAAATTGCACTTGTTAATTGCATATTTTTGAGTTACAAAATCTTATACTTTTTCTTATTATCATCCAGATGCTCTCTAGCTGGAAAATGATTCATCAGCATTTTTGTGGTATGTGTACGGCTGCAAAGTTGAACAATGTTGTCTCTCCAACTATAGGCTTAATAATGAAAATCTGAAAATCAATTGCAGTGCCAAGAGTCTCCAAATGACTGACTGACTGTAACAAGTATGATTGTCCATTTGATTTCCATGAGACTTCCTGGGTAATATTGATACACAGTTTTGGAGTGGTTTGTTTTTTATTGTACTGTTGTTAGCCTACAAAAAAGTATCCTACTACTTACAGCACACAGGAGTGTTCAGTAGAAGCCTCAGGCAGATGAAGACCTATCATCTACAAAACTGTGTTCCAACAGTAATCCTGTTTGTGCTACATTTTGCTGTAATGCCAGTTTTATAAATAAGCTACCACCTTACCTTGCAGCTATGGAGCTTTGCAAGAATAAAAGAAAATGAAAAATCCAATAAAACTTTCACTTTTTTTCTTAATTGTTTTTGTTCCCACTATTGTGCTGATGCTGCTGTTACAAATGAATACAATGTGAGGAAGTTAAGTGAGCTGGGTTCTATACATATTACGAGTGTTTGTGTTATTTGGACAACACATATATTTAAGAAATATTTATATTTTAGGGTAAATACTCTGTACTTTTTGTGAGAAGACAATAAATAAAATCTTGTATTATTATTAAAGCTTTTGAGAACTTTAGTATATCAGAACAAAACTGATAAAAAAGGACATCACAATTTATTTTTTAAAATTATTTAAAACAGTGATGGTCAGTTTTTTTTACTGGAACTTCTAAACCTGTAGTTAAACAAGAAATATCTCTGCTTAAATTTCTCATTCTTCCATACTGAGAATAATGTGAAAAAAAATCTGCTCTGATTAATAAAGATTGCAAGATAACAAATTTCTACTTCCTTTAACCAGAAATTCTTGAGTTTTTGCTATTATCTCAGGTATAAGTGCAACAAAGATTTTTTTCTCCTATTGAGTCATTCAAAGATTTCCTGGGTTCTCATTTTCCACCTGTTTGGAAAACACACAGAAAATTGAAAATCTTTCCTCAATGTCATATTTATGCATATTGCCCTCTAGATTCTTCCTGTCTGCAGTCTATGGATCTTTTAGGGTATGGAAGATTTAAATTGCTACTAACATACCCTATATTCATACTTTCACAGACAGAGATTCCACTGTGTTTGAGTAAGACATGTGGGCTATTCTTCCTAAACATAATTTCAGAAAAAGGATGACAATTTAGTTGGCATTTGACTTGCCCTTATTTTTGCTATACAATTGAAGAAAATTCAGATTTTTTTTGTATTTTTGCTCCATCTATTTAAATACATTGCATTTAATGTGTAATTTCATCCATTTAAATACATTTTTTTCCCCTGTGATTTTAAGCATTTTTTTTCAGTAAGAAAACAACCATAGTACATTAGTATTGTTGAGACAAATCTAGATTTTGTTTTACTCAGCCAACCAAATTTTACCATTTTCAGCAGAACTGTTCTTAGATCTGTTTGACATTTATCTTCACACATGACCTTCAGGATGATTTGAAACATCTTCACATAGCAGGTAAAGTAGAGCAGACTGCAAGCATAAACCAATTTTATGTCAACTAATTAAAACTGAAGTATGATGTCTGCTATCACAGGACTTATTTTAAAAATTCACTCTACTTTTAGTCTGATTAATATCACATTAGCAATGTTTCAAACATTAGAAAAAGGTATGCATTTAAGAGGAAACGAAAGACTACCAGGAGTTAGCAGTCACATCAGCTCTCTGTGCTGGGGTACCACCCACTTTGTGTTAATTGAGCTAGTGGTTATAAAGACAAAACAATTTTATTGGCAAGGGGCCAGATATTGAACAATGAGGTCATGACACTTGACAAAATTAAAGATGGATAAACTCCAAAGCACGGGGAAAAAAAGTTGAACATGATATTATTTAACAGAAAAAATTGTATATAATAGGTGCAGGATTTCAGGATTTCAGTGCATTTGTGCAACTGACAAGATCAATATTTTCTGGTGTGATAGAGATAACATCTGCCAAAAAGAATCAATTGAACAAACCAAAAACAAGATGCGTGAGGATGTCTTTTTTTTTTTTTTTTCCAGTAAAGTGTAGATAAGTAACTGAATAGGATTTAAGTGATACTCTGTGCTACTCACTACTGAAGTGAACTTAATTCATAACTAAATCATTCATAAATTTAGGTTTATATATAATTAGCTTAGTCATCCGCAGATACTCTGCGGTTTTGAATTCAGGTAGCAAATGAAACATTGTATCAGTTTTGGCATTCCATAGCTTTATATCAACATAGATTTGCCAGTGGCATTTACTGACACCAAGAAGCTTGGTAAAATTCAGTTCTGTTTTTGAATAGCATTTAATGGTTCTACTTTGGCTAAATTGCTTCAGATGATACATTGCCAAAATGGCTTCCTGTGAACAAGGCCCTAGATATCCTGCTTTGCAAAACACTCCTTAGTATATGCAATATAGACAGCTATCTTAGAAAGAGAATGTTTTCAAGCATTCATTCTTTTTGCTTGGGAAACTATATCTATTTTACAGTGCTACATTCTTTAGTAAGAACATCAGAAACTGTAGTGATTTTTTTTCCTATTTGAATCACTGATTGGTAATAAAATCTCACGTAGAAATGAAATCAAATAAACAAACAGAAAAACACATTTTAATGCAAATGCATTCTAAGAAGTGGAAATTTAATAAAGCGCAAATAAAAATAATATAAAGAAAATGATACAGAACTTCTATGTGTTAGTATGGAAAGCCTAAAAATAATTACTCTTGGCATATATAGTGAATGAATGCCCATACTCAAGTTGAGAAAGAAGCTCAAGAAATTTAATTTTGGCACTCTGAGAAAGCGTGTAATGTTGTCAAAGAAGAATCATGACAATATTACAAAGATAATATCTCAAGTTTTTTTGGAAAAGAGAGGAGCATAGAGTAGAAATAAGGAAGAAAACAAAGGTATATGAACTTAATCTCAGAAGTATGTGACATCTTCAGAGAGAAATCAAAGTAGAAAAACAAAGGAAAAATGTGGGAAATCATTAAAAAATGCAAAAAAAAAAAGAGTTTTGCATAAATTGAAAAAAGCATGCTAAGCTATTGCTAAATTTTTAAGAAAAATCTTTCTTTTTTCCTAAGAAAAAATAGATTACTGTTTATCTAACCTGTCTGTAATTCATATATGATGTTACGTAAGATATTAGAAAAATTAATTAAAATAGAAATTGATAGAAAATTGGGAAAAAAAGGAAAAGTCCCATACAGACTTACTGAAGGAAAACTTCCACTGAAGATGAAATGTAATAGTGTACTTTCTCAAGAAGCTGTCCTGTGATTGATATTATTTGAAATTTTTGTTAGTCCTTAAGATCTTCATTTCACAAACACACAGTGGAAAAATATCAATAGAAAGTATCATTAATACACAGCAGGATTAGTGTACAGGAAGGTGGGAGTGATCTTGAATCATGGAGCAACAGTAATTCCATAAAATGTACAGGGCATATATTTATCCTCTGGAACTAATAATAACATTTTCTGATCTATGATGAGTACTGATCATGTAGAAATGACAGATGAAGAAGATCTAATAAATTTATTCACCCCAGACTGACTGTAATGTACTAATGTACTACAGCAAGAAAAAGGAAAATTTAATACTATAATGCATCAAAAGGGAGTATTATTATGTTCTACTTAAATCCTGAGATTGTGAATTAGACAGTTTTGCTTAAACATACAGACTTTAAAGTCTATGTTGCAGTACAAAAACACAGTCAGAAAAGAAATGATCACATATATACATACATACATATATGCACTACACATATAGTGTTTAAAAGTGATGTTACTTTTTAACTAAGACGAAAATAATGGATTTTATTATAAAATCTCATTAGCTAGCACCTCTTTGTGCCTATGATAAATACTAACTCTGAATTCATTCACTAATACCTTCCATTCATTCTGGAGAATTGGTTTCTTCTGTTTGCCCTCCTCAACGTAGCTTCTGAGAAAGAATCAGGACTGGGCACATGAGAACAGTTAAACAGAAAGGATATAACAAAGCCAGTTTCTTTCTGTAGACAGGCCTATGGACCACACAGATTATTCAAGTCTTTATCTTCTCTTTTTTTTTTTTTTTTTTTTTTTTTAAATGGCTTTTCTGTCTAGACATGAAAATGATCATTTTTCCAATCTCATAAGAGGAGAAACTGGGGTATTTTGATACTATTTAGAGACATCTTATATGATGAAAAAACTGTATTACATTTCTTTTCTGCTGCAAGAAATTCAGCTCATTTTCCATCTCCCTAAAGCCTTGCATCAGCACGTTGACTTTGGCCAGTAGGGCCTCCTACTCCTTCTCAAGCTCAGCTTCACTCCTGTTCCCTCTACCTCCCCATCTTCCATATTTTCAACAAACAATCTACATTTCTTTTCCCTTCAGAGGTCTGAGTCCCTATGTACTGAGATTATTAGCTTTCTGTTCCAAAAAGAAAAAAAAGAAAAACAGAAGAGAATAAAAAACAGTTTGCTGTATACTAAATTATATTGTAAGAGAAAATAAATGTAAATAAATAAATGTTTACAGATAAATCAAAGCTTGTTAATGACTCACTTTTTACTGCTAACCTCAACTCAAGCTAGCTATTGAGGAAAGAAGGATTGAACAGAACACAAATTATCTGATGACTCCTTATTTAATCACTTGGGAAATTTTAGCCAGGCCCTGTGCTCATAAGTATCATTTCTAGTTTCCACTTTTATTATTTTATTATGTCAGTCTCAGACATATAATAGTTTCACTCCAGTTGTAGTGCTTCTTCTTTTCTGTGGCTCACTGAAAGAATGACCTTTTTTCCATGTGACCCAATGTTCCAGACAGCTTCTACAGCAATAACAGGAATACTGTTCCTTGCTATTATGCATCAGGTATAGCTACAGATATTAGCCCTTACTTCAACTCCAAATACCACTGAACACTACCACTTCGGAAGGTGACAAAAGAGAAGTCAGGAATGCATTGCTTCAAACAGTTCCCTCAAGATCAAATGAGTTGCTGAGAAAGAATCACTGAGAATATCCTGAGTTGGAAGAACCCATAAGAATCATCAAGATGAACTACTGTTTTCACAATCAGGGTCCTGCTTAGGACTGGAAATGGAGAACATGGTATTCCTAATGAAACACTGGAGGTGATAGGCAGAATGTTATTACTTGAATTAGTATTTGAACAGCACACTGGGGTTCAAAACATTGCTATTCCTTTGAAAACCATGATGGTGCTTTTAATGGCCACAAATTATTTGAAAGTTTGCTTATTTATAGCCACAATATGAAAGAGATGTAAAAGGGCAATGGATTCTTTTGCTTTGAAGTGGAAAGCTTTTAAGGTGTAAAATAATAGAAAAGGAACTGTACATTGCATGTACAGAACTCCATAATGCTCATCAGAAATTCTTCTACCAAACAGTTACTTTGCAAATGTTTAGAATTACATGATGTCTGTTGCCCAGCTGCAAAATTGTTTTTAAGTTTTCTGTGCATAATCAAATTGCTTTAAACTTAAAATGATACAAGTGTGGACCTGGAGATGATAGCTCAAATTTAATTTCACATTTGTCAAAGTAAATATGGTGGTCCACTTAAATCATTCTGTCTAATATTTTTCTATGGAAATAGAGTAAATCAGTATAATTTTATAAGTGGTTAAATTGTTTTAATTTTCTTTCTGGGATGAAATTAACTATTTCTGAACACTGCTTTTGTGTACTCTTAATTTCTAATTACATCATGCAGCACTAGTTTCTTTCAGAATCCTTGAGTTTACTATGTTTCTGTGGTAACCAAGTTATCATCTCATGAAATAATGCATCAGTTTTGTCTTGAAATCAAATTTCTATAAAGCTATTTTCATTACCATTAATTAAGTTACAGTATTTTAATACTTTATGAATTTTGTCCCTTAGAAATTTTGCCCAGTATTAATGTCATGCTAGCTTGTTTTTATATTGTCAAGGTCATCTCACATATATTTTGAAATGTTATGGAGAAATTAACTTCTAACTGTTGGAATCTTTCCAGTGATTTCTAAATACACACAGAGAAGCAGTCTGTGTCATGGAGTGCTTTTAGGAGAGTTTTTTTAAAAAAATTAAGGCCAAGATGTAGGGACTTGTTAAATTTCATTATTAAGTTACCGTTTAATATTCTTTTAGTTAACAAATAATTTTGTTTTCACAAGAAAACACAGATATCATTAAGTATGGCACTGCTGCTCAGATGTTGTTAACCAATGAATCTCTATTGAAATTACTTCATCATCTGACTCAAAAGTACATCCCAATTTACTTGGAATTATGTTTCCTTGATCAGAACCTCCTAAGATTTATAAACAAAATGAAGAGAAATGTCATAGATAGACCTGAGAGTGGACTCTCTGTATTGTAGGACTTGCTCTGAATTTAAATGAATAGATATTATTTCCATCTCTGAATACTTTCTGCCTCATGAACACTATGTAAAAAATAAAATTTAAATAACTTCAGAGTTACAGTGGAAAAAATGTCATAGGTACTTCTAGTGTAGGCTGTATATTGATGAATTTAACAGTTTTGTCACATTAGCAATAGTTCACTGAACATTTATCTTGTTGACAGTGATTTTGATGGTAGGAGACCCAGGGTATAGAAATGCTGAGCTTAGAAAATCAGGTTGTTTAGCCTGCCTGTTGATCTGGAGAAATAGTGCATGCCTGCCTTGTAAATGAAGATGTGGAGGGAAAATTAGCCTTGAGACTGCTTTGCCTGGTAGCCCCTCAATTACTGTCTAGTGGTGGCAGAGAGTCATTTTTCTTAGTGCAAATGAGTGCTACCTGCTTTTAATCTTGGACACTGCAATCCCTTTTTCAGATTGAGTGAAATGTTAGAGGGAGAGGAAATCCCATCAAGAGCATCAATACAGTATTATTTTAAGTTGTAATGATGGTAGTTGCACAGCTGAACAAATGATCACATCATTCTTTGAAGGAAAGATTTAGGAGAATGTTAGAAGAACTGTGGTCTCTGCTAAAAATCCAAAGAGACCTTAAAGATATTTTCTGTGTTTTGTGCTCTCACAGATACAAACACTGGAGAACATTACCAGTAGGTTTCAAACACACATTTATTTTCCTCCAAGAATCTGTAACTTACTCATTTTCACCAATCAAAATTAGACGAAGGTGATGGTAATCTAAAATTGCCCAAAGTCTCATTTTCATTGTAATCTAATCAGCAAAATGATGAAATTTTAAATGCTCGAAAATATAACTCCCAGCATTGCATACACTTTTTCAAAATAGAGCTAAAATATTCTGCTTTTCAAAAATATATGAGGGATGCTCTGAAATAATGCCTCCTATCTTGTTATGTTGGCCCACATCAGAGGTGGATGTTGGTGGGGTGGCAGTAGATGTTGAATCTTCACATCAATATTTCATTACACTTTGTTGCCATATGACAGATGACAGCAGAGGGGCAATTTGACAAAATCATGTCTGACATGGAAGCATGTATGAAGCAAAGGTGTGTCACTGAATTCCACCATGCAGAAAAGGTAGCACCTACTGACATTCATTTGTGTTTGCTGAACATTGATGGGGATCAAACAGTGAATGTGAGCACAGTGAGGTGGTGGGTAGTGTGTTTCAGCAACACTGGATCACCTCCACTGGTGTAGATTTTTATCAGCACAGCATGCAGGCTCTTGTTCATTGCTGGAAAAATATATAGCTAACGGTAATTCCTATATTGAAAAATAGTGCTTTGCAGTTGAAAATTTGCTCTATTAAATAGTGGTTTTGTGCTTTTACATCTGTTGTAGCTTCCATGCAAATAAATAGGAGGTACAACTTTTGGAGTTATCTACGTATTCTAAAAGGAACAGGCTATGAACTCTTCTGTAATATGTCAGATTGTTATAATCAGGATTTATTAAAATAATGTTTTATGAAATTAAATCTACTAGCTTCCAGTTAATGCTATGTAATAAAGCTGGCACCTCACATTTTTCCCCTTGATGCTGCAGTACATTTTACAATATTGACTTATTTTTATAGAAAATTGTCTTAATCTGTTTAAGTAAGCATGAAAACTTCATATTTTTCACTCTGGCTCCTATTTTTCCATTAACGCATTAGTATGTGGAAGCATTTATTAGCTGTGCATTTCCTGATTTCATCTTTCAGCAGATAAGACTGGTCTGAAATCATTCTCATCTGCTTACATTCCACAAGTGCTAAACATTAGTGTCAGCAATGAAAATCCTCTTTGCAATGTCTGCTACCATTGGTAGTTGACAGAATATCTTCCAAGGGATTTTTAAATGAAAAAACAAACAAAAAACAAACAAAAAAGCAAACAAACAATCAAAAAAAAAACCATTAGAGAATAAAATGTAAGAGGAAAAAAAAAAAAAGATACATTAAAAGAAGCTAGTTTTGACCAGATATCATGAGCAATACACAGGACATTGACTCTGAGCGAAACATGACATGAAATTCAAACCTTAACCAAACTAGAGAAAGTTCTTGAGCTATAGAAGAAAATAAGAATAATCTTTTTTTAAGAAAGAAGAAATAGTCAGAGAATGGCTATTGCAGATGGCAATGAATCAAGGGACTATTTGCCAAAGAAAGGAATTAAAATGATTAGTCTGTTATTACTGGCAGGATACAATTTGATACAGTGCTCTATGTATTGCATAGAAAGATGATTGAACAAAAGATGAGCTGGAAAAAAAAAAGAGAATAGCGCATAATTAGTAGTTCATTGTTCTACTCAAATGTAACGTCTTTCAAATCAGGCCAGTATTTGAAATATGGAAATTACTAAATTCAATGATGTTTATGTGGCCTAAACTGGGGTTCAGAACTGAAGAAGGTTTTGTTTATCTACTCTCCTATCACACTGCATAAATCTGTATGTAAGGAAATTAGTTTAAAATATATTAAATTACTTGTTTTGCAGTATATTAGGGAGATGTAGAAAAATTATTTTTCCTTTTTATTCCCATATAATTACCATGGAAGTTGTGGAAAACAGAAGGCAACTTACTACTTTTGTTCATCGTTTAAATGAGAAATTATTTTCAGGAAATTTCACTGAAGTATTAAATGTGTCAGTCACAACACCTTGAAAGAACAGTTAAGTAAAACCAGGATTTTATTGTGAATCATATAATCATTAATGTTGGAAAAGTTCACCAAGATCATCTAGTCCAACTGTCTACCTATCTCTGCCATGCCCTCTAAACCATGTTACTCAGTGCCTGATGTACAAGTTTCTTGGAACATTCTGTTTGGGATGTTCTGTAATTCTCTCATGATTCCCATCATTAGAAAACTATATAAATATTTTTAACCCTACCTAAATAATCAAGTAGCTTTACAGAACATGAAGACTTAGCTGTAGTTTGATTTACAATGCATTAGAGAACGTAGGAAGAAAGATTTTGGAAAGGAGCAAGCAGCTCATAAAACATCAAGAACAAATCTGATCCAAGTCTCAAACTTAATTTCTAGCTCAAAAATTATCCCAATTGCACATCATTTCTCTTATTCATGACAATGTTAGAAGAAGTCCAGAAAAAAAGTTCAGAAAGGGAAGCTAGCAGTGAAATATGGGAGTACAACTTTTTTGAGACTTTTTAGTTTTTACAGCCTTTTATTTACAGTACTCAGAACATACTACGTGTAAATCGCTTTTTGTCTTTGGATGGCTCATTTGCCCTGCCAATTTAGGTAGATACTTATTATTTGCAATCCCACGTGACTCCAGTACATGGACTGAACTGTGATAGAAGCATTTTGGCTCTGTTTCTGCATCTCCATAAATTTTCTTAGAATTTCAGAAAAAGTTATGGCACACACTGAGCACCAAGCTTAACAGATTCTGATTCCATGTAAATTCAGCTTATGTTATTGTTTTGTTATGCAGCTTCTTTAAGTAATTCCTAAGTTTGCGTTTACTGAGTGTTACCAGATCAGAAATGTAGAAGATCCTTTTTTTCTTCTAATGGGAGGTATGACTAACTGGCAGTCATTTAATCCTGAATGTGTATACAAGATTGAGGGCTCTGGGGAGCACTGCAGTTTGCTCAGTACCATTGTTGTCGCTGCTGTTTCAGTATAAGTTGTGTAAGAGCAGAAGGCCTTGTAATGCATTTTCTTTCATACTGGAAGACCGAGAGAGCTAAGAATCTGCTTTTTAAATGAGTTAAGATTTTGAAATGTTTTAAGCCTTTGAAATTGTCCTGTGTTTGTATTTACTCTATTTGTAACTTTTGTTTCGAGTTTTGCAGTTGGTCATTTAGTGACATCTTAGTGTCTGGATCAGATGTTTAATGACCAAGATACCACTAAGAGATTAGAGACTAAGTGCAGTACTGATTGATTATTTATAACTAAATCGTAAATAACAGGAGCATAAATAACTAAGCTCAAGTGTATAACTTGATAACTGTAATAATTTCCATCAATGCTTTCAAGAGTAAAGTATAAGATATGCATAGGTGTCTGGTATAGCAACATTTGGAATAGCATGCACACTACAAAGATATAACCTTTTTGTAATAAATAAATAAATAAATAAATAAATTCTCCAAAATAAAAATATACAGTTTTGGCAAGGATGTTTTATTATCTATGAACTAATGACTGTTTCCCAAAACATTTGACCTATTGTTTTTTAAGCATAGGATTATTTTTGCAGGAACTATACATAGCAAGATTCAACACACCCAGTTCTGCTTGAAGACATAAATTCCACTTGATTCTGAGCAGAAAGAAGTCAGGTCTTCCTCAGCTTGTACGAAACTGTAATCTAAGATATTGTTTGCTCACAGTCACTTTGTTTTGTGTAAATGGCTATACATCACATAACGGAGCAAAGTATTAACCTTGAACAGATGGATGTGCAATGAGAATGATTATAAGCACATGGTGGTCAAGAAAGTTAGCTGAGAAAATAAAGAAAACACAAAAGCAGTCCTTTCTTTCATTTGTCTTTTGTATAACTGTATACCTGAAAATCCTCTGTAGACAGTATCAGAATTATATAAATTCAAAGCTATAAATGTACAAGAAGATTTAGATACAAACCTGAACTTAACATTTCATTTAACTAATCATAAGCCAATTTTCATTTAAAGCTAATGATAATTTTGCATTACATTCTTGAGAAGTTAAAGATAGGAAATTATGTAAAATGCATAAAAATAAATGTATATATAAAATCCCTCTGTCAATTAGAGGAGGAAGAGCTATCTTTCATCTCTTGTTCCATCTACATGTTAGTTGTTCTTAATTACAATAAACACAATTACATGTTTTTTCTTCATCGCTGTCTTCATTAAATGAGAGATATTTTCAACCATGGCTTTTAATTTTAAAACATATTTTAGTCCAATGTCTTGATTTTCTTTCATTTACAAAAACAAAGCATCCCACAAAGCATCAATGTTTTTGTCACCTGAATGTTTGAAAGGCTAAGAAAACTCTTCTGCAGAGAGAGAAACTTTTACTGAACCACATGCTATCAAAATAGTATGTATTTGGCCATGAAATGTTTAATATTATCAAAGAATATGTCCCAAAAATGCTCAAAAAACTGCCATAAAAATTTTAATACTAACATTTTAAACTAAGAGATAGGGACTTTTTCTACATTACCAAAACCTATGGCAAAGTCCCTGTCTACTGCACTGACTACAGTGTTGAGCTCTGGTTTTCTTTGTGACAGACTTTTGACGTTAAACTGCAAAAAGGTTTTCAAGCTTGCCAAAGCCATCTTTCATGGTATAAAGATAAAATGACTGTATAATTACAGTTAATTCCTCTTAATCACAAGGAATCAAACTGGTAACTTGAATTTGAAATGCTTGATATGATATTTATGATGAATATACTCTGCATGACTATATACCTTAACATGAAAAGTTCTCACAGAATATCTTCCTACAGAAAATCATTGGTGACAGCTAGCACTATTTAGAAACACTCTAGGCAGTAGTGTAAATAGTGTCATGAATTAACTTAAGCAAGGAGATG
Source organism: Tragopan temminckii (assembly GCA_028571105.1). Taxonomy (NCBI): domain Eukaryota; kingdom Metazoa; phylum Chordata; class Aves; order Galliformes; family Phasianidae; genus Tragopan; species Tragopan temminckii. The sequence continues at coordinate 83,984,007 of JAOWBP010000001.1, read as the reverse complement.
GAGGGAAGACTGAGACATGGAGCACTTAATCTTTTTTCTAGGAAACTCATTGTGTTTTTCACAGGAATTCTTTGCTACAACTTATTGTAATTCTATTAGAGCACTTCAAGAAACACTTCTATTAGATTCTGTGGATTTAAGCAACTTTCATTCTTACTTTTCAAATTCAGATTATAACATTATAAAACCATTTCTCATATGACAGTGTCTTCTTTTTGGAGGAATGATAACCTGCCTTGCAGACTAATGAAACATTAAAGGCTTAACTATATCTGAATACTGATGTTGCTATAAATCCGAAGGGGACGCGCTAGCCAAAAGGCTCTTGCTAGCTGTCTCTGTAGACTGGGAGATGGATGATCCTCAAATGACTCTCACTGACTGCTTATGAACAGAATCTTCAATAAGCATGAAATAAGACTTAACTCAATGGATCCAGACAGGCCCACTCATACACAATGTGACCATTAGCCTCAGTCTGTACTCTGAAGTTTCTGCCTTCAGAGTAGTTCTGGATGACAACCTTATAAGAGGAAAATACGCTTCTTAATAGTTTTCATTTGGGTGTCATCTAAACTTTTTTTGTGCTATGAATTTCTTCAAAACTTTAGAATTAAATACGAGACATTAAAGAAATTTTGAGTTTTTAGTGTTTTTTAGTATTGTCTTTGATTATTATTTCACCATGAATACTATTAAAAACGTTGACATACATGAAGATTTTGACTTTTGGTTCCTTAGAAAAAGCACTGATTCTCATTACACTGTACTATAATTTTTTACATTCTGAGATCGTTAGGCTTCACCAAAAGCAGGCAAGTGTTTCAGCATTCAGGGCTCTTTAGAAGATAAAAGAGCATAAAAATGTTTTGAATTAACGTTGATAGTATTGAAATTAAGTAAAACAGAACCAAATTAAAACTTATTAAGGATTACTACTAAATATTTCACCCTGCACTTTTTCTGGAACAGCAGATTATGTCCTGTATTTATCATGATATTATAGATTTCTCTAACTATATACAAAGGCTGATCAGAAAGTAATGCATTCTGTTTTATTATGTTAGCCCACGACGTCAGATGCAGATGTTGATATGGCAATAGGGATTGAGCCTTCCCATCAATATTGCATTACATTTTACTGCCATTTGACAGATGGCAGTAGATGAGCAGTCTGACAAAATGGCGTCTGACAGGAGAGAGTGTATGGAGCAAACGTGTCATTGAATTCCTTCAAGCAGAAAAAATTGCACCCACTGACATTCATTGATGCTGCTGACCATTTCTGAAACAACAGTGGATGTGAGCACAGTCAGCTTGTGGGTGGTGCATTTCAGCAGTGGTGATTGTGATGTGAAAGACAAGCCATGTTCTGAATGATCATGCAAAGCTGTCATACCATGGAATGAAGAGCACTTGTTCATGGCTGTTAAAAATGCACAGCTAATGTTGTTTACTACCATGAAGAAGAGTGTTTCATAGCTGAGAATTTGCTCTTTATATCTGTTGTAGTTTTCATGGAAACAAATAGGGGGCATTTTTTTAGGACTAATGTATGTCTTTTTCCCAGACTCTTAACAAAAGAAGGAAAATAATTCATCTTTTTCCAAAAGTAACTGCAGATACCATATATTCTTACAATATTTTAGTAAAATTAACATTTAAATCTAAGGTATTTCAAAGACTTGAAAAAAGAATAAAAACTACTGCAATGCTGAGCACAGTATGCACAAGATGACAAACTACAAGGAATTCCTTCAGAGAGATCAAAAAGACTACTTAACAGGAAAAAAGAATCAAAGTCATGAAGCAGTTTGTGGGTAGCCACAAATATTCATTATACCATAAGCATTTTTTAATAGGCTACAGAATTTTTAATAATGAAAAACATCTGCATTGATGAATAAGGATGAATGTCGCTGGGGAAAAAAAAAAAACAAAAAAAAAGCAACAAACTCAACACTAATCTCTTTTGTGCAAGTTTAATAAGGGAGTGAGCAAACAAGTTTAGAGACAAAATCTAGTTTTCTTTTTCTTTTCTTTTTTTTTTTTTTTTTTTTTTTTTTTTTTTTTCCAGTTTCCTGTTGAATTTAGTCTATTTAATCATGATTTTAGATAGAGGATGGTGTTTCTAGTGCTTCTCAATCTGTCTCCATTTCTACTTGCTACCAAGAATGCTGAGGGGATAAAGATCACATTCAGATATCTGAAGAGTGAATCCAATCAATAGCATTACAGAGATTCAAAATGCTTCTTGTCAAGATCTACCACTTGAAAAATACATTAAAATTCAGTCTTTACTCTAAACATAAACTGCTGTATGTCAGGAAACAGGCAAGCAAAGCTTTAGATAGCATTTTGTTTCCAGTGGTAATAAAATCTCAGCTATGTACAAAGACACTTGTGTGACATATCCTTTTAACAATAATTAAGTGCAAAATTAAAATTATATCCTTAGTTAGATGGATCACTGGGGAAGTCAAACTGTTGTCTTTTCCTGTAACCCATGCTCATTACAATTATAGTCCAAAACTCACTTGGGATTTTACACTGCTAGCATTTAAAAGCAATTATGTTAATGCAGGTATGGAAATCAGTGTAATTACTGTTATTTCCTATACATTTCCACATAATCAATGCAAGTTGTGTCTTCCTGCTGGGGTCAAGACCAGAATTTCCATTTTAAGGCAGAGATTTTTTTGTATGTTTGTTTCAGTAATTAAAGTATTCTTCACTAAACAAATTGCTGATATTTTCTTAAAGTATCTCATATACTACGACTGTGAAAATAAGGTACATGTGAATGTGGCCAGTAATTGGAATGAATTTACATATAATTAACATTAGCATTTTTAAAAGATAAATTGTTTATTGATTCACCTTCTTTTCTTCCACTAAAATGTTGTACAATTTAAGAATTTATTTGTATGTAATACTACGAGAACTGTTGACACATAGTATAGCTTGCCAGTTTTGAGAGCCACTTAAAACACCTCGTCAAACAATTCATCACTTTAAGCAGGCTATACTATTATTATGATAATTGTGGTTGTTGCTATTAGTTGCAGATAACAGCATTGTACTTCAAATTGCTTGAATCTTCCTATTTCCCTATAAAGGTAAGCTCTACACTAAAAGGACTAACATTTTCACCAGATTGAATGTATCTTCCTATTTGAGCGTCTGATACAAAGCTAATTTAACAAAAGCTTTCTGTAAAATATTTTTCTATTTCTGGAATAAATACAGGGAAAAAATGTTTTAGGAGGATTTAAAGAGTAGGTGAGAAAGCTGTATTTGCTTTCTGAAGGAATGCTGACTTTCATTCTCTGAACAGTGAGGACTATTAAGAGTAGTGCTCAGCATCAAGGCATTTACCTTACACAGGGAAAACCTGCCTTAGTGCTAGCCAGACTGTGCATAAAAACCTGAAAGGATAGCAGATAAATTCATACATATTCATAGTATTTTTAGAGTTTTACAGGTAAATGATCTAAAGAATTATTCTGAACTAGACATTTCAGAATGGAAGATGGCATTTTCAGTGCTGGTTGTGGCACTTGTGACATGAAAATGTAGAAAGAAGCCCTCTATTCTGCTCTTGGTGATCCTTCACATGTGCCTACTTGTAAGGGAATTTGGAGGAAAAAATTGAGTCAACAGAAACGTGAAAATGCAGAAATCTGAAAGCTGAAAAGCAGAAGCGTGACAAAGTGTAGAAAGAATGTAATACAAGTCATCTTGTGCAAGGAAACAAGACTGAGGAGCAGGAAATAGGAAATGGGCAGAGAGGAAAAGGATACTGGAGCATCAATAGAAAGCACAAATGGGTGGATGAAAGCAGAGACGACCGGAACCTAGAATAGGAATTTGATATATGCAGAGTACGGAAGGAACAAAAATAAAAGGGAAAGAGGATATAATTCAAGAGGAGCAGAAACTGGGGATTTGTTTAGAAAAGTGGACAGTGGCCATAGATTAGGAAACATAAGTCAAAAGCTAAGAAAATTGCTAAAACTAAAGAGTTCTAGACTGCTTTGAATAAAGATGTGAAAACCATAGATTTGAAAAGACTGCATAGTTTATCAAGCTCTGCGCCTATGAAAGAAACCCCGAAGTTTAACACGAGTCCCATGTTAAATGTAATCTCACATTGACTCATTTTTGTACCTTAAGCTTCTGTCAATCCCAGAAAAAAATTCCCTCTGTTCTATATTCAGGTTTTTGCCATAAATTTATATATATATATATATATATATATATATAAAAATATATAGCTTGCTGTGTGCTAACTTAAACAAGTCAAGCATTTTCAGTCATTTCTCATAAAAAGATTCCATGTTCCCCAAATAATTCTCTGTGCCTTTTCATTCTGAAATTCATCTGAAAATAGGTGGACTAAACTCAAACCAGTATGCTGCACAAAGACTGTTCAGACATAATATTTGTGGAAAGGAAACAGTAGTCTTGAGAAAAAAAACTTAGCCACAAAATTTTCAATATGTATTAAATTCTATGTAGAAAATATACTTTTAAATTGAATTTCTTTATATTTCATGTCTCAGAAAATCAGTCTTAAATCTGTAACCAAAGACATGATGCATAACATAGGGTACAAGTAGAAAACATCTACAGTATTTGGGAAATTATAGGAATTTTACGTAAACATTTTGACCAAATAATATCATTTACTATTATATTCATAAACTCAGTTGCTATGTCCTCCTCAGTCAGTGTTAGACGCATTTTTTTCTGTAAGTTCTATTCATATTTTAAAACCTGTAGTTCTTTATAATGAAACCGCTTCACGATTAATAGTATTGAAATCATATTTGAAAACGTCATCTTCGCTCTTAAGAATCTTGTATGAAATTCAGTTATTTCACTTCATTCTGAACCTCTTAGTTTGAAATCTATCAGATTTTCTCTAAAGAAACCATACACTTACAAAATTTTAAGGCTTCATACAGCACTACGGATACATAAATAACATTGGTCAGATCTGTAATAAGACAGTTCATTCTCTGAAGAGGTTAGAATCCAATAGATACTTTAGAGCTGCCATGGATTAAAGATGGTAATGAGGACAGATAGAATGTTTACCTGTATCCTAAGATGGGCTAAACATTTGTTCTGTGAAGTTGTTTCTGATTATTTTCATGTACACTCCATTTACTTAAGCAAATTACTGTAAGACATTGCCAGAGATTTATCATTTAATATATTAATAGCATTTATTTATTTGGGCAGTTACTTTATTTTGATATGTATTAGTTTTTTTCTTCTTTTAGTACTTCACAAAGTACTTTTAGTACTATTGAAAAGAAGAACATAGTAAAAATTGGAGAGTGTATAAAAAAAACACTAATGCAGCTGTCTTGTAAAGGTGATTTAAACCAACAGATTAACAGAATTGCAGGGATTGGAAGGAACGTCTGGAGATCAAGTCCAACTCCCCTGCTAAAACAGGTTCCCTACAGTACATTGCACAGGAAAGCACCCAGGCAGGTCTTGAATATCTCCAGAGAAGGAGATTCCACCATCACTCTGTGCAGCCTGCTCCAGTGCTGTCACTCCCAAAGTAAATAACAATGTATTCACTATGCTTACTTGTACTCAGCATTCATTAAAAAGAAAATTGACTGGATCATCAGCTTAAGAATTTTCACACAGAATAAATTTAGAATGTTAAAAATGTAAAGGTGTTTTTTGTGAAGTATTGTTTTGTTTCATTCTTCTTATTATTTTTATTGATATAGGTAGGCTTTATAACAAACAGTGACTAATCACAGTCACAGTTTGCTGCCTGTTCTTTGACTCTCATTGGCCAACAGCGAAGGTATTTCTATTCTACAGTCTTTTCAAAGAAAGTCTTGACAATTTGCATAAAGTAACAGGCTAGGCTTTTGGTGAAACATGAGTTATCAGGGATAGTGCAGGAATAATTTTAGGAAGGTTGCTAATTTGGAATCTACATGATGCCATGAAACATAACATAATCACTGCTGGACTTTTTCTAAAGACAAAGAAATTAAAGGGAAAAGAGATGTAAGTAAAGACATTAAAATGTGGATACATACATATTTTTTCATGAAGACTTTTTTCACATGGGATATATTCAAGGCACTTAAGAAACTCTTACAGTAAGATTTACAGATTTGTTACATAAGTTCTATATACCTTTGGGAAAGCTGACTGGTTTAAGAAGAAAAAGATTGTGAAATTAAAAAGAATAACATGTTTTATGGCAGTTAGACTATAGCAGTGCCATTGAGAATAATATCTAGTGCTTAAAAATTGTTTTATGTTCATATATATTCAAGACAAGAGTAGAAGAAAGCAAGGGACAGGGAAAAGGAGCAATGGGGGAGAGGAAGAGGAAGAAAAAAAACCAGTGAGATAAGTAGAAAGAAAGGATATTAGATTTAACAATCTAATGATGACAGAACTCTTCAGTATGTTTAATCTCTATCCAATGCCTTACTGATTCATCTACTTGCATAGAGAAGTTATTATATATGTCTCCCTTTATTGGCAAAATAAATGCATTTACTGCCATCACTTATATACTGCACAAAAGGCTTCCATAACTAGAAGCTTAAATATGATATCTGGTGAAAAACCTAGACTTTGTCACAGAAATAATAAGCCTAGTTTTTATTTACTTTCTTTTGATGAAGCAAAGATACTAACAATTTCCATGACTTGTAAATCAAAATATAGATGATTAAATATGTTTATGTAACTTAACATTCACAGTTAGGTCATGCATTTAAATTTAAAGTCTTTGAATGATCTTTACAGTAGAAAAAAAAAATGTTATTATCTATTGTGTTTGATTATTATGCAGTGTAGTGTATCACAGTGATATGTTCTATTTGCCACTCTTTCTTTTCATCTTTCTCTACAAACAGGGAAAGTTTTGTTGGGGACAGCATGTTTAGAATAGGTTTTCTAGATCAGATATGGATGTCTTGGACTTTTTTGTTCTGATATTTTATGTCAGACTTAATGGACAAAAATGGAGTCATAGAAGGATAATAAGGTTATCAAAAAAAGTTGTGTTTCAGTATGAATTTTGCATCTAGAGGTATCTTCTTAGGAATATATTAGGAAAATATGTATTTAAGTTTAAATATAAAAACAAAAATAGAACTATGATTTACATTATATTTTTCTCTTTTTAGAGGGCTAGATAAAATTCTCTTTTGTTAAAAATGCCAAAAATACATTAACTTAGGAAGCCACAATGAAATTTCTTTTCTGTAAGAAGTAATTAACACTGCAAACACGTGTTGTAGTTCTGCATGCTTATTCATTTCTTCAGTGAAAGAGGAATAGGTATTCTTGCCTATTTCTATGGTTAAAAGAATATTATGGAAATGTCAGAACAGCTGCAGGAAATCACAATAAGAGAATTGTGTGATCTGTGATGACAGAGTGGACATTATCATATACTTTTTTTTTCTGGTTTGCATGATAAATCTTTAAATTAGACAAGCAAGATAGACCTAGGATTTTGGAAAACAGAAAACACAATATTAAGAGAGTTATAATCCACACAGACATAACTGGAGCAAAAAGAAGAGCACTGCAGAGCATGAGCTCTGTTCTGCCACCTTATTCCTTTCTAATAACAAAAGATTCCTACCAGAACCTCTTGACATAGCTAGATAGAGCTGAACTGCAAGGTTTCTGGCTTGCACTGCAAGTGGATGCTAATATATGTTTGTGAGAGGGGAAAAGCAAATAAACAAACAAAAAAACCACAAAAATCCCAGTTATTTAATTAAGAAAAGTATTGCAAACAAACCTGAACTGTTTTTCATTAAACATTTCATAAACTTTCAAAATTCTTAGCCATTATGTGAATTCTCAAGAATTATCAGAAGGCATATAACCAAGAGTTTTAAGAGTCTCTTGATATTCATAGATGGAATAAACTGAAAAATTTCAAAGGAGCGCTTACACTCTGATGGATCAAAAGATATTTTAATATTGATTTATAAAGTTGTAACAGATCCAGAAAAACAAACAATATGGGTTTAAAGAAGTTCCACATGGAATGAATCCAAAGTAGTAAACAAGAGACCTTAAAAATGCTTTTTTAATTTTAGGGAGTAAATTCCTAGGCGACTTTAAATCATTGATTATTTTCATAGCTCTTAGAAAAGCTTTCTCAGTAGTTTAAGATTTCATATAGCACAACACATGGGCCTGATCTTTAGATCTTGTATATACAATCAAACTCATGGAATCCTTGGCAAGTTTAGACTGTTTAAAAAATGCTAGCTTCATGTCAGGAGAATAAAAATAACTAAACATACAAAAGCAAATAAGGATGATTTTTCAGCTTTAAGTTCCTCATCTATGTTAGTGCATGAGAACAGTTTCATCCTAGACTTCCATAGTTTGGAACCCTTCTGAAATGTCATGGCACAAAGAGAAGAATTTCTATACCTTTTATTTTAGGAGTGCTTGGTGTTTGTGTAATATGTAATACTTTACTGGTCTTAAATAAAAATAAAGGAAACCAAACTATTGCTTTAAATTAGACCTTTCCTGTTTTCCTCTCTAGTAAAAGTAACAAAAGATAGATCCAGTGCATAATTTTAATTCTGAGAATTAAAATGTATCTGGTCTTGTATATTGGTATGTATGACATTTCCAATTAAAGTTAGCCACGGTTGAATTATAATGTAAAATGAAATGACCAGAATTAATCCAAGTGTTTTTTCATAAGAAACCAGAAAATGTGCCTTGAATAGATTGACTTACAGCTATTAAACTATTATAAATTACTTTAAGTAATGTTAAGAGTCTGACTTAATTCAACAAAGGGAAGACAATTTAATTAAATTGATGCTATAGGTCTGTCCGATGTGTTGTCTCTGCAAATTTTAAGCAACATCATCCTTCTCCAGGAATCGGAAAAAAATTGTGCTCTGTTATGTACCATTATCACAGAAGATCTGGGTCATAAACTTAAATCATTCAGAGTTCTGCTTCTAGAATCAGTGATCTCCTATGCTGTAGACATAGATAAGAAGTGGTTCAACACAAGCAGTCTTAAGATGCATTGCAAGCATGTATCTTGCACAGCATTAATATTGTTGATGAATTTCTATGGCATGGTATGTAGAACTTCTCGGGTAAGTGCCACGATTTTCCAGAATCTCTGATCTGGAAACACATTCAAACCTTTCTCTAATTTATGCTCAGATTTAGGTTTATTCTGATTAAAATTGATGTTTACATATTTCATAGTTCAGGTTTTACTGATGTTACTTTTTGCTAAAAACTATAAAAGAAAGAAAAAGGCAATGTTATTTGGTAGTTCTGTACTCCTACTTTGTGCCTTAAAAGTTAAAGTAAATGCAACAACAGAACAATTATAGTTTTAGTTACTGACTGTGGAATAATTCCATGGGGAAAAAAAAATGAAATAAAAAGCCCTATGTAATATTGTTGTTCTCTGTGACTGACTGATTCCTTTTCTAAAGGCAGACATAATAAAGCAGAAATCTATACATTTTTTATACCTGGGGTAAACTCCTGAGTCTGTTAAAGTCAATGGTGAAACTGGCATGGATTATATCAGGGCCTAGAATTCTACAATTTGGCTTTAATTTTTAATAAATACATTCATATTAATACACTTCAGTCATGTAGTGACTTTTGAATACGTGATATGCAGAACCAGGGTTTACTGGATAAGAAAAACCAAAATTTTCATGAAATGTTAATAGTTCAAACTGTAAACCAGAAAATACATTAAATGCTTTATAACATGAAACAGCTATAGCCTGTTAATTATGTCTGACAAGGCAACGTAGTATACAATTTACAACTATCTATTTGTGGCTATGTTCTAAAATTCTGAATATAGAGTGCATTTTTTATCAGAAATTACGATCCTCAATGTGAAATTCAGTCTGTATTGTCTGTTTCAGTATGATCAAGGAACACTGCAATTGGAATAATTTTCTTGAAGAGAAATTTGTTAGTTCCTACAATCTATTTCATTCCGTTGTTCCCTTATGTTTTTCTGGTCTGTTTTGGCAATGTTTACTACCTTGGCTAGAAGAAAAAAAACAAAAGTTAATATGAAATGCGGTATTATCAGGACTAAAAAATTCAGAAAGTTACTAAGAGATCTGGAGTATCTGATATAAAGATAGATATTTAGGTCATCATGATGTTTATTATCATTTTAGAAATGATATAGGCATATTTAAAAGAAAGAACCTAAGAATCTCAATATGGAAGGCAAGAAAACACAACAATGAACCAACGTTTTAAGCTATCCACAGGATTAATAAAAAAAAAGGTTAATTGGATTTTTTTTGCCTCATACAAAATGTTCAGTAAGTATCATAATCTTTCACAGCTAACAACCAGGATAGAAACAAATGCGAATCTGAAGGATTTCTGAGGGTCATCATAGGTGTGTAATACATACTGTCTGAACAGAGTTAATAGTTATTGATGATTCTTTATAATTGTGATTGTGAAATATTGACATGCATAACTGAACTCCATCCAAGTAGATATTCACATAATAGTTACAGAAATTAGAAGATAGAGTATGAGAAACTTAAATAAAATGTTCTATGTTAAAAACTTGTCCAGAAGCATGCATTATAATGATGGTAGAAAAGATGAAGAAAAAACATTATTCAGTAAAATGAAAATAGGGTTCTTGGACCATTTTGGCTTACAATACCTGGCATCTATTCTTTATTTTGTGGGGGGCTGAGATGCTATACTGATGAGAAAATTAAGACTCTAAAATTTACATAGGTAATGTATATGCTCATTAAGGAACAAACAAAGCCATACAGGCTACTTAGTTATAGCATTTTCCTCCCAGTGTGTTAATTAGAATATGAATCCGGGACACAGAGTAATCAAAGGTTTACAAAAGGAGAAATTTCAGTTCCTCTCATTGTCTTAGAACAAATTAATTTGTGAACACGCTTCTGCATGTGCTTTTCTTTACTGTGATTGAAACAAATGTATCTTTCTGCTGTATTTGAGCCTTGCTCTTCGAGAGCATGGAATGGTCTCATTTATCTATATCCCTTACCTGCTAATTTTAAAAGTAGTGTCCTTAGCAGATCTCTCATTGTTTCTTTGATTTAGAAAAGAAAAGAAAAGAAAAGAAAAGAAAAGAAAAGAAAAGAAAAGAAAAGAAAAGAAAAGAAAAGAAAAGAAAA
>JAOWBP010000001.1:83959703-83972688 GCA_028571105.1 Tragopan temminckii | reverse complement strand
AAAGAAAAGAAAAGAAAAGAAAAGAAAAGAAAAGAAAAGAAAAGAAAAGAAAAGAAAAGAAAAGAAAAGAAAACTGAAAGAGAAAAGGTAGCAACTATTATAATTTCACTTTCTCTCATGTACCATTTTCTTTCTATCTTACTAGTGTCTTCTTTCTATGTCCTATCAGTTCAGTATTTCTTAAAATTTTCCTCTCACGCACTATAGTGTTTCAGTTCAATTAAACAGTTCTATCTGAAATTGACTCCAGCCACAATCGCAAGTCATATTAGTTATCTGACTATAGGTAAGCTTCCATCCCATCTCCTCTCTTATGCTTGTATTTTTTTTTAGCAGCATATCCATTATTTCATGAAGGAAAAAAAAGTATGGGAAACAATAGGGGGGAAAAAAAAAAAAAAAAGAAAGAAAACCTCAAGATTGAAGAGACTGAAACAAGCAACAATTCAAAGACTGACTTAGGTGAAATTAATTTAGCAGCAAACATTATCACACTCCTTTTGTTGCTCAGCTGAGTCTGGAATTCAGGAATCAGATGAATTTATTGCTCTAAGGAAGAATCAGACAGAGAGAAGAAACGTTTGCATGATCTAGTGCTTAACGTTAAGTCTTATTAACATACACGTGAGTTGTGAATAACACCACTGGATCCTGACTCTTCTTTTCAATCCCAATTCCATCTGAACCTTTTGACTCACTAAGAGCAACTAAATGTCTTATTGCCACATTGAGGCAGGTCATGATGTCCTTGGGCAAGATCATTAACAGTTTTCATCTGAATTCTGTACAAATACCTTCATGTGCAGAAAATGATTTTCCTGCGTGAATTATAGGGTAAATATGTTTCTGTCTTTGCATCCTGGTTTAAAAGATTTCTAGAACACTTTCCCTCCCCTAAGACTGTGGTTATCTGATGAACTCAGCCTTAGCTTGCAAAGATACTTGTAAGCCATTATTTTTTTAAACCTTGACACTCTCAGCCTCATTTACAGTAGTACTCAGCAGCAGCAGCTTTCAGGAGGAATGCTGTGGATTTCTTTCTAAGACCTTGGAGTGAGAATGCACTGTAATTACAAAATGTAGATGGTTGTGCTCACTCCAGTTTATTGGTGAAACTGCACTGCTGACACCATTTACAGGTAGGCAGCTCATGAAACCATTTGCTGCCAAAAGCTAGTTTCTCACTCCAGAGTGGTTGCCAAATCAGACAGCACTGAATGGCTTCTGGCTTCTGCCATGTAATTTTGTTTCCCCTTTTGCTTGCTTTTGTGAACTTCAATTTGAGAAATGCTACATTATGCTTTAACAAGCGCTATATCTACAGCATTTGCCTCAACACAGGGCTGTCCTCTTGAGATTAAAGTGAAAATGAAAATCATCAAAAAGTATGAAAAATAACAAGAAAAAAAGAAAAAGCACGTAAGTATGAACAGAATAGACAAATGTCAAAGGGAAAAGATCATCCCTCCTAGGAAATCTATGAGAATTTACAGAAAGGAGATAAGGAAATAGCAATATTAAGCTGTCCTGTTCAGATATTTATTCAGATGAAAAGAATGATATCTGCATAATTCAGGAATCAAATGCCAAGAGACAAAAGTGTTGAATATGATAAATTAGGAAGCTCAAAGAAAACTTTGAAAACGATTTTCAAAAGATTAAAAGGTTGTAAAAAACTGACAATTCAGTAAAACTAGATTCTGCATAAACTGTTAGAAGAATTAAAGAATAACTGTGGAAAGGAGAAACATTTTAGTACACAATTTAAGAAGTTACTTTGCACTTACATTTAATATAACTAAGGGTCATATGGACCTCTCTTAGCAGTGCCTTATCCAGACCAGACTGAATGATGTACAGCGCTTTACTGACTTTGGAGGAAAAAAAGCCCTGATCTTCAGGTACTAAAGGCAATATTTTCATATACATACAGAGGTGCTACAAAACCTTGAAATCATAATTGAAACATAAGTATATAAAGGGGAAAAAAAAACAAGGTGAAGTTGATTAATAGCCAGATAGCAAAGAATATCTCCTAGGGGGCCAGAAGGTATAATCAAAATTATGACAATGAGTAGAGCTAAAGAATCTTGTTCCAAAATTTGTATATAGAAAACGGGAATAAGTTCTTAGTAGCTATGGTAATACTTAACATGGTATATATTTCTAATAAAAATCCCTTGGTTCTTTAATAGGCTTGTTGTTGTTGTTGTTGTTGTTGTAGTCATGTGTTTACTTTCTGTCCAGATTACAGAAGTGAGAACTGACTTATTTGGCACATGGAACTTGCAGGAATGATACTCACAAGGCATAGTTTTTGGGTAGAAGTCATAGTCAAACAGTGCTAATTATTCTACTAATTATATTTAAATATCTTCACTAATTTTGTCTTTCAAAACATGTATAGTTATATAATACTTACGCAATGTTTTTTATAAAAGATGACAATCGCTTATTTAAGGTTATGTAGAATATATTAAATGAGCACTTGCAGTAAACTCTACACACCCAGTACTAGATGCCAAGATTTATACATGCATTTCTTCTAAAAAAAAAAGCCCTGATGGAGCTTGGAAGAATATATATATATATATAAATATTTAAATCCTAATATAAATAACAAGTCAGTGGGGGAGTCAAAGGCAGAGCTAACTGGAAATTGCACACCTAAAACTACATTTATTTTTCTATATACATATATATTTTTTCAATTGACATTTCATTCTTCTAATCATATCTTGGCATAAACTAATATATAAACATGCAGCTCCTATGTAATTTATTTTAAAATGTCAGTGTCTTACAGTTATTTAAGCCAGGCATCAGTGGTACAGTATTTGAAACAAACCAGACAAAGTAAGAAGCCTAAGGCTGTGCATATTGGTTACTACCCAAGCAGCGGAGAAAAAACAAATGACTCAAAAAAAAAAAAAAAAAAAATCAAATCAAATTGCCCACATTTTCATCTATACAGATCTTGTTTTCTGTAGGAATTGCTTTTAGAAACAAGATGGTGTCTTTGGGGAAGGAGCCATCTGGATGGATGCAACGATGGATTAAAAACCTATGTCCATTTGCAGCAACAGACAATCAATATTAATGTACAAACACAAAAAGAAGTCTCTTGCTACACAAGACATCATCAGAATAATTTTAAAGAGGACCTTATTATGAAAGTGAAAAATATGGCTGTGGAAACAACAGATATTGTGAATTGAGGTGGGAAGCTGCATCAAACTATTAGAATGCTTTGAGGGTATTTTTCTATAGTCAATAAAGGATATATTTGACAGCATTTGATAGTTTCATCTTAGAAGCTAATGTATAAATTACAACACTGTGAAAAGCACCAAGGATTTAGAGGGTCACTACTTGATAACCAAGTAGTGTCTGCAACCTTGAGACTTAAGTCTTCTGAGAAATTGAACTAATTAAGTTATTTTAGTCTCCTTTTCATGGAAAATGCAGTTTTGTTTGAATTTTGTAGTAAAAAAAAAAAAAACCAAAAACATAATATGGGGGAAAAAAGTGAAAGGAAACAAGAATTATAGGGTACAGAATGTTAAGCATTTGAAATAATTTATATGTAGTACATATCACCTGAATGGTCATGATAGCTCTGCTTTAAAATGATTGAAATCTGTTTTTCTTCAACAAAAAATCAAGAGGGAAAGCCTTTTCAAGATTCTATAAAACAAATGATCTGAAAGATCAAGTTTTCACCTCCTTATCTTTTACTCTTTCTCTCTTTCTCACTTTGTGTATTCTCCTTTTCCTCTCAATGACAGGAAAGCAAATACTGGATTTCATAGAGTTTTCCCTTTAAAAAATATATATCAACAAATACTGATTCTGGGAGAAAAAAAAAAAAAACACACAAAAAAAACAAAAAAAAAAACACAAAAACTCATTTTTTTTTGCGTGATGACAATTAATTGATAAGTTTTTAAAAGAACATGTATGAATAATAAATGCCATGTATTAGGCAATCTTTTGCCAAATGTCCATTACCTGGCCTGGCTGAGCTTCAGCTCTGGGAGTGTCGTGGGGGAAAAGATCTGACAGCCCCAGGCCATCTCAAGGTGGCAACAGGGATACGTGTCTTCCTTTCATGGAAACAAGAAAAAAAGAAGAAAATATTCACAAGTTTTCTTGCAAAAAAATTTGAAGAAATTATAATTGATGTTATCATTTATAAATTTGGAATATAAATATTATTATTATATCTGGATGAATAACTCCTTATTTGATTACTATTGAACTTGAGAATGTTGCACTAGAAAAAATGTCTTGGCTAAGTATATATTTGGATGTTTATATGTAGATACAAATGTATGCATAAATACATATTTTACATTTAGTGGACTCAGGTTAAAATAAAATACCGACATTTTTCTTCCTTATCTGTACAAGAGATAAACGTCTTACACAGTCATAAGCTAGGAGAATACAAAGCAATGCAGCTTTCCCACATTTACAAGTCTGTACTAGATTTTGGAAACACAACTGAAAGTGTCTAATATGCTTTGCAACGTGATATAAAAATTTTGAGGAATGTGATTCTAAGTTAAAATAATTGGAGAAGAATTTGGGAAAAAGACGGGAGAAAGATGTGTTGGTGGGGAAAAGGAAGCACACTGATTTCTTATGTGATTAAAATATGAACTTAACAATACTTATGGAGCATGTATCATCATGGAAATCATACACTGAATGAAAATAGTGAAACAGTCAACTATTATTGGTCAACATTCAGTCTGCTTGGGACAACTTATTCCCAGTATTACTTCTTGTAAAGCATCTGATAGTTCATGTTTTTCCTTATAGTACCACACTTGAATCTTTAAGAAACATTCTTCTTGGGATAAAAACTTGCAGTGGACTTAATCAGTGTCATGTTTTTGGGTTACAAACCCTTTTTAGTTCAGAAAAAAAAAAAAAAAATCTCCACTGAAAAAAAGCCCAGCCTTTTCTAAAGGGAAGTAATAGCAGAGTTGTTATCATAAATTAAATATAGTATTAACAGTGCTTAATATCAATAAAATTAACAGATTTAAAAATAGAGTTAACTAGAATCTTTTTTTCCCCGCAAATTACAATACTAATGAATAAAAAAATAATTTGAAGGAAAACCAAAGATGTATATTTATATGTGTCTGTCCAATCATTATCAATTAATAGAAGGGATAAGGGGACGATAAAGATTGAGATGGGAGGAAAAAGTGGAAATAATTATTAAAGTTGGTAGAAAAGTAATATCTTCCTTTGTTTTTCTTTTTCTCTCTCCTCTGTTTTCCTGTATCTGTTCGAGAACAGGATTCAACTAGATGCAAGCTTGTCCCTTATCAGAAATTCTTCTATGCCATTTAAGGAGCTTTGCCATAACATGATATATGAGAGGTGTTTACTTTTCTACGTCCTCCAAACAAATGAATGTCAACTGTATTTCCTCATGGATAAAATCTGAAAGAGTGGTTTGGGAATGAGAATTATTTACCCACTGTATACTATGATTCCCCAGGAAATGCATCCAGTGATTCTGGGAAATAAAGATACTAATAACATTACAGATACGATCATCTATGAATAGCCAATGAGCCCACAGCACTGGTGACACAATGGGTAAAAGCTATAAAATCTCCTTTCTTCAAAATAAGATTTCCCCTGTGAAGTAATAAAATACGCATAAAACTGAAGATCAGAGATCTGGTTTGTGGGTCCCCTACAAGTTTTTCCAATTTTCAACTGTGCCATTCTTAAAAAAAAGAATATATTTCTTCCTACTTTTTTTTTTTTTTTTTTAATTTGACTTCTATTCAGCAAAATCAGTCATGACTGATTACTGTAAATTCTGCAATACCTAAATAAGCAATAATTGTGGTAAAATATGATGATATGTAATAATGGTATTAGCCTATTAAAGCCAGTTTTTCTCCATGAATTTTCAGAGGGCATTAAAGCAATTCTGATATCATAATTATTCATGATGTGTGAATTACATGTATGTACAAAAAGCCTAGCCTGAAAAATGGATGGAATGCCATGGTCCTATATTATGCAAGAGAATATAAGCACTTGTGTATACTTAATGGCAAGCACTGTAACATAAAATATACATTCCTTATACTTCCATTCATGGCAAAAATTTCTACTAA
Organism: Tragopan temminckii; assembly: GCA_028571105.1. Classification (NCBI taxonomy): domain Eukaryota; kingdom Metazoa; phylum Chordata; class Aves; order Galliformes; family Phasianidae; genus Tragopan; species Tragopan temminckii. Next base: position 83,966,533 of record JAOWBP010000001.1, on the reverse strand, counting down.
CTCACTGTCATTTGTCTTCATAGTTCTCTTACTATATAACACTTTTCACAAAAGTAATTGCGAAATCTCTTTATTCCATTTGATACTGCAGCATTAAATAGTCTAAGTATTTTTATTTATTAAACCAAGATAATCGAGTATTTCAATTTTTACCAAGCTTAAAATGGAACTTGTTTATAAAGTATTTGCTTTTTTTTTTTTTATTTTTTTTTTTTTTTAGCTAAAACTATATTAAACCTTATCTGATGCTATGAACTTTATTAAAATTATTTTTTTTATAAAACATATAAGATACAACTACAGAGAAATGTTCAGAAAAATTCAAGATTTAAAATATATCCTCTCTAAAGCCCTTCGCTTATGAACATTTCTCTGTAGTTGTATCTTATATGTTTTATAAAAAAAATAATTTTAATAAAGTTCATAGCATCAGATAAGGTTTAATATAGTTTTAGCTAAAAAAAAAAAAAAATAAAAAAAAAAAAAGCAAATACTTTATAAACAAGTTCCATTTTAAGCTTGGTAAAAATTGAAATACTCGATTATCTTGGTTTAATAAATAAAAATACTTAGACTATTTAATGCTGCAGTATCAAATGGAATAAAGAGATTTCGCAATTACTTTTGTGAAAAGTGTTATATAGTAAGAGAACTATGAAGACAAATGACAGTGAGTTAGTAGAAATTTTTGCCATGAATGGAAGTATAAGGAATGTATATTTTATGTTACAGTGCTTGCCATTAAGTATACACAAGTGCTTATATTCTCTTGCATAATATAGGACCATGGCATTCCATCCATTTTTCAGGCTAGGCTTTTTGTACATACATGTAATTCACACATCATGAATAATTATGATATCAGAATTGCTTTAATGCCCTCTGAAAATTCATGGAGAAAAACTGGCTTTAATAGGCTAATACCATTATTACATATCATCATATTTTACCACAATTATTGCTTATTTAGGTATTGCAGAATTTACAGTAATCAGTCATGACTGATTTTGCTGAATAGAAGTCAAATTAAAAAAAAAAAAAAAAAAGTAGGAAGAAATATATTCTTTTTTTTAAGAATGGCACAGTTGAAAATTGGAAAAACTTGTAGGGGACCCACAAACCAGATCTCTGATCTTCAGTTTTATGCGTATTTTATTACTTCACAGGGGAAATCTTATTTTGAAGAAAGGAGATTTTATAGCTTTTACCCATTGTGTCACCAGTGCTGTGGGCTCATTGGCTATTCATAGATGATCGTATCTGTAATGTTATTAGTATCTTTATTTCCCAGAATCACTGGATGCATTTCCTGGGGAATCATAGTATACAGTGGGTAAATAATTCTCATTCCCAAACCACTCTTTCAGATTTTATCCATGAGGAAATACAGTTGACATTCATTTGTTTGGAGGACGTAGAAAAGTAAACACCTCTCATATATCATGTTATGGCAAAGCTCCTTAAATGGCATAGAAGAATTTCTGATAAGGGACAAGCTTGCATCTAGTTGAATCCTGTTCTCGAACAGATACAGGAAAACAGAGGAGAGAGAAAAAGAAAAACAAAGGAAGATATTACTTTTCTACCAACTTTAATAATTATTTCCACTTTTTCCTCCCATCTCAATCTTTATCGTCCCCTTATCCCTTCTATTAATTGATAATGATTGGACAGACACATATAAATATACATCTTTGGTTTTCCTTCAAATTATTTTTTTATTCATTAGTATTGTAATTTGCGGGGAAAAAAAGATTCTAGTTAACTCTATTTTTAAATCTGTTAATTTTATTGATATTAAGCACTGTTAATACTATATTTAATTTATGATAACAACTCTGCTATTACTTCCCTTTAGAAAAGGCTGGGCTTTTTTTCAGTGGAGATTTTTTTTTTTTTTTTCTGAACTAAAAAGGGTTTGTAACCCAAAAACATGACACTGATTAAGTCCACTGCAAGTTTTTATCCCAAGAAGAATGTTTCTTAAAGATTCAAGTGTGGTACTATAAGGAAAAACATGAACTATCAGATGCTTTACAAGAAGTAATACTGGGAATAAGTTGTCCCAAGCAGACTGAATGTTGACCAATAATAGTTGACTGTTTCACTATTTTCATTCAGTGTATGATTTCCATGATGATACATGCTCCATAAGTATTGTTAAGTTCATATTTTAATCACATAAGAAATCAGTGTGCTTCCTTTTCCCCACCAACACATCTTTCTCCCGTCTTTTTCCCAAATTCTTCTCCAATTATTTTAACTTAGAATCACATTCCTCAAAATTTTTATATCACGTTGCAAAGCATATTAGACACTTTCAGTTGTGTTTCCAAAATCTAGTACAGACTTGTAAATGTGGGAAAGCTGCATTGCTTTGTATTCTCCTAGCTTATGACTGTGTAAGACGTTTATCTCTTGTACAGATAAGGAAGAAAAATGTCGGTATTTTATTTTAACCTGAGTCCACTAAATGTAAAATATGTATTTATGCATACATTTGTATCTACATATAAACATCCAAATATATACTTAGCCAAGACATTTTTTCTAGTGCAACATTCTCAAGTTCAATAGTAATCAAATAAGGAGTTATTCATCCAGATATAATAATAATATTTATATTCCAAATTTATAAATGATAACATCAATTATAATTTCTTCAAATTTTTTTGCAAGAAAACTTGTGAATATTTTCTTCTTTTTTTCTTGTTTCCATGAAAGGAAGACACGTATCCCTGTTGCCACCTTGAGATGGCCTGGGGCTGTCAGATCTTTTCCCCCACGACACTCCCAGAGCTGAAGCTCAGCCAGGCCAGGTAATGGACATTTGGCAAAAGATTGCCTAATACATGGCATTTATTATTCATACATGTTCTTTTAAAAACTTATCAATTAATTGTCATCACGCAAAAAAAAATGAGTTTTTGTGTTTTTTTTTTTGTTTTTTTTGTGTGTTTTTTTTTTTTTTCTCCCAGAATCAGTATTTGTTGATATATATTTTTTAAAGGGAAAACTCTATGAAATCCAGTATTTGCTTTCCTGTCATTGAGAGGAAAAGGAGAATACACAAAGTGAGAAAGAGAGAAAGAGTAAAAGATAAGGAGGTGAAAACTTGATCTTTCAGATCATTTGTTTTATAGAATCTTGAAAAGGCTTTCCCTCTTGATTTTTTGTTGAAGAAAAACAGATTTCAATCATTTTAAAGCAGAGCTATCATGACCATTCAGGTGATATGTACTACATATAAATTATTTCAAATGCTTAACATTCTGTACCCTATAATTCTTGTTTCCTTTCACTTTTTTCCCCCATATTATGTTTTTGGTTTTTTTTTTTTTTACTACAAAATTCAAACAAAACTGCATTTTCCATGAAAAGGAGACTAAAATAACTTAATTAGTTCAATTTCTCAGAAGACTTAAGTCTCAAGGTTGCAGACACTACTTGGTTATCAAGTAGTGACCCTCTAAATCCTTGGTGCTTTTCACAGTGTTGTAATTTATACATTAGCTTCTAAGATGAAACTATCAAATGCTGTCAAATATATCCTTTATTGACTATAGAAAAATACCCTCAAAGCATTCTAATAGTTTGATGCAGCTTCCCACCTCAATTCACAATATCTGTTGTTTCCACAGCCATATTTTTCACTTTCATAATAAGGTCCTCTTTAAAATTATTCTGATGATGTCTTGTGTAGCAAGAGACTTCTTTTTGTGTTTGTACATTAATATTGATTGTCTGTTGCTGCAAATGGACATAGGTTTTTAATCCATCGTTGCATCCATCCAGATGGCTCCTTCCCCAAAGACACCATCTTGTTTCTAAAAGCAATTCCTACAGAAAACAAGATCTGTATAGATGAAAATGTGGGCAATTTGATTTGATTTTTTTTTTTTTTTTTTTTGAGTCATTTGTTTTTTCTCCGCTGCTTGGGTAGTAACCAATATGCACAGCCTTAGGCTTCTTACTTTGTCTGGTTTGTTTCAAATACTGTACCACTGATGCCTGGCTTAAATAACTGTAAGACACTGACATTTTAAAATAAATTACATAGGAGCTGCATGTTTATATATTAGTTTATGCCAAGATATGATTAGAAGAATGAAATGTCAATTGAAAAAATATATATGTATATAGAAAAATAAATGTAGTTTTAGGTGTGCAATTTCCAGTTAGCTCTGCCTTTGACTCCCCCACTGACTTGTTATTTATATTAGGATTTAAATATTTATATATATATATATATTCTTCCAAGCTCCATCAGGGCTTTTTTTTTTAGAAGAAATGCATGTATAAATCTTGGCATCTAGTACTGGGTGTGTAGAGTTTACTGCAAGTGCTCATTTAATATATTCTACATAACCTTAAATAAGCGATTGTCATCTTTTATAAAAAACATTGCGTAAGTATTATATAACTATACATGTTTTGAAAGACAAAATTAGTGAAGATATTTAAATATAATTAGTAGAATAATTAGCACTGTTTGACTATGACTTCTACCCAAAAACTATGCCTTGTGAGTATCATTCCTGCAAGTTCCATGTGCCAAATAAGTCAGTTCTCACTTCTGTAATCTGGACAGAAAGTAAACACATGACTACAACAACAACAACAACAACAACAAGCCTATTAAAGAACCAAGGGATTTTTATTAGAAATATATACCATGTTAAGTATTACCATAGCTACTAAGAACTTATTCCCGTTTTCTATATACAAATTTTGGAACAAGATTCTTTAGCTCTACTCATTGTCATAATTTTGATTATACCTTCTGGCCCCCTAGGAGATATTCTTTGCTATCTGGCTATTAATCAACTTCACCTTGTTTTTTTTTCCCCTTTATATACTTATGTTTCAATTATGATTTCAAGGTTTTGTAGCACCTCTGTATGTATATGAAAATATTGCCTTTAGTACCTGAAGATCAGGGCTTTTTTTCCTCCAAAGTCAGTAAAGCGCTGTACATCATTCAGTCTGGTCTGGATAAGGCACTGCTAAGAGAGGTCCATATGACCCTTAGTTATATTAAATGTAAGTGCAAAGTAACTTCTTAAATTGTGTACTAAAATGTTTCTCCTTTCCACAGTTATTCTTTAATTCTTCTAACAGTTTATGCAGAATCTAGTTTTACTGAATTGTCAGTTTTTTACAACCTTTTAATCTTTTGAAAATCGTTTTCAAAGTTTTCTTTGAGCTTCCTAATTTATCATATTCAACACTTTTGTCTCTTGGCATTTGATTCCTGAATTATGCAGATATCATTCTTTTCATCTGAATAAATATCTGAACAGGACAGCTTAATATTGCTATTTCCTTATCTCCTTTCTGTAAATTCTCATAGATTTCCTAGGAGGGATGATCTTTTCCCTTTGACATTTGTCTATTCTGTTCATACTTACGTGCTTTTTCTTTTTTTCTTGTTATTTTTCATACTTTTTGATGATTTTCATTTTCACTTTAATCTCAAGAGGACAGCCCTGTGTTGAGGCAAATGCTGTAGATATAGCGCTTGTTAAAGCATAATGTAGCATTTCTCAAATTGAAGTTCACAAAAGCAAGCAAAAGGGGAAACAAAATTACATGGCAGAAGCCAGAAGCCATTCAGTGCTGTCTGATTTGGCAACCACTCTGGAGTGAGAAACTAGCTTTTGGCAGCAAATGGTTTCATGAGCTGCCTACCTGTAAATGGTGTCAGCAGTGCAGTTTCACCAATAAACTGGAGTGAGCACAACCATCTACATTTTGTAATTACAGTGCATTCTCACTCCAAGGTCTTAGAAAGAAATCCACAGCATTCCTCCTGAAAGCTGCTGCTGCTGAGTACTACTGTAAATGAGGCTGAGAGTGTCAAGGTTTAAAAAAATAATGGCTTACAAGTATCTTTGCAAGCTAAGGCTGAGTTCATCAGATAACCACAGTCTTAGGGGAGGGAAAGTGTTCTAGAAATCTTTTAAACCAGGATGCAAAGACAGAAACATATTTACCCTATAATTCACGCAGGAAAATCATTTTCTGCACATGAAGGTATTTGTACAGAATTCAGATGAAAACTGTTAATGATCTTGCCCAAGGACATCATGACCTGCCTCAATGTGGCAATAAGACATTTAGTTGCTCTTAGTGAGTCAAAAGGTTCAGATGGAATTGGGATTGAAAAGAAGAGTCAGGATCCAGTGGTGTTATTCACAACTCACGTGTATGTTAATAAGACTTAACGTTAAGCACTAGATCATGCAAACGTTTCTTCTCTCTGTCTGATTCTTCCTTAGAGCAATAAATTCATCTGATTCCTGAATTCCAGACTCAGCTGAGCAACAAAAGGAGTGTGATAATGTTTGCTGCTAAATTAATTTCACCTAAGTCAGTCTTTGAATTGTTGCTTGTTTCAGTCTCTTCAATCTTGAGGTTTTCTTTCTTTTTTTTTTTTTTTTCCCCCCTATTGTTTCCCATACTTTTTTTTCCTTCATGAAATAATGGATATGCTGCTAAAAAAAAATACAAGCATAAGAGAGGAGATGGGATGGAAGCTTACCTATAGTCAGATAACTAATATGACTTGCGATTGTGGCTGGAGTCAATTTCAGATAGAACTGTTTAATTGAACTGAAACACTATAGTGCGTGAGAGGAAAATTTTAAGAAATACTGAACTGATAGGACATAGAAAGAAGACACTAGTAAGATAGAAAGAAAATGGTACATGAGAGAAAGTGAAATTATAATAGTTGCTACCTTTTCTCTTTCAGTTTTCTTTTCTTTTCTTTTCTTTTCTTTTCTTTTCTTTTCTTTTCTTTTCTTTTCTTTTCTTTTCTTTTCTTT
>JAOWBP010000001.1:83929270-83945931 GCA_028571105.1 Tragopan temminckii | reverse complement strand
ACCGGCCTGTAGTTCCCAGGGTCCTCCTTGCTCCCTTTCTTGTAAATGGGAGTGACGTGACCCTTCCTCCAGTCATCTGGAAGAAGATGTAAGTAGGGACTCCAAGTGAGGCTGACAGTGTCCTTAAAGTCTGTTACTGCACTCAGGGTCCTGGCAGAACACCAGCATTATTTTTCTTTTTTCCTTTTCTTTTTTTTTTTTTTTTTAATTGTTAGAGTTTTTCAAAGAGAAATACCTATTACAGATTAGAAAGAGTGTTTGCTTAGGCCAGTGACAACAATAGTTGTCAAGCGGAGTGCATTTAAGTTGAAGTACCGAACACATATAGTGATCACTGACTATGCCCAGTAATGTAATACTGCCAGCATTCCGTTCATATTCTATCTAACTTTTACTTTATATATTCACTGCTTAATAACACAAACATTTTTTTGTTCTTAAAAATCATCTCCAGCCCTAGATGAGGGGAACCTCTGTAGATTTCATCATCTTTTGCATTTTCCAGTTCTGATCACAGAAAATTGCATATGTTTTAATACAGTACCTAAAGGAACAAATGAAAAAATTACAGTCATATTATTCTCAAGCTGAAACATAAGAGAAAATTATTTTCATCAATAGAAAAGATATTCTTCAGAAAAAAAAATTAATCAGAATTATTTTTCAACCTGAATGTAAATATTTTTACATTTCTCTTTATTGAACGGAATAAATTAATTGCAGAAGCAGCTAATCAAACAAGTAAGACAAATCACCAACTATGCCAAAGTATTTACTGTTTACAATAAGCCACTTAAACAGCAGTTTCTGATTTGTGAAAATTAGGATTTCTTTTGTTCATTATCTCTTTGTTAAAGCACAGCCTGTAATCATCATAAAACTATAGATACATAATTTCTTTGGCATCAAATCATTAGAACGGTTATGAACTAACTGGATATTAAGCCATTGTTCAAGATGATGGAACAGCTACAGATTTACAGAATCATGGAATGGTTTGGGTTTAAAGGGACACCCAAAATCATCCAGGTCGAAACACCCCTCACTAGAAGAAAGACATTGAGGCCCTGGAGTGTGTCCAGAGAAGGGCAACGAAACTGGTGAGGGGTCTGGAGCACAAATCTTATGAGGAGTGGCTGAGGGATCTGGGATTGTTTAGTCTGGAGAAGAGGAGGCTCAGGGGAGACGTCATTGCACTTTACAACTTCCTGAAGGGAGGTTGTGGTGAAGAGGAACATTCTTTCAGTTTGCCTATTTTTTTTATTTTTATTTTAACTAAAAGAAATAAAAGAAACTAAAGACCAAAGAATGAAGTGTAAAAGTATCTAGAAAATAAAAGGATGGGTAAAAAAATTTCATTAAGAGAGTTTTCACGTTTTTGTGAAACATAATGTAGCTTTTAAACTTTCTTCTTTTATGGTCTTACTTCAACTTAAATATCTGTCACAGCAGATGAAGTAGCTCTCATTGATATGCAACTAGTGATTTGCAGCACAATTTGTTTTACATAAAGTTGATACAATTTTTTCTACCTTCATAAGAAACACTTATAAGACTTTTTCAGCTGAAAGCACCCTATAGAGATCTAAGATTAGAATGAAATAAAATAGGCTTTGATTTTTGATTACACAGAGTAGAATACTTCAGAGCACAATGTTTAATATGGGAATTTGGTAAATATTTCAGAACAAAAGCTAAGAAACCAACTAATTTTACACGTATCAAACACTGTAAAAACCTATTTTTACAATGTTAAAATGTTACAAAGTCCTACTTTAAATTGAATCAAACTATTCAAATAAACCTTTCATCCATAAGAATGTGCATGGCATGAATCCATTTGATAATACATATATTAAGCTTGCATTCAAAAGTCTCTCCCCTGCCCTGCCTGAATCATTAATTTGAATGGTAGAGCCTGAACATTTCTTTCTTCAGGGATTTTTATTTTTTTTTTTTTATTTTATTTTATTTTTTTTTGTCCTTTATACATCTTGGTTTACAATTCTAAGTAACTTTTTTTTTTTTTTTTTTTTTTTTTTTTTTTTGTCAATCTACATAGATGAAGGTTAACTTTTATATGCTATGTGTTATTTTAAATATATATATATATTTCTATACATTTTGAACTTATTCTGCTCGAAGAGATTAGCCTTGCAACAGTTATAATTTCATTTTCTAAAATCCTTGTATTATCATTAAGGATAAATAAATAAAGGTAGTCTATCCCAGTGAACCAGTAATTTGCCTGCTGTAGTTACAGCTGGCTGGGATTCACATTTGCTGGGTGTATTCCCACAGGTGGTTTGTTACTGCTTAAGCAGAGACTGGCTATGAGTAATAAGCATGTAGCTAGGATGCTGGTTGGAATAAAGCAATTTTTAATTTAAGCCTTCTGAGCAAAAATGTATGTAGTCAGATCTTGAGGTAAAATAATTTACTGGAACTGGAGAAAACAGCTACGGAAATTTTGGAAAAAGATTTTCCACCAGTATTATTTTTGAAATGTATTACAAAAACTTCACAGGAGTGAATTCCTGATTTATTTATTTATTTCTTTATAATTTTCCATTCTCTTTTTCCTTCATTCTGATGTTGAAACTGGCCTTACATCTCTTCAGTGCATACATATTTTTATATTTGTACATTCATATTTCATATCCATTCATAGATAATCACATATACAATGGTACTGCTTAACTTCTCATTCTAAATTCTTGTTAGTTATTCTAAAGATTGAAGTCAAAGTCAAAGAAGTACTTACCTTCTGTACTTGTTAACAAATTTATAGCAATCTGATAGAGAGAAGTGATACTTTTAATAGTCAACCCTGAGAGAGTCTAAAATAAAGAGGAACATTTAATACTTTGTTATAGAATTGAAGTTTTGTCTAGTCTTGCATTTAGCAGTTGCGAATTCTACATATGAGAGAGATAGAAGAATTACTCTTCAGGGTCCAGTTGAGATTTCCACTCAGAACACTCATAGGCCTTCAGCAGTGGCCAAATGCTAGGAAATGGTGAAGAAACAAGAGGAATATAAAGGAATTCTACGCCTAGGGTACTCTAAAACTTTCTTCAATTGGCTGTCTATCCATCAAGTTAACCAGATTCACATCCAGTCTTCAGTGTTGAATAACAAATAATAGAACTTTTTGTGTTATTTTCTTTAAAACTTTAATATTTTTTCACAACATACAGTTAACTGAGAAATATATTACTGTAAAGTGTAAAGAATTCTCTATAGTGAAAAGACATTCAAATGGAGATGTCTTCCATCATAATTCTAAATATTCTTGTCAGAACAGAGTTAAATTCTTCAGGATTAAAATCAGTCACCTTCTAAGAAGAGCACATTTTTTAAGCAAATAGAAGCAACAGCAATGTTCGCAAACTATTTTAGCAGAAAGGTACGTATTTGAGATTTAAAGAGGCAAGGAATTATCAAGGAAAGCATTTTTCCTGAGACTAAACCAATAAATATCCATATGCAGACATAAAACTATTGCTCAAATAATATCAGTTCAATGTTGGGATAGGGCATTTCTTTCTTTAAGACTGAGAGAAATAGTTTCATGCCAAGTAATCAGTGGACAGTGTTACTCTCAGAGTGAGAATTCAAAGAGATGCAGGAGAAGCTTTTGGGATATCTTAAGTCTGCTGTTCAGAAAACTGTTTCAACCAGTTCCTCTGAACTGGACCAAACCACAGTGACTCCTATTCACTGAGCTTTCCTTCATTCTGTGTGTCTGTATCTTTCCTCATAGAGGAAACACGTAGCTTTTTGTATTTAGGAAAATTAAAATAGGCATGCAAAGTATTGGATTTTGAGATCTGGAAACCAGGAAATTACTTTTTAATATTTTCCTTCTGCAGATATATGAAATGTTAGATAGTGATATAACTGTATTCTTAATTATTTGAGTTAACTCTAGCAGAACAATAACACACTCTATTTCTCCCTTTACTATCTAAATTAAAGAAAGTTTCCTTTATTATGCAAAGCATAGCTCTTGCCTTTTAGCCTTCCGTTTTTCTTCCCAACCATAATAGGACTGTGACACTGGCAAAAGAAAACACATTCATGACAATCTAGTGTCATGCATGACAACATACATTGTGATACACTTAGTTAAAAACTTTATGTTTTCTAAAATGAGGGCTTTAGAAAGGCACTCCAGCATCTGTGTCAAGGTGATCTTCGCCATTTGAAATCTTTTTGCCTTTCGGAATGAGAAATAAAATTATGATAACTACCCATAAACATTTTTTGTTTATTTTCACTTACACTGTCTTTGTGTAAGGAGCAAGGTAGTAATGGATATGCTGCATTGTCTCAGACTTTTCTCAAGGCAAAGGGGTAGACAAATATACACATCAGTTTTACATTTTAGACTTATGACCAGTAGCAGCAGTATTAATTCAAAATAAATCTTGAAGTCGGAAAAGCATATTATCTAACATGTGTGATCTTTTAGTAGTTTAAAAAAAGTATTTATGTTTAGTGAAAGAGATGTCTGTTTTAGTTTGCTTTTTTTTTTTTTTTTTTTTTTTTTTTTTTTTTTTAATAATATACTTAGAATTGTCCTTCCATATGAAAAAATTTGGACACAGGAAGAAACAGAGGATTTAAAAGGTGATTGTTGATATCAGAATACTGTATAATTCAATTAATATTTAAATATACAATTTATGGAATTCAGAATTTATTTCCTACTAGACAGCCCCTTAAACTGTTGAAAAACAGAACTTGCAAACATGTCATCTTAAAATTTATTGAGGTGAGAGGGAAGGGGGAACCAAAAGCAGGAACACAGGATGAGAGAGGATAATTTTTACAGTGTTATTGACCTTACTGAGACAGTAAACTAGTGCAGAGCAAAACACCCAGAAGAACTCTTAATTCTTTGTGGAAGCAGTTCTGTGAGAAAAGGAAATGTACCAGACTGAGCTAAAAATAATAATATGTTGCAAAACAAAATGAGAATGGAGTAGTAAAAAAACAACGAACACATTCATATTTAGGGGGAAAAGTGAAAATAAGAGAATAACCTGTTTGTTTACTCTCTACTTTTCAATTAGATCCACATAAAAGAATGAATGTTCTCTATTTTCTATAGCAAGAAATGAACAAAAGGCATCAGCAAAACTTCTCAAGGAGAAGTGGAGGTATTGCTGAAAAATAAATTAAAATACTGGTGTAGCTTGGAAATGGGGAAAACGAGAAGAATAACCCAATACAGTACTTACTGCTTTGCAGTGATGTACTGTATTTTGACAAGGTCTTGCTGAGCTATGGTAAGACAGATGTCAAGCATTAGATGGGGCATTCATCCCTATTTCCAGCACTATAAAACTATGACAGATTTGAGCATAAAGAAAGCAAATCTACAATATAGCTAGATTCCTTCTTACCTTGTTAAAAAACATTTTCTTTGTATAGGCTCAGATGTGACTTTTTGCCCCACAGAATCAATATACTTTATGTAGTCTTTTCTGTCACCTTGTGAACTGTTCCTATTACGTAAGCTAACTCCTCTTTTAGATTTGACTCTACTCTGCCATATGTAGCTTTTCTTTTAAATTATTTCTTTAGTCTTATGGCAAAAGATGTACATCAGAGCTGGAGTTGTAAAACCGACTAAGCAAGAACAATAGAAAAGCTTGTGTTCAATTAAGATGCAGATTCCAGATTGTTGCATTGCTTGAAAACTGGTGTTTCTATGTCTTATAGCTCTACATTTTTATTGAAAGGAAAAAATACTATCTTAATTACATTTCCAGAATATCTAAGGCACAAGCATTTGCTGGGAAAACAAATTCAAATGATTTAAATTTGTTACTTGGTATAAAAGACAAATATAGAAGACAAATAAGATTTTCCCCTCTCATATCAGTTCTCTCAGCAGTTTAACAAGGCCATTCTCTCTACTGAAGGCGAAGTGCTACAAAGCTAAGAAGTCGAAATGTTAAGACCTTGACCTCACTGGGGAATATATTTGGTGGTACAGGTCTGATCAAGTACACCAAGTGGTTATTAAGTCATTGACTGAGAAGGAAGTTCAAGAGCACACATTTATTATTCTGAAGAAAGGAGCACACATTTATTGTTCTTTTAAAACTGAAGGAGATTTTTTTCTTGTACTGAAGACAGAAATAACACAAGTGAGCCGAGATCTGGTTCTAAGGAGTCTGGTAATATTTTTTTAACTGTGAAACAAAATTCACACTTCTTTTCATTCATGTCATAATATGAGGTGAATTAGGAATTGAAAAGACAGACACAGATGCTGAGATCTTTCTCAGTAAAGAATTACCTGTGATTTAATCTACTTGATCACAAATGGTTTAGGAATGTACTGCCCCCCCCAGAAAAAGACTGTATTTGGTGGGACAGTAATTTTTCCTCAAGATATTCCTCCCGTAATCATCTGAATCCATTTTGAACGAGATACTTTTTTTCCACAATACAGGAATTCAACCCTGAAAACCTTCATGCATGTATGCACTGATATGTAGGTGTTGGCATCAGCTGCTGTTCCATCCCCAAGGGCAGAATGAAGTTTAGTTTGTTAAGGGGAGTTTATTTTTTCCCACAAAGATTATCCCTGTAGAGAATAATTTAATTTCAGAAAATTATTAAGTGGTGGACTAGAATGCTGAACAAATACAAAACAGATTGCTCTATGTATGCATGAGCTCTATGTGCATATGCATACACTAACAGAAATTATTAATTTACAGTGACTGTTGATTGTGAAAGTATAAGTGCATTATTAAGTTTTTATTCTAAATCGCTTCTGTACACATGCTCAAAGGGATCTCTACATTTCAGACTCCTCTCTCCCTGTCACTTTATCAGATTTTTAGGTCTACAGAGAACTGAACAAAAAATACATATAAATTTGATAGATTTGGCCCATTTTTTAAATATACAAGCTAGAGCTTTGTTTATGAAATAAATTTAATCAGAACACCTCCAGCATCCTAAGGGAAAATAGTGAGATTTTAGTGGTTTTTTATAACATTTAATATAAAAAACTGAGAAACACAGGAAGAAAATGTTAGTCAAAAGATCGTGCATGCCAAAAATGATGTCTCCTTACATAAAGTATTAAAACAAACAAACAAACAAACAAAAAAACAGAAAACAGGCCATCAGGGCTTCAGTCCTACTGCTGCCATATTGACAGCTAGAAGGCATAATCACATGCATACTCTGATTAATTTCTTCCTCTGTTGGAAAGGGTTAGAGCTCTTCTTGAGGACGATACACAAGCAGCTCTACCTCCATGACACAGGGATAGTGAGAGGATGGGACAAATATGACACCAGCAGAGCATTCTAAGCAAGAGTCTTTGAACACAGAATGTTTTAAAAGCAGTTCGAAGCAGATACACCTCCTTGCCTTGAGGCAAAGTCTCCTATTTCTTCTTCCATCTCATTCAATTGGCTGTTACCAAAAAAAGCAGTTATGAAAACTTTGTTGGATAATTTTAAATGTAAAAAGCTGTTTATTCCATTTTATTTCTCATAAACAGCAGAATTACCATTAGCCAAAACAAATACAAATCAACTAAAAAGTTAAGCTGGATTTAACTTGTCAACTTTGAACAAAAACAATTACATTATAAAGACAATTCTTAAAATGACCTTAAATTGAAGAGAAACTGGAAGTAGTAATTTTAACAAGAAGCAGAAATATCATAGCTAATTATAGTAGAAACTGGGAGAAAAACTAAGGCTTAAATTAGTAGACCACAAAAAGATTAGTGAAGTCAAATTTCTGTTATCAAGAAATAGTGCTGCTCAGATTACCTTAAAGATATAAAACTGAGCCAAGATAAATGAGTTTGTAAATAATACTAATGACTAAGAAAGGACTGAAATGTTTGCACTTTGCTTTCTTTTCTGTTTTCACTCTGTGACTTATTTAATACGCAACTCATTCATTTAAATGTATACAGAACATAATACAGTTATACTGATATTTTGCTATAAACAGTAAGTATTTGGTTATTCTAGGGCACTACATTCTTGCATAAAAATTACAATTGTAATTATATTATAATCTTTGTCAGGTATTAAAATATAAGCTCTCTTGCTTAATGCAAACAAATTTAAATTTGTCACACTTAGCTGAAGTTTGCAGAAGCTGAATGTTTGAATTATTTATTGATAAGCATCTGAATAATAACATCTTGCCTATATCTCATCTGAATTGTGTCCATCAATTATTCACAACTTGAATCTTTCCCTGATTACAGAAGATGACTCAGTTCATATTAGTGCTGCAATGAATACACCTACATGAGTTGAGCTTCATGACTGTACCTAAAATTTGTCATAAACAAATAACTTCTACTTTCTGTGCACGTATGCACAATCAGTGGGAGCCCTGTGCACATTGCCTAATGTCTTAGATGACGTATTTGGTTAGATAGCTCTGTGATGATCTAAAGAAAATACACATTTATTTATGGAGATGGAAAACAAACTGGCTGTTGGAAAAGGACTTTACAAGAACCTCTTTGAGAATTCTGAAGCATACTTTATTTCAAGAATTATAAAATAGTATAATAATAACAAACTTATACTGTAAAAACTTTGATCATCAGGTTTGAAGAAGACATACAGAATCATTTATGCACAAACATCATCTTCCTTCTGTATGAAAACCGTTATGACGATGTCACCTTTTGATGCTTGTCTATGTTAGCAGAATGAGAAATCATTTGTATAAGAAATTATTTTAAAACATACTAATGACAACAGTTGATTATAAGCCAGTGTTAATTGCACTCCTTTATTCACAATATAGTATTTAGATTAGGAGAATAGAGGGATGCATTGTTTACCTTGAAGCTCTAGGAATGACCCCAGTCTTAATGAAAACTCATTCTCCAAATTCAACTGAAATTTATCTCAGCATCTCCAAAGCAGTAAAGTATTTGTCATTCTCTCAGCTGTCCTCACACAAAAAAAGCCCTGACTTTCAGCAATGCTGCAATGCACTGATGGCTGTGCATAATAATCTTCAACACAGAAAAATGGTGCAGACTTAATGCAGCTGACTGTATGCCTTGAGTTCTGGCTTCAAGCAATTAAAAGCCCAAGATCCTGCTGTCGGTTATGGTTCACCTCTTAGTTTGCACTTTTTTTTCTCCTTTTTTTTTTTGTCTCTTGTTTTTATTTTACATCTGAGAAATTTATCCAAAAACACTCACAGAGGAAACAAAACTACCTGCAAAATCAGGTTCTATTTGACAGACAGTTTTCATTCAAAATAAATAAATAAATAAATAAATAAAAAGAAGGGCATATTTTTTGAAGGCAATATTTTTCAGTTTCATCAAAGGAGTTCTGTTTCATTTCAGCTCTAACAAATTGCCATTCTCTATCCATTCTCCACAGTTTTTATCTCTACCATTAAGTAGAGAAAACATGCATTAGTTTTCTACTTTTAATGCCAAAAATAAGTATATATAGCTTGAAGAATGAGATTACACCCCATTTTATGATCTGAGTGGGCTTCTTAATATCTCAGTCAAACAATTCAAATCATCTGGCATTCAAGTAACACATAGTTGACAAAGCTTCATAGGTACATTGCTGTTATGGCTTTCTGCTGAACTTTAAGGATGTAGTGAAGATATTCACTTTGAATTTAATAGGTTTAAAACTGTTCATCATATAGTTTGTGTTATACCTATGTTGTATCTTTTTCTTTTTGTTCAAAAGCAGACTAATTGTTTGCTTTTCATAGATGTGGTTATACTTGACTTTGTTCAATGATGTATCAGCCATTCCTTATAAAATTTACTTCAGGTAGATAGATCAGGATGTTAGTGGAGATGTGCCTGTGTGCAAAAGCCTCCATCAGACATACATAGGATTACAGTCACTGCAGCGGTGCCAGCTCATCTCTGTTCTACAGGAAGGTGGTAGCAGCTGATGTACCAACATCCATAGCTTCAATATTTTATGACTGCAGTGTAAAATTTGTAAAAAGTTCCTAAACCAACAAGATACAACTTTTGGACTTGTTTTGTAAGAAAATTTGGGATATTATGATCTCTCCAACAATTTGAATCAAATATTTTCTTAAAGCAGAAGTTCAGTAAACAGAATAGGTCAAGCAACTGACAAGGTTAGAGCATGTTACCAAATTGCAGTGGCTCTGTGAAGAGCAAAATAATATATGGAATAGAGCAATTTCTACAAAAATTATCTTTACAGAATAAAAATGATTAAAATCATCTAAAAGGACCTTAAGAAACAATGCAGGAATCTAAAGCTGTCAGTACCTCACAGAAGCCAAGTTCCTTTTTCTGAATCATAAGAACCACTGAACCCTAAAAGGGATTCTAGAATCTGAGAAAAAATATTATAAACAGAAGGGTGTTGAGAGATTTTAAGGGAAGTTGTAGCCAAGTGTCAAATATAGTAGAAAAAGTCACACTGAAAATTATATTATTTCTTTAATTTCCATCTTAAATTGGACATTATTCATTCAAAAGGCATATAGTAGTTTTTTTTTGTTTTTTTTTTTTTTTTAGTCTATATCCAAATATACAATATTGCAAAATAATCATGGAGTGTTCCAAGTACATTCTGGTAAAAACTGGTAAAGGAAATATTAACTTCAAGCAAGGATTAGAAAAAAAAAAATGAAGAGCAAGAACGTGTTATTTTCTTCCTAAAGAAAAAGAACAACTTACAGTAAGTTATTAGTATCAATTACTTAACTTTAGAACTGGGACCATGAAATGGAAAAATAACAAGTAGGAGTTGAATTCTTGTATATGGTGCCCTACCACAGAAAATCCAAGAAATGTGTAATTTGAAAATAAAGAAAAAGTGTACTCAACTTGTTAAGACACTTATTTTATTTGACAGGCATACAATCTTGAATAATATTTTGTTGTTCCTATTAATGCTGCTAATTATTTTTTTTTCTTCAGTATATTTTTTTAACCGTTAAAATGCTAGAAAGCCTACATTTTGGTCTTCTTTCAAAACTATGAAACATGAAAATTCAGCCAAAGGCTTTCCTTCACTGAAATTCTTTGCTAATATTTTTGTAATGCACAACTTCAAAATCGTGAAAATGTGATTGATACTGTCATTTACCTGTATAACTGCATGTTTAAAGCCTCAAAACTTTTTTTAAAATCTATAACAAAAGATCGTAGATTTACTAGTTTTATCAGCAAGTGAAGTAAAAAAGGTAGACTTCATTGGAAACATTTCTTTGAATCTTAATTTATATTAAAAAAATTACTGGTGATACCTTGGATGAAGAAATTTTATCTTTTATTTTCAGTGACTGCAGTATTTTACTGTTTTAAAATCACCTGGATTTCACTCAGTCATGTCCAGAATTTCAGGATAATTATAAATATCATAAATGAGTTAATTATCAACTGTAGATTTTGTCTTGTAGCAAAATGCAACCATACTTGATTTTTTCCTCTCTGATAATAAAAGATTTACAGCTTTTTAACAGCTTTACTAAGGACATATTGATGTTTACAATTCGTTCCATAAATCCAAATATTTAGCTTTGATAATGGCAACAATCACAGCAGGTGACATTATACGTAGGGCATTTTGAAATTTTATACAAAATGAATTTGAATTAATTGAAAGGTTGAGGGAGCCTGGTTTGCTTAGCTTGGAGAAGAGAAGGCTCCAGGGAAACCTCATTGTGGCCTTCCAATATTTGAAAGGAGTGTATAAACAGGAGGGGGAATGGCTGTTTACGAGGGTGGATAGTGATAGGACAAGGACGAATGGTTTTAAACTATGATGGAAGGTTTAGGTTAGGTATTAGGTTAGATTTTCGGTTAGATTTTCAGAGAGTGGTGACACACTGGAACAGGTTGCCCCAGGAGGTTGTGGAAGCCCCATCCCTGGAGGCATTCAAGGCCAGACTGGATGTGGTCCTGGGCAGCCTGTGGTTGGTGACCCTGCTCTCAGCAGGGGGGTTGAAACTAGACAATAATTGTGGTCCTATTCAACCCAGGCCATTCTATGATTCTATGAATTAACTGCTTGAGAAGTGATTCTTAAGAAGAAGGGAAGGAAGTGGTTCAGAATGATCTCTAGAATGTGAAGATTCTGAAAAGAGAACATGACAAGGATTATTTAAATACGAGATTGTGCAGAAAATCCCTTCATTAAAGTGATTTGGTGAACTGACTAGACCAGACAAAGCAATGTTTCTGATGAGATGTTTTGTTATTGTACATGGGTGGATGAGAACTTGGAGTAGGATGGAAAAGTGACAAAGCATGTATGTACATGTCTCTAGAAGTGCATGCACATTGAAAGATATGCACATGCATATCTCTGTGGTGAAGAGCATGGGCTATTATATGCAACAAGAAGTGGAATCACTCAATACAAAAGTACTGCTATTCTGAAGGACTAGACACAGAGCAAACACTATGAACAAATCAGTGCTAATTACTATTTGGTTATTTCTCCAGAGTGACATTTAAGCAATATGACAGGAACGACAAATGAAATTACAATACAGCCGTAGAAAAGTAAGATTTTCCTTGGAGCAAGAAGTTCAAGGCAAGTTTTCCATGAGAAGTGGGTGCTAGTTGTCAGAAATAAGTAATGGGTATGGCAGGACATACACAAGCCCAGAAGGGAATCTCCTGCACTCTCAGTTACTGTTTGATAATGTAAAAGCCCTAATATTTATCTGAAAAATTTTTATTGCATTTGTTCTGATGTGTTATTAATCAGACAGTAATTAAATCCATCAAGAAATTCATTACTAATGAAAACAATCTGCTATCTGATTCTTTCTGAACTTATTCTGCTAAGAGCCTGCCCTCTGGAAAACACTTGAAAATAACAGATGTCCTTGTGCTACAAACTCAGTAATACTTTTATCCAGTATTTACTTTGTGTATTTGGTTCCTGATGTAAATGCTAGTTCCCTGATCAATACACAATATACATGAAAATAATATGAAAAATGTGCAAACAAATATTCATGCATTAATTCAACACATACAAAATACTTTTGCAAACTAAAATCAGGAGTGATTACTATAGCAAATTGTGACAGGGTTTATTACAGAGAATATTACTTTGAAGAGACTCCTACAGATCATAGAATGCTGCATACCATCTGTTGTTTCTTGTTTGGCAGATTTTTTGTGTCTGATACAATTACAGCAGAATGCATCTTTCCTCTGTGAGTCTGAACAGGTAGAATTCTTATCTGAACAATGTACATCTTTTTCAGCAAGCTCAGAGGAACAGAAGGAGCAGGCCTAGTCTTACTATTGTTTCTAATGATGTGGAATATACTAAAGCAGAAGTAAAGAAGGGTGCCGTGTATGGATGATATATATGGAATACTAAATATTCAGATGTTCTTCTTCCTTCTCCTCTTCTTCATTATCCACAAAGCTTACCCAGAATTTAGAACGAATTATTTTGTTGAAACAAGTGCTATGTTCTAATGAAAAATAGTGCCTGCTTCACTGGCACTCAGGCCCCAAAGTCTTCTTGTCAACCCTTACATCATTCATACCTTGGTGGACAAAACTTTGATCTTGTTTCCTGTTTCTTTTTTCCTGGAAAGTGTGGAAAGGGAGAAAAAATAATAGACAAAATAAATCACTAGAACTTTTTTTTCTACTGGCCATATCTGGACCTCAGGCTAACATCACCGCAGATGATCAGTAATTGCAAGGATAATGTTCTTGGTATATGGCCAATGCAAAGAAAATCCTTGAAGAATTAAATGACAAAGCTCCCAAAAAAAAAACTTTATTGAGCATTTGTAAGAAATATAGCCTCAAAATATTAAAGCTGTACACCCACTTATAAATTTTTTCAAATGATTTATTTGTTTGTTGCAAATTTTGGGGGGCGGGGTGCTGGAGTACAGGAGACTGACTTTTAAAAATAAACATTAGATAATAATAAAAATATTTACTATAAAATCTATCAGAAAAAAATCAAACCCAGATGATTAAAGTTTGTGAAAGTAAAAAACTGGTGTAAAAAATAAAACAACAACATAATCTCTGAATTATAATCTCAGTAATAAATTGTACACCTATTTAACCTCAAATATCTGTTGTAATATAGTATGGCATTAATCTTTTGCAGAAGAGGAAAAAACAAATCCAACTTTCTTACAATAGAAAGTAAACTCAGTGCCAGTTTGTTGATTTATATAATTCACTCATGCTGCTTCTTAGTGTAGCAGTTTTCACACTATTTTTAAGCTTGCAGAGAACCTTGCCAAGAGAGCCTGAGAGTTTCTTCAAGTAAGTAATACTATATTCCTTTGTATTTTAAACTTCAATCGTGTTTTTGAGGTCATAAACCTACTTATGAATCATTTTAATATTATAGGTATATATTACAATGCATTCACTATCAAGCTATAAGCCATAATTTTCATTTTTCTTTGTCTTCACTATTTTTTTACTCTTTGTTGCCAGAACAAAATTTCCAGGTGTTAGGAGTTCAATGTTGTTTAATACTCATTATATATACATATATATGTATATTCTGTAATTGTTGTATAGCAACAATGCTTTTGTAAGTCAACTCCTAGTTTTAATACTTGCTGCAGATACTAGACTGTTAGGTTTCTTGAAGGTGTCATAGGCCTTCAAACAGTACCATTTTTTTAGTAAGTAAAACACATACAAGGAAAGGTATAATCATTTTCAGAGGATATAGTTTATTTACCTTGATTTGTGTGTAATATCTACATTTCTTCTTGTCTTACCTTACAGACTAAAGTATTTCATGCTATGACGTACAACATAACGAACACAAATTGCCTCCATGGCCTTCTAGTCAGTCTGTTTTCTCTAAATTTCTTCATTAAAGAATTTCTTTTGCAACTTAGGAAAAAATTCTGACCTGAATGCTTATTTGCAACTTGTCTTACTTGCTACAGGAACTAAAGAGTTTCCCTCACTGACCATGGGAAAGAGCACCTGGCTTTTAGCTTACAAGATTATTAAGTACATTTTACAGAAAGTTGTCAGATTTTATGCTGCTTTTCTCAAGCTCTAACTTCAGAAAGGGTATCATGTTCTTAAAAGTAAAGGTTTACTAATGATGAGACAATGTCCATGTCAGAGTGCTCTTAGGAGACTATTAAAACTGAACTGTATGTGGAAAGACCTTGGTGGCTGAAACAGTAATTAGCTACCAGAATTCAGACAGGTGGAAAGATACTATAGCAACCATCTGTCTATCATTCAGTTAAAGCTTAGATGTCAACTCCTCTTAAATGAATTTGAAAGGAGGAAATCAATTCAAACTCCCAGGATTTCAAAGATTTGTGTGTGAACATTTGTAAAGAATTGAAAGGATAGTACCCAGTTCTTTTGTCAAATCCAATTGCATCAGTGACTCAGTGTATCTGCAAAATTGGAGTTTTATCTATTACAGCTGATCAAGGTTTACCCAGTAGTACAAGCTTTTGAATTATTGCATACGCCCACTTGCAGAATTGCTTGTGGTTTCAGAGAAACACATATTCCAAAATCCCTATTCAGCAAAGTTTGACAGAGAAAGACCTTTTGCAATCAAACAAAACTTGCTGAAGCCACAATTTGATCAAAGGATTTGTAATATGTCTCTTTGTAGTTTGAAGACAAAAGGGACATTTGAAACATGATGAATTTTGGTACATTTTTTTTTTACCACTGATCTGGCAAAGTAGTAGGGGATAGACAATATACATTACACATCTGCTGCAGCTGACAGAAAAACAAAATATTGAACATAGTTAATGAATATGTAAACTACATGGAAGTTTGATTTTTTTATCCAGTTTTGAAAGTACAGGCTTACTGTTTCCTTGCCTTCAAAAGATTTTATGATGTGCATTTTCAGTAGAGTTTCTTAAATCTAACTCTATTTTACTATCCTTAAGAAGCTTACTAGAATGGTGCAGCATTTCAAAACCCATCTTCAGTTATCTTGGTTTGAAAAACAGCAAAGAAGACTTAAAAGAAAATTCACTGACATGCTTAACTTGAAACATCGTTCCTTGCAATTTTTGTGATATCAAAGAGAAAGGAAGCACATAGACTAGCTTTACACCTGGACTATAAGACTGATATTAACCAGTTTCAAAGTCTTAATTTCCCTTCATTATGAAGAAGCCTCAAAGTTACAAGCAAAACTGAAAATACTCAAAATAAGTCCTGTTAATCTGAAAACGGATTAAATTTTAGTTTGTGCTCACATATGGGCAGCTCTATCTTTTTTATTTAACTAGTAACACAAATTCTGTAGAACACAGGGACATAAACTATATTTCTTGCATGACATCATGTAGCCAGAAGACACCAGCTCACGCATAATCTCCAGAAGGACTTCTTTTTAATGTAGATAGTCAGCTGAAACATGTCAAAGACAAGTTGACATAAATGCAAAGATAAAACAGAATAGTAATAATAATAATAAAAACACCAAGAATATTTCAATTATTATATTAGGGTTATTTTTAGTAAAGAAAACTTGTTAAACATTTCTGATAAAAATATTGGATTTCCTCTGTAAAATTCTATTTGTTGGAATAAAACCACATGCTCATACTTCAGGAAAAAAAAATAAAAAAGAAAGAAAAAAAATGAAAAAAGAAAGAAAAAGAGA
>JAOWBP010000001.1:83898380-83916258 GCA_028571105.1 Tragopan temminckii | reverse complement strand
TATTTTTTAATTTTGAAATCAACAAAAAAAAAAAAAAAAAAAAAAAAAGAACAAAAAAACTAGAAATACTAGGAAGCAATGAACAAAGAACAGCACTAGAAACATAATCATCTTAAAATCTATAGTTTTCTTTCTTGAAAACTGCAGGGAGTATCTACCATCCTTATCCCTAAAAGATATTTTGGAATTGAAAACTATGACAAGCAGGAAAAATGATTGGATTTCTTATACAGTCATATATTAAAGACACTAGGACTCTTCAGTTTAAAACCCAGGTGATTGGAATGATCCATGACAGAAATGATGAGTTGCAGGCAGCTCATCATTAAGGGATGATTACTTGTTGCAATTTATTTTAGAAAATTTAGGAGGGGTTACATAAAACTAAGGAAAGTAAAAAGATGTTGTTTTTTTTTTTGCCACAGAATATGAAATTGGCTTGAACTGCTAATAACAGAGAAAAGAAACTGAAACTGAAATAAAAAAAAAAAATAACTATTAAGATATTACACAGAAGATACACATGAATAAAGCTACAGACTCAGTTTATAACATGCTGAAAATTATAAACTAGGATACTGTCAGGGAAGGAACCGTGTCCTAATTAATCATTCATTTACTCACCACCTAGCCATCCTTTTTAGGCCACCATCAGAATGAATTTACAGAACTTCTCTTAGTTATATAATGACGAAACATGAGGGTTGAACTGTATATAAACATCTCTGTCTCCATTTATTTTCCTTTTTCTTCTTCCAGGTACAGTTGAACGTATTTGAGATTGAGTTTTGAAGTTTTTGACATGGAGAAGTGTATCAAGTCTGTTTCATTAATTATTTTACTGTAACAACATCATTATTTTCCTGTTTTTTTTTTTTTTTTTTTTTTTTACATTTAACTTAACCCACTTAAAATTACCTGAAATACACAACAGCTCACAGATGTAGAAGTCTGACCCCACGTGGATGTAAGTAATAGCTGCAATTCAGGCATTTTCTCAAGGTGAAAGTTCAATAGAGTGAAAGAATAAGCAAATAAGAAAAGGAGGAGAATCTATGCATTTAAAGATGACTGTTTAAAGTATTTGTCAAAATATATTATTACACAATGAAGATTTGTATTTCTGGGCTGCATGTCATATAAAATCTATAAATCTCTGTATGCCTTTTTTTTTCATAAAATCATAGAATCATAGAATCACCAAGGTTGGAAAAGACCTACAAGATCATCTAGTCTAACTGTTCACCTATCACCAATAGTTCTCACTAAACCATGTCCCTCAGTACAACATCTAAATGTCCCTTGAACACCTCCAGGGGCAGTGACTCCACACCTCCTTGGCAGTCAATTCCAGCACCTGACTATTCTTTCGGAGAAGAAAGTTATGCCCAACTGGTGATGACTATGAGATCTTCTGATAGACAGCAGAAGAGCATGTTGGTCTATACAGTCAGGTTACAATAGTTGTGAAAGTGTATCAAAGAAAGAAGAAAGCTTACTATATTTTACTTTTTCCTTGTCCTTCTGCTTTTTGTATGCTGTGTCTATGTTCATACAATAGCAACATTAGTGCTAATAAAGTATTTATGATGATAAATGTAATTTTTGTACCCTGACTAGAAGCCTAATAGCTTATATACTACATCCTCTTTACAGGCTCAAGATTAGGACAAGACTGGATGTTAGAACAAAGAGTATATTTTCCATTCTTCTTACCTCCTAATCTTTTATAAAATGAGCAGTAGGAAGGAGATTAACCAAGAAGTTCACAGCCCTCCACCTAACTCTCTCTCTCAAATCAGCCATTTGTCTGACAATTTCATTGACACCAATTATTATAGGCATAATCCCCTTGTGGTGCTAATTTACTAAAAAATGTAATTTTGAATAATGTTGAAATAAAGAGTCAATTAATTTACCCCCATCAGAACTTTAGTAATTAGAACAGTATGCACAATATAATTATTCATGTTGTTTCTAATTTAATTTTAAATAATTTTAAATTGATAATGAAATTTTAATGCTCTTGGAATATAGGCAATGAAAACAGTCAGGGAAACCAAGATGTTTATCTGACTCTTCTCCTAGAACCAGTTATTAGAGAAATACTGTTAACATGATAATTTAGCAATGATTTGCTGCATTTCAAGCCACTGGAAATTTTATCTGTAGAGAATCAAATTGAAAAAATACTCTATTCACACAATAGTTTTCGTTACTTCAGAAGGATAGAGAGAAAGTGAACTGCATTAGTAAAAGGCACAGAGCAAGTCATAACTCCCCATCTCAGTCTCACTACTTCACTACACCAACAGAAAAATGTAGCATTTATTTTAATTTAGTGGTGTAGTGTATTGAATGTTATCACTATTGGCAGTGACAGTAGCATTTGTCAGCTTAACTTGCAGAAGATACTGTTCAGAGAAGAATCATTGTATTAGTTTATTCTCATCTTCTCTCACAATTCTTTCTTCCATACAGAAGAACTGGTAGCAAAATGTCTTCTACTTTGTTTAAAACAAATAAATAAAGAAAAAAATAATAAATAACTTATTTAGAATCATAGAATCATTAAGCTTGGAAAAGACCTCTAAGATCTTCTAGTCCAACCATCCACCTATCACCAATATTGTTCTTTAGTACCACATGTACATGTTTCTTGAATACCCACAGAGACAGCAATTCAGACTGTTCCAGTGCCTGACCACTCTTTCGCAGAAGAAATTTTTTCTAATATCCAACCTGAACCTCCCTTGGCACAACTTGAGGCCATTCCCTGTAGTTTTATCTCTAATTACCTGGGAGAAGAGGCTGACCCCACCTTGCCACCACCTTCCTTCAGGTAGTTGCAGAAAGAAATAAGGTCACCCCTGAGCCTCCTCTTCTTCAGACTAAACAATCCCAGCTCCCTCATCCACTCCTTGTAAGATTTGTGCTCCAGGTACCTCACCAGCTTTGTCTCCCTTCTCTTAACACGCTGCAGGGCCTCAAAGTTTTTCTTGAAGTGATGGGCCTAAAACAGAACACAGTACTCAAGATGATGTCTCACTAGAGCTGAGTATGGGGAGAACAATCATCTCCCTGCTACTATTGGCTATGCTGATGCAACCCAGGACGCTATTGTCCTTCACTTGGACACACTGCTTGCTCATTTTCAACTGAGCATTGACCAACACCCTCAGGTCCTTTTTCTGTGCACTCTACCTCAAACCTCTAACATTGCCTGGGGTTTTTCATACCAAAGTGCAGGACCTAGCATTTGGTCTTATTGAATTTCTTCCAACTGGCCTCAGCCCACCAATTCTACCTTTCCAGACCCCTCAGAAGGGCCTTCCTATCCTCAGGCAGATCAACGCTTCCTTCTAACTTGGTGTCATCTACAAACTTACTGAGGGTGCACTCAACTCCCTTTTTCAAGTCATCCATAAAAATATTGAAAAGGACAGTCCCCATTACTGATCCCTGGGGTCAGTATTGCTATTCAGTTTTTCTGAACCCCCTCCTGACTTTACCAAGAATCAAAGAACTCTACTGTTTTGTAGTCTCTCTGCCCAAGACAGCTCCTAGCCTCCACATCTCTCACCAGTTCTTCTCTGTGAACAGCAGGTCCAGCAGGGCTTCTGTCCTGGTGGACTCTCTTTCCAGCTGCGCCAGGAAGTTATCTTCCACACAATTTACAAACTTTCTAGACATTTTCTGTGCCATACTCTATTTCCAGCATATGTCAGGAAAGATGAATTCGCCCATGAGAACAAGGGCTGGTAACCTCACAGCTTCTGCCAGCTGCCTGTAAAATGTCTCATTCACCTCTTCATCATGGTTAGATAGTCTATAACAGACCCCCACAAGGATGTCACCCCTACAGGCTTTCCCTCCGGTCCTTACTCACAGACACTCAACCTTATCATTCCCAACCCTGAGCTCAACAATGTTGAAAGACTCTCTACCACAGAGTGCCACACCACTGCCCCTCCTTCTTTGCTTATCCTTTCTGAAGAGTTTTAGAGGCTTTTTTTAGAGGCAGTTATTTAACAGTTTATTGACAAAAATATCAGTACTCAATGCATTATACAATGTACCACTACGTAAGAGGAACACTGTATTTTTTGTTTTTTTCTTTTCCTGTGCAATGGACTTGTGAGTCAAAATTTTCTTTTATTTTCTTTTGCTGAAGTCTGACTTAAATAGTTAAGAAAATATTGGGGATATAGTTAAGAAAATATTGGGGATATATCTTGTACATTATTCCATAGTTTTCAAGACTGATTCATAGCAGTAGTAAGATATCTATACCATAGCATCATAGAATTGCTTGGTTGGAAAAGACCTCAAAGATCATCAAAAGTCCAACTGCAACCTAACCATACTACCCTAACTCTAAGAACCCTCTGCTAAATCGTGTCCCTGAGCACCACTTCCAAACAGTTTTTAAACACAGCCAGGGGTGGTGACTCAACCACCTCCCTGCGTAGCCTATTCCAGTCCTTAACAACCCTTTCAGTAAAGAAGTGTTTCCTGATATCCAACCTAAACTTACCCTGGTGCAATTTAAGGCCATTTCCCCTCATCCTGTCACTTGTCACCAGTGAGAAGAGACCAACTCTGATATTGGAAGAGAGCAATAAGGTCTCCCCTCAGCCCCCTTTTCCCCAGACTGAACATCCCCTGTTCCTTAAGTTGTACCTCATAGGGCATATTCTCCAAGCCCTTCACAAGCTTTGTTGCCCTTCTCTGGACCTGCTCCAGTGCCTCAATCTCCTTTCTGTATTGAAGTGCCCAAAACTGAACACATTACTTGAGGTGAGGCCTCACCAATGCTGAGTACAGGGGCATTATATAAGTCACCACAAGCATTTATATGAACAAAAATATTTTTCAGATAAATGTCACTTCCTAATGAGGAAGTGGACGCCTTCCTGGACGCCTACTTGTGCGACCTGATGTAGGGAACCTGCTTTGGCAGGGGGGTTGGACTCGATGATCTCTGAGGTCCCTTCCAACCCCTACAATTCTGTGATTCTGTGATTCTGTGAGTAGTGAAAAGTGATAGTTTCCCAAGATAGTTGACCTGCATCCCCTGTGCCTCTATCGTGATAGAAATCAGAAATAAAAGTCTTGAATCAGAGTTCTCCATCCATGTTGACTAGGATGTGATTCTTCCAGTTAATTATATGCAGTATTTCGTGTGTGTTTTGTAGAAGGGCTTCTGTATACTAAACTACTGGAATTTCTGTATGACTTTCATTGTTAATGTCATGTGGAATGGTTTGCTGAAGACATAACGTCCATTACTATACATAGAATTGCAAGTAAGATGTGAATAAATCTTCTAATCATTAGAAAACTATTGAAGATAGTCTTGATCAAACATCATTGCAGTTAATCTGTGGATCAGTCTTCAAGGCAGACTTACCTATTATATTTGATAAGTCAGAAGAAAAAGTACCCAAAAGTCCTGACAGCAGCAGGTGAATGGTGACATAGTTCCCATCAAAATCATTGCCCTGTTTTCTGATGTGTCCTTAGCACAAATATACTTGTCTATTTTTGGAGAAGCTTACTATCCTTAAACTTCCTGACAAAACAAAGGTAAAATGTATGTCCAGTTTCCTGCTAGCTATGAACACGTCTATTTGATGAAGAAAGTTGGAGATCCAAACAAGCATAGGCTTCAGACAAATGTTAAGCTCAAGATCAGTCTGCTCTAGGCTCTAAGCATAGCTATTTTGAGCCAAAGGGGAACATAAAAACTCTTTTAGATATATAATTACATAACTATCATTGCTACTTTTTGTCAATGAACTAATCATAATTTCATATTGAGGATATTTATTCCTAATTTTTTTGTCTATGTGCTTTCACTTGCATTTCTTTTTAAAGTAATTTTTTTAAAAAATTGTAGCTATTATTGCAACCTATTCAAGTACATTTGTAAAACTATTCAACTTTATAAATATTCACTTTTTCAAGCACATATATATTATATATATATATACATATATACATATATATATTATAAAACACATGTGGATGTGAGCTAAACAGAATAATGCTAATATCTCAGTTTCACAATTAAAGTAACAAATTTATCCTTTGAAAGCAACTTACATTTTAGTTTTGACTCATCTACTTGTATTATTAGTTTGATGGTAATAGTGACAAAGACATTCACAGATAATTTCTGTTAGCTAACGTATTTATTATATAAAAACTTTACCTAAAATATATATTCATGGGAGATAGCTATTAACATTTGGGCATTTACTAAGTAGTGAGTATTTACCAAAATCAGTCAGGAAGAATAAAGTCCGCATTGAAATTAGAAATACCTTAAAAAAAAAAGAAAATCCAGACTACACTTCTTGCTTTGAGAGTCCCCAGATGACAAATAGAGTCTAAAATAACTTCAGCTATTGCTGAGGATGACAGATGAACTGATACCATGTTGAGAAAACACGACAGAAAACGAATGCAGATAGGGAAGAAATATTGCTGCTTTCTGGAACTCTCAAAAGATGCAAACGGCAGCTTTTATAACTATTTACAGATAGGCATTAAAAAATATTGCCACATAATTCAAATAAACAAGTAAATAAATAACCTTCTATCTTTGATAATAATTTAAAAAAATCTGTGACATAGGGGCAGCAATACAGATCAGTATTATAAAATCATACCAGTCTTTGGTAAACACAACTAGAAAAAAGATTTTTCTATTCAGTAAGGTTTCTGGATAAATAAGACCTGATAGTGTTAAAGTCCAATGAAATAAATGAATATTTTGTTTTATTTTGCAAACAGTTCTTGTGATTTTTTTTCTCTTTTCCTGAATTAGTCTTACCAAGTTTAAGATTTCCTTTCAAAGACATCAGTAATAATTTATTAAAACTGGGAGAAAAAAATCAATAAAAGAAATCAATAAAATGTATTGTCCTTTGTGTTACTTCTTATAATATATTTTGATTATCTGTCACAATGCTTGATATTGCATACATAAAATATGCCTGGTCAAGGATAAGAGCTTTTCCAATTTCTGGAAAAGGGGGTAGAAGGCCCATCAAATTAAAAAATTGAATGTTCTGAGTAAACCATCTTATCTTAAAGCAAAATATTTAAATTAGTTTAGTATAATTCTAATGATTTCTGTGGAATATACCACTTAAACTACAAGAGCATTTGGTTTCATATGAACATCACAAAATTTGATCTAGGAATTTGTGCACAAATTGCAAAATATCATAGAATTATTTTAGAATTCATGTTTTTTAAGAAAATCTATCATTTAATAATATTTATAGAATAGGTGAAACACACTTTAGTCTCTCACTTCACTGTATGTGTCATTTCTAACATAAAATCAAAGAGTTTTTTGCTAACCTTTATTTAATATTGTCATCAATACATCCTTGACGTAAAAAAAAAAGCACCGATTAAGAAAACTATAAATAGAAAAATTTGTAGTAATCTAAAAAATTGTTAGTAATTCTTCAGTGACAGGAGAATAATTTAGCCACACACCACATAATGATTTAGACCTCTAGGACCATATTAAGCAATATTTGATTATTCTATCTGAAGAAAAAGCAAATTAATTAAAGCTAAAAAATTAAGAGCCCATAAGTCAATAATTTTGGAAACAAGAAATATTCATTTGCTATTTTTGGGCTAAGCCAGAAACTATCAATACATCTGTTACCACATATATTAAAATATCTGCCCAGCAATGCTTTCTCAGGTTCTTCTCACTACGTATGTGTACACCTTTATCTAAAGGAAATCTAAAAAGAAAAACAAATTTTCTCAAGTGCATATACATTACTATAACTATATGTATAACTAAAGAAGTCAACTAATAGTATAAAATTAAATTCAAATATGACTGAAAACTGTTTGGTTGTCCTACATTGTCAGGTGAAAGATATTTAATAGATAATAATGATGAATCATTTAAAGTGTAATGCAAGAACATGAACACCATGAAAATACTATAAGTCAATAATAATTATAGGATGGAGATGTTGTTGTTTTATCTCAAGAGTAGCCTTTATTTTTTTCATTCAACACAACAATCATCACTTTCTTTTGCACTTGTTTGTGCTTTATCAGCAGGTCCAAGCTACACAGGCAGGACAAAATCTGTCTTCCATATTGCAAAATTGAACAATTTATTTACTTAAAGTAAAAATTGTTATAGTTTCCAAAGTCCAAAAATATTCTAAGAAATAAAGTAAATTGGTGTAGAACACCTTATATGCTCTTGGATAAGTAAGACAACACAGAATAAGAGAAATTTCTTAATGAAGACCTATTTAAACTGGTATACTAGACAAGAAGACATGATTAAAATGTTCAGTATTGCCTCTCTAGTACTCATCTGAATGGTAACTCAGTGATTTTTTACACAACGGAGGTTAAGCAGGAAGTAGTAACACTGTCTTTAGCAGGAAAGTGAACTATTAACTACACTCAACTTGAAAATCCCAAAACACGTTTGCCTGGAGTGAATTTGAATTGAAATGATGTGAAATGTCAGAACAGAAAACATATGCTTTAGATAATAATACATACTGACACATATTGACCTTACATAAAAGCACACTTCAGAGCACCCTCGTTGTAGGAGAACTGCATCATATTTTCTCTCCCTGACGATTACCACATTTCATCCTTATTTTCACTTATATAATAATAATTTAATTGCCAAAATAGATTGGATAGGCTAACATGTCATCATGGCAGCTGTGCAATATCTGGAGTTGATCTATGGACTTCAGCCCATATTCTTGTCTACCTGTGGCCTCCTTTGCAAAACTGGTGCAGGCATGAGCATGGACTTGTCCTCAGAAACACATTTTCTTTGCAAGAGTTGCATGTAGGCTCAAAGTGCTTACAATGATCATAAACTTGATGTTGATATTAACTGAGAGCAAACAGCAGTTTAAGCACTGCTCAGTGCTTTGTCTTTCCTCATAGCAGCTCACTACCATATTATACATGCCTGCTTAACAAACTTATGTTTTCCTGCACAGGGTGTTTTCTTCTACCACAGAAAACACTTGTTCCCAGAGATTCATCCGGAATTTTACTTTTAATGTCTCGAAGAGAATTATTGATTCAGAAAAGCCCTGTTTTCTTGCACTATTCTGTTTTGTTGTTGTTGTTGTCGTTGTTGTTAGAGCCAAATATCCTAATGAGCCCACTATTTTAGATCTTCTCCACAACAGTTTGAAGTTTTAACACTGAATTTACTTATCAGAAGATACTTCATGTTATACAGGATTGTGATTTGGTAGAGTGATACAGTAATGTTTCAAAATCACAACACAAGCCTAGTATAGCAATTGTAATATACAGTTCAATCAGTATTATCCACTGATTCCTATTACAGTCTCTGTATGCTCACTATCACAAGACTTGCTGTCTTCAGTAACCAGAAAAGAATAGGCTGAAGCCAGCTCAAGCCTTTAGTCTCTTCACAATTCATTTTGTTTGTTGCTCAGGTTATAGATTCTGTGCTGGACTGAGCCATATACATAGATTCCCTTTGCTGGTTTGGCTGGCTCAGAAAGACTTCAACAACTTTTTCTTTAATTCAGAGATGGTCATTTGCACAAACAATTGATTCAGGTGATACAGACATACCCCTTTGCTTTATGTTCAATTTTTTAATTTTTATTTATTTATTTATTTATTTTTTACAGCAGCTATAGCTTCTCCCTGAGAGGCCTCTTCCCTGAGCTTCAATGAACACATCACCTTTGTCACCTTTGTCTATTGACTCTGAGCCTTCTTTCTTTGTGGAAGTGTGCTGGTAGGTTACACTAGTACAGGAATCATACTGTGTATACACTTCTACATAAATAATAGTACAGTAAAAGAATGCAGTAACAAACCCTTTTTTAAAATTGCAGCTATAAACCTCTTTTTGTTTTTCCCATGGAGTTCAAAACAATCTCAAAGATAATTTGGTCCATTGTCTTGATGTGACACTTACTAAACCAGCATGAATTATAATTATAGACATATTAACAAGTAAAAGATAAAAAGAAACTATTTCTGTCACTGAACCAAAGCCTGTGTTTTAATTGCTGAATTTTGGGTAACAATAATTAAAAAAATCTTGCAATTCTATCAACTGAAACAGCATATATCATAAACACAAAAAATCCTACTACAACAGTGACGTATTCTGAAACTTCACTGCTTTGGTCACCATGTTAATGAGGGATTAGATCCTCAAAGTGTTAGTGAATAACAGCCATAAGAACTGCAGGAGAACTTGGAGAAGGACTTTGGTTAACAAGTATTATACTATAGAATCACAGAATCATTGAATCATTAAGATAGGAAAAGATCATTAAAATTATCTAGTCCAACCACTAACTCATTAACACCGTGCTGACTAAACAATGTCATGTGCCACACCTACCCTTTCCTTGATTATCTCTAGGGGTGGTTATTACCAGCACCCCAAGTATTCTCTTCCAATACCTCACTACTCTTTCTGAGAAGAATTTTTTCCTAATATCCAAACTATTTCCTGAAATCCTATTATATTGAAAGTATTGCCAGAAGTATTAGCAGTCATTGGATGTTCTTGTCTTGCTCGTCAAAGTATTCATCAGTTGAAATACTGAGAAAAAAATCTAGTAAATAATTTAATTAAAAACAAAACTTTCAAACTTTTCTTATGCATGCAAAGGCTATTAATGTGGGAGAAAATACAAATCTAACTTCTAAAATTCAGTAAAATATGATTGGAGATTTTACTGTAAAATACTTCACTTATACTATAACCACAGGTAGTGTTTATTTTATAAAAAAATTAATGTGTTGATTTCAAAGATACTTAAAAGGGAATTTATTCTAATTCCAGTACCTGCAGAAATCAGCATTAAAAAAAATATAACTATCATTTTCTATGAACTTCTGAACTTGGAAATTGAGAAAGATTTTACTTAATTGATGTCATAAGTATAGTCAATTTACCTTATATTAAGAAAATAATATCAAAACATGGGTAATAAACTGCTTCATAGCACTGATATCTGGATAAAGCATGTTTGAAGAATGTTCACATCAGTACATTTTAGCATTTAGTGTGGGTTTATTTATTATTGTTGTTGTTGAAAAATTATCATAAACACAAGAAAATCCAGATACTGCATGAATAATTTTTGCATCTCTATTTTGAATTCATGACACTGGGATGCTGCTCAGTTTGGATTTTACCACAGAATGCCAATTTTCTGCATAAGGCATTGTACTGAATAAATGCAGAATTAGAAATAACAGGAAGTGACATTTAAGTAACAATACATAGCTTGCTTCCAAGTACGTATTTAAATGGTATTACAGCAGGAAAAGCCACAAAGCCTTGAATTTACTGTCCGTCCAACTAATGGTTTAATAGTTTGACAGTCAAAATCACCCAAAAAAACCAGAAAAACTTCAATGGTAATAGGGTTATAGACAGTTATAAAATGGTTACAGAAAAAAACGTTTCCCATATCTATACATTTTTCCTTAGTCTTATGATCACTCTCCCAAAATTCTTGAATACATTTCACTGACAGTTTCTGTCTTCCTCAGAAGAACAAGGAACAGATGTTCAGTATCCTTCTCTCCTTCCCAGGGGAGGGATTCCTCCTAGTTCATGGATCATAGAATTACAGGAGCAATTGGTTTGGGTGAAGGGGACCTTAAAGATCACATAATTCCAACCCCCTGCCATGGGTAGAGCTGTCACCCAGTAGATCAGGCTGCCTAATTCTAAATCTAAATCTAAATCTAAGCTTAATTCTAAATCTAAATCTGAATCTACCCTCCTTTAGTTTAAAACTATTACTCCTTGTCCTGTCACAGCTCTGTCTGATAAAGAGCCCTACCCTATCTTTCCTCTAGGTCCCAGTGAGGTCTCCCTGGAGCCTTCTCTTCTATGGGTGTTACAACCCCAACTCTCTCAGCCTGTCTCTGTGGGAGAGGTGCTTCCATCCTCTGATCATCTCTGTGGCCCTCCTCTGGTCTCATTCCAGCAGGTTCATGTTCTTCTTATACTGCACACTTCATAGCTCAGTGGGGTACTCCAGATAGGGTCTCACAAGAGTAAAGGAGAGAGGAGAATCATCTCCCTTGGCCTGCTGGGTATACTTCTTTTGATACAACCTTTGGGTTTCTTTACATACTCCCTCCTATCCTGGACTGCACACCTCCCCTCTTCCCAGGGCAGGGTGATGGCTGTCCTGCAGCCCTCTGCCCCTGGGACCATGTCTTTCATTGGGATGGGGCCATCAGCTCTTTCCCTCATGGCACTTCCAGAGCTGAAGCTGAGAGCCAGGCTGAGCAGTGGGCACTTGACCACTGTGAAATCCAGCTCAGTCCCACTGAGGCTAATGGTGGTCCAGCTGCCCCTAGATCATGGCACAGCTAGCATCCTGTTCATCCAATAGCAATACCTTAGTCACTGGGCTACTACATATTTGCATGTTATTTAGTGCTAATGCTCTGTTTATTCTTTTTATCTTCTTTCACCTTCTGAAATTAAGAAATGAGCATTTGGGAAGCCTATAATCTTTATCTCATCTTGTTTCTTCATTAGATCTAAAGCTATCTGTCCCTTCATCCTCTTTGCACTTAAAGGGAAAAGGGTATAGACATGAATATTAATTGTTGTAATAAGTTTTGGTTCAGAGCATATAGATCAGTTAGAGAATCTCAAAATTATTAAAGAGAATCAGCCAGAGATCCTTCACACAAATTGATTGTTGTTTCCCCTACTGAATAGATGAAGAAATGAAGGAAATAAAAAAAAATTACCTCACATAGACGTGCTTTCAGACTTTAACTAAAGGTTTGTCAGAGGCAGGTATCCCATTCCCAATTAAAATATACAAGTTGAGCATATTTTACACCCACTCAGATAAGGTGTTGGAAGATATATAGCAAGATATGCATAAGACATTTTGCCTACATGCATACTTCAATAAAATATGTAAGTCTACATAAAAAAATGGAGCTCAAAATACAGATTTTTATCTAAGAAAGTTTTAAATTTAAATCTAAGAAAGTTTTGAAAAAACTTTTCCACTGTAGTTTTGATTTTTTTTCACCATGTTTCTTTTAATTTGGCTGAAGAGAGTGAACTGACGTTACTTATGAAGCAGAACATGAAACAAAATTCAAAAGAATTATAATATTAATACAGCAATAGGACTTGCCAGTCAACAGTGAAATGATCTCAACTTGCAATATGTTCATAAAATTAATCTTACTGACTGTAAAACATCAAATACGATTAAGTGGATCAGAAAAGAGATAAATTCCTGCTAGTAAACAATACATGTACTACACTTCTAACTGCCCCTTTCTTCATTTTCTTTAATGCACACTCTGGGGAATCAGGTGATCTTAGTCTTGCAGAGTTTCTCTGCACAATTAAGTACTCAGAATATAATTTGCTAAGTTCCACATTATGTTATATATAGGTTGCTCTCAAAGTAATACCTCCTATTTATTTCCATGGAAACTAAAACAGATAAAAAGAACAAATTCTAGCGTTTGTAGCAAAAGAGCTACAGAACACTATTTTTCAATATAGTCATAATGATTAGCTATGCACTTTCACCAGTGATGAACAAGAGCCTGCATGCCACACTCGAAACCTGTAAAATCTGCATGGTTATCTGGAATGTGCCATGTCTTTCATATCACTGTCACCACTGCTGAAATGCACCACCCACTACATCGTTCTGCTGATGTGCACTGTTCAATCTCCATAAATGCTCAGCAGCTGTCAGTGAATCTCAATGGGTGCCATGTTTTCCATATGGAGTAAATCAATTCCACACCTTTGATTCATCCTCTCTTCTATATCAGAAACCATTTTTTCAGCTTGCCCCTCTTCTGTCATCTATCACAAAGTGACAGAATGAAGCAGAATTTTAGTGGGAAGGTTCGGCCTCTATTGTCAAACCACCAACATCTGCCTCTGATGTTGTGGGCCAGCATAATAAGTTAGAAGGCATTACTTTCAGAGCAGGCATCTTATAAGACTTCATCAGCCATGCCCTTTTTCTTCCTCTATTTTTTCTGTTATGACCATACTGAAATTAAAAAATGTTTTATCACATGGACATAGTAAGTAAGTAAGTAAATAAATAAATAAATAAAATTAAAAATAATAATAATAATAATTCTCTTGCTGTATTCTTAAGGAAAAACATCCTGTAATGTCTGTCTACTTCAGTGCCAAAGATGAAACCAAACATAGCAAGGGTTCAAGAGGAAAATTATTGTATATGCATTTGTCATATTAGTTTACATTCTGGTACAGTGTATATGCATGTGTATATGTATGTTTACATGTGGATGCACATATGGAGACTTTATGTATATTAAGTCACATGAACAAGTTTCAGAATGCTGTAAATGTAGGAAAAAATGCTGGAGTAGGAAAAGTGACATTCACTAGAGAATTTGGTCACAGAAATCATCATCTCATTTTGGATGAAGTTATAGGAGCCAAGCATATGTAGATTAAACTAATTATGTAGGTTCTCTTCAAGGCAGAAAAAGATAAGTGGGATGACATTTTCTCTGGAGGGACATGTCTACATACTTCGCTGACTATAAAGAGATCCAATACACCTACTTGGGTTAAATGCTTTCATCTTTGATAGTTAAAAGTTAAGTGAGATGAATTCCACATTGGCTACCAAAATAGAGTTGAAAATTTATCCTGAGTAATTTATATAAGGTCATATAGAAATGGCAACATGTTTAATTGAATCCTATTTTCATGAAGTTATGAATAGTGCTCCAATTATTGGCCCATTCTTCCCCTATTAAAAAAAAAAAAAAAAAAAAAAAAAAAAAAGACATAATAAAAGTTTGTTTTGTATTGTTTTTAATGTTTGAATTCAGATAAGAATGTCAGGCATTAGATCAGCTCAAAAGACCAGATAAGAGGCATCGCATCTACAAGTTACATCATTTATTTCTCACCTCCCCGGTCTTCTTGTCTTGAAACTGGAGACAGCAACAGAGACACATGAACTACTGAAATAATGTGAAGAAATGTTTCTCTCAATAAACATTTAGCTCTCATGCAGAGGCAAAATTACTCAGAAATTTTATTTTTATTTATACTGTTTGTTCTTCTAATTTAGCAGTAAACATTCTCTGCTTACTCAGAAAAATGAAAGATCAGATAGTCCATGCAGAAATGGCTTGAAATGTGGGACTGAAATGTCAATGGAACAACTAAGAAAGTAAAAGAGTAACACGGGTTATTATTTTTTACATTGTAGCAGTATGTAAAGAATTTAAACCTGGAGTAGGCCAGGAAATACTTACAGGGGGACTTTGTAACTGGTTAGAACCAGTTGAAAGATCGTCAAGAAAAGATGCCATACAAAAATTTGTTTTTGTCTAAAATTTATGAAATTCAGAAATATCAATTCCAAAATATTTTCATTTAGGAAAAGTTTAGTTTAGTTTCTAACTAACTTTAGTTTCTGACTATTAGTATCCTAATGATCTTAAAGGGGAGAAAAAAAAAATAAAAAAAATAAAAAAAAATAAAAAAAGGAAAAAATATTTTTTCCCCCAAGGAAACATTTGATTTCAAATTATTGTATTATTACAACCTCATGATATGCTTTACTTGCAAGAGCCACCATTTATCAACAAACACATACAATTATTATTATTAAAATATTAAAATTCCATCATCTGCTACAAATAATAAAATATTTTAGAATAATACCAATACAGCTCCAAGGAGGTCTGCTCTTTTTCCTGCGAGCACAGCAGCTCAAGTAAATCACATTAATGGAAAATAAACAAATTGGTGGTTTGGCTGTTATAATTCCACGGAGCTTAAATGCCTGGATGCAGATATGCAATTGTACAAATAGCAAAATTAAAATGATACAAAAAGCAAAAGCAATAAGAAAGACAAACAAAGAAACACTTCACTTTTTTAATGAGAAAAATCTGAAAGATTTATTACTGAGTCCTGCTTTGTGGAAATCACACAATAAATAATCATTTTGGTGACAAAGAATACTCTCAAAAGCATATTACTTTGTCTGAATTTTGTTTTATTACAATGAATTTAGTCAATGAACTCTGAATTCATTACAATATGTACAAGTTTTAATAAAGATTAGGAGCCCCCTGACTAAGACTATATATAAAAAGTATTTCATTTGTCCATAAGAATAATTTTCTTGTGATTCCCTAAGTACTTCGTTTGCACATGATGCCTCTGTGGAAGATGCCAATACCACTTTTATTAAAAAGGTAGGATCATAGCAAATGTCTAGATTTCCTCAAAAAATAAAATAAAATAAAATAAAATAAAATTATATATATATATATATATAATTCCTTTTAGACAACAGAACACACTCTTTAAATTACTTTCTAGGATTCTAGGTGATTTTACGTCAACTTTCAGTTTAAACATTTGTTTAGGAACCCTCTCATGTATTTGTTTGGATCATTTTAGTAGTCTGCTAAATCACAGAAGTGCTTGGGTTGGAAAGGACCTTAAAGATTATCTAGTTCCAGCTCCCCCGTGGTGGGCAGGGTTGTCACCACTAGATCAGACTGCCCAGTGCCCCAACCAACCTGGACATGAACACCTCTAGGGATGGGGCATACACAGCTTGCCTGGATAACAGGTTTCAGTGCCTTACATCTATCATCATCAATAATTTATTCCTTATATATAATATAAATCTATCCTCTCTCAGTTTATAACTATTATCTGTCATCCTATCACTACATGTGCCTTCCCATCTTTCCCTTTATTTATTAGAAGGCTGTCATAATACCATCTCACAGCCTTATCTTCTCCAGGATGAACAAGCCCAACTTCCTCAGTCTTTCTTCATAGAAGGACTCATAGAAGAGTCCTTTGATCACCTTTGTGGCCCTCCCCTTAACTCACTACAACAGCTCCACATTCCTCCTGTACTGGGAACCGCAGGCCAAGACACAGTACTCTAGGTGGAGCTTCACAGGAACAGAGTAGAGGTGGACAGTCACCACCCTTGTCCTGCTGGCCACCACTCTTTTGAAGCAGCCCAGGATACAGTTGACCTTTTGGGTCACAAATGTATACTGTTGGCTCATGTTAAGCTTTTCGTCTACCAGTCTGTATACACATCTGGAATTGTCACTCTGGTGTATTGGAAAACCTGGAAAGTATCAAGCATACTTATGGCATAGAAACTCCTGTGATCCAGCCTAGCCTGAATTCTCATTCACTGAGTGAATGTTTGTAATTGACATAATTTTTTCTTGCCTTGCACACCAAGGAATGTTTAGGTAAATGTGCAGAATGCTCACCATTTCTGTTTTCTTCACAGATGTGGAATGAAAAGATACTTTTTAGATATTTCTCTGAGCATTACAATGCAGCTGTTTTAAGATTCTCTGTGTTAACTAACTATATCCTCTCTTGAAAAAACTGTCAGCAATTTATTATTAAAAATAAATTTGTGTTATTGCCTTTTTTTTTCCTCAGATAGCCCTGTTGTTTTGTTTTGTTTTTCTTTCTGAATATTACATACAAAAGTATTGCAATTAAAAATAAAAAACAAAAAAATCCTGCTCTGTCTTATGAGGATTGCAGTTTGATTAGCTTTGCTCTCAAATGTCTCTTCAGGCCACATTCTATGACTTCATTCTGATTCCCAAAGGGTGCGCTCATATTTTCTCCAGGAAAGAAGGTTATGATGAATCATCAGAACGGTACATTACAGGAAACATTGTCCAGTTTGAGAAGCTAGCCCAAGAGAAAACAAGTACAGAAAGGCAAATGAATTACGATTTTCTTGGAACCCTATGTAATTCAGAATGCATATTT
>JAOWBP010000001.1:83853218-83898280 GCA_028571105.1 Tragopan temminckii | reverse complement strand
AGAGTTATATAGCTATATATATATTATTATATTATTATATATATTATTATTATTTTTATTTTTTCTCTCAATACCAATAAAAGTATTTTTTCTGAAGAGAATAATTATTAGTTCTTTAAGCTGTTAGTCATATTAAAAATGAAAATTTCACTTGGAATTTTATTGCTATTTTTGAAGGAAATTTTCACTGGTTTATTAGGGGATCCACTGAATTTCTCTAGCTAATTAGTATAGTAAAAATTAAAAAAAAAAAAATGTATATTTAAAGCTATACAAAATTTAGCTGAATGTATGATCAAGAGATCACATAATCAAAAAAGAAAATTCTCATGTCACTAGCAAACCAAACCAAAAAAGATTTGGGAATGTTATATGCAAATAGTGTGATAGACAAATAAATAAATAAACAGATAAAAGTTTAAACATTCTATGCACTCCTGAAAACGAATTAGTCTAAACAAGATAATGATGTAGTTACTGTTGGTAGACCAGGCATCAGAACATGCAACTTTTATTTAGCATGAAGTGTTCAAGTGACAGATTGCTGTGACAAATAATTCATGCAATCATTATTTTACCAATATATCACTATAGACTGACAAAATGTTCTGTGGTTAAGTAGAAGTACTAGTTTTTCTACGACACACATAGAAATATATAGAGTTCATACAGGTAGTTAGATGGATAGAGAAAGAGAGACACAGAGAGAGAGCGTGATTTGTCCAAAGAAAATTTTTGTCAGAACAAAAAAATTTTCATTTTCTGAGCATTTTCATTCCAGACTGGAAAAATTTATAACTAAAAAAAATACACACAAAATCAAAATTTCAAAATACTTTTAGATTCTCTTAACAAAAGATAACTTATATGTTTATAATATTTGATGTTATTTCTAAAAATAATTTTTTAAAAAATATTAAACAGGTTTCCTGAAAGATAAACATATAAACAAGAGAATGTGGTAAGGAACATGTTAAACCTGAATGTACAGTTCTGTGCTTCTTTGATTCTGTAAATCAGGAAAGTAATATTTTTGTAGATTCTTATTTCTCAGATTATTCATAAGGTATCTGTTCACTGGCAATGTTCACATTATTTCACAAAACAATGGTTTAAAAATTTCCAGTCTGTGACTGGAGAATTTTCAACAAGTTTCATGTCATATTTCGCATATATAGAGGTATTAATATTTATTCTTGCCTCGCTAATCCAGGGCTTGATTTTGTCATTGTCAGGTAAATTGACCAAATTTGACCTGTCTGTTGCTGGTGAAAAACTCTTGAGTTGTTTTCTTACCTTCTTTTATTAGAATTTGTGAGTTTCTAACTGTGCTACATTGACAATGCATATCTACTTTCAATTGTCCAAAACTTAAAAATGAATATAGTATTCATTTTAAAATAAAATGCACACTACTACAGCTTCAGAAATTCAAACTCTCCCAATAAAGACTGCATGTGTAATTTTTCATCTGACAGCTAAACATAAACATCTGCTTTATTTTTCTTATTTTTAATATACATAGGAAATAACTTTAAAGAAGAAAACAACTATTTATAAAGGAAAACAAAAAAGATGCAGTATGTTGTGAATTTAGCAGCTGTCTATTAAACTTGAAAACTTCCTCATTTCAAAACACCATTTTCTGGGATCATTAAGACTGAAAGATGCATGATTCTGATGTAAAATTCATCTTCTGTGAAGAACAGATGCACACAGACCAAAAACTTAATAATTGTAATCAAGGTCTGATTTCTGTTTTCCTTAACTTTTCTTTACAGTTCTGTATCTGGTATTTCCTAACAGCTATGTTAAACAAAGGGTTGATTTTTTTCCCCTGACCACTTTACTCAAAATCTGTAGAACAGAGATAGGTTATAAATTTGCCTTTAGTTATCAGATATGCCAGATTATTACTTAATTTATTTATTTAATTGAGAAGATTTGCTGTCAAAAGAGCAGCTTTTTATTAATCGGCTCACAGTGAAATCTGATTATTTCTCTTTTAACATCTTCCAAGTGATTCTGTTCCTGCTTTTTTATTGGTCATTCATTTTTAATTGCAGTTGGTACTGAACCCTTTTTAAAAATGTACATGTTTTAGGTATGTAAAGAGTTATAGCCTGCTGAAAGTACAGTGACTCATGGTGATAATCTCCTAAAAGTGCTTCATAATATGCAAAGTCTTGACAAAGTTTGTGATGAGTTACACCCCCAGCTTTCCATTCTCGTAGCCTAGTTAGGACATCACTGGTCACTTAAGCTGCCAAAAACCTCAAGGTGTACTGCATATTTAATACAATTTGAGTGGGACCTAAAGCCCATACATGTAGCATTTAACTTTAAAAATCACTGAAAATGTTTCATATGATGAGAAAATATTAGTAGCATTTATTATAAGGAAAAGGTTTCTCAAAAGGGAATTAATTCCATCAAATTAAGAAGTGAATTGATTCCATCAGCCAGGAGGAAAAAAAATAATAATCTAAAGAACTTGCTAGATTCTTACAGTGAATACCAATACCCGTGTATTTCTTATTTTTCTAACAGACTGTATTTCAGAGTACGATTTTAAAATGAAACATAGAAAATTATATTGGTAAAAGACTTCCAGTAAGATTATTTTTTTATTTAAGAGAGAAGTAAGTAACTGAAATTCAGATTTCAGAGTAAGTTAGTAATATTTTAATCTGAAGATCTCATTAGTAATAACCAAAAAATAGAAAAAAAAATGTTTATTTTTTTTCTTAAATTTCACAATACATACTTCATTTTAAAATTATATTGCTACAGTAACATAAAGATATTAAGAAAAATATAAGTACTTCTCCATTAGAAAAATGGAGAAATTGGGAATTTCATCCCATCTGTTTATTCGTCCTTCTTTTATTCAAACCAAGAAAGTAAGGGATGGTTAATAAGCCCCCTTCTGTGTTTGTGTCTTTTTTTAACATGGTATGTTTAAATATGCTTTCCCGCAGATTCAGAGAAGTTAGAATAGTATGAAATAAGTTCATACTGAAAAATGG
Source organism: Tragopan temminckii (assembly GCA_028571105.1). NCBI lineage: Eukaryota > Metazoa > Chordata > Aves > Galliformes > Phasianidae > Tragopan > Tragopan temminckii. The sequence goes on along the minus strand of JAOWBP010000001.1, from coordinate 83,895,251 downwards.
AAAATGTGTATTTTCACTAACAATGCCAATTGTCCAAGGGAAAAAATAATTAAAAAAAAAGAAAACAACAAAAACCATCAAAAGTACTATTACTATTTAGAAGTTTCCTCTTCTAAAACCACGTATTTTACATGAGATAAATGCAATAACAGAAGTAACAATCTAGACTATAATCAGCGTCTGTACCCTCCTAGCTTCAAGGACAGCATGATAAATAAGATAAAGAGTTCACCAGTGTCCTTGCACAAGTAATTGAAAGAACTGCAGAAAAGCACACACCAAGACTGTCCCTTGAGTTGTGGTGACATGATTCCTGACAAAAAAATGAATCCAAATTTCAGTGAGATTCTGAAGGGATCAACTGAAATAAATATGACACTTCTTTTTATGGACAAAGTCATGTTTATAGTGGAAATGGATTCCTTCACAAGACATTCTACCTTCCTATAAAATGGACACCCATGAGAAGGAAAAGGATGCTCCTCTGGATTGATTGTGAAGGGCAGAGTATTACTGGTTTGTATTCTTTGTCTATAGCAGTTCACAAAAGAGAATGAAATTTGCTACTGCTGGTTTACTCACACAGGACTCTGAAAGGATTCAGATTCCACCAGCTGCCCAACTGGGGAGATTGTAGCAGGCAAAGAGAACTAGAGGCCTAAAAACTACTGCTGATAGTAATCATGAGTCAGTGGCCTTACTATCACTTCTATGTCTAACATCATTGTTTTCCTTTTGTGGACTTGAAAAAAATAACACTATTCTGTTTAGTGGCTGTCACAGACAGCAAAGCTTAGAACAATGACTCCTCTCCTTTCCCCATAAGAATGGATTCACTGAAGTGGGATCCAGAGGAGGAGATTTTCTTGCACCTGTAATTCAGAGTTGGATCCCATGGGAAATGTAGCAACAATGACATGAGCAGAAACAGCAGGAGCCCCAGAAGCCTGAGGATCCTGAAATGTAATGAGGGAGAGGAAATGTGAGAGGAGTGGTGCCACCAGTGCCACAATCTGAAGCTGCGTGTAGATGAACATCTTCTAAAGCAGCTGTAGTCATGATGACATACCCTGTACAACATGGTGTGTCTCTGCAAAAGCAATAGCTAAGGGGATGAAAAACCTTGCAGGATGTTTACTGTGCTTGTAGCTGAGACACAGTCAGTGTATTCTGGGGAACAGAAATGGCAGCAGCACAAACTTGACAGAATTCAGTAGTTCTCAGCATCAGAAAATGATTCCGGGACATATACATTGTTTTTACTGGAGTCACCTACTTTTCCTCATTAAAATATGTAAGTTAGTGCCCTTGTATAAGGTTTCATTATGGAAATCAAGTACTTGTTCAAATAAAATTCATAAAGATTTAAGATGGGTAATTGCAAGATTATTATTTATTAATTCATATATATATATTATATTTTATATTTTATAATAATATTTTATAATTATTATATATTGTAATTATTGTATATTTAAAATATTTTATATTTAATATTTTTAAATATTTTATATTTTAATATTTTAAATATCTATTATATTTATTAGTATATTATTTTTTCCCCATTTTAGACACTGGCAAATATAGACAATTTTAAATCAGAAGTGCCAATACAAATTTTGTAGCTATAACTGTCTGAAGCGTTGTTTCAAATTCCTATTCCTGTTTATCTCTGCGCAATGCAAATGACATTACACACATTATGTTCAGTGCTTGACTCAGTCTAGCCAAATTTAAATATCCTTACCTCTTAATCTTTTGCAGTGCATGAATACAGGTTGACTTGAATTTTAATTTGTGATTTTGGAACTTGTTAATTCTTCTAAGAAACATGGAAATAAATGCCAGTTTCTTGCTGAAATATTTTATCAGCTGCAATAAATAATGTAATGCTTCAACATTTGAATGTATTATTTGAATGCATATACATTCACTTTCATTTTTTCCTGATTCATACTGGTATAAATTCTATTACAAATATAAAGTTTTTCCTAGGACTTGAAGTCCAGCTACCATTTAAGTTTAATGTCTCTCTTGACTTGATTAACACCCATTTAGACAAAAAGAGGAACTGTATAGTTCAAATTCCCCATCGTATGTCTAAGTAAAGTGACTCACTGTTTCCACAGAAGAACTGAGAGCATGCAACATCATGTGCGTGGAAGAGAAATCAAGATCATGCACTGCTTCCATCCTATCACACACACAGAAACACACCTCAGCATTAGAATAACATGCAACTATAAAAGTCTGCATGTTCATATGTGGTTACACATATACATAAACTCTTTAAACATCACTTTAATTTAATTCAGAGTTTTCAATTACAATCCTTATGAAGAAATTTAAAACTGTAACTTCAGTCATTTTTCAGCTCAAACTTGACTGAAAGGCCCCAGTATCAAGATAAATAATCCCCAAACATTCCCAAACAAATAAATAAGAAAGACATTTATATGGATAAAGGTGAGAAAATGAAAGGGTTTTTCAACGCTAGTAAAGTAATAAGAATCTGTCTTAATAAATAGTTCTGTTTTGATTAAAAATTTCAGTTCTTTGTAGTCTCTTCTTTCTTTGCCCAAAACATGCTTTTCCTTTGAGTTGTGAAGGTATTTCTCATTTGTTATAGTCAATCGATTGAGAAAGCACTACTACAGAAAAATCTTATGAACCAAAGGAACAACAGGTAAACTTGTATAACCACAGGTCATTAATTTAAATGAAAGCATTTGTTTAATGCTTTTGTGTTAATTCTCTCCAATCAGCAGGACAGTTGTGTGACTCTGTCTTCCATCCAGTAAAATAAAACAGAATATTTGAATCCAGAAAGGTGAGGTTCTTAAAATTATGTTCATTATGTTCAGATGTACTTACGTCAACGGTTTAAGGGCTGGTTTGGCCCGGTTCTGTGACTAGCGGGGTGGAGGGATTTGTGAATCCACACCTCCAGAAAAGGGAAACAACGGACCCTATAAATAATTAAAAACAGCGGCAACGATCCGAGGAGAAACAAACTGATTTACTAAATATGGTGTCGGAATGCAAGATAACACACTATAAGACAATATAATTAGAACTGAAGCTAATACGTCAAATATAATGAGAGATTGTCCAAAAGCTGAAGGCCTTTCACTAACGCTGAAGTGATGCGTGCAGTTGGGATGAGCAGCAGAGAGGAGAGCCTGACAAAGAAGAAGAGAGAGGTCAGATGACTTACCAAGGCTTTGTATCTGTTCCCCCTGAGCAGAAATGGTAACAACACAGCGAACAGTCTTCTGGGGAATGTAGTTCTTCTCTTCTGGTACAGGTACCCAGAACTGGAGCATTAACACTTTAAGCCCCAGTACACTACATGATGTTATGATGTGGAAAACCAATAACCAAAAATCATAAAACCGTGACAACTCATTCTACGTTCATAACACTGGTGTGAATAACAACTCATACCCTCTAAGTACTGAAAGTGGGGGAACTTTCATGATGATTCAAGAATGCATTATATAACCACATACTTCTTTACTGTTTCACAGTTGCTGTTCTGTTGATTTTTTGTTTCATTTTTTTCCATGTTTGGAAAGCTCCTTTTACATATCATGCCTTTATGCTCCACCATAATTTCATAATGCTGTGGCATTAGGAAAATAATTCAATACTCGATGAATTTGTCATTAGTTTTGCTGAATAATTTCACCTCATTTTGATATAAAGTAGATTATCTTCAATTTGTAAAAGTGCAAATAAAGAATTCACTGTCTAAACTCTGGAGGTAGTGCAGAAGTCAAGACAAAGTTATCGTGAAACTCTTACTAAACAATTGGTCTTTTAAATTAGACATTTGTTGTTCAATCTACTTTTTTGTTTCTATCTGAAATCAACCATTCTAGTTAATTTAAAATTGCTTGGTTTTATTCCCATGTTCTCAGCTTTAGAAACTGTTCATTGGCTTTGCTTGTTTGTTTGTTTTTACTTGTAATTAAACAGTTATGATAAGAAATCAAATGAAACCTATATAAAGATTAATCAAAATATGATCTACTTAATAAACTCATTTCAAAGTTTACAGAAAAACAGCATTAAGATATTTCCTTTCCTTTCATAATTGTCTCAAAGTGAAATATAATTCAGATTAATTCAATTTTAAGGGAAAAAAAAAAGGTCATTAAAGGAACCCAGTTAATTTTCATTGATCTTGGACCATTTACCCAGACACTTATTAGAAGACAAACATTTTTAGAAAAAGCAATATTATTTGGTTTATTTTGTTGTATTTTTTCTTCAAAATTATAATGATTTTTTCTTTAAATTATGGTCTAATAGGTGTAATGTTATCAGTTGGCTACAAACACATATGTATGTACACAAAGTCAAATTTAAAGCACTACAACACACTTCAGAATTCTGATTCTAAATTATCAGTGGCCACATAATGCTAACATGTAAAAGTAACTGGATATTTTTTAAGGTTAAATGCTTACTAGTGCAGGATCCAAAATTAGAGTTCTCAAGAATGCCAAAGAAAATTCCTGATTGAATATAACAAAAGACTGAAGAATAAAGATTTCAGATCTGTTTCATGTAATACACGGCACGTATGAACACCAAAATTGAATGACTTCTACAAACATTTTGTGAAGAATTCTGAGGAATAAACTTAAGAAATTGTTACAAAGTGATTGATATTCTAGTATTTTTGAAGTAAAGTCCAATTTCTTGCATTATGACATGTCCTGCAATGGAGCAAATGGTCATTCTTCTTAACTCCTTATCAGGAAGAAATACTTTAGGAGGTCAGTAGTTTGGCATTAGAGATTTCTGTGTCTAATCCACTGTATATTCAAGATGTGGTCTCACAAGCATTATTAAAAGAGAATAATCACTTTTTGAAACCAGTTGCCATACTGCTGGTACTGTTGCACAAGCTTAGTCCATCTCAAGTCCAGAACTTCACCTTTGTATTGTTGAGCTCGGGGTGATCTTTTCATTCTCTAAAAGTCTCTCTGACCAGAAGTCCCTCTGACAGTGTGGCATCATCCAGAGGGTGCATTCTATCCGAACACTGAGATCATTAATAAAGCCATTAATCAGTATTGTCTCCTACACTAATATCTGGGGTCACCGCTTGTCACAAACTGCCAGTTGGACTTTTAAACCTGGTATTCCAATCACCCTCTATCCAACATGTCCAATTTGGCTGTAAGAATACCGGAGGAGGCATTACTGAAGGTCTTTCTAAGGTCAAGAAATATGAAGTTGTCTGCTCTCTCCATATCCACAGATTTAGTCATTTCATCAAAAAGTCAACTGAGTTGGGCAGACAATATTTGCCTTTGATAAATCCAGCTGCTTTTTCTCATTCTCATTCACATTCTTGTCCACCATTTACCTATCACAAACTTTACCAGAAGTTTTCCAAGAAAACATTTCTGTTTACTAAGTATTATGGAAACAAAATTTTTCTTTTTACATTAGAGAAATATTAAACATAGGTTATGCTTTGATAGCATTATAATGCTACGCATTCTATGTCTTGGTAAGGAACATGGTAAGGAACTTGGGCTCCAAGAAAAGTGTTCTGTTCATCACTCTATGAGAGTCAGACTCTCTGCCCTAGGGCTTTGGTCTTAATGGATTTATTTTGCATTAATATGTCCTGAATTATTTATAATATCTGCTAATAATAATTGTCAAAATAATTGCATCCCAAGTAGCTATGGGACATAGTGAGTATACTATTAAATTTGAGATAATTATGCAAACGGATGCATGCAAATGTAACCTCAAGTGTACTTTTACCTAATTAGTAGAAAGCTAACACCAGGAATTTGCCCTCATGGCAATTCTGTTCCCAAAAATGGCATTGCTAGTTGCCACTTCAGAGTACTGTAGGAAAGTGTCAGAGCAACTACACCTGCTACAGCTGATTTTACAAATATCAAGAAAAACAAGTGAAAATGTCAAAATGGATGCTTTTTGTGAATGTAAGGGGAAGAAATAAAATGAAAAATACTCAAGAAATTGAGAAAATATTTTCTATAGAGCGTTTCTGGTAGAATAATTCTTTATAAGCTTATTCTCTCTTATTTCCATTCATATTAGGAATTTTTATTAATGCACCTATGAGAAGATTAATATTATCAACTGAAAAAGCAAGCTAGGTTTTTTTCTTTTTGTGCTGTAAAAGCAGACCTTTTAAAAATTTGCTGTCTATTCACTATAACTAACCCTGTTAGTTCTATATTCTATATTCTGTTTTATTACCTCATCAGTTGCATTCTCATCTATCCACCAGTTATTTCCACTCCTGTTACAAGATTTTCCCTTTCCAAACAAAAAACGAGGTCACAATATATGGCTTCTCTGATCTTTCTCCAAAATAAAGGCCTGAATTAATGTCTTCCTGATAGTCTTTACTTCTTTCACACACCTTTCACACACTTTTTCACACCCAAAGATATGAGAAAGCAGAGAAAAACTTTTTGGGATTTAAAAAAGTTGCAGTAAGTCTGGGAGCAGGAAATAATGACATAAGGAGCAGATGCACCTCCTAGGAAATGTTTGCTGCTGTTATTTTCTCAATTTCTTTTGGAGAGTTGGGAAAGAGTAGTTTTGTTCTCTGTTCACAAGGGATTTGTTCACAGAATAATAAAAGAATCTGGAATTAAAAAAAAGTCCAAGAGTCAAAAAGATGAAAGTAAATGGCCAGTATCAGACTGCTTAAAGGAAAGTCTTTCCTCTAAACTCTAAACTACCAGATATTAAAAGCTGAGCTATCAGAGAATCACAGGATCATGGAATCATGGAATATCCTGAGTTGGAAGGACCCACCACGATCATGGAGTCCAACTTGTGACTCTACGGAGGACCACCCAAAAATCATAAATATCTGTCAATATCTGTCATAACAGTCAGACTAAAGACAGGTAGGTCAAGGTAGATCAAGTTATTCCATTGTTAGAAGTGAATTATCCCATGCCATGCTTTTCCCAACAGAAGATATTTCTGTTTTGACAGTTTACATTTGTCTTACTGTAATACAACAAACATTATGAAAGCATCTGTTATTTTGGATGATATTCTTACTTAATGAATTTGTTTCATTGATGATATTGTTATTTGTCATTTTAAAAATAAATAAATGGATGAATGAATTAATGATTGAATTAAAAACAAAACAAAACAAAACAAAACAAAAAAAAAAACAAAACAAAAAAAACAAGACCCTATGCAAACTCTAGTATGATCACACTTCAAAGCATACAAAATATTCATAGAAGAAAGATAAACTTCTCTCTTCATGAGAAAATAAACAAGAAATTATTTCCAAAGATTTCTTAGGACTCTGAGCCGTAATATTTAAGTGAAGCAAGAAATAAAATTTATTGAATACTTTAAATAATAAAGGACATGTTCTTAAAATAATACAGCACATTGCTAAATTCTCCAGGTTATATATAATTTCCTTTTGAAAATGTTAGAAGCAAATCAAGGCAAAATGACATTTTTTTTTTAGCTTGGTCTCCAGAGTGTTAGAAGACTCTTCTTGTCTTAAGTAAAGCTACGTTCTGCCAAGAAACCGTTTGAAGAATTAGGGATAAAACAGAAAGCATGAATTAAAAATATATATCATTTAAAATAAATGTATTTTAAAAGAAAACACTGAAAGGGATATGGTTGAAAAGCAACTGGAATACAATAGTATTTCACTGTTGAGGATTTTTAAAAATCATTCAAATACTAAAGACTGCATCAGATTACATCAGTTTTGTATGTAGCAAATAATAATAAAAAAAGATACAGAAAAGAAGATATAAGATTATCCTCTGCCCATATTAGATTGAACAAGAGCTACACTTCTTAAATGAGAAACACTACTTTTGTATTCAGAATATAATCCTGAGTTGAGATGAGATTTAGTACTCTTAAAAGAAAAATATTGTGAATTTCTTAAATTTAATTACGTACGTATACGCAGAGAATGTTTTCACCACCTCATTATCACCTGAACGAAACAAAAACGCCCCAAATTGCTCAAAGATCTTTCATTTTTCTTCAGAGCTTAATTCATTAGAGGAAGAAATCACTAGATTGCTCTACTTCTCAGAGAAAATTCACATTTTACTTTCTTTCTTTCTTTCTTTCTTTCTTCTCTTTTTTTTTTTTTTTATTTTTAAATAAAGATATCCGCTTAAAGCCTAGTAACACAGAAAAACAGAATATCAAAGAAAAACAAACAAACAAACATATGGAAATTATCTTAGTAATTGTAGGAAAAAAATACATTCTCTTCAGAAAGAATCACTGATGCCGGGAAGAACCATAAGAACATTTTCAATAGTGGCTTGCAATACCGAGGATATGAGACATTAAGTTATATAGTCGGGTAGTACTTCAAAACAAACAGAAGAACACTTTTCCCTAGATTGCAGTGATATTAACTGGGCAGTTCATTATTGGAGAATATCAAAGCTAGAACACAAAGAATTTCAAAAAGGACAAGAAAGATTTATTAAGGTTTATGTTAAGTGTCTCTCAATACTTTTGATTATCGCTGCTCATTTTTGTACTTTTTCAATTAAAAACATTCTTTTTTTTTTTTTTTTTTTTTTAGATGTACTTCAATCATAAACAATGAGACTTATCAGAAATTGTAAAGGTTTATTGAAAACAAAACAAAATGAACAAAATGAACAAAATTATCTACTTGCTGTTTTTCCTGAGCATCTACTATAGTATGTATTATAGAATCATAAAATGCTTAGAGTTGGAAAGGGCCTTTAAAAGTCATCTAGACCAAATCCCCTACACTAAACATGGACATCCCCAGATAGATCAGGTTGCTCAGAGCCTTGGCTAGCCTGTTCTTGAAAGTATCCAGGAGCAGTGCATCCATCACATTTCTGGAAAATCTGTTCCAGTGTTTCACCATCCTCACTATAGAAGTTGTTTTCCTTGTATCCAAATTGTCAGTGTTTTACAGGCTGATTCGGCCTGGTTTCTTGACTAGCGGGGTGGAGGGACCTGTGGAATTGTGCCTCTGGAAAGGGATAAGGGAAAAGGGTAGAGAGATGGGCCTAAAACAAAACAGTGGCAATGATCTGAGGAGAAACAAACTAATTTACTAAACAAGATATCAGAACGCAAGATAACACACTATAATATAATAGAATATAATTCGATTTGGAGCTAATAAATCAAATATAATGAGAGGGAGTGTCCGAAAGCCAAAGGCCTTAAAATAATGCTGAGGCAAGACGTGCAGTCAGGATGAGCAGAAGGGAGGAGAGCCCGGTTTTGTGACATTGCCAGGGGCTTTTTCTCCTCTCTGAATGCAAAGTCCTCTGGGGTATGTAATTCTTCTTCTCAGAACTGAAGCATTAACTCTTCAACTCCCAGTGTACTATATGATGTTATGATGTGGAATACTGATAGCCGAAAACCATAAAACCATGACGCAATCTAAATCTACTCTCTTTAGTTTTGAAACCGTTTCTCCTTGTTCTAACACCACAAATCCTGCAGAAGAGTCTGTCCCCTTCTTTCCTGTATCTTCCATTTAGATACTGAAAGGCTGCTATCAGGTCACTCAGAGCCTTCTCTTCTCCAGTCTGAAATATCCATAAGTAGAAATAATTTATTCAGAAATAGATTAGTTAATTTCACCTTTAGTTTCATGTGGCATAGCTTTCCATGTATTGTTAAAGACTATTGTTAAAGATCCTAGAAATAATATATTTTAACTTCTTATCCAAGGAATGCAACTTTATCTTAATGACAGAATTTTAGGGAGTAGAAGGGACTTCTGGAGACCATCTTGTTCAATCCCTCTGCTAAAGCAGGTTCCCTAGAGTAGGTTGCACAGGAAAGAATTCAGGAAGGTTTTGAATATCTCCAGAGGAGACTCCACAAAATCTCAGGGCAGCTTGTTCCAGTGCTCTGTGACAGTCAGAGAAAAGAAGTCCTCTCTCACATTTGCAGGGCACTGCCCACCATGCCTTGAGGGCCCAACCCCTTATGGTGGCAACAGTGACAGGTACCAAGATCTAGACACAGTGAGGAGCAAATTGGATCTAGATTCACTTGGAAAAGACAGTAAGTGCATCGGGACCAGAGATGATGAAGCAGGTCCAAAGAAGGGCAACAAGGCTGGTGAAGGGCTTAGAGAATATGCTCTATGAGGAGTGACTGAAGGAACTGGGGGTGTTCAGTCTGGGGAGAAGGAGGCTGAGGGGAGACCTTATTGCTCTCTTCCAATATATGAAAGGCGATTACAGCAAGAGCAGGGTTGGTCTCTTCTCACTGGTGACAGGTTACAGGCCGAGGTGAAGTGGTTGCAAGTTGTATCAGTTTAGGTTGGATATTAGGAAAAACTTCTTTACAGAAAGGATTGTTAAGCACTGGAATAGGCTACCCAGGGAGGTGGTTTATTAACCATCACTGAATGTGTTTAAAAACTGTTTGGATGTGGTGCTCAGGGACATGATTCAGCAGAGGGTTGTTAGAGTTAGGGTAGTATGGTTAGGTTGCGGTTGGACCTGGTGTCTTTGAGGTCTTTTCCAACCTGAGAAATTCTATGATTCTACGATTCTATGCCTGTGAATCCAGAGCCAGTATAGAGCTCCTAGCCTAGGTGATTAGAGATGGGAAGTGTCCCACGTGGTGTTGCTCAGGTCAGTGATGCATGTCTGATAGTGTTCTCACAGTCCTATAATTAAATTTCTACAATTACCACTGTTTCATGTGATGCTAAGGTCTGCTGCAATGGTAAATGAACAGTTTAAAACCTGTCATATCTTGGAAAAACATTATCCAGATTCCTTAAACATAGCATTTCAGGTCATTCATTAACAGTTAGAAACATTATTTATCCAAGAACACATTGTGCATTAGGCAGCACTTGAACAGCTTGAACTTTAAATTCCTCTTTGGGAAAGGGAAAGAGCAAGAACTTTGGAGCAGGACAAGCACTGGGTAGTGGCAGTCCACCTCCCCTCCATGGAGAAAACACACCACAGTCCAGAATGAACTACTGGTTTTAAACTCCATAATGCTGGATTTCTCATGAGATGTTCATAAAGCCATTTTTTTTCTTGTCTCAGAAGAAGAAATTGGCTCTTTGGAAAATTGGTTCAGCTATATAACCTCTGCTGTACTGCCTCCTGTAGCTAAATGAATTAGCATAGTCCACAGAGCTCTCCTACATTGCTGCCAGTCCCTTCAAACTTACTATTTGTACCCTGCCACGTTTTTCTCCCTAGTAAAAATGAAACTAGTTCAGAAATCCATTCAACCGCTCCCTTTATTTCATTATATTTTAATTAATTCTTTTGAAAACTCCTATGAGAAAAGGATCTGAACTTCTTCAGCACTGAGTTTAAAACTAAAATTAAGGCAATGAATCAGGCTGTAGGATGTTAGAACATAATATTCTAAAGGAATTTGCAACACAGCACAACAGAATTGGAAGCTGAACACATTTATTCTGAATATTGAAGTACAGAGCATTTTTTTTTTCCTCTCAGAAAAACACAACTTTTTTCTGTTTAGGATGAGATCTTCGTCCCATTTTGTACTGCAAATAGAAAATGTCCCTACTTTTCAATGTTACCTATAACAAACTTTAAGAAAATCACTCTTTAGTATAAAATAACACAAATTATTACATTTAGGATTGAAACAATTATACATATATATATATATATATATAGTACATATATACAGTGAATGCATTTGGTTAAGGAGAAAGGACATATTTTGCATTGTTATTTTTCCATGTAATAGACACAAGAGTCACATAATAGAGCCTAAGTGTGACCAGATCATTTCTTTTAGTAAAAGACTGATTTCTAACGAGTCTGGTTTCAACAGATAGATTATGGTAACTCCACCCATTATCATAACTATCATATTATAATTCAATGGCCTGAAATTCATAGCTTATTATCTAAGGCACCTATAGCCAAATATCTGATTTGTTCCAGTATTCAATGGACAATATATTTTGGGGAATTTTCTCCTACTCTCATGCTAAGTAAAGCAAAAGCATGGCAGAGGGATTGCAGCATAATTTGTAGATCCAATGATCGAGATATCAAAGACAATAAGAACAGTCATCTTCTGTGGTCTAGGCTGGGTCCTATACTGAAATGCAAAATAACCGGACGTAAAGCCACTCTGCTCAAAACGACTGCACTACAATGGGCAGCCTTTGAGACTATTGATCCTGACAGCTTTGTGGAAATTTAGTGCTTGTCCCACTTCACAGAAAAGGACATCTCAAACCAAACCCAAAATCTGGCTTGCTACATATTACCATAATACTCTCCCAAAAGTTTTTTGCTCTAATTGTCTTGTATTTTTCTTTGTGTTTTCCTTTGTTCTCTCACAGCTAGAGAACATTATATTTAAAGTAACAAGATTCATGTTTAAGTCTTAAGATTCGGTATTATTAGCTGACACTGTGCTCATTTGAGCCTCTTCTATGTGCCCCAGAGGAAGAGACAGAGGAGCTTAACTCTGAAAAAACTGTCAGAACTAAGTAAATAATTGGATAAAAGTCTGGGCAACTCAAGAGAGGGTCATTTGTCCTGTAGGACAAACCATAGGAGTGTGACAGGACTTAGAACATATTGATTAGTTAGAAAGAGAAATAAAGAAAGAAAGTTTAGAAGAAAAAAAAAAAAAAATCACCGTAGTAGAAGATAAAGTGAAATAAAGTGAAGAATTTCTTTTTTTATTATTGATGTCATACTGTTTTATCTGTTTTCCTTCATAATTATGTTATGACAGAGAAGTATTTTGTTTTGAAGAGGATCTCCCAAGTCACCACAATTTTAACAGGTCAGATACTACAAATGGGAAATCCATAACGGCAGCCAAACAGCTTTGGACCTGAAGGTGTGATACAGTTTTCTAAAGAGTACCATTGTCACTTGGACACATAGTTGAAAAGGAGGGATGAATTGTAGAATATCATCCAGAGATACAAACACAGGGGCTGACACTAGGAAAGCAGTTAACATGAGAAAGGGACTTGTAGCTGCTTAATAGCTCAACTTCAAGCTTAACACTGTCTCAGTTCTTTGTGTACATTTTTCTATTTTTCTTGGTAAAAAGTTATACTGATTTTTTTTTTTTTTTGCTTGTTTGCTTGTTTTCAGAAAGAGAATCAGATATTACTATTCCTATCATTTCATTTTTTCCATATTTCCATACAGCAATTTTTTGCTATTTAGTATTGTTCGTTTTTATCTAATTTAATATTTAATGATGAACACAATTAGAATATTTCAAGATTCAAATACTAGAAACAACAAATTGAAAACAAATTATTAATTTACGATTTGCTTAGACTAGTCATCTATTTAGAAAGATATGAATTAGAAGTAGCCATATCATACGTTATACCAACCCTAGAGATGTAAGACATTTTTAAAGGGCTATCAATATCAGAGGATGGTTAAGCGTCAGTAATTGGGATATAGCTATTCACTGTCTCTTACCTTCAAGGTTATTGTTTTGTTTTGTTTTTGCAGTGAAGTAAAGGAAAACAACATTTGGAAAATCTTGTTATATAGGCAGACATCAGAAATGGAAAAATGCTAACCTAATAGAAACTGAACCTCACTGTTACAACTGAAGGAATTAACACTGGATTAGACTTCTAATTTATATGGCAGTTTTGAGAAGAAGCAGAAAGAGCAGGTATGTCAGACAACTGTAGAAATCTGCAGTGCATTTGTCAGACTCCATAAGCCAACTGGAGGGATAGTACCCACTACTGTCCCCCTGCAAGTGGCTAGATCAGGGTGGAGGGGCGGAAGATACTAAAGAACATGAACACTAACATCAAACTGGTACTTGTCTTCCAAGGAGAAGGAAGTAAAGCTAGAAAGAACAAAGCCTTCTTCATAACTTACCCACTTCCTGTTCATATTTCTGCCAAAATTATTGGCAGCGCAGCAGTGTGCCAGTCTGTGTCAGTCACATGGATATCAGTAACCACTGGAAATATACCCTGACCTTCCTGTCAGTCATCCCAACAAAAAATTAAACAAGTGTCACAGTTCTGACCCGGTTTGTCCTTGTTCTGTAACTAAATGGGGTGGGGAGATCCACAGACCCAAGCTCTGGGATGAACCTAAAAACAAAACAGTGGCAATGAGCTAAAGGAGAAAATTAATTTACTAAATATGATAGTGACATGTGCAGTAAAACAGTATAATACAATATAGTTGGAACTGAAGCTAATAAATAAAATGAGAGAGAGTGTGTCCAAAAAAAGGCCTTACTCTAATGCTGAAGGTGAGATGGCTAGAGAGCACATACCACAAAGACAAGCAGAAAAAAAAGGCAGTCTCACGACTCCCAAACATTTTAATCTTTCCCTCTAAACCAGAAGTGGAAATGAAACAGTGATGTCTTCTGGGTTATGTAGTTCCCTTCAGAGAAAGGTATACCTGGAACTATTGACAGTCCATGGAACTGAAACATTAACTCTTTAACGCCCCGTTCACTACATGATGTTATGATGTGGAATACTGATAATAGGATTAACAAAACCATGATAAAAAGATGAGATAATGCCTTTCAAAACAATGTAGGCATGGTATAAATAAAATTGGAAATTGCTTTTTTATAGAGAGATGGCATTTAAAAATGTAATCACTTGAAATGTCACATTTGATAGATAGGGCTTCACATTTTTACCTGTCAAGAGTTCTGTCGGCAAAGTAATTTCTAGAAATCTATTCAGATATACAAAAGCAGGGCCAAAAATTTCTGGATCCCAGCAGTAGGAGAAACAAATGTGTCACAAAGTTTATCTTTTCTTATCATGTAAAATGTGAAATAAAGCAATAAAACTATTTGTTCACTGTAAAAATATATATATATATATATATATATATATATATATATGGGAAATTATGAAAGCTTTCCCAGTGTTACAGCCATATGGTCTCCAGAAGGGTAAAATACGCAGTAAGAATTGTGTTGAGGAGGAGGGAGAGGCAGAAAGGTGCTGTTATGGACTGACAACAGCCCCTACTTCTCCATTCCTTTGCACAGATCATGGTTGAGAGGGAGGATGTAGAGGAGCTGGGGATGGAAGAGTGAAGCTGAGCCTGTGAAAAAACAATGGGTGAGGGAAAGGTGTTTTAGCTTTTATCGTTGTTTCTAACCATCCAAAGTTATTGCAATTGGAAGTAAATTAGTTTATACCACGTCCAAGTTTTTACTTTTTTTCTTCCTGTAATTAGTGATTGACCTCTCAAATTCAACCCATGAGGTTTTCTATCTTATTTCCTGCTCCTATCCCACTCAAGAGATCAAAAGATATGGGACAGGCATCTGGCAGCTAGCCAAGGTAAACCTACTTCACTTCGTAGTTAGCAAAGAGATCGACTTCTGTCATCTCTAGCCTTTGCTCCTGATACTGGCACTAACTCCACCTACCATCTTTCTTTATGTATCTTCAGTAACTTAGTTAAATAACTATGGCTAATAGTAAATAGGGAGAAAACAATATCTGTAATAAAAAAAAATAATTATTAAATATTAGGATAGAATACATTTAACAGTTTAGTTGACTTCTATTCAGTGCATTCACTGTAGAAGAATCTAACCCCATATAGGAAATAACATGAGACAGAGTATTTAAAGATTTGACTCTTTGGAAGAAAAAGATTCACCTTGCTCAGAAGATCTAACTAGTTTAAATGGCTCCTTACAAGTCCAGTGATATTTCATTTCTTTGTAGACTGTTCAAGTATTCAGAATAAATTTTAGAGATTGCATTTAATACCTATTTTTTCATCAGAAATTGGAAGAGAAAACAAAGCAGTCTCAGTTAAAGTAATTACAATCTCATATAAAAAGACATTTCTATTTTAGACAGGATTAAGATATTTAATATCATCCGCATACAACAATCTGAAATCTCTAAACTGGAGGCTCAAAACTCTTTTTTCAGGTTTCTCTCAGTGTGTTGAAATAATCAATGTTTGATTGAATTATTATCCTTGTATATAAAATGCAAAAGATCAAACCCTTACATAAGCCTGGTATTTCTAGTACTTCTTTGAATGTTCATGTCATTTTCCAGTAATAGCTAGATTCTATGAAAGACTTTGAAAGAAAACAAAACCAGTTTTTGATTCCTTGTGTAGATATTAAAGAAGCAGAATATTCAATTACATTTCAAAGTCTTAAAGTCTTAAAACTACAGAAGTGAAGGGACTTGGCAGGTTTAGTCTGAACAGGTGTTTAGTTTCTTTTAGGATATCATCAGTGATACCTCAACTCACACCTAAAGCCAAGTCTCAACTATGAAAAGTCAAAAGATATTCAACCAAACTTCTATCAGTAAATATCAATAGAAGAAGACAGTACTGGTTATTGATTTCATACACAGAACAGCCTCTCTCCTTCTCTCCACAGTACTTTGTAGTCTGCATTTATATGGCTCATTTATTAATCACAGTGTGTTAAAACTTAACATCCATTCTAATAAAGGTAGAATTGTGAGGATCTAGGGTTTTGTTTATGACAGAGTCTATTTTTTTAATGTGAGCAGGAAATTATTAATCCTTTATGAAATATAGCCTGTGAAATATAAAGACATTTTTTAAAATCATATATAATTATTTTAACATTTTCTACACAGTTCATTCAAGTTTCTTCAACTATTTTCTACTCTGATCCATGTTTAGACAAATATTTTGCTAGAGAATGTTATCTCAGAGTTATCAACACATACACAGCAATTATCAATATAGATTAAAGGTGTCTAGCAAATAACAAACAAATTCACAAATTTGAGAAAACAACATCAGTCCATTAAAATCAGTCAGATTTCAAGAAGAGAAAGGAATAATATTAAGGATACAAAATAATCTACTGTGAGTTAAATCTCAAATTATCTGAAGCTCTATAGGAATATTATTGAAGGAAGTACTGTCAGAACCTTTGATCAAAAGAAAGATTAATCTGAGAAAAAACAGAAGAGAAGGAAGCTGTAAGAGCCTCACTGAGTAGCATCTGCATTTTCGGGGGTAGTCTCTTATTTAAATACTAACAAGACCATATGGCTTCAAGATTTTACCAGAAAGGTTTCAGGCTTGTACACCACAGGAAACAAGCTGGCTAGTTTTTCAGTCAAATTGCATTATAAATCTAAAAATAATATCTAAAACCTTACTGGAAGTCTACATACAATTCTTAAACATCTTCAAGGCTTTTTTACCTATTTATTCCACTTCTTGAATATGTTCCCCACAATAAAAATATTATCATAAGCAACAACAACAACAAAGTTGCAAGAATTCAGAGCTAGATAACTGCCTAATTTGACATTACATAAAAGTGAAGGTGGATTTGGACTTCTATGCCTAAATTTTAAAAAAGATGGAAAAAATGTTTGAAAATATTTGGAATTACTTAATTTCATTATAAATAATTCACAAAATTAGTTAGTTTGATCTTTCTGAAAAAGATACTGAATACAACTGTGTAAGCCTGTCTGTCTTTAAAAAAAAAAGAAGCATTATTGCTGGTGATTGTGACTACTTGCTTCCCTGGGACAACAAACCTTAAAAACAAAACAAAAAATAAAAAACCAATACTTTATTAATTTTTTTAAAGATAAAACAAAGAAATTATTTAAGAAGTTCTATGCCTTGCCATTTCAAATACTGTTCAAACTTCTGACACTGAAAATCTTTGACTTTCAAAGCTCAAGAGTGTTCTAAATTGAAGAGAAAGCCTAATATTCCACATGTTTAAATAGAAAGCACTTTGAACTCGTGAACAACAGATATTAAATTGCATTTATTTTGTAAAAGCTTTAACAGCATCTTCAAATAAAAATACAGTAACCAAGTAATACAACCGTTGCAGAAATTAAGGTGAAGAAGCTCACTATTCTGATATATTTGTCTTTGAATAGGATAAATTAGTCTATCAGCTTTAATGACAGGATTACAACTCTGTGAACATCAGGTATTTTTAGAGATTAGAGAACAAACTGTATAGAATCAAAACATATTTTAGTGCCAATTGCAGGGTCAAGTTCTGCTCTTAAACTGAAGTACTTACTGAAACAAGAAGATACATAAAAGCTGTATTTGGCCTTTTTGTAACACTTCTTTCCAAGATATTTCTTTTGTATCAAAGCAAACTACAAAGAAGTACCTTCACATTAAGCATTAAACTTGACTACTTTGCATTTAATGAGTTACTAATGGTTATCTCACACCATGGTCATACTCAAAGTTTAAAACAAAATTCCTTGTTTTCCATGTATGTCACACTTGCACTCATAACCATACAACTTAAATTGTGAAGTTCAGCCACACAGCACATTTTCTAATATTCACATCATTTATAGTAGTTGGATAACATTGTGATGAGTTTAACTATTTGATTGGACTTTGGTTGGTCTTTGTGACCAACCTTATGGACCCTTTGCCTTTACGTACTATTCTTTCTTCCCCATTTAAAGGTATGTAATATATCATCACTCTTAAATAAGTTTCTATTTAATAAAAGAAATGAAGAAAATCTTCCTTTCTTCTGGATTGCTACACTTGCTTATGACAATGAGCTTAAGCATCCCACTGTCAACTTCCTTAGTTTTCAGATCTGAACTTAAGTTGATCTGTTGTTTTTCATAGAATCATAGAATCATAGACTCATAGAATCATAGACTCATAGAATCATTAATGTTGGAAAAGACCTCTAAGATCATCTAGTCCAACCGTCCACCTACTACCAATATTGACCACTAAACTATGTCCCTAAGTACTATATCAACCCTTTTCTTAAAGACTTCGGCAACTTTACTGCTTCCCCAGGTAGCCTATTCCAGTGCCTAATCGCTCTTTCTCAGAAGTAATTCTTCGTAATATCCAAACTGATCCTCTCCTGGCACAACTTTAGGCAATTCCCTCTTCTTCTATTGTTAGTTACTTGGAAGAAGTGGCCAACCTCCACCTCACTACAGCCTCCTTTCAGGTAGTTGTAGAAAGTGACAAGGTGTCCTCCGTTCCTTTAGTGCTCCCCATAGTGCTTGTGCTCCAGACCTTTACCAGATTTTCTGGATGTGTTCCAGGTCTTTGATGCCTTTCTTGTAGTGAAGGGCCCAAAACTGAACACAAGTTCACTCAAGGTGTGGCCTCACCAGAGCTAAGTACACCCTCACCTTCCTGCCCCTTCTGGAAACACTGTTTCTGATAGAAGTCAGGATGCCAGTGGCTTTCTTGACCACCTGGGCACATTGCTGGCTCCTGTTCAGCTGAGCATCGACAAACACTCCCAAATCCTCTTACTCAGCACTCTACCCACTCTGCCCCAAGCCTGTAGTGTTGTATGGGGTTGTTTTGACAAGTGCTGGACCTGGCACTTGATCTTATTGAACTTTATCCCATTGGCCTCAGCCTGTCAATCCAGCCTGACAAGTCCCTGTATAGGGCCTTCCTACATTCAAGATCAACACTTCATTTCAACTTTCGGTCATCTACAAGTTTGAAGTATGATTAGGTATTTCAGTTCTCCATCAGTCTTGTTGACAACCTTCCTGAGAGAATCTTACTTTCACAGGATTCTCTTTCTCTAAAACCATAGCTTCCTGCATTTTCCAAATCAACTCTGAACACTTAGATGATGACATAAGTTCTTAGGAGACCCTCTGAGCCTTGCGAGAAACCTGTTGAGTCAACCAACTAGTCTTAATGACTGTCTGAGAATGAAAGAATGGAGCTTTAATGACTGTAATGGTGAACATGCACATTTACCTTCATTGACCCACCACCCATGGATCAAGACCCAGACTAAAGACAGCACTGGATCCGGGAGTGGTGAAATGTTTCTACCTCAAAATCAATCTTTTTTTCTGTCTCTGTTCCTCTCCCTTCTTCTCTTTCCTCTCAGTCTTTTATTCACTTCTCTACAAGCTTTTGTTTGCCAAAGCGGTTGCTTTCTTAGGCACACTATCCTAACCAGGAATAAGAAAGTATTGTTTGCAAGAAAAGGAGTAGAAGTCATTTATATATTGCTTTCTAAGTTTTTTTTTATTTTCTTGCAGTTTCAAATTGAAGAAAATCCAAAGGGATGAGCTGCCATAAGGTCTGTCGAGGACAATTAAAAAATGAAGCACAGCAACTGACTACAAGCTATGAAACATCAGCTTTCCACATCTAATCATAGAATCATAAAATCATAGAATTGCTTGGTTGGAAAAGACCTTAAAGATCATGGAGTCCAACCACAACCTAACCATACTACCCTAACTAACAACCCTCCGCTAAATCATGTCCCTGAGCAACACATCCAAATGGTTTTTAAACACATCCAGGGATGGTGACTCAACCACCTCCCTGGGTAGCCTATTCCAGTGCTTAACAATCCTTTCTGTAAAGAAGAGTTTCCTAACATCCAACCTAAACTTACCCTGGTGCAACTTTGAGACCATTTCCCCTCATCCTATCACCTTTCACCAGGGAGAAGAGACCAACCCTGCTCTTGCCGTAAGCATCTGTAAGAGATTATTCTTTTACATCATTGTCTCAAAGCTTGTTGGGGACACAGATGAACAAGTATGAACAAGTCCTGCGCAAGGGTTGTGAAATCCTTTGTCTGAGGGACATGGATGGACAAGGCCAGGGGCAACGAGAGAGAGAGACAAAGAGAGAGAGAGAGAGAGAGAGAGAGAGAGAAATAAGCCACAGATTAATGGCCGTGAAGTGGTCTTTTGTGTGGGCTTATCTCAAGGAAGATACCCTTCTCAGGAGGTGCTGCACATGACTCTTACCCAAGCACCCAGGAACGCCACGCTGGCGGAAGAAGGATAAAAAGGGGACCTACAACCATGAGGTTTAGGTTTTTTTGGCGACAGATTCTTCATGAAGAAGAAGTGGTTTCTGACATGAGAAGCCTCACGACCTGCCTCTCTCCCTCCTGGATTTGCTCTGCGCTCTACCACGATGCTGAAGAAGAACAAAGGTGTCTGCCATCAGATCCTTCACTACGGAATTCCTGAATGCTGATGGACTTTCCTGGGTCTACTACCTGAGTCCTGCTGTTTCCTCCCGGACTGGCTCTGAGACTTCTTCCTGCTACCTGCTTGCTGCCCAAGGCCGGCCACACTGCTGCAAACTCCTCCCCTGTGCTTTTGCCTCGCACCTTTGAAACGGCGTGCAGCGGAACTGCTGCTGGATCCTGGTGGTGACTATCCCTGCTTTATGCGATTCTTGCTTCTTTTCTACCGTTTCTATCGCCCTCCTTCCCTTCCCTGTCTCCCTATTTAGGATTTATAATAAACTGGTTGGACCAACATTTGAACTGTTGTTTCTTAATCTCACACTGGGAATGTTATATTAAAAGAACCTCATTTCCCTCCTATAAAGTGGAGCGAGAAAGCATCTTTCAGATATTGGAAGAGAGCAATAAGGTCTCCCCTCAGCCTCCTTTTCCCCAGACTGAATATCCCCAGTTCCTTCAGTCTTTCCTCATAGGGCATATTCTCCAAGCCCTTCACCAGCCTTGTTGCCCTTCTTTGGAGCTGCTCCAGTGATGTGCGGAATCAAACTCTGTAACCCAAGTAAGATTACAAAACAGGTATGGTTTATTCAGTGCTGCGCAGACACTGGGTGCAAGGGGGATAGATCCACATAACTTGCACACCATACGGCAAAAGCTTGGTGCAGATATAGGCCGAACTAATACACAATCAATGATTTTCCTGGAATTCGTATACATATTCATTACATTTCTGAGAACTCATCAGCATATGGTCCCTCCCTCTTGCAGGTACGCCGTGGGCAGTGAGGGTCTCCTTCTGATAGTCATGAAATGAAGGCTCATTGTCTTCAACAGAAGTAATCCCATCCTGACTGTTCCTTGTGTAATGTTTCAAGTTTACAATAGCTTTTCTTGTCTGGCCTCACATCCTGCTTACCTGCATTCCTGTACAATGGTTAACACTTATCCTCTCCTTACTCACATTCCTGTACAATGGTTAACCCTTATCTTGCCCTCTCCTAACTCACCAGCACCTCAATGTCTTTTCTTTACTGAGGTGCCCAAAACTGAGCACAGTACTCAAGGTGAGGCCTTGCCAATGCTGAGTACAGGGGCAGGATTACTTCCCTAGTCCTACTCACCACACCATTTCTGACACAAGCTAGGATGCCATTGTCGTTCTTGGCCACCTGGACACTCTGATGGCTCATATTCAGATGACTGTCCATCAGTACACCAAGGTCCGTTTTCATCAGGCAGCTTTCCAGCCACTTCTCCCCAAGCCTGTAGGGTTGCCTGGGGTTTTTGTGACCAAAACAGAGTACTGGCTTCTCAGTCACCAAAAGGAGAACACAGATATAATTACAGTTTATAAAGGAGAAAAAAAATACAAATTAAAAAATGTCTAAAACTCGTGGATGATAGTTCTTATCCTCTCCTTTGATATATATACTTCAGTGCAGAAAAAAGAAAATGTTAACCTTTGAAACAAAGGATGGAAAATTATAGCTCAGTGTTAATGGAATTACAAAATCAAGTTTTTTAGATCATTTTAAAATAAATTATACTAAATCATGTAACAACTTGTAGGGTAGAATATAAGATTTATAAGATTTACCCAAATGACAGTAGCCTACTAGAAATCTCAGAAGACAATGATGATTACAAACTCCGTTATGGAAAATATGTTGAATATTCAAAAGGAAACGTTAAATCATGTAAGGATAATTTGGTTGAGGATTTTGTTGTTACAAATTTGACAAATGACAGTATGTGATAATAATTTTATTAAGATTTCCAAGCTTGCTGTTTGAAAACTTAAAGTTTCAGAAAGGCAGAAAAGATAACTAAGACTTATATAAAATTGAGAAGCTAGTTCATTTCTAATATCCTCATTCTGATGCTGAACAAGATGAACATCGCATTGGGCTTACATGGCAAGGCTGCAGAGCTGACCTTTGTGAGCAGACCTAGATCTAGCTGCTCCAGCAGGAACCTACTGCTGGCCAGAGCTGAACCATGAGAAACACTGGTTGCAATTTTTGGAGAGCAGGTTTAATAAAGAGAAAAAAACACTTGCTGCACAACAGCAGCTCGAGAGTGAGAAATGTGAAATAGCCCTGCAACCACCAAGGTCAGTGCAAAAGGAGGGCAGAAGGTGCTCCAGATGCAGAGCAGAAGCTCCCTGCAGTCCAGAAGAGGTCCATGGTGGAGTACTCTGTCCCCGTGGTCTCAGTTAGCTGATGCCTGTGGCTAATTGAGCAGCACACGGGGTTGGGCCCGTGGTACAGAGCCGTGCTGGAGCAGTGCTTGGAGAGCTCTAATCTGTAGGAAGCCCATGCAGGATCAGTTTAGGGAGGACAGCATCACATGGCAGGAACTCACGTGGAGCAGGGGCAGAGTGACCACTGAGGAGTGGCAGAGACAAAATGTTATGGGCTGACCGCAGCACCCATTCCCATTCTCTGCAACTTGGGGGGAGAAAGTAGGAGAGAGGGGATGGGGAAGATGTTCTCAGGTGTTGGTTATTTTTTTTTGTTGTTGTTGTTTTTGTTTGTGTTTTTTTTAATCTCTGCTCTAGTATATGATCCGTAGGTAAAAAAAATAATAATTTCCAAAGCTTAATCTGTTTTGCACCTGATGGAAATTGCTGAGTGATTTTCATGTCCTTATCTCAACCTATGAGCTTTTTTTTTAATCATATTTTCTCCCTCTGCTCTTTTGAGAATGGGGAGTGAGCGAGTGGCATGGTGCAGCTTAGTGCCTACTGGTATGAAAAGCACTGCAACATAACGGAAGTTTTATTCTGTTCATATCCCTTCGAGTTGAATCTCAGGTTTTCAGGATTTTCAAGTGACCTGAATACTAAATTCATTTTCACTGAATTAGTGAGGTTTATACATTATAAGAAGACCTCCAATAGATGTTAGCCTAAAATTAACATTTGTAAACCTGCACATCTTGAGATGGAGAGTTTAGCATTAGCTTAGTTTAATATTTATTGGGCCTTTGTTCTTAAGATTATCTAGTGACCACTGTGTTGCAGGCATCTTGACATCAGGACATTTAGAGTAACCTCGTGGGGGAAAGGACATCTTAATACAGTGAAAATGTACATCTACCTCTGTAAATGGCCATAAGGGCATATTCATTAAATTACTCTTTAAAAAAAATTGTGATTTTTAAAATTAAACATATTTATATGCTTAATATTTTTCAACTATAATAGACAAAAATTAGAAGTTCCAAGGATAAGAGGACAGGAAAACACATGCTTTTTCTTCGAGAAATCAAGCTCAGTGACTTATATTTAATAAATTAAAGATTTTGAGGTATTTAAAATACGATATTCAGTGTAGCTAATCTGTTCTAAAAATGTTCCTTCCAACATTTCCTTCAGTAAAATAAACTGCTTACCATTTCATTTAAAAATAGAACATGGAATTCAGTGTAATCTTCTAATTATGTCATGTCCATAAAATCCAGGGCAGAAAAATAGAAAAAAAACCAGAAGATACTAAAATGTAGCACTACAACATTACTCCTACAGAGGTGCATAAAAATTATTGCCCATTATGTGTAAATTTTTCTCTAATCATCAATGATATTTTGTTTTCTTAGAAAAGATTAAAATTTTGGTAAGGCTCTCCTCTGTATAATTCTAGGAGTGCTATCTTTAATACATTTATAACAAGTTCATTGTAAATTACTGTGATTTAGTTAAATTAATTAGAATAATGACACATTACCTGTGAGATCCATCATCCTCATTGCTTTCAACAACTATTCTCTTCAGAATATCTTCCAAAAAACCTAAAGTATAATTGGAAAAAATGGTACCATAAGACAGAAATAACAGTTCATTCTCAGCAGTGTCCTTCAAATATCTAGGACATGGCATTAAAGTAAATAGCCAATTCTACATTTACTGTTTTACAGCCCATTTTTGTATAAATACAGTTTTAGATAGCTGTATTACACAATTAGTTACTGCTTCTCCTGGCCTCAACACTCTTACTGGAGGTGCAGGTGGTGGACACCATCAAACACTTTACACAACCTTAATGGTTGAAGAACTATGATAAAATCTTACAAGGAAAGAGTAAAAGAAAATCCATCAAATCCCAATTATCTTTACTTACAAGTCTCCTGTTTGTTCCTCACATAGTTAGGCACATTGACGAAAAGAGTCTTTGGCCATATAGATTTATGATCTGCTTATAAAAATATTCTTTTATGAATTTAAGAAACAGGTGGTTGTTGACTGATCTGTGCCCAGATAAGTTTGCTGGCTGCTATTCTTACAGATGAAATTCTCAAAGAACTCAACTTTCTCAACTTTCAGGTTTTCCTGTCATGTTCAACGTATACCTGTGAATAATTTTGGACACCATGAATACTATAAAAGAAGAAATGTATTAAAGTGCAGTTTTTCAAAGTTTCATCTATTCTACCACTGACTGTATTTATTTTATGAATTTAAACATTTAGATTCCATTAGTGCTTTAAATGTTACTATGAAGAAGACTCCTGTTGTGCTCTGATGAAAATAGATCCCTAGTAGTTCTTTTTATAGAAGGGATTCTTTGTGTTATGTATCCCACCACCTTTTTTTTTTCCCCCAAGTTTGCTAGTATTCAGTTTTGAAGTAACTAAGACAAAGATAATTCCAACTACTATAGGTCAGTATAAAAGCAGATATTCTTATGCTCTCTACTTGTCATGAAATATATTTTCATTTTAAATGTCATACATTCAAACCATTTACAGAAAGGATTGATCTGTATATGCTCTACTTCCTTGGTGAGCACATCAAGATATGACATGCCATAAATCATTACATCACCCTTTTCAGGATGGTATTGTAGTATAACTTAACACAATATGACATGACTACATACAACCAGATGCAGTGCTGAATGATATCACAAGTCAAACTGAAGTATTACAAAAGACAGTTTTCATTTATCTATGATCAGTGTGGGTGGTACTCGCTGTGGGTGGTACTCAGGTTATGGTGGGTGGTCCTTAACGGGTCACGAGTTCACGAGGCGGGCACATGTTACGGTATATAAGCACTTGTGTAGTAATAAATTGGCACCTGAGCTACATTCTATGCATGCGTCTCTTGTGCTCCTGCGCTGGGATTTAGTGCAGATGGTAAGGGCACTGATGTGGTGTTACTAGCTGGGCTGGGTTTGCATGGAGGTTAGCAACAATCAGAGAACTAATTTTTGGGAATTAATTAATCCCCAGTTGTGGCTTGTATTACTTCATGCATGTATTTCACACTGTATTTCTTTCCTCTTCAATTGCTAAAAATTCTCATATAAATATATATTACAATTTATTTCTCACAGAAACATACATATCTAATGAAACTACTCGCTTGAAAGAAACTGTAAAGTTTAAAATAAAGCACATAATTAGCGTGAGTTTTGTTATTCATATTTTTGGGTTCATAGCCTCAATACTATCTCAGCTGACCAGTAAACCACTCAAGACCATAGCCTGAAGAGGTCTTGCCAACAAATTTGCTTTGTTTAACAACAAAGTAAAAGGAAGATCTGCACATGCTCTGCTTTGTAATATGGATTTCAACAAGGAAAAGGAAAAAAAAAGTAAAGACTGATTTGCTCAGTTTATTCTAGAGAGAGCTGCTCAGTTCATGGGAAGAACTACACATAGGATGAAAAGGGAACAAAAGCGCTTGTTTCAGATGATCATTCAAATGCTGGAAGCCTTCTCAGAAAAAAATTATGTGCAGAGATAAGCAAGTTCAAACTTACACACAGTACAGCTCGCTTATAACTATACAGATTACAGCTTGAAACAATCCTGTTCTGAGTTCTACTGCAGTGTAAATGTACATAAAAGCAAGTAAGCACAGAAGTGTTTGCCTTACACGAGAGCAAATTATTGCTCGTCAGATTACATATCTGTCACTGCTCCACAGTGTTCCTCTTAGTGATTTTACCAGAAATTCAGCCATTTGCAGGACCTTGTGCTATACAGAGCAGTTTCTGACATCAGTGATATATCGTGTAAGGAACAGCTTAGGAGGAAATAGGACATAATGGTGCTGGGAGAAGTAAGCTAAGATAACGGAGTGGCAAATAAATAGATAATGTACGGTTACTGAGGTGATTAAAATTATAAGGAGATTAAAATGGAAATCAAACACCTACATCTCTCAGAGAGGGAAAAAAAAAACCACACACACACGAAAAACAACACAAAAAAAAAAAAAACACAAACAAACAAAAAAACAATCACCATGATGTTACCAGAATATCTCATCTCAGTCTTGCCTGGACTCTTAAAATGATGCCCTCAATTGCTGCTCTTTGCTGCCAGGGCCTGTAGGAAGAAGGCTGTCATCCCCAGGGTCAGCTGTTGTCACTGTTGTCTTCTCCTACTTCTTCTCCCTGTCAAGTCATGAAATAAAACCACAGGCACCAGTGGCTACAAACAGAGCAATGCTTCTGCAATACCTCTGATCTTTTCAGTTTGCAGAGAGAATGAATGACTCATTGTCTACTTATGGTTCACTTGTACCCCATGGAGCCTTGGAATTCTATCTGTCTTGATCAGAGCTGAAGCTACACTTATCTCAAACTTCTGAGTTTCCAAAACAGAGGGTATCTCTCTGGACTTTGCTCTCAACTTCCCAGAAATCACTGAACATAAAACTGAGTTTTGTCTACTCTGTTGAGATCCATTGTACCAGCTCTGAGTGACTGGACTATGCATGCCAATGGTCTGATGATGATAAACACTTGAGATTACCAACCTGGAAATTTTGAAAATATGTGGAAAGAATATTCACACCAAAATAGATCATGGAAAAGTCACGAACAAGTGGCATTGACTGTTATCCAAGTTTTTTTAAAAGATTACAAAGGGCACACAATTAAACAACTCTGACCAATCACAATCAACACCCAGAAATAACTTATTTACACCTCTTTTCCTCTCTTTATTTTGTATGTTGCCATATATGCCATGCAGTTCTCCTTAGTAGTCCTGAAAAGTGAGTGAACATAAAATATTTAAACACAAAGCTGTTATCTATTCTCATTTAATACTAATTTTAAAATTTAATAAATTAGTATAGTAGGTTTTTATTCCACTATGATTGGGAAGTATATAAAAGAATGAGACTATGATCTCGGTTATAATAGGTTTTCTGATTTTGCGTTCTTGTCAGCTTCCTTGCAAGACTCCTGACATGCTGATCTTCTATAACTGGAACATGGGTTGTAAAATACTAGAGTTTGATATTTTCTTTGGCTATAATGTGCAACTCATCTTTTTCAAAAATAAATTAAAAAGTATATGTAAGCTTGTAACTTCTTTCTAAAAATACCATCCAAAATGGTCCCAAGATGGTTGAATTTACAACTCAACTGTAAGACATTAGAATATCTTTATGAGAGAATTAAAAAAAAGTGTAAAATTTATGAGTTGTTTTAACCCTTCATTTTGTTTCTCCATATTGTATCTTAAAGCAAGAGCATTTGTTCTTCTCGTACTTGAAAGCAGAAAATAGTGGTGGCTTCTTAAAGCTAGGATATCATACTAAACTAGGGATTCCTTGTATCTTCTTTTAGTTTTAATCTGTTATTATATTTAAATTCGGTAATCAAAATACAACTGAAAATTGAAAGAATTGGCACAACACATGCATTGGACAAAGAGTTTTCTCAAGTAATGGTGACAATAGCTTGGAGTTTAGATGAACCAGTGCCATAAGACTGGCTTATCAAGTGAACCAAACCAACAGTTCATTGCTGCAGAATCCTTGCTTTATCTCCCTCAACATCACACTTCCAGAGTCTGCTTTATCCAATTTAGTTCACATAATTAAACCATCACTTTCAAACATTTCAGTGACTTAAATCCAAAGTACCATATCAGCTGTGGTATAAAAACTTTTAAATTGCAAGTACAGACATACAGTTTCTGTAGACAGAAGATCAAAATATTGGAAACGTTCATCTTTTGATTTTAAAAATTACCTTACTGCATACATGCCTTTTCACTGCACTAATTGTGAAACAAGCTTACACGATCCTTTCTCCAGAAGCATCACCCAGAAGGTAAGGCAAGGGAGGGAAACAACTTTATTACTACTATAAGACAAATTAAATTTGAGAATAAGTGTTTAGAAGCCATATGTGTACAGTGAAACTGAGAGTTCTTTTCTTTGTTTCCTCATCATTCCTGCCGGTAAACAGTTCTTTGGTTCTATATTCCTGGAGATTTTATGTTAATGAAATCAGGAACCATATATAAAATGTGATTAGAGAAATCTTTCAATTTGCTATCAAGAATAGTTAAAATATGACTCTATACAAGAGTACAACCGAAAGTTATACAACAAGTTAAAATATATATATATATATAAAAGCAAATACTTAAGAATGAACTCACACCTTCTGCTGTCATTGGAAACTTGTTGCACGTTATAATTGCAGAAAATAATCATTAGGCTCACATGCAAAAATATTTGCATTTGAAATTGCGTGCACGTGCAATATGGTGGAACAAGCACCTATGTAAGAAGCAGAGATTCAGCATCAAATGACATTTTCAACAAGAATGGAAAAAGTAAATTTTTTGATCTAAATGCAGATCTAATCAAAATCCACATCAGAACTTTTTAGTGCTTACTACCACACTGTGACTATAATTGAGTCCTAATAAAGAGGTAACTAACTGAGACAGGTATTTCTGAGTGAATCCAATGTGAATTGGATTATACATGAAATTCTGAATGACCATAACAAAAAAAAAAAAAAAAATCATTTTGAGCTACATACAGGCAATATATTTCACAATAGTACATTGTCTGTAGAAAGCAAACAAATAAACAAACAAACCTCCAGCAGAGTCTGCATATATAATTACTTATTTCTTTATATAGACTCAAATAATAATTTCATTTGGAAGGGATCAATGGAAGTCATGCCATACATTTTCCTGCTTAAAGTATTATCAACTTACAATTAGTTTATTTTGCTCAGGACTATGTCCATTTACGTTTTGAATACTTCCGAGCACAGATATTTCCCTGCATCTCCAAACAGTCTGTTCCAGTGCTTAATGACCCCTGTTATAGTTTTTGTTAACTTTATGTTTTCCTTGCAGCCATATGTGACCACTGCATTATATCCTGCCACAATTCACCTCTGAGAAAAGCCAGATTCCATCTCTGTTTACTAGATGGTGAAAGGCAGCAAACTAGGTCCCACCAAGCCTTCTGGCTGAAAAAGCCCAGATCCAGACTAAGTAACCTTGAGTGATCAAATGTAGACCCTTAGCATTCAGATAACAGATGTGCAATCTGGAAAGCCTTCTAGAACATCTGCTCTGTTCACCTATTCCATCCACAAACAATAATAAAAACAGGAGTACAGTCTGCTCTACCTCTCATGTTCAGATATAGTTAAGTTATATTCAGAAGCATATGAAAGGTTATCAGTCAACCTATTTTTCCTCTTTTTTTTTCCTAGTTCCTGAAAACAGACAGAAGACTGCCCAAAGCATAAGGTTAATAAATGCAAATTCACTAAAAAATCCTTGCTTGTGGAAACGAAAATTTGACACATTACTATTCTGTTTTGAATTGCTATAGGCTTCATTAATGAACTTTTCTGAGAGTTTTATTTTGAAGTAAAGTTGCTCCATACAGATTTTCAAAACTAGGAATTAGTTTTCTGAGTTAATAACTGGTGCAAGGAAAAATCCACCCATGTCAAGCTAATAGAACAGTTATATTCTTTAATAAGACAACTTGCTAAAAATACTAACCCTACACAGTAAAGATGTTAGATGTTTTTACACAGCTATTAAAGAAAATGAAAAATCTGTCCCTAAATTATCTAAAATACTAGAATATATACTATTATGTTCCCAAAAATATCTCAATTGGTGACGGATTTTAGTAAGGTCAAATATATTAATGTCATAACTAAATAAAATGGAAACCTTTAATTTATTATACTTTTATAGAGTAGTCCATCATAATTTAATAGGGGCAATTCTATGCATATTTTTCATGTACCGTATAAAAATGTAATTGTTTTGATGAATGATTCTCAGGGAATCCATAAATGTTATTGATTTTGTAGGAGGTGTGATGCAAAAGTGATTATTTGGATTATTCAAAGCAGCTAAATTTACAAAAGAACTTCTAGGATTCATTTGTTTAAAAATGCTAGAATAAGTCAAGTGCAAAACCACAACAAATTAGACATATATTTAGCTGAAGGCTTAAAACAGCAAAAATTTTCCATCCATAATCTCCAACAATGTGAAAATCCCTTATGAAGAGATTTTGCATGAAAAAAAGATTGAAGCATTCCCTCTTTTAACATAGGAGAGGAGCTTTGGTAACTTCAAAAAATTGTGTTGAAGCATGGTCACTGAAAAAAAAATAATAATTCTTCAGCTACCACAAGTTATGCAACCCTTCAGATTTATTGTGTCTTGGATGTTCATTATTATGGAATTTGGGCTTGGAAAAAACAGTTAAACAGATGTTTATAAGTCTAACTAGAAGACTAACATTGATTAAGAAACACATATTGTCAGAAATGATTTTTGTCCTCAGAGAAATCTAATCCTGAAAATATGCTCTGTTTTCACTCTTTTCAAGTTAAATCAAGTTTTAGGAAAAAAAAAAAAAAAAAAAAAAAATGCCCAAGAAGGAGTTTTGACATAACAGAAAAAGAAACAAATGTAAATGACACATCTCTTGTTTTAAAATAGATGTGCACACACACACAAAAAAAACATAGATATATTTCACTTGCAAAACAAAACTAAGGTTATGTCATGGTTTTGTGATTTTTGTTTTTTTGGTATTCCACATCATAACATCATGTGGGGCACTGGGAGTTTAACTGTTAATGCTCAAGGTCCAGGTACCTGTCCAGAACAGAAGAACTACATTCCCCAGGGGACTTTGTGGTCACAGAGAGGAGATATAACTCCTGGCAGGGTCACCTGATGCCCTTTTTCTTCATCTCCCTGCTGTTCAACTGGATTGCAATCTCACCTCAGCATTATGGTGAGGCCTATCCACCTTTTGGACATTCTCTCTCTCATTATATTTGATTTATTAGCTTCAATTCTAATTGTATTGCATTATAGTGTGCTATCTTGCATTCCAATACTATATTTAGTAAATTAGTTTGTTTTTCCTCAGATCATTGCCACTGTTTTTAATTATTTTGGGGTCCCCTGTTCCCTTTTCCGGAGGCGTGGATTTTGCGAAATCCCTCCGCCCCGCTAGTCACGGAACCGGGCTGGACCAGTCCGTAAACCATTGACAGGTTAGAATATAGAAAGATGTCAGCAGAACTGCAACATGTTCATAGTCTTCCTCTGTTTACCATACTGTATTATCCCAGGACATAACTAAAAAGTCAAATACTCAGCTGAAATCCATGAGTGAATTGAAGCTGCTGAAATCAGTTGCAGCTGCAAAAATTCCCTCTTAAAAGTGAATGTGAGAAGCAATAATATATCCAAATACTGTGTTTTGCAACTATTTTCAAAGCCATCTAAGAAAGTCACAAAGTCATCTACAACAATAAGACTTGTTTATCAACTAGAGCTCCAAATAATTTCACAGACTCATTATCAAATTTAGCAAGATTGCAACACTGTGGAGGTATTTAACAAGCATCAGTTAGACACCTAACCAAATGGGAGATTACATTTATGAGTGTTCTTGTTTTGAAAAAGAGCTCTGTGTGTATGTATTTACTCTTCTAATATTTTACTCTTTAGTTTCCCCTGTTCATTTTCCTAAGTAACAAGTTATACATAGGTCATTCTAAGTAGTTATTTGTTTATGTCCTTATTATATTAAACAAATGGTAAATATTTATCATTCTTATTCTTCACTGAGTAATGCTTTAGGTACACAAAAATTATTGTATTCTAGTCTTAGGACTTAAACATTATCTCTCTGCTGTCACTGACTATGTTTAACCAGCTCAGATTGTTTCAGAAAAATAATTGCAATACCTAGCTATTAACTTAGGCTTCCAATTCCATTAACATAAAATCACATTGATAGTCCCAAAGTCAAACCTCTTTGCGGTGCCCTTACAATCGAGCTTGTACTTTACCCTCATAGAGAGCTATATTGTACTATTTAAGAGGATTACAAAACCAGTTTACGCAAGCTCCCTCATGTATATGGTTTTCTTTCTTTTGCTTCACCCAGATTTTATTTTTTTTTAAATTCAGCAGAATCTCTATCCAACAATTTCTATACAGTGTTGAGAAGAATTTGTTTCTCAATTTTGTTTTGATTCAGTTTACACTAGATTCAATCTTGGCAGCAACAGCTCTGCAAGGTGAAAGTTTTCTGTTTTGTTATTTACGGACAAAATTCAGTTTAGATAACAGCCTAAAGTAATGGGAAGATGTAGCAAGAAAAATGCAAAAGCAGCAAAAGTAGCTACAACAAACAAGAATGTACAGAAACACAAGCAACAAAAAATGCAGCAAAGTTAAACCCTTAAATTATGAAAAGATGATAGTTTTACACAATTATGATTGGCAGCAAGTACTGACTACTGTCTATATGTGTGTCAAATGTTACTCAATTTATGGCCAAAATTATATTTATGAAGCTAATTTTTACATACCACTAGTATTTTTCCTTAGTGTTGAGTTTCAGTAACTTTGTATTTAGATCTAATGCCTCACATAATTTTCATTTATTGCTTATCTTCATCACTTTTTTTAACAAGCATCCCCAAAATTACATTTCCACTCCTTAAATTAAGAGGATGAAAATAGTTTGGCATTTCTTTTCCAACTGTCACATATTTCTTGTATCTACACTTTTACATGTCTTTTTTGTCTATTCAGTTGGCTTAGGTTTTACTTTACGTCCTCTGTTGTTAACAAAAGTATTAGGGAAAAGAAAAGCTTTGTTATTCAAGCATACCCTTGATTTTATTGTCTCTTAAGGCTTTTTTTTTCTATTGGAATGGGAATGGTACAGCTGAAATTCAATTAAATGTGCTCCTGAAAAAATATTTTCTGTTTGCATAGAAGAAAAGGTCATCTTCCTATATCTTGCACAATTAAATTAAAGACATGCTTGCAGAATAAAGAAATGTGGTTGTGAATTCATCCTTCTCTTTTGAACAGAAGTCATTAAACTTATTAACTACCCTGAAATTTTCAAAAATTAACTTAGATTTGTATGATTTATAGTACATTTTTCATATGCTTTTAAGAAACCATTTATAAAATGTTACTTGAATGCAAACATACAAAAATATGAGTACATTTACTATTAAAAATATGGGAAATATAAATTCTGACAGCATATTAAAGTCATTAGGACCTAATTTTAAAAAGTGACATTACTAAATGATCACTTTATATACACATGCACAACCCTTAAATTACTAGAGAAATGGGTTAGGGTGGTCTTAATTAAGTCACCTAAACGTTTAACTATCTCACTAAGAAAAATCCTTTTCCCACTGTAGCCATTAAAGAAATCCCTGAAGACTGTATTGTTTTCATATAGCCATTCCTAAATACAAAGACTTGCTGATTACAGACTGAGGGAAAAACAAAATTTGCTTTTCAAATTTCAGCTGACATTCAGCCTTCCACCAACCAGCTAACCACAGCAAAACAATTTGCGGGTGGCCTTTTTAAATTCAAGTTTTTGAAAGTAAAGTTAGTATCAAGTGGAATATTTTATTTAAGCATTTTCATTCACTAAGATTTTTTTTTTCCCTTTTTCCCCATTTATCTAAAGACAAGATTTTGATAATTAACAAGACCAATCCTTAGCAGTTATGTGCATTGATGAAAAGACAACCATAGCACTAAACCTTAACCAATACTGGATGTATATGTTCATGTTATAGGAAAGACATTTTATAAAATAATGATCAAAACTAATGTTTTACTTGCTATTTCTTCAAGCCTGAAATGCAAGGCACTGTATTTTGTGCACAGGAAGAGACATACTGTTCCCAACACAATGGTTATTATAGTTTTTAAGATTGTTATAAAGAGCATTTCATAAAATGAAATGATTTTGTTTCTAAGTTATAGATAAGAAGGTGAAAAATACTCCATTAGTAGTACTAAAATTTCTTTTCACAGCTTGTAGCTAAGAAAATTGAAAAGCCATAATTTCATTTACTTCATAAATAAGCAATTCCAAATCCTAAAATAGTTAGATAAATGAGAAAAGATTTTTTTTTATCTCCATAATAGGTAATAAAGAAAAGCAATATAAAATATTTTATTTTTTTATCATTGTAATAGATAGTAAACAAACACTTGACAGTGTCTGCTGCAAGAAATTTCATTCTCATGTGTATACCTATCTATGATTCTCCAAGATTTCACTAAAGAAACAAAAATTTACAATGCTCTTAATTTTCATCATCTTCTAAGAAACAGATATTAGAAACTAGACTCCTTCTGTACTACAAAAGCAGTTTAAATACAAAAGATAGAAAACATTTTTTAACAATTTCAGAACTGGACAAACGAATGGCAACCTTACATGAAATACATGTATGAATATAATTAATAATTATTTTAAAAGGTTTTAAGTCTAGACTAGAAATTTATATCACACAACAAATATGTCTATATGTGTAATTGTTTTAGGAGACAACTTATTTGCCTTTTAAACCTTTGACTTTTCAGAAATTCAAAGCTGAATGTTTTACATAGGATGTTTAAAACTCCAAGGCTGCATTTGCCTGACATAACCAGTTATTAGAAAGAAGAGCTATTCTATATGATAATTCCATCCTTTTCCTTGAGAGAAATATTTGGAATAGATTATAAACAGTTACTACTATTTTCTACAGATTTTACTAGGGTTTTTTTTTAATCCTTCAAATTCTGCTTTCCTGAAAGCAGAATTTTATCATTTTCCATTTTTCTTTGCAGTTTCAGATATTGGCCTCTGTCAGAGAGTGTAGGCCAAACAAGATTAATCGTGTCTGATTTAACACAGGACCTATTTTTTATTTCCTATGGTTGCTGATAGATAATTAATTCATTTAAAGACAGAAGAAACAGAATCACAGACTCATAGAATTGTTTCAGTTGGAAGGGACACCTAAAGGTCATCTAGTCCAACTCCCCTGCAAAGAACTGGGACACCTACAGCCAGATAACGTTGCTGAGAGCCCTGTCCAGCCACACCTTGAGAGCCCTGTCCAGCCACACCTTGAGTGACTCCAGGGATGGGGCATCCACCACCTCTCTGGACAGTCTGTTTCAGTGTTTCACTACCCTTATTGTAAAAAACTTCTTCCTTATATCCAGTCTAAATCTCCACTCTTAGTTTGAAACCATTTCCCCTTATCCTATCACAACAGATCCTGGTATAGAGTCTGTCCCCTCCTTTCTTATTGCTCCTCTTTAGATACTGAAAGGCCTCTATCCAGCCACCCTGGAGGTTTCTCTTCTCCAGGCTGAACAGCCCTAGGTCCCTCAGCCTGGTCTCGTAGGGGATAGGTTCCATCCCTTGGATCATCTTTGTGGCACTCCTCTGGACGTGTTCCAACAAGTCCATGTTTCTCCTGTGCTGAGAACTTCATATCTGAATTCAGAACTCTAGGTGAGGTCTCACCAATGCATAGTAGAAGGGCAGGATCCCTTCCCTTGACCTGTTACCATGCTTCTTTTGATGCAGCCAAGGATACAGTTGGCTTTCTGGGCTGAGAGGGCACACTGCTGGCTCATGTCCAGCTTGCTATCCACCAGTACTCCCAAGTCCTTTTTGGCAGGGCTGTGCTATATCATTACATCCCCCAGGTTGTATTGTTAGAAGAGGTTGCTACAACCCAGGTGCAAGACGTTGTACTTGGCTTTGTTAAAACTCATGAGGTTTTCCTGAGTCTACTGCTTGATCCTGTTGAAGTCTCTATGGATAGCATCCTGTCCCTCACTTGTGTTGACCATACTACACATACTACACATCTGCAAAACTTGCTGAGGGTGCTCTTGAATACTGTTGATGTCATTGATGAAGATGTTAAAGATCCTCGGTCCCACTACTGATCCCTGAGGAACAACACTCATCACTGATCTCCAACTGGACGCTGAGCTACTGTCCACTACTTGCTGGGTATGATCTTGCAACCTGCTCCTTTTCCACTGAATAGTCCACCCACCCACCAAATCCATATCTTTCCAATTTGGAGAGATGGATTTTGTGGGGGGCTATGTTAAAGACCTACAGAAGTCCAGATAGATTAGATCAGTGGCTGTTCCCCGGAAAAAAAAAAAAAAAAAAAAAAAAAAAAAAAAAAAAAAAAAAAAAAAAAAAAAAAAAAAGGATTGCAACTGGACCATGTGGCAGAATTGACTAAACATACAAAAGAACCATATACAAAGACATAAAAGAGCAAAATTATTGGCCGTTACATCTTCCAGTTAACGAAAATCATAAGTGGGAAGATCAGACTACAAGGAGGTCACTGGAATACCTAAAAATCCAAGGCTAAGTTATTAGCTACTGTACTGGGCTTACATGGCAAGGTTTTGGTAAAGGAGGGTGCATGGGGGCTTCTATGAGCAGAACTCTGCGCTGCCCCACATCTGAACAGAGCCACTCCAGCTGCTCCAAGAGGGACCACCACTGCTGGAGCAGAGCTAAAAGTGAAGCCGGGTACTCTGGGAGAGCGGAGTTAGGGAAGGGAAACTGCCACGTAGACGCAATGGGGAGAGGGGTGCGAGATGTGGGAGGAACGGCCCCGCGGGCGCGGAGGTGAGCGCAGCAGGAGGCGCTGAGGGCGCACGGCAGCATCTCCGTGCAGCTCAGGATGCTGAAGCCCGCGGGCACCGCGCAGAGCTGAACTCCCCACCGTGCGGCCACGGAGGGGCCCGCGGTGCGGCGGTGGATGAGGCTCGGAGGAGGCGTGGACCGTGCCCACGGGAGCGGCCCGGCCGGAGCTGCAGACCGTGGGGAGGGGCTGTGGTGGGGCGGGAGGGCTGCGGAAGCTGCCACCCAGGGGGTGACTGTGTGGGGCAGTGCCTGAAGGGTTCCGCGTTACCGAGCCGTGTTGGGGCGGTGCTTGGAGTGTTGAAAGCCCATGTTGAAATATTTTGTGAAGGGAAGCATCCTATGGGGAAGACTGCATGCATGACCATGAAGGGGAAGCATATAACAAAGAATTATGTACTGACCACAGCTCCTCATCCCCATTTCACTGCACCACTCAGTGGGAGAAGTTAATAGAAGGTGGATGAGGAAAATGTATCGTTAGTTTACTTTTAGTTGTTTCTGCTCTAGTCTGTTAATTGAAGATGTAATTAAAGCCAGGATCCTCACATACCAGGTAGAATTTGCCTAAAATGTGACAGAGTATCAAGACATTCCTCTTTGTCTTCCTAATCTGTGTGTGCAGAGATTTCTCCAATTGTCCTTGCATTCCATAGCAATCTTTGGGACAAAAGGAGTGTTGGGAGGAAGTAAACGGTCACCCCAAGGACTAACAAGGGACCAACAGTAGACCATCACGATGCTGGAAGGATGCTAGGTGATCACCAAATATGGCTATGTTTGCTGGGTAATCATTGGAAGTGGGTCGGTTAATGAATTTGGGAATGTAATGAATATGTAATACATGTGAAAATATAATCTGTTCACGAACAATCAACTGGTGGAGCATTCTTGGAGAGTTGTCTCAATGCTACTCCTGTGCTGCCAATAAAGAATAACTTGCTTAATGGTAACAAAACTTTGCTGTTATGTTTCTATGTATAGATTTCTTTGATTCATCTGCTACCTGTATGTAAGAAATTACTTTTTTCTCTGTATGCTGAGTCTATTTGTCCCATTATGGTAAATGCTGAGTGATCTCCCCGATTTTACCTCAATCCATGAACATTTTTTCATCAGGGTTTTCTCCACCTGTTCTCAGTTCAGAGGGTGAGGGATCAGCACAGTAGACTTTCCCTAGTCATTAATGTGAAACTGCCTCAGATGTGAAACTTGACCAGAAGTGAAAAAAACACAGCATAGGCGAAAAGCAAAACACAAAAACTCTGCTGCAAAGGTTGGCTTAGATCAAGACTTGTTTGTTATACCTGATTAATGTAAACAGGGCTGGAAGTACAGAAATCAATGAGTTAACTGCAGAGTGTAGAATAGTTTTCTGAGCAATTAGCATTAATAAGTTGCAATCGTATCACTGAAAAATGTTTGGTGGCCCTGCCCATGGCAGGGGGGTTGAAACTAGATGATTTTTGAGGTCCTTTTCAACCCAGGCCATTCTATGAAATGAGAAAGTTCCATTAGAATCTAACATCTTGCATACTACATTAGTTAGATATGATAATTGGAAGTTTGGAATCAGTTGTTAAATAGAATCATAAATGAATTAATAGAGATCAAATGTCCCAAGCCATCTTGATCATTTTTTTCTGCTGCCGATACAATTGCAGAACTATGAGAATGGCATGCAGGAGGTCTGTCTGGATTTCACAAAATTTTATTTGATGCTATGTCACACCATATCCTATGGGGAAATTAAATCAAATTGGTTTGGAGAGAAATACAATTAAATGGATCAAAAGCTGTCTGTCTAACTCAGGAGAGGCTAATTATATAAATAGTAATTCCATCTAGATAAGGAAATAATGTCCAGCACTGTCCCCCATGGATGCCCTTGGGCTCTCATTTTATCCAACATCTTTATTCTGAAAATTCATGAAGGCAAGGATAAATAGATGCATTTACAACTGCTGAGCACTTATGCCCATGTTTCAGAGACCATGTATTATTATTCTAACCTTGACAAACCCAGCTGTATCCACAATGCAGGCCCTTAGGCAATAAACCTGGTGTACCCTACTGAAGATGCAGTGTAGGCAAGACGGGAATTTGTCACACCCTATGCCTCACTTTTAGTCTGAGCAAACTGTTCCATGCTTTGCTCAATATTAACTCTATGTTATAAATGACTTTACCTAAGCCACGACAGTTTTCAAAAATGCCCTAGGCACTCTTTACATTGTGACCTGAAAAAATGAGAGGCACACACAAGCATCATCCTTCTTACGCACCATTGTACATTCTTTGTCTTGTAACCCAGTCCCAACACACCAAACACACAACATTCATTGGAACAATCTCTGCCACTCATGTAGCATCTTTTAGAATAAAAAAATAAAAAAAAAAGAAAAGAAAAAAAGGGGTGAAAGGAAAAAGAAAGATTTTAGCTAACAATGACTTCACAGGCTTCTTCTAGGCACTAGACCTTTCCCTGCTGAACAGGCACTTTAGTTCTCCCACTGCTTCTTCTGATTTCTCCACTTACAAAAACATATTCAAATGATACTTTGGATCACTCCCTCCTGGCTCCCAACTGTCTATTGCCAAATGCTGATGTTTCTCTGCTGTTCCAAGTTTAGACTCTCAGCAGGAGATGATCAGTAAAATAACATTATATAATAAGATTGAGCTTCCTGTAATCCAACTTCAGGAATCACTTCTTCATTCTGTCCTTAAAATATCCCTTCCTGTAAGACTATTTAAGAAAATTTATAGTCCTGTGAGGAATTTTTATCATATCACTTAGTATTTCCTCCAGGCAGCTTCTCTTGCTCCTTATTTCAACTACTTCAGTGCTTACCAATTCTCTACCTCTCCCCTATTCTGTGTTCCTAATATTCTGGTGTAACCCTTTACACTAAAGAAGTGCAAATAAGCTGTCCCACCTGTCTTTGGGGCACTGCATTTATTTTTCTTAGAATGGAAGGGATATGTGTGGAAACAGCAGTTATGTAACTTTTAGAAATATTTAATGGAATGTTTGATTATTGGAGTGTTTCACTGCAAACATAGTTTACTTTTTCTTTTTTTTTTTTTTTTTCAAAATAATTTCTTCCGAGTGCTATAAATAGGATATAGAAGTAGAAGTTCAGTTAAATATTAAAGATATGGTATTAATTCTTGATGTTCTAAGGTAAATGTTCTAGGTACTAGGAACCCTTTCTGTGGCCTAATCCTGCTGTTTCACAGATATTAAGCAAGTGAGAACAGTTACATCTTCAGTAATAAGACAAATGTTCCCATTTGCAGTTAATGTATCACCACTGCTGTCGCAGACCATGCAAGGACAATAAAACATGCATAGCAAGGGCTGCAAATTCTGATAGCCTATCCTCATCCCAAGATTTTAAAAATAAAAATGGACGCTCTTAACAAGCTCAGTAAGTGCTATGCAAAATCTTCTAAAAGTTTTACAACGTTATTTAAGAAGTCATTCTGCCTTTCCTACATTTCCTGCTTTGTTTTTCCTTTATATTTTAAGAACAGAGACTATTTGTAAAATATTCCCCCTAAATGCAAAACATGGTTACAGTGGAATATTACAACAGAATATTGCTTTCTGGTAAATTTTCAGATTTATAAGTGCATGAGGGGTTCAGAGTTCGAACAAATGATCCTAACAGGAATAGCTCATACTTATTTGTGAGTTTGAAGCTAAACTCTGTCACAGGTCCTCCATTATTTCTCAGTTCCAAATAACTTCCTGTATGCAAATCTGAGAGATTGTGGGTTGCTGGAAACTTACAAAAGGAGTGCGTTTCTTCTTCCTTCTTTTAATTTAACAACATTTTGTGAAACTAAAAGCTAAAATTTTGCGTTCTCCAATAGTAAGATTATATTTTCTTCTCTACTTTTCTATTGCAGTTCAAAAAAAAACAAAACAAAACAACCCCCAATCCCCCAAATGCATATAAAACTTCTAAGAACCAAGCTTTCTCCCAAAAGAAACACCCCCAAAAAAAATCCAAGATGCTGAACCAAACAAACATATACAGTCACAGAACAGTATATAGTAATGTAAAAACTTTTAAGAGTAGATAAAACAAGCAGATCTGACTTGGTTGCACACAGTTGCTATGTTGTCCAGTTCTGGGCTCCCCAGTACAAAAAAGATAGGGATCTCTTAGAAAGAGTCCAGCGTAGGGCCACAAAGATGG
>JAOWBP010000001.1:83831979-83848650 GCA_028571105.1 Tragopan temminckii | reverse complement strand
GCCAATTAAAATGTATAGCAGAATGGAGAGAAACAGACTAACACTAAAACACATTCTCATCCACCTCTCTTCTTTTTCATCCCTGATTTCTCTACTTCCAGGCTTAGGTAGGTCTAAAACTAACGTTTCCCAGAGTATAAACCAGAAGTTATTGTTTAAAAGCAGTGATGCAATTATTACTTTTATTTGACTATTCTACTGATCAGATGACATTAGCTCTGAGCATGTCTAAAATGCATAGGTTGTTCACAGGTTATGGAAGATGAAGGAGAGTGAGCATTGCTTTTGAATTGCAGCAGATGGAATTGCATTTCTTACATAAATACCTGGAATTCCAGAAACAAAAAAAAAAATATTATTAGAGCAAGTCAGATGCTTACTTATAAAGGATTGTTCTGTTTAATTCCCAAGGTTGGTCATCTTGAATCACAATTTAGTCAACAATTTGCAATGGCATAAACCAATACGGTTAATAAAAACCAGAACCAAAGCCAAAATCAATCAAAATTCATTCCTAATCTTTCTCTTCTCTGTCCTTTTTTGTTAAACCACTACAAATTTCTATGGGCTCAACCATGTTAAAACCAAGAAAAAGAAAAGTGATCAATTTGAAATTGATCTTGCTAGCATCTATACCAGACTGGCATAGCAGCAAGATAAACATGAACTCTTTCTTCAGCATCACTGTCTTCAAGTTCTGTGAACCTCTACAAAAGTAGCAATGTGCTGGCACTCTTGGAAGGAGAGAGAAGAGAAGCGTGGTACCACAAGCACACTAAAAATAATTATGCATAAAGACTGAATTATTTCATTAATTAAGGCTACTTCTACAGAGGCTGGAAATGTTTCCCTTTTTAATGACATCTACATATTCTGTCTTTAAATGATACAGAGTTGAGGCAATGTAATGCACAATAATCACACTGTTATCTAAGAACTACACTGATACTTTGATAATCAATTATGGTCTGTCTGCATTGTTACAGTACGGACATCTTGTGAGATGGGAGGGCCAGAACATCATTATATCAGAAATATATAAATACTTGAAAAAATATTTTTAATATGCGTGAAATATTTGGATAAGTTCTAGATTTTAAGTCCCGAGTGATCTTTAGTAAGGATGACTAAGGATCACATTTGCAAAAGAAACTATACACTGCAACTGTGAATGCATAGAACTGTTATATTATTAGAAATCTGATCTCTAGCATGATCTGCAGTCCTGAGATAAGTACCAAGCCACATGTAGGACATCTTATGAGTATTTAATTCCTTGAACAAGGGAACAAAAATAACTGTAACAATCTCGAACAAGTTA
Source organism: Tragopan temminckii (assembly GCA_028571105.1). Taxonomy (NCBI): domain Eukaryota; kingdom Metazoa; phylum Chordata; class Aves; order Galliformes; family Phasianidae; genus Tragopan; species Tragopan temminckii. The sequence goes on along the minus strand of JAOWBP010000001.1, from coordinate 83,847,329 downwards.
CAAAATCCGTCATTCTTAGTGAACCTAATCTACACAGTAAAGGCCACTGTGTACCCTAAATGCAATGGACAGGAAAAGACTCTTCTGAATAGGGTGACTCTAATATTTGCTAGGGTCTTGTGCAAAATGAAGTATCCCTGAACAGTGTGCAGTACACAAGTTTTGCATGCAATTACGACATGAACAAAATGAATGAGACAGATATAGACAATTCTCCCTCTTTACAGTCTTTCTCCTCTTTACAATTTCCATTTGGTGTTGAAAAAATGGAGATGAAATAGTTAAAAAATTCTCAATTTCTTGTTAATAATCCCCCCATCCATCCAAAAAAAAAAAAAAAAAAAAAAAAAAAAAAAAAGAGTAGCAGAGAGTTATCATTTACCTTAAAGTACAGAACTAGGAAAAGAAGTTTTAGTACTTTCCATTCTCTTTATCACCTCCTCAATTCCTTCTTATTTGAAAAATCAATTGCTGAATACACACGAAGGATTTTTATTCCTCCCTCTTCTCCACTCCTATCAAAGGGGATGACTGAAAACTTCCTATTTAGTATGGAAGCTCCAACCAACAGATTATAAATTCTTGTAACAAGGTGTCATTACTCCTGTCCTAATTCATTTTTGCATAAAGGAATTAATGGTTCAGTGAACCAGAAAGGACAAACAGACTAGAAAAGGAACATACCAATCACTTAGAAAGGAGACCTTGATTCCATCTTCATTTTCGAAGACCTTCAGAAAACTTCAGTGAATAATATCAAGTACAGAAACAGTCTTTAACGGAAGTCTACAAGATACTCTTGTGGTGGGAACAGTAACATTTTAAAAGTATAACTAGCTTTACTAGTTAAAATAAACAGTTTATTTATCCATTGGTCTTGCCTCAAATATTATAATCTATTTTGTTTTGACTTGTTTTGTTTTGCTAAAGATTTCTAAGAATTCTAAAACACTCTCCTTCAGAATACAACAGATTAAAAAAAAAAAAAATACATAATTTTCATATTTGCACAGTTTGAAGTTATATCTGTTAAGGAGGCGTGTAGAAAGAGTTATGAATTCTTTTTTGAATAAATTCAGCAAAACTTCCAGGAGAAAGACTGTAACTTTAGTGTTGGTGAATCCAGCAAAATTTATAGAAGAACTCAAACAAAGAGAAAACTTATTTAAAGGCATCTATGTATGTGAAAACTACAGAAAGCATGTCCATCCAGCACTTAATGTGAAAAATTACTTGTGTGACTAAGGAGTAGCCCCTACTTTTGAATTTAAACTGTAAATGTTGTCTTGATTCTGGATACACACTTCTTGTTAGTGTAGTCTTGACAGCACAGATCTGTTTTCAGCATAGTGTTATCTTGTTAATTGAGAACAAAAGTGAATATATATATATATATATATATATATAAAAGCATTTTGCTGCATTTTGCAAATACTAGCATTAATTTATAAACATCTTTCTGGTTTGCTTTTCCCATCAGACACTCACTGACATGTAAAGCCATATATTCTGTTGTTTTTCCAACACAACTGATTTACACTCAAACAGCTATAGATGAGGTTTTACTCCTTAAAATTCAAATTTTTTGTATTTTTGGAAAAACAAAATTTTAAAATGAAGAAATATTTATTAATTTTGTTTTATTGAAGAGGAATAGGAGAAACTACATCAGTTACTGTACATGACATTAATTAGGGTAACCTAGGTATTTACAGGTCACCTAACTTTTGAGAAGTAGCAATGTAGCATCTTTCTGTTCTAGTGAATTCTACAATTGCTGAAGCTGAATTTTTTCGTAAATAGATCAGTTAATGAAAAGGCTAAGTTAAAAACTGTGGAAAAGAAGTTGGTAAAAGAACAGACAAACATTTTATATTTCTCATACCCTGGAATTCTCAAAGAATACTTCCACCGTTTATGGTGAACACATTCCTCGTTGTTACTTTTTGTCAAATAGAACACTGAAAAACAGTAAAATATTAGAAAAATCATAATAGAAACAAAGAAAGTTTAATCATATAGATTACTAACAATTGAGAAAAACAAGGAAACATTTTTTTGATCTCTTTCCTGAATGAATGAGCTATCATTGCTTTCAGGTCTCATGAGAATTGCCTGATCTCACAAGAGCAATCTTACCATTATTCAGTCTGTTCAAGAACAGTGTTTGTTTAGGACCTTCTGTGCGATGTAAGCAGTCTCTCACCTCCTCCTAATTTTTTTCAGAGATACATTTATATGTTTGATTTCTGGACATGTGCTGGGCAGCATGATCTAGTTGTCGCAAATTGAATAGGGGAGTTGGATCAAACAATCTTCAGAGGTCACCTCAACCAGTCTGTGATTTTCTAATCTGCAGGGACATAGCCTCTAAGGCAACAGCTGAAAAAAAGCAGACATGAGTCACAGCCTGTTTCTGAGAAATTTAAGTGTAAGTGCTCCTTATAAATTTAAAATATAAATATTTTTATAAAAATTATAAAAAAAAAAAAAAAAAAAAAAAGTACAAAGAGAATGTACATAGGAATAATAAAGAAACAATATGAGGGTATAACTATTTAAAGGCATTTTTAGCTTTCAGTATTCAAAGTACAAATACCTTTGCGATTTAGCAATTTCACAGTAGTTTACAAAAATCTACCTTATTTGTGAGTACAATGTTAATGCTTCTTTAACAATACTACTGTTAGAAAGTTTGTCAGATAAGCTGATATTCACATTTCTCCAAGGTGTTTGTAGATCCTTGATCATATATATATGGTAACAATTTCTGAAACACCGTATTTAATTATAATTTTTTAATTATCAAACACAGTAGAAATTTTAATAGTCAAACCAACTTCAAAATTAACAAAACTGAAAGAAATTGCAAAGAATGGAAAAGGAGGGATTCTGGTTACTTTTGTTTCATTTTAGAGTTATTATATGTGTTTGATACTTATATAACAGCATTCTACTACTTTTGTTATTTGAGAGCAAGGAATTAAATTCTGAATTAAGGGAGACGATGGCTGACTGTTTTCTCTGGTGTTCAATTTAGAAATCAATCTTTTAGAATACATGCTGAAATAGTAGTTTGTTTTCACATTCAGAGTGTTTATTCTCAGTATGCTTGAAGTTAAGAAGTCATTTGGTTTGTGCATCTATTATTTGCCTAGTCACTATGTTGTGCTTATTTTTAAAAACGAGGGACTTCTTCAAGTTAACTGAGAAAACTGGTTCATTGTGTGTGGACTACTAAACAGAATATCAGGTGTTAATAACAGGGTGTTCATTTCATGGCACTGAAAAGAAATCAAACATCCTTTCTGAAGGTAAGATAAAGTATGTTTCTTGTTCTTGTTACTTATTATTATGAAGCAGGACACATGCATAATCTTTATTACATTGTGAAAGCCAAGCCTCTACATCTTTTCGTTTTATTTTTGGGTGCTGCCCTCTGTTTTACAATTGCATGAATTTTCGATTTATTATATATTATTCTCAGTAAATAGCAGTCATCTCAAATGGCCACGAAAGCATCTCTGATTTCATTGTAATCTGAATAAGAACACTAGAACATAGCAAAAAGGAACAATATAAAAGCAAGATTTAGAATAACCAAGTGAGAGCTGTATGCTTTTTAACCACCTGCTTCCATATTTATTAGATCATGTGTTTGCTCCTCCTTTTCTTCTTATACATAATGTATTCTCAATAACTTGCTAATATTTTATTTCTACCTTTAAAATGAACCTCTGTACTTGACATAGTTATTTATCATGAAGTGAATGCTTCATTATTAGAAAACAGAAATGCAATAATATTACAGTGTTAGTATTTTGTACAATTTTCACTGAGAAGTTTTTAGGGTTAACCTCATTCCGGAAAATTAATCACACTTCTTTGAACATTACATTATTTCTTTGCTAACCTTTTATAATTTACACTTCTATGATGGGCTTTGGAATTGTTTATTACTTCTGTGATGGCTGTTTCACCTCTCACTGAGGAAGGAAAACATAATTATGAACACAGTTCTGCTAAAAGCAGTAGTGTAGCACCTTGAGGTTCAGTACCATGGAAATTGTAGTTTATTCCATGGAACAATACAATTCTTTCAAGCAGCAGGATTCTTTGCGTATTTGTTTCACTTCTTTTCTTTAATTAAAAATGAATGTTTCAATATTAAGGTACTGAACTGAATCTACCACGAATGTTCATGTTGAGCAGAAATCATAGAAATATTGATTAGAAATGTTGATGCCAAATCTTACTTCATATATACTTCACCTTTTTATGTGAAAGTATTATCAGAGAATTTTTTTCAAACATATTTGCACTGAGATACACTGAGCATGCATGTACTGGATGTAGCTATCCTATAGAAAAGAGAGAGAAAAAAAAAGAAGAGCACCTTATTGTTTTTCAATATTTTGAAATACATTACAATGCACCTTACAGTTGTTTTGAAATCAGATGGCGAGAAAGGAGTTGAAAATGCCAGATGGTCTGTTACTTTACTCTGAAATAGTATGTTATAAATAAAGCACTTCTAGAAGTTACTTGTCTAACCTGTTGACAGAGATTCAGTACCTTTATGGTGCTTTTCTGTCTGAGCTGTGCTGTGATGTTCCTGTTGCAATTTAATGACAGTGCATTCTGTGTTATACTGTGCTATGCTACGCTGTGCTATGCTGTGCTAAGCTATCCATCATGGACCCCTTTTATACATTCCAAGTTGTGAAGTCCTCCCTCTTCTTTTGAATTACAGTTCCGGAGTATATAATGTTCAGAGACGAATTCATGATTTTTAGAGGCAAAATTACTTTTCGTCCTCCTACTAGCCTCAGCTTTTGTCTGTAGCTGAGTCACTCAGAATTCAATATCATAGGCTAAATAAGACCATGTCTGTGCCTACCCCACAGCATTTATTTTTTTCAGAAGATACACATCAAGGTATCTGGGGATATATGTTCAGGATTGAGACATCTGTAGCCTTGTATGTGAGTTTACAAAAAATAAGTATGCCTTAGTTGAGACATGAATAGATTTAATTAAAAAAAATAGTTTAGGTTAAGTAAACTTTATAATAGTTTCATATAATTCTCATTACCTTGTACAGAAAAACAAAACAAAACAAAACAAAACAAAACAAAACTGTTACACCCTTGCAAAGAGAGTGCTAGTTAAATATAGAATGGTGTAGGTTATCAACTCAGTTTCAAAGACACATTTGGTTCCACCTTAAATTCTCATCTTAATTCTGCTCCACTTTGGATCTGTGACTAAACATTCAGACTAGTTCAGAGTGACCTGAACACAAAGCTAGATTTTTACTCTTTCATTTAAACAATTTTTAAATATATTAAATAAGTCAAAAAGATGAACAGTGCTCTCTTATACTCTAATACTGGAGCACTTTACCTGCATGAGGAAGCAACTAAAATCAACTCAGGTCATGAAATTCATCCCTCCTCCTAAAATATGGATAAAAGACTTTGTTCTAGCAAGAGTAAGTGGAGATCTCAGACATCATGCTCTGACAGTACTGACAGCAGATATTTTCAGAGAAAAGATTAGTAACCCTTGGCCATCTTACTCCCAAGGGCATGCCAGATCAAAGGAAAGAGAGAAACATCTTTCTAAGCATTTTCCATGGAAGACTTATATTTCTTATTTTCTTACCTTTGCCAAAGATAAGAAAAGATTATTTACAGTACAGAGAATCCTAAAGCCAAGATCCCAAAACACAAACAAATCACTGTTTGGATACATTGCCTGGCAAATCTCCGCTCCTCTTTCTGTAGGTCACTAACTCCAAGCGGTGAGCTCCACTTGGCAATGTATTCCTACCTAATTCTTTCAGTCAGGAGATGAATGGAAATGCACTCTGTGCTGAGACATAGGTGCAGGATTTTTATCTCCTTAGAATATCTCATAAAATCAGTTTCAGAATTCTAGATCTTCACTTTAGCAGCTTGCACAACCAACCTAAAGAATTAAATATATTTGCGTAAATCTTGATTACAGGTGAGCATATCTTTGAAGGGTATATGAAAAGATATACTGAAAACATTCACCTGTTCCACTTAGTTTTAGTCTGAATCAGGTAGGTTTGATTACCAATACAGTAACTGAGTATGAGAGCAGAAGTACTATTTATAATACTGGGAAAGTCATTTTTGAGAGAATAAATTAAATGACTATGGCAGAAGAGTTAGTTGTGTTTTGTAAAGTTACTAGTATTATGTTCAGAATCTAGGAATATTTGTCTGGAAACATATGTAACTTGTTGCAGTATCAGTAAACGAGAAGTGATTACTCAGTGATACGAGGGTAATATTTTGTTCAATAAAAAAAGCTAAGAAATTAAAGATTAATTAGTTGCTGATATAGATACATTGTCTCAAGCAGCTGTGCCTTTCCTATTTATAATTGTGACAGGACGGTAGAGAGTATAGCATAATTACAACACCTGACATTTATATGCCAGATTATTCTAAATCATTAATAAGATATTTAATTTTCTCTCCCCACCCAAACATATTCCCATCTCACCTTCTGTCTATGGCATAAGAAATAAATGATTTTATCTGAGCAAACTGCAAGAGCGAAGATATCGTGGGGATATTGTCAGTTAAGACATAATTCTCATTTTCTCTTTTAATTGGGTATCCAAATTCCATTTTCCAAGATGAGGGAAGTTTTCAATTCTTAAACCTTACAAATCAACTAAGGATTAAAAGTATCATGAGAAGTATTCTTCTGACTTCCTATTGATATTTTTTTAAATTCTGAAAATAAACTGCAGGTACTATCTTCACAGCTTCTCAATATGGCCAAACCTGTCTGTCTTAATTTAAAATGCAATTGACAATGACGTTTCAACATTGTGACTCAAAATTCTCCTTCTGTAAAAATAATACTTGCCTAAATTACAGCCCTGTGTTGTAAAATTCAGATTGTATTTTGTGCAAGTCTCGTGTCTTACACAGGAAATCACTTCCTTACTTGTATTTCCTCAAAACAAACAAATAAATAAGTAATAAATAACTTCTGAGAAATCTGTGCATCTGATATGTACAAAAGACTGTGGAAACTTGTCAAATATAAACACTGTTTCTAATTCAGTTTGTTTCAACTGAATGCAATGAAATATACCACAATACTGAAAACTGTATTTAAAGAACAAAAGCATCAAGAAGGAAATGGAGGAAAAAATCCCTTCACTGATAAAGAGGTACATTCTTTTTTACTTTATACATTTGCACAAGTTTTGTGGAGGATGTTCTAAAGCAATGGCACTTTCAGTTTCAAGCAACCTCAAGAAAGCAATAAAATAAGTAGTACAGAGAAAGGCTAGTTGTATACCAAAGTAATTGCCATAGTGTAAGCTTTGTTTCATTTGAATATATGATAGTTGTTTCAAAAGTGATCATAGTAGAAAATTACTTAATTTAGTCAGAAAATAGTGATTAAAACAAAAGCATAAAAAATGTGAGCAATATTTTAAATAATCTTATGAGGTTTGGTTCATAGAACCTCACAGTGTTAATGCACAGAGTTCCAATTTTGCGAAAGTTTGTACGTACGAGTCTTCTTTGCGAGTTTTTCTAAACTTGTTCATTTTGGATTTAGAAAACAGGTTCTTGATCATTCATACTACTTTTTTTTAAAGCTTTCAGTTTGCTGATGTCACATCTTTGTTGAGAATCTTCTTTGAAAGACACTAATCACTTACTTGACTTGTTTTGCTCACTATTTGCTTCCAAGTATAAGAAAGCAACTATCAGAAGTTTTCTATATCAAGATATATTTGTAAAGAACTATAAGATATCATATTTTTTTTTAATAAATACATTTTTACCTTCACATAATATATTACAGACAGTATTAAGTACCTTTTCCAATTTTCAGTCATCTATGGCTAATTGTTAACAAGGGACAGAAATTCCATAAGCAAGGTATCCTTTTCCCAGAAAAATAAACAAGCAAAAAGCACAAACAGAAATATAATGAACATTGTAGAAAAATACAGAAATAGAAGAAGTGTTCTTCTTTCTTTTTGGGCTATCAGACAATTTTTGTCTGATTCAAGTCAAACAGAAATACAGCAGTTTGTGTAATAGTTGACTTAGTGATAGATTCAACAATTCAACTCAACTTGATGAATTCTTCATGCAAAGGGTGTCTTCCTGGAATATCGGTCATTTATTTCAGTTGTTTTATTTCAATTTAAATATGAAGCAAAGACATGTTTATCCAAACTATCTCCAGAAATGTTGCACTGTCTGAATTCACAGCATACCAGATAAAGTACAGAATGCTTCATTTAAGAAAGAAAGTGACCATAATTGGAGTTAATAAGGTATTGCAGTTCTAATTGCACTTCTATTTCAAACCATATGATGATATGAATGAACAAGCCCTTAGAGCTTATCTTAATAAAGCTATAATAACTTCAGTAACTCTGATTTCAGATTCACAGTTATAGCAAATAAAAACAGAAAGTGAACAGTGATTAAATTTAATTAGAGACCAGTAACTATATATTTTTAGCTTATTATCTATCTTTTTATTTCACTTTCCAGGTCATGCTTATGACTTTTTTTTCTATTTGTTCTTCTCATTTTCTTAAAACTTTCTTTACAAGACAAGATGCTTATCTTTTTTTCCTTTATATTTTTTTTCCAATGATTTTCAAATTGAGATTTTTAGTATTACACTTTTATTTTTTACTCTATCAGTACCTTGTTACAAACTATAATTGGATACATTTTTTATCTAAGAGAAAATGAAATTTATGCTGAGAAAATTATCAAGGTACAGGAACATAGTCACTCATTTGCTTGAAACAGTGAGAACCGAGAAAGTTGTTATCTAACGGACTTTCAAACAATTCCAAGTTTGGAAAGAGTGTGTTTCAGCTGAACACTGAAATTTAAAAGAAAATAAAAATATATTGTTGTATTTTGCAGTCTGTATTTTTCCTACTTCCTCTATAAACTTGATCTGGCTTAACTGACCCACATCAAGTAAAAGTACTTGTTTGCTTAATTCCTTATGATCACATATCTCTATAAACATTTGTATGAATTTGCCCTTAGAATGCAATACATGTGGAACATTTCTATGTTAGTAAGAGTGGAAAATTTTAACTTAATCTATAATTGTACTCTCCTAATGAAATAAAAAGCTACATTTTGTAATAATTTTTTATCCACATGACTTTTAAATGCCACTAATAGTAATGTCTGCAGCTTCTTACAGAATATCTTCACTGAACTCTCATTTTTGAAGCAAAAATTTTGACCTTAATTACACATCCTAGAGATTCTAGATGTCTTCAGCTTCCAATGGTTTATCAATACATCATTCTCCTGATGTGAGCAAATTCCTAAGACTCATCAAATCTTTATTTAGTACAGCTATTTTTTTTAAAGAAGTTTTAAAATATGTTGTCAATATGCATTGTGTGTATTTCCCCCTCCTTTTATTTTCTAGCTTGCAGATAATAAATGAATGTAAAGAAGGCTAAGAATAAAGAATCCTTGGAGGGAGCCAAACATATCCAAATTCTATGATTCTCAAACAAACAAACAAACAAACAAAAAACAAAAACTCTCCAGGGTTGCATACACAGGGAATATTAACATTTAACCATTGCAGAACTGAGACTTTGAAGTGTAGTTATCTTTGTGGACTTTTGAAAGGGTTCATAAAAATATGCTTAGGAAAGAGGAGTAATACAGACAAGACTGCACATCAGCTGAGTTTAAATAATTTTACTTTTTTGTTGATCAAGCTTGTCAGAGCAGAGGTAAACTGATGAAAAGACAGCTTTACTCTGTTATAATCTTTAACCATAGAGATTATTTTGCATCTTATATTCACATCCCAGCAGATGGACCTCATAGAAATCCCGTATGACAAAGCAGACCACTCATTTTCCAAAATTTTCCTTTGCATTAGTCATTCACTACTTCTGAGAACACCAAGGCCTAATTAGTCTGCCTTGAGTTTACATCTGCTAAAACTTCATGTACAACTATACTCATCCAAGGGAAGAGCCATCCTTCCTAGCTCTCCTGGACCTTTCAGTACTCAAAAAAACATTATCACAAGTCACTGAACATGGCATAATAGAGCATGCTGGTCCTGGGAACTACACTAGGAATTATAAGTCACAGTAAGCATATTACTGAAAAGCCATTGCATGAATGCTTGCTTGCATTATTTGGGAGGTTTTTATTTTTGAATATCATTGCAGTTATCCACAATTTTTAAACTATAAGTAAAATGACTGTGGCTAAAATTTGTACTTACTGCAGTCAGAGTATTCTTTTTTTTATAAACAAGCATAAATTCTCAGAACAGTAAATGAAAATTACTTTCTATTAAATATTAAATAATTTTATTCGCAAAATTTCATCTCAAGTTCTCCTAAAACATAAAGAATCCATAGATAATTTCTACTAACTTGTAGAATTATATTTCACTCAGTTATGCTTTGCAGCAGTTTTAGATTTATTGATAGTATAATCAAAGCATTGACTTTTAGCCATACTTAGTCATTAACCAATTTGGAGATTAATAGATTGATGTAGAGAAATATGTGATGATTACACAGTGACTTGTTACAGATTCATCGATGACACACTAACTTACTAACAAGGTATACTAAATCAATGTATAGATATGAAACGTAGCATATATAAACTCATACACACACACACATATACACATGGGTAAACAGAAATATGTTGATCCAGTAAAATATCTCAATGACCACAGTCATTAAACAAATCTTCATCACTGAAATACATATATGAATAGGAAGATGGATAGAAAAAGAAAAAGCCAGCCTATACTTAAAATCTTCCTCTACTTGAATTTAGAGTGAATACAATACATTGGCATTCCCCATCAGGTGATAATTTAGACTGACTTCTGTGGGATGACTTCACCCTGGCCTTAGTAGATGGTTTAAGGATTTTGCAGTACCTGGTGGCATCCCAACCCAGAGAAGATGCTGGTCACAGGCCACCATGATTCAGAAATGCTCAAAGGGTCTTAGAATTTCTACTTATAGGGTTCAAGACAACTGACTTTTGTCAGGTAATGATCTATACCAGCCTCCTTGAACAATGAAATATTCTGATACTTTCCATGAGTTGCTCAAACACTAGAATTTGCGGTATTCACAAATTCTGTACTACCCTACTTGGGTCACAATCAAGGTACAGATGTACCAAGCTGTCAGGAGATGATTGATTCCACAGTAGTTTCCAAGTGATAGGAGGAGAAACAGGAGTCAGATACAATAACCAGGTGCCTTAATGCTCTGCTCTGCTACTTTTTCACAATTTACAGGCAAGTGGGGGCTAGGTACAAGAACAAGTGCTTTCATGTATTGATCCTTTGCTTTTCATCCAAGGAGAAGAATCACACAAAGCACCAAGAGTCCTAATAGAAGAGGGAAAATGAAGAGGGAGGGCAAGTTGCACCACCATACTTACCATTTGTATTAGGAAAATTTCGGCAGTTAAACCTGTGAAAAACCTGTTTAAAATTCATTTTTATCATTAAATGTATATTTTCAGTATTTGCCCCTCTAGTCAATAATACTTATTAATTAATCATAAGATCATAAAATGTTCCCTGGGAAGGACCTCTGCAGGTTGTCTAGATCAACTTCAGACAAAAAGTGGGACAGTGTCCTGCAGTAGATCAGGTCGCTTTTGCCTTTCTCTAGCTGTGCCCTGGAAAATTCCACTGGTGGAGGACCCATGACATCAGTGAGCAGCCTTTTCAGCACTGCTTTTGCACTTTGGCTGATAATCTTTTTACTAAGGCTTTTCTTAAAGTTTTCACTGCACATCTTGTCACCCTTATCCCCTTCCTTGCATGGGAGTTCATTGGTACTGCAAAGAGTTTGGCTCCATCATCTTTGTGGTTATCCTCTGAAGAACTGTAATGCTGTCAAATTAAAAAAGCCCAGCTCCCCTCATCTCTCCTCAGATCCAGTGTGTTCTAGCTACCATGTAGTAGCTTATAGCAGGGCCTTCTTAAATAAGATGTGCCCAGCTGTATGCAGCATCTCTAGTGCAGCCTTTTCACTCTTGCACACAATGGGGAGCATAACTTTCCACAAATTCTGTATTGTTGGAAATGCAGCATCAGCATTGAGACCATGTATATACAATGTAAAAATTGGAACATGTATTTGCAGTAACTGAGAAAAATTCAAATATGACTGTATGAGAACTAAGCTTGTTAAAGCAGAAATCACATCCTCTTCAGGAGAACCTATTTTGGTTCAGTAAAATAGTTATGACCAGAAGACTTATCCACTGGAGTAACTGTATTAGGCACCATGAATACTGAGTAACTAAGAAGATACAAACAAAAATCAGATTCTAATATATAAATTCAGCAGCAAATAATGTTAACCTAAAATCAATAAATAAGGATTCCATTCAGCTTTTCATTGCATTCTTTTTAGTTTATACAACTGTTTCATTCTGATTTCATAGTAGATTCTATTAATGTTATCTTCATTGTTAAAGTAGGAAGAAAATAAAACATAACTGTCAAACATATTTACGATAGAAATAATCCCAGTAATAAGAAGAATCATGAAATGAATTGAATTGAAAAAATAATAGTTATATTATACTATTTTTTGTGTCATTACCTAAAAAAGTCATTTACATAGACAATGTACAGCAAAACCAACCAAACAATGCTCGCTTGAAATTGTCCAATTTTTCTCAAAGTTAATCTCAGAATTTCAAAGAAAAGGAAGAATCCCCTTTATTCATGTCTGTCTTTTCTTCCATGGTTTATTATCTCCTCAAAATAGTTTATTTTAAAGTGACAATTTTATTTAGTCCCTATTTGCAACTTATAATCAATTGTTACAAATTATTAGTTCACTGTGCTTAAATTTAATGTTAAAATATTACCTCCAGAGAGACCAGAAAGGCAAGGCTTCTTGAAGTAACATATTGCTGCCTTGAACAGGAGGGTGGATAGTCCCTGGCAATGGAATAAAAATATTTTAATCAACTACTCATATTTCACACTAAGCTGATCCACAGGAGATGTAAGAAAAATATATTAGTTTTGGCAGATTTATATCTGAATATTAATTTCTCTGGATTTGGGGGTAAACGTTAAACATATCTTTATTTGTCATAATTCCAATGATTTCCTACCCCAAAAGAAGAACCTAAATCAAGCAAGTAAATTCAAACCAATCAGATAATAAGAATGGTAAAAATAGACTAAATATTGCAGGTATTATCAATACATGATAACAACATAATTTTCCATGGTTATGGCTTTTCTCATCATGTGAAAAGATAAGGGATAAGTATGGATAAGTTGACTAAATGTGTTCATTGGTGCTAATGTAAAATGTACTTCCTACATATACAAGCCACATCGCATTTTTCATGTTTTTATTTTTTCTATTTAATTGTCTGATCTTCATGGAGTTTTTTGTTTTCTTGCAGCTGACAAAAGGCTTCTGCAAATGTTAGAAGCAGTAATGAAGGTGAGCTTGTATTTCTTGATGTTACGCCTTTGAAAGTTTCTATTCATCAGCATGTTTGAAATATGCTACTGTAATTGAAAGTTGTTTTCATAACCTTCTTATCACCTTTGTGTAAAAATATGTGTGCTTTAGCCTAAGAAGTTACAGTAGCACTCAGTAACACTCATTTGAATTTCAGAATATTGTACAAATGTTCATAGCATACTAGGCAATCAATCTTTGCCTTTTAGGCTCACAGTTAAGAAAATGTACTATTAACAGGTATGAACTCATCTTCATTATTGTCTATTAACAGAAGACAATTTTTTGTCTTTGTCTCAACCGTTTCTATACACACAAATAATACTTTGTCAGCTTTATTTCATTTAACAGTTCTTGACAGCTGGCAACCTTTGTTGCAATATTGTACAGAGCAGAATTATACAGGCTGGATATTAATTTGCATCATGAAAGATAGTCCCTGACTCTTGAGGACAGAAGAGTAAGTCACATAAAGAACTCATTTTAGAGTGGCGAGTTCCGACTTTGCAATTGCTATAGAGGACACAAAGTAAGTACAAATAAATAGTACACAGTTGATTTTGTGTTGAGTATTTTTAGATACGATTTTTTTTGCTTCTAAATTAACTTTTTTTGTTGTTATAGAGAAGTACTTCTTTAATACTACTCTACAATGAACTTCATTTCACTTTAAAACGATGCATCTTCTGATTATTATTTTTTCCCTTTTAGGTACTGCCTCCAAACACTTCCAAAGCCTGTTTTATTTCAAGTCCAAAGCAACAAAAACATGATTATCATTTAAGCAAACAAACAGAGACTTTCTTTCATTAATACACATATATATTAATGATTACTTTGTAGGTCTTTTGATCTATCTGAATTTTGTCCAATCAAAACAGAAGCTGCCCACAGAATTTCCCATCACAAATGACAATCTCACCACTATGTTATAGCTCTAGTTGAGTTTCAGTCTTTCTAGTGAAGGTTATTAATTTTATTATTATTATTATATTTAAACATTCTGAATGGGCCTACTAACAGATTCATTCTGTTAATGTATATTTACTGATGTGGTTCTTAGTCATTCTGGATTGAAATTATCTTTGGTATTTCTCCATTGAAATGAACATAAAAATTGATGTATTCAAAATGCAAAGAACGATTTTCTGAGTTTAACTGCACAGTTTTTATTTATTTATTTTAAAAATTCATAAAGTGAATTTATGAAGAAATTCATAAAATATGAAGTGATTAAGCTGCAAGACAATGGCTTAAAACAAACAAACAAACAAAGAACTCAAAGAATATTTTTATAGGACCTGTCAGGAAATGAAATGCTCTCATTTTTGCACATGATGTGGTTTTAAAGCAACCTCTTTTCTTAGATAATACACGAGACCATATGTGTTGTCTAAGACCATGACATTCAAAGTGACATCTAATATGACTAGTGTGCTTCTTACTTCCTGTGATATTTCAAATGATGCTAGCAAGCTTGCTTTCCAGATGTCTTTGCTTTTAATATACACAGCATGGAACTGCCTTCTCACCCATCAGGACTTTGGTTATACTACTATGAAAACTACATATGTCACTGTTAGAAGTTTTGTTTGTTTGTTTCTTAGTTTGTTTAAGTAGTTTGCAAATGTCAAGTCTCAAAATGTATGGATGTCTAAATTACAATACAAGAAGAAAAATACCTTTCTTTGTTTGTTTGTTTGTTTTTTTTCTTTTTTTTCCCCATGAATCAAACTCTGTTCATTCAAAGTAGTGTAAGAATGACTTTTCTAAATTTTTCACTGGA
>JAOWBP010000001.1:83814106-83824796 GCA_028571105.1 Tragopan temminckii | reverse complement strand
AATATAAAAATTTTTTTTTTTTTTTTTTTTTTTTTTTCCCCTGACCACTGAGTATAGAAAGATTAGTACCTAAAAATTTGTGATGAAAAGAGAGATATCAAATTCTTCAAATTCATAAAAAAAAAAGATATTTTTTTTCTGATTGCATTTCCATCTGTATCGTATAGCTGATTTTCTTAAAATTCAATTTGCTGAATAGAATCTATTCCTTGTCCAAATAATCTTTTTAAATCATGTTTAGTTGTCATGTAATTTTTGGAAAGGAAATATAAATTAGAGAAATAAGAAAGATGCTTTATTTAAACCATCACAAAAATTATTTTTCTAGTAAGACTATGCATTGGAGTTTATCAAGAATGAAACCCATATGATCATGCAAAATACATTTTTTCTTTTTTATTTTATATTTGAACATGATTATGTTTTTCCTTCATCACTGAAAAAGGTTGGAACAAATCCCAAGACTGTTCCAAAATTATAGTGTCCTCCAAGAATAAATATAATGGTGTTATACATATGTCAAATAATAGTCAACATAAAAAGACCACTTAGGTGTTTTATGGTATCTTTCTATATTAAAAATACAACCACTCCCTAATGCTTGATTTTATGTTAGTTCTGACGTTAAATTTATTACTTTTTTTCTGAAATAAAACTCATTCATTCATAACTTCTAAGCCTCTGGCCAGATGTAAATCAATATTTTAATTTCTTAGAATAATCTATTATATTATTTTAGGCAACATATTTTCTTTAATAGTTACTTGTGGCTCCCAAATCCTTGCTTCACTGAAGTCCTCTTGTAAAATTAACACATTTTAATTGGTAAGGCTATAAACAGTAAGATATGATCAGAAAACTGATAGAAGACTATATATGAAAAATTTTATTTTGGTTACAGTTTTGATTTGCTTAGGGTTGAAAAATAAACTGGTATAGGATTGGCAAATTGAAAAAGATGTTGCAGAATATGTCAAGGAAGTAATGATAACTTGGGACTTTTTCCTTAATAATATTTATTAAAATATACAATAATCTGTGAAAAGAAACTAAGCAGAACATTACAGATAGTAATTAAGAAAACACAGAAAAATAAAATGGAAAAATACAATGCATTTGTCAGCTACTCAGTTTTTCTCCCTTGTCTGCATACTATCTTGAGCAGGCCAACATAAAAATAATATGTTTCACAAACTCATTATAATGCACTCAGATAAGTAAGTATTACGTGTCCTCACAAAACTTTATTGGGCACATTTCACTGAAGGTGAACAGAGAAATTCTTGTGATGTCTTCAAAAAGGAATATGTCTCATTATAAACACTGAAAGATTGAGCAAAATTGGACAAAACAATCTTTCACCTGTGGAGGAGGATTTATACGCAGAACTGTGAAACACAGAAGACAAGGTGGGGTCACATGTGTCAGGTGGACTCCTACTATCTAATCAGACTTATGTTTTTTTTCAGTTTCATAGTTTTCACAATCATAATTAATAAAAATTTAAAAAGATACATAGGGATTACAGCATCCAACTGGCATTGACTGTCAGTAGCATCAAAGCTCTTTCAAAATCTCCACGTACTCACTGTTCTGTAGCTAATGAGCAATGGCAATAAATTCACAGGCTGAGATGTCTTTTCTCTCAGTTTTAAAAGATTGTTCTTGCATATTTTATGATCTACATACATTCTTTTAGGCTTCACAGATACTGTTTCATTGAAGTTGAAGGGATCTGCCATTGTTTTATTTAAGAAAACTATATAAGTCAGGAAGACAGTGAGAACTTTCAACATTTTGTGCTTTCCAGAGCTTATTCACAGAAATAAAACTCTTATTTCCCACCGGAAAGCTGAAGTATGTTTAATGGTACTTTGTTCTTTTGTTTTCAAAGTTGTCTTGAGGACACCTTGTACTGTGACAACTCAAATCAAGTTGTATTCCTTGTGCTCTGCCAAGCAGTATTACAGAAGACAATCCAATATGACTAATGGCCTGAGAAAACGTCACAATGAGACAGAGCACAGGATATCACACAAATATGCTTTACAAAATTTTAAAAAGATTATGTGTAAAATGCACTTTTTTACAGAGCTTTACTAAAATTAGGCCTTCCTTTCTATTCACTATCAATTTTATTAACTCTGTAAAGAATAGCATGTGACTGTACTGCCAGAAAATAAGTGGTGTGTATTCAAAATTGTGTTCCTGTATTTTGTTTTTCTCTATCTCAGTAATGAAATGCTTCAGATCAACATCTTGTATGTTGACTGCATTCTCATACATTAATAACTTACCTGAAAATCCTAGAAATTAATGTAAAGATTTTTTTTTCAAATGTGTAAGAGCATAAATCTGTGATATAAACTACTGGTGAGTAGAAAAAAAGGGAAAGTTTTTCTAAATAATGTGGGACAACTTGGATCCCCATGTAAAGAAGCAGTATTATACAGATTTCAACAGCTCTTTCAATGCCTGACGTCTTGCCAATAGGCATAAGTGATACAATGGATTGTGGACTGTTCAGAAGAGTTGTACAGTATAATGTGTCACTGAATTTCCTATTGTATAGAAATAAATATTTAATTTAAATAACATAAAAATAAAAATTATATTGAATAGATGAATGATTTTCTTTTTTTCCTGGAAAGTTTGTAAGATAGATAAGTTGAAATATTTGGTAAGAAAGAAGTAATATTTTATTTTATACAATCATGCTTAAAAATTACACATAATTAATGAATCTTTTCCGGAAACTTTTAGTCTATCTTACATTTCATTCAAGAGACTCTAAATATGAGTCACAACAGTAAAATACAGGTAGGTTTCCTTCAATGAATTATAGTGTTATGCATTTATATTTATGCAGATATTTTCCCCATTTATGCTTCAGTGAAAAAGTCATGCTTAAGACAGCAGAAAATCAGCTTTACATTGAGCCTTCCCTGAGTATGTTAGCTATTGGTGGATTTAACAATATTAATCCTATGCCAGTTGTTTGAGAGAAATAACCTGTGCCGTTCCAAAGCTGAAGAGTAATTTGAGCCAGTGGAAAATTTTTTCCAAAGGGAGAAATGAAATTACAGGTCCAGTCCATTGTACTGCTTCTATATCTAATTTACGTTAACTATGTGAAATGTTTTGACCATCAGGTCTTTACTGATTTTAGAGGAGAAACATGCAACATTGTTTTAATACACTGATGAATATAAAATAATATCCAGCTGAATAGATGTTATGCTTCAGAGCTAAAAATCAATAGAACAGAATTGTTGAGTCACAATCATTAGGAGAACATGAGACACCTGTGGGCCTCAGAGTAAATAGTCTTCTAAGAAATGTCTTAAGATATCATTCCAGATTGAAAATTCCCTGGAAAAATTAAGCAATTTACCAGATCTCTGTCCTCTAAATGGTGTGAATTATGAGTTCAGGGTCCCTGAGGAAATGAGTGGCCTTTGTAGTCCAAATATCACACTATAAACTTCAGTAAGTACATCTGAAGCTGCAATGGTTTCCTGTGGGAATATTTTATATGTTTGATCTGGATACAATAACAGGAATGCAGCTAATTTTCTAAGATCAAATTCTTCAGTGAACATGTATTCTCCTTTAGTCATATGATTAACCTTAAAATTTAAGTTAAAGAGAGTGGCAATCAATACCACATCAATAGAGGTAAGGTAAGCACAAAAAACACAGAAACTTACAGTTCTCAATAGCATGCTTTTTTTTCACTGGAATATTAAAACACTATTTTTATCTCTTCACACAATAAGAAATCAATTGTTTCCTCTATGCTTCTCACACACACACACAAAAACACACTGCCCTAAAAATCTCTCTGTAAAAGTAAAAAAGATTGTTCAAGGTTATCTTTTAAAAAAATATTCAAATATGGATATAAGTCAGCTGATTTTAAAATCTTCTTAATTTAATTTCATTTTTTTTGAAGATTTGAATAGGTATTTTTTAAGGAAACCTATGACCCACAGATGAGCATCCAAACTGAGCCCATGTCTAGCTCTCTTCCTCACCGTTTTGCATATATGTTATCTTTGTTCTTATGGCAGGTTCTAAATGTTCAGTCAGTTTCTTCCTTAATGGTTTCCCAATTGTCTGGCTTTTGCAATAGTAATTAATACTTAAATTTATTCTTCTATCCAGTTCATACATGTGGCTAAAAAGATTTGGTATTTTTCGTAACATTTGTTTAGATGAAGAAAAAAAACCAAGTCACCGAATTCAACAATTTCATATAAAGGATAAAACGCACAAACTCAAAAAATAATTTGAAATTGTCAGCATGCTTTGAAATTAGACACAATCACTTCAGATTGCAGTATGAATGCATTCTAGTTAACTTTGTGGTGCATTCTGGTCAGTTATTTCTTGTAGCTTTTTCTTTGATGCTAGAATTTCTCATTTTTGTCTTGTACTTGAAAATGAAATGCTTTTATGTCAAATGGGGTAAAAAGAAAAGTAACTGAAAAGATCAGAGAGAATTAAGCACTGACAGACTTCTATTTTCATTCAATGCATTCCATTCAGTGACTTCAGAAAAGTCAAAGGCTATCAACAATAAAGCCTTCAAAACATCAGAGTTGCAAATACATTAAACAAATTTTAAAAAGCTACTGTTATTCTGGTAATTTTTTTTTTCAATAGATGTTCCACATCTGAAGTATTTTTGTGGGAAAAAAAAAAAAAAAAAAAAAAAACAAAAAAAAAAAAAAAGGAATTTATAGATATTTATGTAATTATTGTATGTTACCATTTAACCGTGAAAGCATAAATTTTTGAAGTTAATCTTTGCTACAATTCTTCAGACACAGCAAAAAAGTGTCATATTAACTAACTATACACTTTCCCTTACCTTTCAATCATCTTCTAACTGCTTTTTTGAATGAGCCTTTATAAATCATACTGTATTCTGTGATACCTACATCTGGCATGATAGTAATAAAAAGTCTATCAGAAATTAAATTACAACTGCACATCTATATTGTACATTTTACAATAGTAAATTGAAAAATATGAAGTACAAGAGTTTTCATTTCTGGTCTTTTCCATTCCACAGTATGGGTAACAATCCTTTATTTGATTGTTTATTCATTCATTACTTTATTGATTGTAAATCAAATTAAAATCATACAATTATTTTTAACTGTCTTTCAGAAATGTTTTATACCACCTCTTATCTACTTCAAACGTTTTCAACTTTTTATCTATCTGTAACAAAAAGCAAATTTTCTTAAAATGTGGCAATGACTAAACAGAATAAAGAGTGAAGTTCAATATCTTGTCTAATTGAAGATATTCTCATGTTATTTTTAATGTGTAAAATTTTCCTTTATTAGTCTATTAATTAACAGTCTCTACCAAGGGAAAAAAAATCTATTCACTTTTCTTGACAGAGAAACAATTTTTATCCACAATTTTCCAGAGAGATTTTGAGAAATTTAGGTTAAAGACGAGTGGCAGCTAAAAGATCTATAGGAAAATGTAAAATTTTATGTAAAATTTCCTGATATATTAATATATAATATTAATTTCACAAGTCATTAGCTAAATAGACATCATAGTTTTCCATTTTAAAAAATAAACATTATTAAAAATACATTTTCATCCCCTTCTTTGTGTTATCTTATTCAAGAAACTGTTGTCTCCAAAGAGAAACATTTTCTAGGCCAGTACATTGTATGTGACTTTTTTAGACTCTTAGTAGCTGTAAACAAGTGAACTTGAAGTCTGGAAGCTAAAAAGTTGGACAGCTGTTCTCTTTTCCCCACTCTGTCCAAATGCAACACACACAAAAATACTAGCTATACACATTCACTAATGGCACAATTAGAATTCTGTGTCAAATTATTAAGCCTGCAGCAGTTATAAGATAAATATGATGTGCTGTAAAATCATGAATTTATTTTTAGAATGATAGTGATCCCAATGGGCTCCTTGGCTTCATTTAAATAGTCAAAAATCATATCTTGCTGTAGTGCAACATTTGTTGTTAAAGACAAGTAGAAAGGAACGGTAAGCACTGGAGATTACCTTCTCTGCGTAAGAGCCTTTCATTTCAGAAACCTTTGAACACAAGGCAAATTTATTAATACTTGTTTAAATGTGTAAAAATCCATAGATCCATAGAATGTGTGAGTTGCTTACTTGACCCAGTGGAAGTCAAATTTGATTTTTACCTAATGTACCTAATCTTTATTATTACACATAATATTCTGTGTTTTTCTTGACAATTTTTTCTTGATGCATTTGAAGTGAACTACTTTTACAGCAAGCAATGTAATGAGATTCAGTGGAAATGTACTCGATATTTAACTATTCTTATCATTACAATGATGGTATTGTTAGATCTTTAGTACCTACAGCAGAATTTCTAGTTCCTTTGAGCCACCTCAGACTCGAAGTCAACATCACTTTGTATAAGATCCTAGGCAACATCAGGGATTGCATTTTTCTGCATAAGTATTTTCCTATAAGGTGGTTGCAGGTTTTGAAAATGCCTAGATGAATAGAAAGACTTGTATCGAGTTCTAAGGATTGGGGAATTCGTTCATGACGAAAGCACTACAGGGTGGCTGTGCAATTTTGAATAGAGACATGATGCTTTTGCTAATAGTTCACTTTCTTTTGTGCTTTTCTCCTTAGAAAACTTCACCTCATTTATTTTCCCTAAACAGTTGCTCTGAATCCTCCGTTTCTCTGTATTTCCAACACTTCTCTCCTTATAAATTGAACAAACTTCTCTCCCTAGTCCATATCCCTTTCTCCTAGCCTTGTTACTACAAGACTAGTAACAGCATTCATCTGCAGTAAAGAAGAATCAATCTAGGCATTAGGAAAAAAATAGAAAATCTCTGGAACAGTTTGCATGGAGACATTATATGGCTTTCTAGCTCTGGAGTTCTTTAAAGGTTGATGAGAAACATTAGTTAGGAATGAGTACAACTGATCACATATTTAGACAATTAAAGTAGCTGTATGCATGCTTGTATTGCATTTCAGTTCTGTTTCTTCTCATTACATTTTGCAAGCATGATGTAACATTGCATAGGTTGCTTGCAAAGTTAGTAGTGTGAACAAACCGTAATCAATCTTATGTTCATGCTTACAGATTGAGTCCCCAGGAAGACGTGGAATATTTTGAAGGTAATACACTCCAGTGCAGAAAAAAATAATATAAAAAAAAATCTGCAATGCTTTTGAGCCAACTCCCGATTTATATCAAATTTCTCTACTACACTTCTTATTGAAAATATATTTTTTCCTCACTAAATCTTTCTTAAATCTCTCTGTGTATTCTCACTCTTTCTCCCATGTGTCTACATGCTACAGGGACTACATACCAGTTGCTGGCAAGACCAGCATGTGTGCAAGTGAAAATTGTACCAGCAAATGGATTCACACAGGGGGTCTATCGGAGGTAGGTACTTCCAGCCTATGGTGCCAACTGCTGGGGTGAATGGGGATCCAGCATCAACTTCTAGAGCCAGGGGGGTTTTCTACCCTTGTCCATGGAGTGGGAGCAGCATGCGCATCCAAATCAGATACTGGGGGTGACAGGCATGAGTGAGGCATGCACAAGTTCCACAGGATCTTAAGCCAGTGTGGCTGTAGGAGGCAGCTGTGCTCGGACCATCAGTTAACAGTATCCACCCATATACATTCAAAGAAAGCTTATTCCAGCCTTTCTACAAGTTCAGAGAGCACAAAAGTGAAAAGAGAATAAATAAATAAATAAATCAAAGACCATTTCTATCCATAAGAAAATAATAATAGACTTCAATTAGCTGTTCAAAACATTATTTATCCTCAGTTATCACTGATCCTATTCATGCAGCTAATGTTTAATTAGGAAACTATATACATATTAGTACAAGAAAATACAAGTTCAAGTCTATATATGGCAAAAATTCTCTAAGACTTTCACTTAACTGCTGTATTCACAGTCATTTCTGTTAAGATCAAGTTTCCTTAGCATATTATGATTCCAACACAAAGTCTCTGATATTGCACAACCAAATAAGTACGAATGATCCTTTTGTGTGTGTGTGTGTGTGTGTTAACTTATTTTTCTAAAGCATAGGGTGCATTATTCCATTCTTCATAGTTTAACTACATAATTTCTGACTGCGTAGATAAGCACACACCATCACTATTTAAATAAGGGGATAATTTTAGTGGTGTCTGAGAACTCATTATTATTAGACTTTCACAACATAAAGCCAATTTTTGCCAAGCAGGATTACATTTCTTTTGATGTTCTTTTTGAGTACTGGCAGTTTCTGTTGGTGCAACAGAAAATCTCTTAGTTTTCAGTTGGAAAACAGTATTTGTTTCCTTTCAAAATGGGAGGTGCCTTTGTAGATAAATCTATTTTCAGTAAGGTCCTTTTCATTCAACTATTCAGTCTAGAAAACAGCTGTATAAAGAACTTGCTAGCTGTCCTGCTAGCTGCACACTTACCCCACAAACCCTTGCAACATGCTTACTAGCTTTGTACCCACCAAACGCTACATCTAGATAAAAGGAAATGAAGAAAACACTCAGGTAACTGGAGGGCAAGAAAGAATTGCAGCGGGGCTCTTCCACAGAATCACAGTTTATCTCTCTCCTAGCCTGTGGTCTTTCCTCTTGCTTGGTTGCAACTTTTTACATGTCAGTGAAATTAATAGGACAGGAAAATAAAACTAGCTTATTGTATTAACTTAATGATAAAGCTAGAGCAATTTGAAGTTTTAGAAACTTTCCTGTATCTGTGTACTTATACATATTTATAAACACACACACTTGAAAGCTACATGAAAGTCCTATACTTCTTGTGCCAAGGCAAACACTGAAATTATAACTCATGCAAAAAAAAAAAAAAAACAAGCAGTTGAACATGCTTTTTTTTTATTTCTAAGTTATGATTTTTCATGATTCTTCCCCTCCAAACTTCAAATGCATTTGTTAGGATGTTTCAAAGGAAAGCTAGGATTTCTTCAGAGAAAAATACATGCACAATTTTGATATTATTTTTAAAAATCTGTATTGAATATTGCAGTTAGTTTTCCCATATATGCTTAAAGTTGTAACATATGCTTATTATAATTTCATTGAATTTTCCAGTTTCACGCTTCCAAAAGGGCAGCCCCTAAATCACAGAATCATAGAATAGGTTAGGTGGGAAGGGACCTCAAAGATCATCTAGTTCCATGTCGCCTGTCACATGCAGTGATTTCAACCACTAGATCAGTGTTAAGAAACAATGCTTTAAAACAATTTTCTGTTGTTCAGCTCTAATCAGTCTGTCCTCTTTTGAGGCTGCCAGCATGGGCGTCACCGGAATGAGTTTATTCACAACCAAAGCACTATGTACACTGAGGAAAGTGAAGCCTGTCCTCATCAGAACTGTACTGTGCGCTAACTCATTCTAAATTTCACATCTTCCCTGTACAACCCACAGCAGCACCAAGCACCAAACTCAGCCCCAAAGCACACCAGCAAGATTCTGGCAGGACCAGAAGTACTCAGCACTTGTAGCCTTCAGGCAAAGACAACTGCATCAACAGCAAGTAAAAAGGAATTAGATCCACTGCTGGTCTCACCTATCTCTGTTCACAGGAGAAGACTCAATGGAAGCATTAAACTATCATGTGTTTTGGCATCAAGTCTTACGCTGATGAACGTGATGTCTTTATCAAACAGATTTTAACATTTAATCTAACTCCTGTTACTAACACCTATTGAGGAGTCTACAGTATGTACTTTTCTGAGTGCAAAACTTGTCCATTTGTTTCACACTGCTAACCTTTACGTTATTAGTAACTGCTTCATCAGGAATAGAATTGTTTCTTCACTGAAAGATTCCATTGTGGAATAAGTGAGAATCTTCAGAAGATGCTTTCTCAGTTCCTATTCACTGCCAGTGATTGAAACTCCTTGTAGCTTCATTTTATAGGTTCCCTGAATAGGATAAAATAGCACAAATAGATGACCTTCCCTTGTATGGCATGATCTGGTGCTTTTTAAATGATTTATTTACTTTTTTTTTTTTTTTTTTTTTTTTCTTGCTGCATGCATTTAGTACCCTCAAGAAAAGTATATCCTTTGTTTGTAACATTTATTATTTCTATTTGTCCTTGGTCGCTATGAAAATTCTTCTGTAGCATTTTCAGCAACATGCCTATCAGTGTGCCCTTCACATTAGCAAAGCTACTTTGGACACTCCTTTAGACACTTCCCAATCTTCTTCCCAGCATCATGAATTCTTTTGATTACTAAATGAAACTAACATGATTGCTCAAAATCTGTGTGTAAAGAATTGTATTCACCACCTATTACAACAATTTATCTTTGAACATATGTTACTACATCATTTTTATGGCATCAATTAAGATTTAGCATCACTCATTTTTCCACTTTTGACCTCAGTAAGTGATTTCAGCTACTGCATTTGTCTATCTAAACTTGTATGTTTCATCATTCCATCATATGCTGAACTTCAGAGATTTCAGTGAAATTCTATGTCAATCTATCAACTGAAAAAAAAAATCAAAAACACACAAAGACAACAACAAAAACACCACACACAAGGAAAACAAAAACCCAACAATCACAGAATCACAGAATCACAGAATGGCCAGGGTTGGAAGGGACCACAAGGATCATAAATCTCCAACCCCCTGCC
>JAOWBP010000001.1:83792953-83814006 GCA_028571105.1 Tragopan temminckii | reverse complement strand
GCCACCAGCCTCGCCATTTAATCCTAGTCTAGTTAATACTAGACCAGGCTGCCCAGGGCCCCATCCAATCTGGCCTTAAAATATTTTAATTTTGCTAAAACTTTTTAATTTATGCTTAGACTGTAATTTGAGAATGCTTTCTTTCTTTTCAGTTGAAAATCATTCATCACTGTAGTTAATATTTTATAAAGGCTTCCTTTCTCAAAATGTTACTTTTTAGTAGGAGAATAATCATTTTAACCTAAAAGTCTAAGCTGTTTTATTCTTGAATTTGGTTGGAAGGTTCAAGAGTTCTAATAGTATCCGTTTATGTGTATAAACCAGTAGCATATTATTCAGGTATTTAGAAAAGATTCCTCAGAAGTGCTTTAAGATTATAAATGTATTTTTCATGAAGAAAATAACATGAGAATCAATCTAGACATCTACTGCAGTGGCATTATCACATTGCGTGCCAACTAATGATTCTACCAAATGTGAAACATAAGATATAACATAATTTCTAGTGACATTCATAATTGTTTTTATGAAGATAGTTTAGCTACTTGAGCAGAGTGGAAATAATTTGTAAAGATATTTTATTTAAAAAAAATAATAATTTTTCTCTATATAAATATTTTCCATTGATCTTTTCCAATCCTTTTTTTTTTTTTTTTTTATCAGTGCAACAGACTGAAGGGTTCATTCAAGTTTAACATAGTATCTGGGTATTACAACTCAGTTTTTCTGTTTAAAAGGAAAACGCAGTCGTATAGGTTGATGTCCAAATGCTTTGCACCGCTGTAATCAAGAAGTAGCAATATCAGAAGCATGAATTTTTGTGAAGATTTATTACCAACCAGTCATCACCAGCAAGTGATAAAGTTCCTGTAAATCTGGTAAGTCAATCAAATCTCAAATATCATTTTGTCAAGATGGGAGATTTCAACTTAACTGTAGTAGGGAAGGGAGGATGACCTAGCCTAACTGGTCTTTCAGCTTTTCACTCAGACAAAATGCATTTTTGCATTCTTTTTCCACTTCACTGTACTTCCTCTGGCTAAAACATAAAGTTAGAAGAAACCCATGAATAACAATTTTACACAGCTGTAACATTATACAATACATTGACTGCTTTGATGCTTGAAACTTATCCGGTGAAAAAGTAAGTTGCAGAATTGTTAGCAAGGTCAAAACTGACTCCCTGACTTTCTCCCAGTAGTGAGAACAAAGGCTGTGGTAGTGAGGAGGATAACCTACACCCTTCAAGTATTAACTACTCTGTGTGTTGGAGGCACCAAAAACAAAAGAGAGGCAAAATTGTGAAGAGACATGTTTTGTTTATCTAGGATCAAAATGACATCTGTACTAAACTTACTACTGAAGTAGCAAATTATATAAGACTTCAAGTGCCTTAACTTCAAGTAGTAACAAGCTGGAAAGAGCAAAAGAAAAATCTTGGCTGGCAGTGTTGAACTGAGCTTTCACTAATCTAAACGTATTAGTTAGATGAGAAAAACAAGTCATCCTGCACCTTACTGTAGGCTGCTTTAGTTTTCTAGCTCAGTAGCAGAGTATACGGAGTCAAGTGTCAAATCTGTAGCACACAGCTTGCCCTTGATTGAAAAAACACTGACAATAGCAAATATGGGAGGGTTTTAGTTGCTTACATTGAAGGCTGTTATAAAAGTTTTGATAACTTCTCCTTACAATAGTGTATTTATTACTAACATTTTAAAAAGAGATACCATTAAAATGACAGGTATATATTTATATTTGATTTAATCCATTTTGGAATCATGACTGTTCTAATTTAGAATTTTTTTTTTATATTTTTTTCTTTTTTAAACTTTTATGTTTAAAAATGACAACTATTAGTTGTCATTTATTTATGGATTCTTTAACTTTATTTATTTGTTTATCTTCGGTTCATTTTTCTTGAGATAATGAACAGATATATATATAATAATGAACAGAAATGCAGAACTGCAGACAGTTAAAAGGCTTAACTCACTCTAAGAACTATTAAGTATTGGAAACTTAAATTCATATTATTACAGAGGTAATCCATTGTCTGATAAATATGGCATTAGAAAAAAAAGTGTAATCTGTATCTTTAAAGACAAAATCAGTGGCATAGAATCAGTTAAAATGTATCTGTGGGTATCTCATGGCAGCAATCAAAATATGTGTATTAACTTAGAAGTTCCCTTTTAGTACAAATTTGCTCAAGTCAGGATAAAAAGGGTACTATTAGAAGGAAGACACACCTATAACAATAGAATAATAGAATCATAGAATTATTCAGGTTGGAAAAAACCTTAGTGAACATCGAGTCCAACCACAACCTAACCATACTACCCTAACTCTAACAACCCGCCACTAACTCATGTCCCTGAGCACCACATCCAAACAGTTTTTAAACACATTCAGTGATAGTTAATAAACCACCTCCCTGGGGAGTCTATTCCAGTGCTTAACAATCCTTTCTGTAAAGAAGTATTTCCTAATATACAACCTAAACTACTCCTGGCACAACTTGCGGCCATTTCCCCCTGTCCTGTCACCTGTCACCAGTGAGAAGAGACCAACCTTGCTCTCTCTGTAAGCACCTTTCAGGTATTTGAAGAGAGCAATCTATTTCCTGTCTACCTAAGTATTAAAAGTAACAGCTATATGTATGCACAAGTGTGTGTGTATAAATAATACAAGTGTTACATGCTGGAGAAAACTTATAACGTATTTGAGATAAGATTGCAATTGTTTTCTGACTTTTACAATGATAATAATCACTTTCTGAAATCAGATGCATAGTTTAGGTGTGTGGTAACTCTTTTGCTTAATTTCATTATAATTAAGGAAAAAAAAAAAGAAAATAAAAAAATGGAAAAAAATTATCTTAAACACCTTCACTGATGCCTATAAAAAGAACAACAACTGGAAAAGAGGCTGTTACAACAACTTGGTTCACTGAGCTAGTGTTTAAGATCCTCTACTCCAATAAATTATAATGCACTGTTTTCAGGTCAGTTGTTTCTGTGCTAAATAAATCAAATTTTGTGAAACATGATAAGTCTTAAGAGTCAGTAAAACAGCTCTAGGAAATATATACATGCACAGATGGATTAAAAACTGTAACACCACCAAAACAGTAAGAGTATATTGTGCTTGCAGTTGTGAAAACTACTTCAAATCTGTAGCAACTACTGCTAGTAGTTATTTCAAAGTTCTGTATGAGCATTATCTTATGAGTCTGAATACTGTGTTTTTCAGTCTTAGGATATGTCAGAAGCAGAAATTTAGTAAGCAAACATTTGCCTCTGACCCAAATGATCACTATCAGCATCGACAAATAAGAAAAAAGAGGTATGATAAAGCAAAACCTTAAACAGGCTGGATGGCCTGTAATCCAAAAATACGTATTTCTCTTCATGGACTCCAAACTGCACTAGCATAAGGCACTCAGAAGCAGATCTTTAAAATGAATGACATGATTCTCACTCTTATTTTTGCTTTATTTTATTGCTGAAATACAGCTAGAGAGGGCAATGCTACAGACTCCCTCACACACGGATCACTGGCTGCTTCAGCTGACTGGGCTTTTTAAAACTGTTGTCTGTCTAAACAGATCTTAGAACTTTCAGGTTTGGCTCTCAAATTTCCTCCAGATTCATGGGACACAAATTGTACCTTCAGCACTAGAGGCCAGTGCTACTCAAAAGTGTATAATAACTACTAGGACAAATGTCTTAAAAGAGCTTCATTTCCTCATAAATGTCTTAAAAGAGCTTCACTTCCTCTTAAAGGTGTCTTGTTTATAAGGGGGTAATTAATGATGAGCATTTGATTGTGAGACTGGATTTCAAATGAAATGACTGCGAGCGTGCTGCCTTGTAATACATCTCCTGGATGACTACAATATTTAACTAACAAGTGAAACTGGTTCAGATTTTCTTTGAACTTCTCTCAGAGGAGAGAATTGAATTATGGTCTTATATTCTTTGTTACTACTGCAGGCCCTCAGTGTTGCACACATAGATCATAGAATCATAGAATGACTTATGTTGAAAGGGACAATAAAGTCCATCTAGTTCCAACCCCCTTCCATGGGTGGGGCTGCAACCTGCCAAATCAGGCTGCCCAGGGCCCCATCCAACCTGGCCTTGTGTGCCTCCAGGGATGGGGCACCACAGCTTCTCTGGGTAGCCTGTGCCAGTGCCTCACAGTCCTCTTAGTAAAAAATTTCTTCCTTACATCTAATAATATTCTACCCTCATTTAATTTAAAGTTATTCCCCCTTGTTCTGTTACTATCACACTGAAAAAATAAGTGCCCTTCTTGCTTGTAAGCTCAAGTACTGTCAGGCTGCAATGGAGTCTCCCTGGAACCTTCTCTTCCTCAAACTAAACAAGCCAACTCCCTCAACTTTTCTTCATGAGATGTGCTCCAGCCCTTTGAATATCTTTGTCTTCCTGTTCTGTACCCAATCCCACAGCTCTGCATTCTTCCTGTACTGGGGACCACAGGCCTGGATGCAGTACTCCAGATGAGGACACACAGGGGCAGAGTAGAAGGGGACAATCCTCTTCCTCTCCCTGCTGGCCACTTCTCTTTTGATGCAGCCCAGGATACTGTTGGACTTCTTAGCTGCAAGTACACACTGCTGGCTCGTATCCAGCTTTTTGTCCACCAGGTTCCCCAAATCCTTCTCTGCAGGATTGCTCTCAATTAGTTCTCCCAGTCTGTACTCGTATCTGAGATTGCCTCACTCCAAGTGTAACACTTTGCGTTTGGCCTTGTTGAACCTTATTAGATTCTCATGTACCCACCTTTTGAGCACGTCCATGTCGTGGCTCGATAACTACATCAGCCAGTTCTTTCAGGACACTGAGATACATTTCATGTGGCCCCATAGACTTGTACACGTTTAATCCCATGAGTTGGTCTTAAGCTTGCTCCATGCTTTCACTGGGAGGGATTTTGATCCCCCAAACGCCTTTTAGAAGTTCAGAGACATGAGAGATGTGAGAAGGCTGACTGGCCATGAAGGGGGTACTTGTTAAGTACTTCAGCCTTTTCCATGTCTGAGGAGGCCTGCTCTTCCTTTTCATTTATCAGAGGAGAATACACTCTCCTTTGCCTGTCTCTTTTGCTCAGTGTATCTAAAGAATCCCTTCTTGTTGTTTTTCACATCTCTTGCAAAGTTCGATTCCATCTGCGCCTTGGCTTTATTGACTCCACCCCTGCACAAAAGGATAGAAAATGGGCTTGGCTGTGTCAGAGTCCTCATTGGATATGCCTTTCAGGAATCTTATGCACTATCAGAAATTTAGATACAGCCATAGGTTACTGTGGAATGACAGTTATGCTTTGATTCTGAAGATTCAAATATGATACTTTCATGACTAAGATGATATTTTGATCTCAGTTATCAGCTTCTATAGTTTGTTGGATTGACATGGACAAAGTAGTCTCAATACAGGGAATTTCAGTTAATTTCCTTTATAAGCTTTTAATTATTGATTTATTATCCTTAATTATTTTGGATATTGAGGGGGGAAAAACAGATTTAAAAAAAAGGACAACAAATATTAGACAAACACAGGGAAACAACTTTCTTTCATCTTTCTCAGGTTCAACTTTTGTTCAGTACCTCCTTCCTCTTTAGTAATATCAACTTCTCTTGTTTCTTCCAAGGTTAAATGCATTCCTTCCCAATCTCTTTTATTAGGCATCTGGGAGAGTAGGCTATTGAGATTAGTACTTTTTTACTTTTGACATTCTCTACTTTTTACTCATTTTCCTTTGCTGCTTTATGTTCCTCACTTGTTTCCTCTGCAACAACATGGGCAACAGTCCTTTAGGGCCCTCCTCATCCCTTTATGGCCTACTGTCCTTTCCAGAGCATCCCTGCCCTGGTGTGGTCTTCACAGGCCACACATTGTGGTATCCTCATTCTAGCACACACTCCTTGATCCACAGTCCCTTTAGGGTCATTCCTGTCCACTTGTGGTATTCTCCATACTCCAAGGTCTCTCAGGGGTATTTTCTCTCTCATGGAGCCTCTCCTTTCAGAAATGTCTCTTTATATGTCTTCATTTCTCCTTCCTCTTTCTCACAATCATGTCCTTGAATACTTCCTCAGGTGTCTCCTTGTCATAGCTGCTGTCCTTCCTTAAACACACTTGAGTTGCAATACCATGAGATGCTGTGCCTGCTGCAGTCCTGGGGCCCAGTGGTCTGTTTCCATTGCATGCAAAGATCAAAGCAGATCATAGTCTCCCCTCTCAGACAACAGATGAGCTTCAATGTTGCCAGGTATGCCTGAAACTTCAAAGACAAGCAAATAGATTTCATTTTGATAGGGTTTATTTTTGTTGTTGTTGTTTGTTTTTAGAAGGAAAAGGAGAGAAGATAGTTTGTATTTATTGGGGTAATTACACATTCTTTATTGGGGTAACTACATATTCTTATCTGTTTGCTTGCTTGTCTTTTAAAATTCAATTCCTTTCCTTTTCTGAAAAGAAATTAGTCTTCCTAGCTTAGACTGTACTATAAATTGGACCAATCTAATTTTCCAGAAATTTCTACAGACACAGTGGCATCATTATTACTAAATGTACATAACCTGCAATTTTGACTTAGAAATTTAATTAACTGTTCCTTAAAAACAGTTACCTGGTGCAAACTTTTTGGCTTATGTCTGAAATAAATTTGGAAGTGTTTGAATTCTCTGCACTGTATGCTGAAACTTTATTCTCCAGTGAGTGTTTCTTCTGATAATTCTTTTGAAAGAGAATTAATGCATAGCAAACAAGGGAAACAACATATTTTACATGACTGACTGAAAGAGCTAGGCTTGTTTAGGCTAGGAAAACGTAAGATAAGAGTGTAGATGATTGTTTTCTCTAAGTACATCTGGGAACAAACACAGGGAAGAAGGAAGAGCTATTAAAAATAGAAGACAGTATCAGTGCTAGAACAAAAGTATGTAATTTGGCCTGAAAATTGCACTGTAAATTAGAAGATTTCAAACCACCAGAAAATGAAGTTGTAAATCAGTGCCTAAAAGGAATAGCAAAATCTGTGGACATGGACTAGTCCTAATAAAAGAAGTAAGTATGTGAACAAGATTATGCTGTGAATTACCTACAACAGCAGATGATTGAACTCAGTGAAAGAAAATCCTTACATTTCTTTTTTTGTTTGTTTGTTTGTTTTCCTGTCTTAAGGCTGGAAAAAAATTGTTGAGAGCAAACTGACCAGTCATAATCTGTTTGCAATGTAAATGCATTTTTCCTCCAAAACACTGCGCTATGAAATAGCTCTCAACAAGAGAAAATGAGTCTTCACCTCAGTTAATGGCAGTGTAGTTCATCTTGGACATGGAAGACATTAGCCATTATTATATAGCACCCACTGGTAGTTCTTGCATTTCTTTCAACACGAAGAGAAAGGTAGATGTTTATTCCAGAGTTGTTCTTAATTTATCTGTATATGGTTTAACTCTTGAATCCCTTTGATGCAGAAAAGTGTTCTGATTTCTTGTAAGCATACAAATCAAATTACTTATGTCAATGCAAGGTATATTATTCATTATTTGGCACTTCTTTTGTAATAATGCACAAACATCATGGGCACTGGCTGATCTGGAAGAGCAATTTCGAAGTGCAATTAGTCTTAAAACTGAGCCAATTATATATTAGAATACATCATAGGTATCCATTCAGTTTCAGAGAGCTTCTGTAAGTACACAATATTCTGTTTTGTAAGTGTCTTAAAATGCCATTTGACAAGCTGTTTGTGATTTTGCTAATGGCATTTGCTTCACCTGTTTAAAATGTCAATATTCTCAGGGGGGGAAAAAAAAAACACAAAAAACAAACAAACAAAAAAAAAGCAGCAAATCAAGCCAAACAAACAAGCAAACAAACACAGCTGCCTATAAACTTTCAGTCCTCAATAAAATGAAAGAATTTCAAAAGTAAATCAAAGACTTATACTCTTTGCCATGACCTCACTTACTCTTCCTCTACCTCCCTCCACTTAACAATCTGCACAATTGGTGAGACTTCATGCAAGATGATGGCTCCTGTTGCCTGGCAGCTTTTCTGAAAGCTAAATTCTCAGCTATAGATAGGCCTATATTCAGTGGTTCCAAAATTTATACAAATGAGTAGTTGATAATGAGAAGACCAGAGAAAGGCCTGTCATCAAGTCAAGGTAAATGTATATCCTTTCTGTTGCACTACAGAGAATGAGTTAGAAGAGCTGCATGTTACATTGTCTATTCAACAGTGCAATTCACTCCTCAGAAATACGTGATTCTTGCTAAAAGGTGAGAAGTTGCTACCAACTGAACATCAACGATTCTTGATACTGACCCACGGATAACCTCCTCTGAGTGCCCGCTGAGTTTTTTAGTCTGCATTCTACATTTGCAGAATTACATTTCATTAGATATATTTACAATAACATGTTGGTATTTGCTTGACTTAAAAAGAAGCCACTGCAGTTATTTCAGGTGTATGTATCACATATGCAAGTGTAAACAAAAATTTTCATTAACATTTAATTTCCCCTTGAAAGTAATAGGTTATCTTATTTATTAATCTACTACCATACCATTGAACTGTAATAGAGGAAAAAATTGAGATTTAGACAAAAAATCGTAGAGGCTGTAAAAATATTAAAACCAGGAACAATGTCTGATCTTTTGTAATTTTTTGATGTGATATTTTTGGAAGTGTTTAAAACAGTATAGCTCCTAGTTTAAGCCACTGTAAGGTCTTCAGAGTTCAACTTGATCCTCTTTAACAGAGTGTCAAGATATTTTATAAGTATAGACATCAAGTTATAATTTATAATATCATGAGAACAGTGAATATGTTTTTTGTTTGTTTGTTTGTTTTTCCTATATTTTGGAGATCTTCTTGACAAAAAGACAAGAAAATTATGAATTAATACATTATTTTTCCATAGATCTATTCTTTCACAGAGACCAAGGGAAAAAACATACCACAAAACCTTTTTATGTTTCTTCATGTCTCCATTGTTTTGTTTTTATTTTTGTTCTTCCATTAACTCTGAAATTAAATAATTACTTACTGCATTTTCAAACCTTTTTTTTTTTTTTTTTTTTTTAACATTCTGGAACATTTTTTACATATTTTCTTTATGATCTGGCTAGATACGCTTCAAAAAATGAAGAAAAAGACAAATCAATTTCTGTATTTTCATGTGTTGCACTCATTGTGTTGATGCTAGAAGCTAAGTAAAAAAAAATAAAAATAAAAATTGTGG
Organism: Tragopan temminckii; assembly: GCA_028571105.1. Taxonomy (NCBI): domain Eukaryota; kingdom Metazoa; phylum Chordata; class Aves; order Galliformes; family Phasianidae; genus Tragopan; species Tragopan temminckii. The sequence continues at coordinate 83,804,724 of JAOWBP010000001.1, read as the reverse complement.
CCATATCATGAAATGTTCAGAAGTTTATCTGTTTTTCAGTAGAAAGTTTTCTCATTGCTGATTTTTTACTTTCATTGTATACAATGCAAATTTTACAATTCTTGACTAAAAAGGAAAGAAGAAAAAACTAGTAAACACATTATTTGCTGCACTACTTGTTTTCTTACAGCAGTTCTTTCAACAACATCAAGATTCTCATCAAAAGAGATCATTTGGATACCTGTGTAAATAAAGAATCTAGCTCAAGACAGTACCTAGGCATATTTTGTCCCAAGCTAGAGTGGTTGTACACACAGCAGCAGAAAATTTGTCTTTAAAAGAGAATAGTCCTTATTCTTTGAGATAACATGAACTTTGTATCTAGAAATTATCAGTCAGAGCCACTGGTAAGTATGGGTTCATCCACGGCTCACAACACTAAAGTTTGCACTGTGGAAAGGTATTAAGAAAATCGTTCTCCACTCTAGAACAAAACAAAGTGCTGATATAAAAGAGTTTCTAAAAGTAGAAAAACAGTATAGCTGATAGAAAGGGAATGCAAGTTTGTGACTCCTAATTACTCTATTTTTACAGAGTCTTTCTGTCCTCGTAGCCTTGCTCTGCAAGTCTACTAGAAGTTATCGGCTCATATTACTCACTAATGTCAGTATAAAACAAAGCATAATGTCATTTTAGGACTATCAAATCATACCTAGTGAGATTTACTGCTGGGATCTGAGGTCTGTTTCATCCTAACTTCAAAACCTTCCCCTCCTATGTAGGTCCATCTATGACACAAATAAAATACTGACTCATACTCATCCTGATTTAAAGTTCATTTAAGTCTATGGGGATTGTTCCACCAACATTAATGGGCTTTGTACTGGGCCCTTTTAACACACTATTAAGATCCTAAGTTAAGTCTCCAGATAGTACTCCAAGATCCTTTAAAGGGCACGACAAGCAGTCTCACCAAGTGAGTGGTACATGCACTATTCCCTTCTGATGTAACTACCTTTCTGAAATATGTTTCTACCAATGACTTTTCTACCTGCTAGATCAGCAACACTCTGTGCTGACTTAAATGACAGAACGATTTACTGCACATACCTGGCATCTTGCAAGGTAACATGATGAGAATTCACATTGATTTTGTTACAACAATAGGAAAGAGATTGTAAAATAATTTCTAAGTTGTGGGCAAAATTAAGCATTTGTCTTCCTGTTACTACAGCATTTTCTTGTCTCTTAGTCAAAAAAAAAAAAAAAAAGTATAGTTAGGGATAAATCTGATTTAAATTATGTCTGCATGTTTTAATATAAATAAAGAGATAGATTAGATAGAGGAATAATATTTTTAGAGTCCTATTTCACTGTAAAACATGATTTTGTGAGTTGTATAATGAAAGTGATAAATTCAACAATCAGTTGAAACACAAAGGTAAAAATAACTTTATTATATATGGTAGATAATGAGGAAAAAGTATCATTTCAAAAAGTCCCATAATCACTGAAAATCATAGTTAAGCAGTATGTCTATGAGACACAACACAAATTCAAAAAGCAGATTGCTGCCAATGATTTACATTGTTCTACTGCACCATGGTACATCTAGTGAGAAACATTAAGAAAAGAATGATGTCTGAAGAAAATAGAAAATTATAAGTCCATAGGCCACAGGTAAGGCACACAAGGCCACATTCTCTCAGCAACAGAGGAGGTAAGCTTGTTAACTTGCTAACAAGGTTAACTTGTGTAATAATGTCTAACAAAGAAACAAAATTCCTACAGCTGGAAAGCATTAATTATCTCATCAATAAAATTGTAAAAAATAAAAAGTACTTACGAGCAAGCAAAAGCCAACAAAGACTGAAATGCACTTATCATATAACACATTTTGACACTTTCAAGAAAAGACAGAAAAGCTGCACTGTGAACAAAATAAAGATCTGGGAAAATTCTAGCAGAGGAAAATTAAAAAGGAAAGAAGGGGGAAAGAAATGTAATTGATGTCTTGTTATCAACTCAGTCCACCTACCTACTTATAAGGCTCAAATCAATAGACTAAAAACTTTCCACAGCTTTCAGGAATGCAAGACAATGTTGTACATAAAGCTGTCTCAGCAGACCACAGAGCAACCACTATGTTCACATCTACTCGTAAATTCGCTGGACTCAACAACTTTCTACTTCACATAATTTTAGAACTGTTAAATACAACAGGGATACTCGAGATAAACATCTTCCAGCACACAGAGAATGGGCGGTAACTACAAAGACAGCTGCCTTTTATTAAAAAAAAAAAAAAAGTTGCACATCCTAATACTAATACTGTAATACTAATAATATACATAGATAGATATAGATATAAGAAGTGTAATGAAGTGTATATAAGATATACACCTCCTCCTCAAATGTATATAATTATATATAACCTTCTACTCAAAACTCAAATCACAAAGAACATTGGTGAAATAACTACAGATGATAACTAATAAAAAGAACAAAGTAACTGAAAATGTATATTTAAAGTGAGAAAGTATAGCATATCCAATAAACAGCTGATATTTTAATGAGAGAAAATCTTAACCTACTTAATAATGATATTTTGGGAAATACTAAATGTCTTCGAATTAGCTTAAGAAACTAATGATTAGATATTTTCCCTAGTGCAAAGAACTACAAAATGTTTGCTCTGGGCAGTGAATTTGATTGAACATTCGAGAAATTCCAAGCACAGCTGTGCTCTAGTTTTTTATTAAAACCTCTGCATAAATTGTGTGAAACTTTTCAGGGGGAATTTGTAACTTGACTTGACTACAGTTATTGTTTGGAAAAAAAAAAAAAAACAAAAACAACAAACCATATGAATGGAAATAAATATTTTGACAGAGTTTTATGAAATATTCATAAATCACATTTAAAATCCTATGAATTTAAAGCTCAGATTCATTTTTTTCAAATCCAGGAATGCATATGTATATTACTGAGCAAAAATACAGATACTAAATATTAAAACAAATCCATGAAAGTGAATTTCACAACAGAGGTGTTCTTTCTTTTTACAGAACAAAGCAGCATACATGTAGGAAATTAGGAGTCTTTTTTTTTTTTTTTTTGAGAAGACATGAGATTCAAGTCATCATAATTTACTGAGGAAAAAATTAGAAATAGAGGGAAAGTCACCCACCCAGAAATTTACTAGTTGCTGCTAAGGGAAGAGACAATACTATATCCAGAGTATCTGTTAAAAAAAAAAAAAAAAGTGAGTTTTTACCCTTCTCAGCAAATATAGAATGACTGCATTTCATTCCTGAAGTCTGAGCTAAATTTAAAAGCCATCTGGAGTCATCTTGCCTCTTGCCTCTCCTTTCCTGTCTCCACTTCGAATATCTATCACAGAAGTTCCAACTCTAAGCAAAACTCTGGATGGATTACCATCATACTGCATAGTCACTGAATCATGCAACAAAGATTTCCATGGTGCAAAATTACAAAATATCACACTTTTCCTGCAGGAGTCAGCATCAATCAGAAGAGACCAGGCCTCTACTGAGAACAGAGCAATTAAAGGGTTAATACCTGCCTGGGGAATGAGGAGAAAATCATGATGGATTATCTCTATTAATAGAAAGCTTAGCAATTATTTCCCTAGTCCCTGCAAATCTACAAAGAAATTTAGTTCTTAGAAGTTGTAATCTGTTATTTCCGCTGGAAAGAGGAATACTCCAGCTAATATAATTCCTGCTGAAATTTTTTTTTCATTTTCCACCTGGAGAAAAAAAAAAAAAAAAGAAAAAAAAAAAAGCCCTTTGGAATACACCACGTAAAAAACTGCTTACAATCTTGTACATAACCTGTGCTTAGCCTAGACTCTGACTTGGGCATTTATTTCTGTATTTGATACTTCAGTTAAAAGCGCTCATCAGATTTAGCATCCATGAAAGAAAATAATTTGAACTTCAACTTAATGGTTGAATTCAGCCAGAGATTAAACTTTAGCAATTGTGGTTTGGAAAGCTTGCTTAATTTCTAGTCAATAAATCATCTTCATCTGCCACTTACCCTTATTTTACACTTTAGAAAGTCTTTAATCACTTGAGTGATTTATATTCACTGCTGTTTAATATCTCGTCGTATTTTGCCTACTGACAACTTAGGTTGTATCTTTTCTCAACTTTTTTTTAACTTATCTCTTTACTTGCAATTATTGGGAAATGCTTGTAAAGAAATTTTAAAAAATGTTGCTTTCTAAAACATGCAAACATCTATGTCCTTGTCTATTTCAAGTTTATAATCCCATACCTCAAACAATAAAGCTCAAATGCACAGCTCTTAGCAAAAAAATAAAATAGATCCAAATACATTTCCAAGGCAGCAAATCAATCTAGCCTTAAATATTTGAGATACAAAGCTCATTAAAAAAGAAAAAGAAAACAATATCACAATTTAAAGTTTTGTCTTTTGTCCGTAATCCTCTGAATATAACTCTCACTGCACTTGGTATAGAAAAAAGGCAAATATTTGGGTAATCATTTTTAAAAGATTTTTATACCCTAATCTCTTATGCTACTTTTCGCTCAAAAATATTACAAGTAAATGTAACAGTCAGTATGAAAACTTCTCATTTAGTATGCTAAAGTTTAATCAAAGTATAAAAAACAAAATAAAATTGATTGTCTCCTTTAAGGATTTCACATTCTCCAGCAGTACCATTCCTGACATGCCCCTAATTCTTACAGAATTTTTTATAATGATGTGATTTAAAATGCATACTTTTATTGACACAGATGTACATTCAGTGAGGAAAAATGCACATTGCTGGATTATCCTGCATTAAGGAGATTATACAAGAGGGAACACTGCTAGAGCAAAAAGTTTATTACATATAATGCTTCCTCAGAAAGTCAACAAAGTAACCCACAAATATACCAGACCTATCTTTTGTATTCTTTTCTACAAGTAAAACATACCATAGATTAATTGAGAAACAGTTATTTTGGTATGCTTAATAGAATTCAACCATAAATTCATGGCATAACATGAGACTGAGCTTTCTATCTTCAGGGTTGGATATCCCATATTTGCAACTAATGAAAGGATTAAAACAGAGGAAAGCAATCATGGGGATGGAGAAGTGTAAGAAGAAAGGGATCCTTGAACAGGGCTTCCTGCTTCTGTGATAAAAATACATAAAAAGGTGCTCACAAAATAAGCAATGCTGAGGGAATAGACCATCTATTATTTGTCCTATTTAAGTGATAACAATTACACAGCATGATTGCATTGAACAGTGCTGAGCTGGTACTCTTTGAAATGAGAGTGAATAATTTACTCAAAAGGGAAGTAAAATCTTCCCCAGAGGAAAACTGAATACCTTCAGTTGACAGACTTGCTGTTCTACATAGACAAAGTAGGATTCTCATTTCTCATTTTTTTTGTGAGCTGCTAGAGCCGTCATTGGTTTTACCTGAGCTTGCCAAAACTGTCCTTAACATAATGCTAGGTTTCTTCTGAGTTTGCCTAATCTGAAGAGAGGGTGCTTGAACCATGTGGAGTACTTACATTAGCAGCCTTGAATATTCATGTCTATCATAATCTATGATGGTGATGGTCAGATTTTTAAACTTGACTTACATTACATCAATGTTTAGTTTTTACATAAGTACAGAAGCTGAGTTTGAAGAGGTATCTGAAGTGCTTGCATTGTTGTAGTAATCTGATATTAGCTCTCATCTGTATGTTTTTCTGCTGTAAATTAAACCTTCTTTGCTATAGTGAAATATTTCATGCAACATCTCCTGCTGAGATGTCTCAGAACATATTTCAATATTTATTTGTAGTCTGACATTACAGTTGTAACTAGGTAAAAGAAATTACAAGCCCTTGCATTAAAGAAGAAAGCATCCTGTTTGTGATGGAAAGTATGCCTCAGTGCAGTTTGGGTACAGTCAGCAGGTCCAGAGAAATTATTCTTCTACCCTACTCTGTTCTTTTAAGGCCATATTTCCACTACACTATCCACTTCTAGGCTTTTGGACAAGCTTAAGATTGATGCATCCCTAAGAGTATGAAATCAGGGAAAGTGGCAGGAGATCTGCATGGATGAACAAGGAGATCATGGGAAAATTCAAAGGGAAGAAGAAGGTCCACGAAATGTGGAAGAAGGGTCTGTCTACTTGGAAAGAATACAAGAATATTGTTAGGGCCCACAGATATGCAAGAAGGTAGGTTAAGGATGACTTGGAATTAAATCTAGCAAAAGAAGTCAGAAGAATAAAAAGAAAGGCTTTTTAAAATATGGCAATAGCAAAAGGAGGACTAGAGACAGTGTGGGTCTGCTACTGGTAACAGAGGATGTGGAGAAGGTGGAGATACCTGAATGCCTTATTTGCCTCAGTCTTTACTACTAAGACTGTTCCTAGGGAATTCCAGACTCCTGACGTAAGGCAGAGAGTCTGGGGAATGGAAGACTTCCCCTTGGTAGAGGTAGACTTGATCAGAACCAAAATCAGTGCAGACAAATCCATGGGCCCTGAGGGGATATACCCATGTGTGCTGAGAGAACTGGCAGAAGTGATTGCTAAACTGCTTTCTATAATCTTTGATTCATCCTGGAGAATGGGAGAAGTCCCTGAAGACTAGAGGATGGCAAACATCACACCAGTCTTCAAAATGGTAAGAATGATATGGGCAGCTACAGGCCAGTCAGCTTCACTTCCATCCCAGGGAAAGGGGGATGGAAACAACTTGTTCTGGATATCATCTCCAAGCAATTGGAAGAGAAGAAGGTTGTCAGAAGTAGTCAACATGTATTCACCAAGGGGTGACCAACCTGATAGCCTTCTATGTCATTAGGATGAGGGGAAAGCAGTGGATGTTGTGTACCTTGACATCAGCAAGGCATTTCACATTGTCTCCTACAACATTCTTGTAAGGAAACTTTGAAAAGGTGGGATAGATGAGTGGGCAATGAGGTGGATTGAGAACTATCTGTCTGGCAGAGCTCAGAGGGTGGTCATCAGTGATGCAGAGTCTGGTTGGAGGCCTTTAACTAATAGTGTTCCCCAGGGGTCAGTGCTGGGTCCAGTCTTGTTCAACATCATCATAAATGACCTGGAAGAAGGGATAAAGTGCAACCTCAGCAAGTTTGCTGATGATACAAAGCTGGGAGGAATGTCTGACATACTTGAAGGCTGTGCTACCATTCAGCATGACCTGGACGGACTGGAGATTTTGGGCAGGGAGGAATCTGATGAGCAAGGGCTATGCTGTTCATAGAGGTTGTCAGTCTCCATCCCTTGCAATATTCAAAATTTACCTGGACACAGTCCTGAGCAACTTGCAGACATGCTCTCAGCAGAAGGCTGGACAGGAAGACTTCAGGAAAGGAGGTCTGCCCCAGCCTTCTTGACTCCGTATGTTAAAAGACCAGATCAACACTTTCAGGAAGTAAACTATGCACTTTGCAGTTTCAAGATTTTAGTGAAGTTCAAAGAAGAAAATTTACTGCAGCTAAACAACTAGGAACAAAGCCATGAAGATATACAGGATGCTTGGAGACCAGAAACCATTAGATCTTTTGTATATTTTATTGACTGATGCTTAAAGCAGATAACTTTTAATTTGCTAGGAAACAAAATGTAAATTTCCTGGTAAGCAACAGAGAAACATTCACATTTATTGAGGTGGTACCAGGAGTGTCATTACTCATTAGTGAAAGCAGTCCTTACAATAATAAACCACTATAGGTGTTCATGGTGGAATCTACAATGTGAATTTTGACAAAAAGAAAAAAAAAGATAAAAACAGGAGAGACAAGAAGCTTAAATATTTCTGATAACAGTCACAATTCACCATAGCCAAATAAACTCTTTCAACCAATGTAAAATGATTATTTGTACAAATCTCTGTTACTTTTTTCTAATGCTTCTAAGAAGCAATATACAATTAAGCATATATAACAAGTTTTTTTTCTTATACAACAGTGAATAGAGCCAGAAACAAATAAAGTTCTTTAAATTTGCGAAGAGAATGGTTATTTCTCCCGTCAGCCACATTCATAACACAACTGGGCCTACCAGGCCTTTAAGAGTATCTTTTGGGCTCTGAATGTTTATAACAGTGTTCTAGATAGATCCAGTTGTCAAGCTATCTGTAATTTTAAACCAGAAAATTGCTGTCTTTCTTCCAATGACTTAACAGTTTTATTTTCTTTCCTGTAACTAGAACAATCTTGTTTTCGTCTGCATTACTACAGTTCTAACCTCAACATAGAATTCATTGTTTCTCCAAGAATAATCTAGCTAGAAAAAGCTCAGAACTTAACATGTCAATGGCCCAATCTTCACAAAAATAAGATACTGATACGTTCATATTTATGTCACCTGACACTTCTCTTGCAGTTGAGATGGTCAGCAGTCAAACAAGCTTTGAATAAATTTGAACTTGGAAATGCTTTTTGGTAAATCAAAATCCAATGAAATTAGTATGTCATAGGCTATATAATCTCCCCAGATCATCTTTTTTCTACATTTTAAAGGTTTTTCTTTTTCTTTTTTAAGATGCACTTCTCACATTCATATGAACTACACTGAGCCCAGAAATGACAGTGGAAAACATTATTGAATCATAGGATATCCCAAGTTGGAAGAGACCCATGGGGCCATGGCCACTGCTCTGGAAAACCTATTCCATGTCCATTTCCATCTGGCAAAGAATCTTTTCTTAACTCCCACCTGATCCTCCTGTGACTCAGCTCCAGCCATTACCTCAGGCCCTGTTACTCGAATTTAGACTTTTAAATAATTCATTGCAGAGAAAACTACTAAAAAGAAGACTTGGGGCTGGCAGAAAACACCTTCAGCTCCCACTCAGTATTTATAGATTATATATTAAAAATAATTCCTGAAAGTACAAATGAATAGGGGTCAATATGTTTGGAAAAGCAACATACTATTTTCATCTTTGTACTCTAATAAGGATTTATCTTCTTACACTTGATTTGAAATTTTGGACAAAAAGCTGAGGAAGGAATGAATAAAATAAATAATTTATTTTTGAATTAAAAAGAATAAATCAAAGTAATTTTAAAGGATATTAATAGACTAGTTTTCATTTGAAAAAAAAAAAAATGTCATGAATAAGAAATGTTATATTGAGACATCAGGAAGATTTTCCTGTGCTTATTACCTCTTCAGACCTCACTACATCAAAAATTTAACTGGATTTATATTTAGAAGTTGCAAAACAACAAATTAAAGATTTCCTTCACCTCCAAAATTGACTGTCCACTGGCTTCAGTTACAGAGTGGTGATTGTATTTCTAGAACAAAATTAAGTCTGTGGTATTTTCCATTTTAGAAAGGGTCACTTATCTGCTTCTGAAGAAAAGTAACAAATGCTACTTTGTGTGTTGACACTAATTAGACTGACACTGAGATGAGAAAAATCATTGAGACCCTATTGGTCTTAAAGACCAAATGCATCACCTCTCATAAAACAGGTTTCCTAACCTAAGGAGCAAACATTCATAACCTTGATCTCCCTTTGTGCCATTGAAATGGCTAATAGTGACTTTTTAATGCAAATTAATTTTCTTACAGAACTAATTTAAGTGTCATACAATTTTCTTATCTGTGGCAATATGCTCAAAAAGTAATTACTCTTCCAGCATTTTTAATTAAAATGATGATATATGTGGTTCTAGATGCATTAAGTGTATTATTGATCTCAGATACCAAATGAAATTTTGATAGATGAGTCATGTCATGCATTTTCTTGTTTCACAATTTGCTTTGAAAGTGGTATTGACTATGAAATGCAGATGGAATAGGTATCCACCAGATTCTCTCTTACCTGTCAGATATGGAAATGTATGTTTTTAGCTCTCTCTTTTTTTTTTTTTTTTTTTTTTTTTTAATAAATAATATCTCTATTACACATTTAACAAGAGCAGTGCACTGTAGCTTATTTCTGAGTCTAAAGTTTTTTCTTGATCTGTGTTTCCCACAGGCTATGTGTGCCCAGTACAGGGAGCTGATGATAAGCAGTAAAGATCCTAAGAAAACTCAAAATTTTTACATGCTTTAGTTATCATTTCAGTCAGTATTTTAGCCTGAGCTCATTTGGCCTGTCCCTTAATTTTACCATGAAGCTGTATGCTGTATTACATGTAAATATAATAAATTTATAATACAAGGTAATGATAACCATCACTCTCTCTTAACAAAACTATGGCTTTAAAAAATAGCTATATGCATTTTCTGTTAACTTGACATTCTTAATTCCCTAAATTCTTAAGCTGCTTCTATCTGGTGACCAGGTCTGTACCTATTAGGAGTCCAGTACTTAGTACTGCATTTTCCAAGTAACTGATATAGCATGATCTACTCAGGACTAGGCATAGGAAGCATCGCTGTGAAATTAAATATGCATCTGCAAAGAGATGCCATCCTACTGACACTTCCTTAGGCATTCACTGTCATAAGAACAAGTAAATAATGGCAAAATATCAATTTCTGGAGCTTTTCCTAAGTATCATAAGGTGTGATCAGTGGCTTCACATTCAATGTTAAGTGCTGATAATGTGTAAATCATGTTGTAAAAAAAAAAAAAAACAAAAAACCTTCATTATCTAATGCTATGTGACATGCATATCAAAATGAATTTTTAAAAAAATACTAACATAGGTATGTTGAAAGACAAGATACTATATAACATTTAATCTCTGGAATGAGCTTTTAAACTAACAGTATGAAAGAAAATCTGAATTTTTCAGAATTTTTGTTTGCTTTTTTTTTTGTCTTTTTGACATGTAGCCGTAACATATATGCAAATTTTTTATTGCCACAGTGTCAGAAGAAACCGTAAGAAAATTTACTGGTATTATTCATACTAATATTTGAAGCGGGTAAACAACTTCAAAGAAACCCCTAAAAAAGAACTATTTCTTACAAATAATATTTCAAAAGTTTCACCTATTTACTGTGCTTGAGATACATTAATTTTCTTTCCAAATTCCTCACAGCAGCATTTAAAATTTATCTTTATTAAAGTATCTCCAATTATATAGATTCCTATATTTAGCAAGTGGTTTCACTCAGCTGCATTTTATTAATTTGGATTAACACCATCTGAAGAATTGGAATTCTGTATCTTAATATAACATCATCTAATTGGAATTCTTGAGATATGCAAAGAAAAAAAAGCTTTATCAAAGTAAGTACTTTTATAATACTAACATAGGTATGTTGAAAGACAAGATTCTTTCATTTAACCTTCGGGAAGTTCACTTTAACTAGCAATCTAACGGGAAATTCTGATGTTTTCAGCAGAGTTATGAGTTAGCAATAAGTTAATTGTAGATAATGTAATATTTGAGCAGAAGAATGACTTGTATATGAATTATTATTTTTTTTAAATCATTTTTTTGTTAAAAAAATAAAGAAAGAAAAATCTTGAACAGTTAGAAGTGGCCTAATAGCACTGATATTTGTAATCCGACATATTTCCTTTTTCAGAAAAGGGCTGAAAGCTTTAGATTGGAAGTATGAAATGTAATGTTACATCCTGGGAAATAAAATCACTTTTTCTTCCGGATTTGTAAGTTAACAAACACCCTATATAAAGATGAACTAGGACAAATGGCTGCAGTTCAATACTGCAGTACTTTTGGTACTTCTTTGTACTTGAAGACAGGCTGAGGGAGCTGGACTTGTTCAGCCTGGAGAAAAGAAGGCTGCGGGGTGACCTCATTGCAGCCTTTCAGTACCTAAAGGGAGCCTACAAAC